>CM045766.1:147296869-148496869 GCA_025200525.1 Camellia lanceoleosa | reverse complement strand
AAACTTCTTTCCTTTGATGTGTAATGTTGAGGGGGAAAAAAACTTTTTGCCAAAAAAAAAAAAATTTGATGAAAGCCTAATTGGACAAACTTGTTTGGTAGAGCTGTGGGAAAGTGCTTATAGCTTATGCCTAAACAGCTTATAGCTTATAACTATGAACATAAGGTGATTTCTGACTTATAAATTAAGCATCTTCTGCCCCACTCAAAGAATAAGCTGATTTCTGACTTCCAAAAAGCTATAAGTTGTAAGCTATAAGCTAAACCAAACACATCAAAATAGCTTAAATTAAGCTGAAAGCTGAAATAAGTAACTTTTAAGCTGCACCAAACAGGCCCAAAAGCCCACCAGGCCGTCTCTTTTACCTTAGCATGTGTCTGAGCCCAACTTACTACAAATTTTCCAAAGCCTAATTTGAAAAATAAGTGGCCTTTGCCAGGGTGATTCTATTTACTACATATTTTCCAAATCTAGCAAAATAATAATAAACAAATCTTATAGAATGATTCGTACTTCAGTCTTTTTCTGTTATTTTCCTAGAACCAGCAAAAGCTTCTTCTTTGGCAATGACAAGGCTGCTGATGACGATCTAGGGAACCAAGTTTTTTTTTTTCATAATTTGCTTATTATTTGGGTGTATTATAAATTGTGATTTTATCTTTGAGGGTAATTAGAGAAAAAATATAGGATGCATTGAGAGTAAATTATAATCTTAAATAATTTAATAGAAAATACTAAAAAATTGAACGTAATAAATAATTTTTTGGATACAAATAGAATCACCCATTTTCCAAGTTATTACTGTAATTGGAAAGAGTTGGAAAGGCAATAGGGATCATAGACCCAACACAAATTCTTGAATCAAAAATGCTTTAGACTACTAATTAGTGGTGACTCTAATGATGTGGTAGTGGGTCCCACCCACTGCCACATGTGTTTTGTGCCTTGGTTTTTGTGTTTTTTTTTTTTTTCAATTGCCACCTCACTAGTGGTGGAGTTAGTGATGATAAATTAGTGGTATGTAGCATTGCTCTTCTTGAATTGGACCTTCCAATTTATTTCTACTCTGGATAGTCTATCTTCGATTAATTGCCAAATATAAGTTTTGTTTTGTTTTTTTTATTTTTTTTTCCAGGAGATGTAGGAACGGAAATTATTATTATTATTATTATTATTATTATTATTATTATTTCAATTAGTAGGAGAATAGGAAAAAAGTGGTATTGCGCATCAATATAACTCAAAATTTTAGATATTTCGCTTAGTAAAAGAGTGTCTTAGTTAATAGGCCAATCTTTTTAAAACAAAGATACCGAAAATCTATTAAGTTTAGAGAGTATTTATCATCCCAATTTAGCCAAGAGAGCTTGGTTTATAACAATGTGTGGCGGGAACCCTATCATACAATAATTCCATTCAGAGATAGGCTTCTCTTTAGTCCACTTTGTGGATTGGACAGTACTGTTAGGTTCGTGGACTCATTACGGGCCAATAATATGGTCAAGTGGACAAGAGAGAAACTCATCCCTTAAATTTAGATTGCATATTATTTTTTCTTAGTACATTTTTATATTAATTCTTGATTTCTGTTTGTTAAATGATGTAATATGTGAGGACCTAAGGTTAGATTGATCATTTAAAAGTAGCTACAGATTGATCATTTAAGAGTAGCTGTTAGCTATGTAGCAGTGCCTTTCTTATGGTTATTGAAGCATCTTTGTGCTACCTTCATTGTTGATTTGATGAAATAAACGGTTGACATTATCAATTGATTTAGCTATTTGATAATAGATTTTAAACTTCTATGTAAGTATTTGAAGAAAGGAAGAAAATGCTAACCTTTTGGCAATTGGCAAGTGATAAAAAAAATAAAAAAAAATAAATTAGTAACACTAAAAATAACTCGAAATCTTCATTAGAATCTTAAAAAAAAAAAAAAATATTATCTTTTTCCTTTTTCTTTTTCCTCAATTCTATTTAATTTTCACAATTCGTCTTATTTTGTTTGCTTGCCTATAATGTTTTGTACGATCATAAAAAAATCTATGAAAAATTTAGGATTCTTAAAAATATTAATTTAAATTATTATTTTTTAAGTTAAGAAATATATATAACATATAACTATTAACTACATCTAATTTCAAAATTTAAGCTATATTTAAATTGAAATTTCAAAATATAATCTTAGCTACATTTAAACTAATCTCATGTATATTTTAATTTTGAGAACTTGAGCAAAAAGTTGTAACCTATGGCCTATCTTGATTAAATTATTTTATATACAAATATATATTTTTTTATTTAGTAAATTATTTTTTATTTTAAAATTTTATAAACATTTTAATAAAATTATTTACAATTAAAAAACAAAAAAAGATTGAATTTATCTCAAGTAAATCTAAACATAACTATAAGAATGACTTTATAATTTGTTGGAGTAAAAAAAGTTGACCAAATACTGAGTTAGTCTATAAGATAACACATATATATTGAGAGGGTAATTTAGAAGAAGAGGTTGGGTCGAGCTTGATCCATCTACCTTAACTTTGGGCTGAGCTACGGGGCGGGGTAAGAGCTTTAGATAGCTCGGTCCTAGGTCATATGGGGACCAAGATGGACAGAGACGTAGTCAGAGGTCTGACTTGGCTATCTAAAGCTAGGCCTGGAAAGTTGGTCGAGGTGTTAGCAGGGAGACAGGCCGAGCTAAGTATAGCTTGGCAGAACACCATCTACGTTATTATTGTATTAAGAGCACGGCAGAGACAAGTTAGCTCGGTTGACCGCTTTGATCGAGCCAAGGTAAGGAGGTTTGAGCCATCTCACTTGGTTGGTAGTGAGTAAGGTGTTACCAGGATAGATATTATCCTTGGGAGTGTGAGTCCTAGGAGGGCTCTACTAAAGAGAATAAGAGTCCTACTAGGATTGTGCTAGGTAGAATCTATAAAAGCTCGTGGCAAGACCTATGTACAGGTATGAGAATTCTAACTCTAAAATACACTGAGCTTTTTTGTCTATTGTCTACTTGCTGACTCTGGCATCAAAGAGGTTCCTGGCACACACCCGCCGGCTAATTCACACTTGTGTTTTCAGGTAGCAAAGCGACGACATTTGGAGGATTGCAAACTTGATCAACAGGATTATATGAGAAGATTATTTCATGCTCGCACAATTGGTGTCGTCTGTGGAAAGCACACAGAAAGAACAAACCTTTTGATTGAGTTTCCTCTTTAGTTGAAATCTATGGCACACAATAAAGACTTACCACATTTTGCTATTGATGGGCAAACCCCGAAAGGGAGCGAGAGGCACAAAGGTTTACCTTTTATCCCGTCTATAGCAGAATTAGATCTCCAGCAATGGAACCCACGGAGAGACACACGAGAAAGACGGGGCTCAAGTCCTCGTCGCTCTTAAAGCCCTGACAGGTAGTAGCGGATGATGGATCCTTAGGTTCTGGAGGATCGCGTAAGGGAGCAAGACGAATTGATACGGAGGATGGCGACAGACATGGAGACGATAAAGTGCCAGATAAAAGGCAAAGGGGTGGCAACAGAAGAAGGGCGGAAAGGCAATGCACACTCTTGCCACTCTGAATATTGTAATAGGCAAGTCACACTGTCACAAGCTGGAAGCAGAGGCCTCAGGACAGGCGACACACAGTCAAGGACTTCCAGGACTCGTTACTCTAGGTTTGAGAGAACGAGGACTGAAAGGTCGTATACGGAATAAAGCAGTTATCGGCCCTCGCATTCGCACCAAACAACATCTAGGCACACAGAGTTACCCAGGTCGGCAAACCTGCGTACAGTACTACAGGAAAGGGCTTGAAGGAGAGAAGACACTCAGGCTCGCGACCCTTATAGAGTTTCTACGCTGCAACGGTTGGCTTCTAGAGCACATAGGAGTGTCGAGGTTGGAATGCCAGAATCACACCTTGCTTACGAACCAGCGGACAAAGCGTTAGCGAGGTTGCAGATCTCGCCGTTCGTTTCAGCAATAGAGAACGCACCATTACCCTTAGGCTTCCACCAGCCCAAATTCACTACTTATGAAGGAAGTCAGACCCCTACATACACTTTCGCCAGGTTATGGCTGTATATCAGCGAAATGAGGCTCTAATGTGTATCCTGTTTCCTTCCAGCCTTAGTGACCTGGGTTTAACATGGTTTGAAAGGTTGCTAGAAGGTAGCATAACTTCGTGGGTGCAACTAGCAGAGGCAGTTGTGACTAGATTCACAACAAACACCAAGACGACAGTAGAGATTGACCAGCTTCTCTCTATTAACATGGACGAGAAGAAAACATTGAGGTCTTATAATAACTGGCATTATGAGACTTTTAACCAGATTGGAGATTGCCCTACAAACCTAGCTATCGCACAGTACAAACGAGGTTTGCCAGCTGGCAATAAATTGAGGGATTCAATGATGATGACGCCATCCCTCACAATGGAGGCCCTAATGGAAAGAATGCATCAGCACATTCGGGTAGAAGAAGATGTCGCTCGCTCTAAAGCAAAAGTTGGCATGACGGCAATGTTAGACAAAAAAACTTGCGGCAAAAGTTAACACGATTGGGCGGGAAGAACAACCGAGCAAAAATGGGCGAGAGAGACAAGCCAACCAAGAGGACCCCCAAACAAGGAAGTTAAGAGTCCGCGCTGCCATCACCACGATATTCAATAAACCTATCTACCGGATTCTTAGCAAAATACACGATGAACCCTTCGTTTGGCGGCCAACCAAGTTGGGAGAAGCGTAGAAGGGCTATGATGATAGGTACCGTTGCACTTTCCATGATGAAAACGGGTACCAAACTGAAAACTGTACGCCATTAAGGCAACATCTAGAGGAGTTAGTGACCGCTGGCCACCTGGACCAATATATTGAAGAGGGAACACAGTCAACCCCCTAGGATCGCAACAGGCCGAATAGGATGCCGGTCAACGGTCCACCCCAAGGCATAATCAATATAATACATGGGATCATCAAACCTAAATGAGTATGTGAACTCAAAGGGATGATCAAAAAAGTTGATCACATGAGAGAGGTACTAAGTGCACAACATACTGTGAAAAAGGAAAAAACAGAGGCAACGAATGTCATCACCTTTTCAGACAAAGACTTAGCAAGGTTACAAAGCCCTCATAACGACGCACTAGTGGTTACTCTGCGAGTCAAGAATTTCAACATCAAGCGGATCTTAATTGACCGGGAGCTCATGCGAGATAATGTACTACGAAACCTTCAAGCAACTAAAATTGGAGGACAAAGACTTAGCACCCGTAACATCTCCCCTAGTCGGCTTCAACTCAATGCCAAAATAGCCAGTTGGTAAGATAATTCTGCCAGTCAAAGCAGGAACGATGACAAAATAGGTGAAATTTTGGGAATTGAAAGTCCCTTCCACATACAACATAATGTTGGGAAGAGCATTGTTGCACACCATGCGAGCGGTAACATCGACCTACCACCAAGTGTTACGGTTCCCCAATGAAACCGGAATGATTGAAGAAGTCTTAGGAGACCAAATCATGTCCAAATAGTGCTTCGTTATAGTAAACGATAGCCGGGCTGCAAAAGGGTTCATACAAATGGTAGAAGAGCTAGAAAGCAACGAATTGTTCGCAAACGTCAACAAAGCGGCCCAACAGAAGGTAGTAGAAGACTTGGTAGAGGTAAGGATAGATGAGAAAAACCCAGAGAGGTTCTTTTTGCTTAGTTCGTTTCTGTCCAGCACCAAGAGAATAAAGATCATGGAATTTTTGACCTCTAACATCAAAGTGTTTGCTTGGACGCCGTGTGATATCCCTGACATTGACCCCAACTTCATCTGCCATCAACTCATTGTCCACCAAAACGCCAGACCAATTATACAGCAAACTCGCCGATCGGCACTCCACCAAGCAGAGATAGTGGCGGAAGAAGTGGGAAACCTGCTGGAAATAGGGGCAATCAGAGAAGTACACTATCCCAGATGGATTTCCAACACGGTAGTGATACCAAAAAAGAACGGAAAATGGCATGTTTGCGTAGACTACAAAACTGTCAACAAAGCATGCCTGGAAGACAGCTTTGCTCTACCACGAATAGACCAACTGGTGGACCTAACTGCAGGGCATAACCGACTTAGCTTTCTCAATGCGTATCACGGTGTCACGACCCAAACCCGGCCCTATGGGTTTAGTATCAGAATCGCCAAGAATCCGAGATTACCAAGGCTGCGAAACGATGTCTGATGAGAACAGAGTCCGGGGCCTGGCGGAAGCCAATACAGTAAATAACTAGTGTCCGTTGAGCTGTGATAATCTGTATGCCAAAAACATTTTTCATACATTTATGCATTCAAACCAGTACAGTATACACAATCATTACAGACATTCAGTACGGGGACTTAATCCCTCGACATAAGCAGTAAGAAAAAAGTCTATACTGAACGCATAACAAAGACAAAAGCAGAGGAGACTAGTGGGGACACAAAAACACCCCAAGCCATGGCATGGCGTCTCGGAACCTCACAGTGAGGCACATTGGCTGGCTTGACAAAACTGGGGACTAACCTACGCTCCTAGCTCTGGTCCGGCTGCTGAGAACCTACATATACATATAAACAGTGAGCTAAAGCCCAGTGAATAACATAAGGTGTAAAGAGGTTACGAATGAATGTCCTTACAGTAATGAAAACAATTCATTATACAGAGTTCCAATCTTTCAGTATTTCATTCAATCAGTATTTCAATCAATCAGTCATATGTGGTACATCCATTAGCCTATAAACAGTATGGTCCAAAGGACCGAGTCTTAACAGACCCAACAATAATGATGGCCAATCATTCAATAAACAGTATGGTTCCACAAGGAAACCGACAGAGCTCTGTAACAGTCAATAACAGTGGGTGCTAAGGATGCCACAATACAGTTCGAAATATAGGACATACATTCATTCAACAAACCATATCAGTTCAATAAACAATTCAGTTCAGTATTCAAAATATAATCATTTTGAACATATCTTTACACAATCTGTTACTCACAGTGATTGGGCTATCAGTAGTTAGAGCGCGTCCCCGTGAGCCAACCCTAAACAGTTAACAAATAGAACACACACTAAGTTTACAGTTGGAAAGGACGATAATGAAATCCCTAAATTCCCTCGGTGTGGTTCTATGTTCAAATCCTCATTAAGATGTCTTAAACTAGGCCTAAGAATGCCTAGGATGCGATGAGGATGCAAAAATACAGTTGGAAGGCATTTTCAAAAGTTGCTGAAAACAGGGGCCCCGCTCGAGCGAGCCTTCCTTCGCTCGAGCGAGCTTCCAAAATCGAAGGCTTCGCTCGAGCGAACAATCCTTCGCTCGAGCGCTCTGATGAAACAGTAAAAGTACTGGTTGCAGATTTTCCTCGCTCGATGCTCGCTCGATGCTCGCTCGAGCGAGGTTCGAAAATCAAAAGGGTTCGCTCGAGCGAGCCTCCCTTCGCTCGAGCGGTCTGATGAAATGCAAAAGTACTGGTTACTGGATTTTTACGCGTGATACCACGCTCGATGCTCGCTCGAGCAAGCTTGCAAAATCAAAGGGCTCACTCGAGCGAGGAATCCTTCGCTCGAGCGAGGAAGCAAAATCTGGAATTTCCAGATTTGTCTCCCAAGTTCGAACCAAGCATTCAACCATCCAAAACTCAACCTCTTGGCCCCAAATTCTGGAAAAACACTTCAAACTCAATGTATAACAAGTTTCAAAAGCTAGTTTGCACATGCAAGGGCCAAGGGTTGGTCAATTCAAACCATTTTCCAAGAACAATCCAAGAACACTTTAAAACATGCAATGCATGAGTTTCAAACCAATTTCAATCTTTAAATCTTGCTCCAAAGAGCTCAATAGTTGGCAAATGAGATGAAATCATGGACTTAATATGACTATGAGCTTGCATGTACTAATTAACCAAGAATTCAACTTCAAAAGTCAACAAATTCAACATGCATGCATGAATTCTAGCATGAATCAACCTATGTGAACTCAAACATGGTTTAATCCTACAATTGAGCAAGAACCATGCAAAATGAAGCTCCAAGATGACAAGAAGACAATGGATTCCTTACCTAGAGTGTTGATTCAAGTCTAGCAAGCTCAATTATACCAAGTCTCTAGCAATTACTTCAATTTCCAAGCAATGACAAGCAAAGTGTGATAGAAATCAACTCTCTCCCTTTCCTCTCTTCCTAATTTCGGTGGGAACAAGCAAATGTGGCTGAGGAATTTGTCTTGCTAAGTGTATAATCAAGTATAAAGGCTCAAGTACAAGATTAAACAATTGTCCACTCTAATGGCAATTTCGTAATTAAGTCAAACTTGGCAATTAACTTATTTTAATCTAGTTTAATCATTCCTAATAAATTTTCAGATAAAAATATCATTAAATCACAAATATTATGCTGATTACAAAACATCAAACGGTTTCTAAATCGGCCGCCGATAAGGCCTTCGATTAGCAGTTTAAACATAAAAATGCAAACAGATAATCATACACTCAAACAGATGCAACACGCAATTCAATAGACGAACTTATTAGGTTATTTGATTTCATTCAGATTTGTTCAAGAGTTCATCCATTCACTTATCGGTCATTAGCGATTCGGTTTAATGGTAATCAAGATATAGTTCGATGGTTTAACAGAATCAAGACGAGGGTCGTTATACTTCCTCCTTATAAGGAGTTTAGTCCTCTAAACTCGAAGTTACCTTCACCGAAGAAAACAGATCCAAAGGAAACAAATCGGGATATCTCCTTGCCATGTCATCTTCCTTTCCCAAGTGGCATACACACCACCGTGGTTCGCCATCAACTTTCACTAGTGGAATCTCCTTGTTCTCGGTTCTTGATCCGTCGGTTCACAATCTGTATAGGCCGTTCCTCGTAAGTGTAGTCATCACTCAACACAATGCGAGTAGGCTCAATCACATGAAACGGATCTCAAAGATAGTCTTTCAACATCGAAATGTGGAAGACGTTGTGCATATGCTCCATTTCAGGAGGGAGCGCAACTTGATACGCCACCGGATTGATTTTCAATAACTGACACGGTCCAACATACCGTGGCGCTTAACTTGCCTTTGACTCCAAAACGAGTCCGCCTTTCATTGGTGTCACTTTCACAAACACGTGATCACCCACTTCATACTCTCTATCCCGCCTTGACATCCGCATAACTTTTACATCTACTCAGGCGGTTTTTGTATCAATTTCACTTTCTCAGTCATTTCGTATACAATCTCGGGCCCAAGCAACGGCCCATCTCCAACTTCTGCCCAGCAGATTGGAGATCTGCACTTTCTGCCATACAATGCCTCGAAAGGCGCCATTCCAATACTCGAATGGTAGCTGTTGTTGTAGGCGAATTCAGCTAATGGCAAATGACTTTCCCAATTTCCCTGGAAGTCAAGAACACACATTCTCAGTAGATCCTCTAAAGTCTGGATGGTCCTTTCTGATTGTCCATCTGTCTGAGGATGATAGGCACTACTCAAATTTCAATTCGATTCCAATGCGTCAGAGGCTATGCCAGAACCTCGATGTAAACTTCGAATCCCTGTCTGAAACAATAGACACAGGTACTCCGTGCAGTCTAACGATTTCATCAATATAAATAACAGCCAATTTATCTGCATTATAGATTGTCTTGACAGGTAGGAAGTGTGCAGATTTAGTCAGTCTATCAACAATAACCCAAATTGAATCCATACCTTTCCTGGAGCGAGGTAATCTGATGATAAAATCCATCGTGATATGCTCCCATTTCCACTCCGGTATAGACAGTGGTTGCAGTAAGCCTGCGGATCGCTGATGTTCAGCTTTGACTTGTTGGCAATGAAGGCATTTGGACACAAAGTCAGCAATTTCCTTCTTCATTCCTGGCCACCAAAAATTTTGTTTCAAATCTTGATACATTTTCGTATTCCCCGGGTGAATCGAAAACTTCGAACTGTAGCCTTCTTGCAGAACTCTTCCTTTCAATTCAGTGTCACTCGGTACACACAGTCTATCTTGAAATTTCAGTACATTGTTCTCAAATTTGAATCCGGTTTGGTTTTGAATCCTTTCTTCAATGATTTTCTTCAAGTAATCATCCGGTTGTTGTTTCTCTTTAATTTCTTCAATCAAGGCCGGTTGAGCGAGAATGGCGACTATTGTTCCACCTTGTTCCTTCAAAACAACTTCAATTTCAGACTTTTCCGATCATGAAGCAATTCTTTCTGTCCTAAGCAAACAAGCTAAGTTGGCAATTGACTTTCGCTCAAAGGCATCGCAGAACGGTGTTGGCTTTCCTGGATGATCTGATTCAGAGGTCATAGTCTTTTATCAGTTCAAGCCATCTCCGCTGTCTCATATTCAGTTCTTTCTGCGTGAAAAAGTACTTTAGGCTCTTGTGGTCGGTATAGACTTCACATGCTGCTCCATACAAATAGTGACGCCAGATTTTCAACGCCAGAATAATGGAAGCTTACATAGATGATATGGTGGTCAAAAGTAAGAATGAGGGGGACCATCTCAAGGACCTAGATGAGATGTTTCAAATTTTGAAGTCTCACAAGCTACAACTGAACGCATCCAAGTGTGCGTTCGGCGTGGGGTCAGGAAAATTCCTAGGCTTTTTAGTGACTAACTGGGGTATTGAAGCTGATCCGTCTCAGATCAAAGCCATCCAAGATCTTAAGAGGCCCAACACCGTCAAAGAGGTACAACATCTCATTGGCCTAGCAGCTGCGCTAAACCGATTCATAAGTCGGTCGTTAGATAGGTGTTGACCGTTCTTCCAAGCACTAAAGACCAAGTTTGAGTGGGATGACGAGTGCAACCGCACTCTGGAAAGCTTGAAAAACTAAATGATCTCTCCTCCGTTGTTAGTAACCCCAGTACCAGAAGAGGAACTCTTTTTATACTTGGCAGTTTCCCAGCATGCAATTAGCGTAATGTTGGTATGAGCGGAGGGAATACAACACCTACCTATCTTTTATGTTAGCAAAACATTACTAGATGCCGAAACAAGGTACCTGCTGTTAGAAAAGTTGGCCTTAGCTTTGATGATGGTTTCAAGAAAATTGTCGTACTACTTCCATGCCTACATCGTGATTGTTTTAACGGCTTTCCCCTTAAAAGCATTGTTTGAAAGAACGGACTTTTCTGGGTGAATTTTGAAGTGGCCCATGGAATTAAGACAGTTCGACATTAAGTTTTAACCAAGAACCACGATAAATGCCCAAGCTTTGGCAAACTTTGTAGCTGAGTTCGCACCAGGCAGTCATCATGTTTGCCCGATTGACTTGATCGAGGCAACCGAAAAAATGAAAAAAAGTGCCGCAGGGATAGCGTACCGCCCAAAGCAGGACGCTCAACTGCATAGCAAACCATTCAGCCCTGCAGAAAGGGAAGGAATAGACCGCAGTACTGCCAGCAAGGACCCATTCAAAAGTAAAGTCCTAAAATAGTTAGACGGTGAGGATCAAAATCTAACGACGAACAATAACTTAGAAGAGAACATAATCAACGCCCCTGATCCCAAGACATCATCAGATCCCTCCACTTGCTGGAAACTATTCATAAGAGAGATATGGAAACTTTTCGTGGATGGAGCATCCAACAGGCACGGTGCAAGACTTCGTATAGTCCTCATTTCGCCAGATGGCCTAACAATTGAACAGGCAATCAATCAACCTTGGTTTTCCAGTATCCAATAACGAGGCAGAATATGAAGCATTATTAGCAAGTTTGAAGTCAACATTTTGTATGAAGGCCATCAAGCTGATGGTACACAGTGACTCCTAACTGGTAATTAACCAAATTTCAGGCGATTATGAAGCAAAGGATAATAGAATGGCCAAATACCAAGAGTTGGTCAGAAATGAGATTATGAAATTTGAAGTGGTGCGAATAGAGCAAATCGATCGAGAGAAAAATAGTAAAGCAGATGAGTTGGCCGGTTTTGCGTCAATGGCAGATATGTCTATCCCACACCCATTGTTAATTGACTTCCTACCCAGACCAAGTACTGAAGAGCCAAAAACAACGGAAGCATGTTGTGCCGATCTAGGCCCTACCTGGATGGATCCCATTATAGTGTTTTTAAAATTGGCATCTTACCTAAAGAAAAGAAAGAAGCCAACAAAATTAGAGCAAAGTCACAGCGATTTTGGTTCTCCCCATCACTAGCATTGTACAAAAAATCCTTTACAAGACCTTACTTAAAGTATGTCCATCCCAGCAAGGTCGAGGCTTTTTTGTTCAAAATACAAGAAGGCGTTTGCAGAAGCCACTAAAGGGGAAGATCGCTGGCCTACCAGGCAATTTCACAAGGGTATTGGTGGTCGTACATGCAAGCAGAGATAGAGAAATATGTCAAGAAGTGTGAGAAATGTCAGAAGTTCACACATCAAATACATCAACCGGCCAAAGAGCTTCTACCTTTGACCAACCTGTGGCCCTTTGCAATGTGGGGCCTAGATATAATGGGACTACTCTCAACTGCGCCAGGCAACAGAGAGTTCTTTCTCGCAGCAACGGACTACTTCAAAAAATAGGTAGAAGTAGAAATACTCGCGTCCATAAAAGAAAAGGACGTCAAGAAGTTTGTCTGGTAAAACATTATAACCTGGTTTGGAATACCCAAGGCTCTAATATCTGATAACGACACTTAGTTTGATGGAAAAATCTTCAAGGATTTTTGCGAAGAATACAAGATAGAATTTTAAAGCTCTACACCAGCATACCCCCAAGCGAATGGCCAGGCCAAAGCTTCCAACAAAGTAGTCTTAGATGGCTTGAAAAAGAGGTTGTAAAAGGAAAAAGGTAAGTGGGCTGAGGAACTTGCCCACGTCTTATGGGCTTATTGAACTACACCTCGGCGATCGACTGGCAAAACACCTTTTTCCTTGGCTTATAGCATGGAGGCGGTAATCCTTTGGGAAATTGGCCTCCCCACCATCAGAAGTGAAACTTTTGATCCAGACTTGAATGGCGATGCCATATCCCTAGAACTTGACCTTGCAGAAAAAAGAAGAGAGAGAGCATTGGTGCACATTGCCTCATATCAACAAGAATTGTCCAGGAAATACAATAAAGCGGTGCACCCCAGGCAATTCAAGATTAGAGATTGCGTACTGTGCAAAGTTATAGGAAACACCTTGATACCAGGAGATGGAAAATTAAGACCTAATTGGGAATGACCATATAGAGTGATTGGTTTGGCCGGAAAAGGGGCATATCACTTAGAAGATGTGGACGACAGAGTTATTCCACGACCAACCTCAGAGTATTTTATTTTTAGTTTTTTCTTAAACACTTGTAATTTTTCTTTTTCAATAAAACAAGTAGACATTTTTTCGGTAAAAATTCTTTCCTGTATTTGTAAAAGTTGTTCGCCCGACTGAGGGCAATCAAGAAAGTTGGTAGGTTTGACCAACATTTAGTTCATTCTTAGGCTAAATATAAGGATCTAGGCTCAGGAAGGTTGGCAGGTTTGACCAACACTTTTTCCTCAAGCCGAGATAAGGATCTAGGCTCAGGAAGGTTGGCAGGTTTGGCAAACACTGTTTTTTCCTTAAGTTGAGATAAGGATCTAGGCTCAAGAAGGTTGGCAGTTTGACCAACACTTTTTTCTCAAGCCGAGATAAGGATCTAGGCTCAGGAAGGTTGGCAGGTTTGACCAACACTTTTTTTTTCTCAAGCTGAGATAAGAATCTAGGCTCAGGAAGGTTAGCAGGTTTGACCAACACTTTTTCCTCAAGCCGAGATAAGGATCTAGGCTTAGGAAGGTTGGCAGGTTTGGCCAACACTTTTTCTTTCCTCAAGCTGAGATAAGGATCTAGGCTTAGGAAGGTTGGTAGGTTTGACCAACACTTTTTCTTTCCTTTAGACGAGGTAAGGATCTTGGCTCAGGAAGGTTGGTAGGTTTGACCAACACTTTTTCCTTTCTTTTAGCCGAGATAAGGATCTAGGCTCAAGAAAGGTAGGCAGTGTTGATCAACAGCTTTTTCTTTTAGTCGAGATAAGGATCGAGGCAAAACTCTCGGTTACAAAGGTTTTGCAGTTTTCCAAGCCATAGTTTAGCCGAGATAAGTATCCCGGCCGAAAAAGGTGGGCAAGATAAGGAATGGCCGAGCTAACTAGGCCGGTTAAGCTAGCAGTAAAGATGTACTATAAAGCGGAAAAGTGCTGTAACTGAACAAGAAGATGTGAAAAAAAAAAAGTTTCTATCATTCATTGGAAATTAAGTACAAGAGGTGGGGCTTATATCTCGGTTACATTTTCGCAGGACAAAAACTAAAAAAATAAGAAAACTAAGCAAAAAAGTCATCAAGGTCAGCATCCAGGTCGCCACGGACTTCGTCCATAGACAGGCTAGCTCTGGCATCAGCCTCTTGGGTTAGCTCGGTCATGGACATTTTGTTAATCGTGCTGGGCAAGGTTTGGCTTAATAGGTCCACTAGAGTAGGAACTGAAGACTAGCGACCGAGATTAGTGTTAGCAGGAGGAGCGTTAAATGGATTAGAGACCTCATCCTCCTCTCCCTCTTGAAGGAACTTTTGTTGGACTGCATTTGCATAATCCATCATATAGCTCGGTATGAAGTGGGGAGGAGGGTTCAGGAAGATCTCGGAGTCATGTCCTTGACCGAGCTGTTCAGCAGCAGCCTTCCAACCGCATTTAAAGAATATGTCTTTGGTTGCTTCACATTACTGGACATAGGTTTCCTCCCCTTCCTTGAAACCTCAGTCCTCAACGTCCCTCATCTTCTTTTTCAGCTGTTGGAGCTCGGCATTCTTTTTCTTCTCCAACTTAGCCAACTCTCGCAGATAGCGATCTTTCTTCTCAGCTAATGCCTTTTGCTTATCAGCCTCTGCCATATTGACCGATTGGACCTTACATTCTCGATTCGATTAATCGGCTTGGCCTTGGCTTCCTTCAGTTCAGCTGCCTTGACATTTGCATCAGCCACGGCCGACCACGCTGTTTTTCGCAGTTCTAGCACACGTTTATGGGCCACATGGTTTTTCTGCAGAGCCTGCGAGTGGAGAAAAAGTGGTGAGGATAAACCGAGCAATCGTACAGATAGTATTGATATGAATAAATTAGTGGACTACTTACAAGCACCATTGACTTAGTTGCTGAGCCAATGGCTTTGAGCTCGGTTAGATGATCATGATGTTCCATGTCTGTTGACAGACACACGCTCTTGGAAAGGTTAAAAGCCAGCATGTAGTCATTTTCAACGACCACTGAGTCTTTGGTAGACATAGCACGGTTTTTATAAGAAACTGATGGTGCCCATACAGGCAGAGATAGAGGACCTGCTCAGCCAGATCGAACAAGTTTTGGGTTTGACAGCTCGGTCTCAAGAAGCGCGTTCTCTTCCTTATCCACCAAATATGGTTGTTCGATCAACGAGGTGCACGCACGCTTATGCTACCGAGTTGTGGTTGCCCTAGTGGTTAGAAGGGCGACCACTATCTCACGCGGTTGACCAGCAAGTGCTAGTTCAGTTTGAGCTTCGCTGGAGGTTTGCTCAGTAATAAGAGCTCACACGGCCCTCCTTTTTGCCATTTTTTGTTCTTCAGTGAGGGGAATTAGATTAATTTGGGGAAGAGTCAGGTCTGGCTCAGGTGAAAACTTTAGAAGGAAATCAGTCACTCTGGTCTTCCTCTTACTATTGTAGCAGTAGGTCTATTGCACGTCGAGCAATTTAGTCCAATCTCGATGCCAGTAACATAGTGCGGCTCGGAGTACGGCTTGATTTGCGTATGCGTAGGTTAGGTGGTTCAAATCTGCATAAGGGACAAAGAACACAAGGGCTAGCATGGTAGTTGTTTTGATGACAAAGAAGATAAAACCGAGCTGTCCTTACCAGCCGTTCCCTTGTTCCAATTGATGTTATAGCCCGGTATCTAGGTTTCGTGGTCTTTAAAATTTCCAGACACCCAGAGAAAATCATCGTCGTTCAAGTCTTTATTAGATGTACTCTTGACGATTTTCTCTCAGCCCCTTCTTATTCTAAGGTAAAAAGCCCAACCGTCATCATTCTGACTGCGCAAATATTGGTGAAATAGCCTGGTGTAGCTCGACTTTTTTGCGCCCTCTTTCAGAAGCTCGAAAGAAAGCCTTACAGTTCGAACTCCCGCTTTTCTGAATCTAATCTCACAAATGCAATGTGAAATTGATAAGCACCAAAGAGTCCAAATCTGGCAAATTTTTTGGAAAATCGATTTTGAATCAAGTTGCCAAACATGGACTGCTTTGCTAGATACCGAGTCGCCACCTAAATATTTTTTGAAAAATTTAGGAAACCCATGACTCGTGCCAAATGGCACGTGTCCGTCATCACCAAGATTGTCTCGGCTCGGGAACTTAGGTACGAGAGGGGAAGGTTATGAATGCATTTGAGCACCCCCGCTCGCCCGATCAAAGATCGGCCTTTATTAATCAGGATATGACTTTTATCAATATTATATGCTATTGTTCCGATTATTATGCTAGCATTACCATGTGATATGCACGCACACAAGTATAGACTAGTTTGCTCAAATTGGAACAACTCAATTTTATGTTTGTTTATTGAAAAGGGTTTGATTTTGCCACAAAACAAAGTGGGCTTAAAGTTTGCAAATTTGCCACTACACATAATGGAATTAAACGTACATTTATTGAATCATTCCAATTCAAGCAACAAACCTTTATTCACAGGCACGCGAATAGTTTAACAAGTAAACACTTAGCCTCATGGCAAGCATACTAGTCATGGAAATCACTCACACTCATGCAAGTATGCCAAACCACTAAAAACTCACCTAGTACTTCAAGCCAAAAGAAAACAAAGTTAGAAAAATGCATGATTCTAACTATACAATTATGAGTAATGCAACACACGCGATATGTAATTACTAGGCTTGGCTACTAATGTGGCATATGAATCAATTAAATTAAATAACATGCGGTCTAAGGACGTATTCAAAGAAATATTAAAAAGACAATGCAGTTTGAATAATGCGCCGAGTCTCGGTGCATGCAATACAAGATGAATGGATGCAAGCATAAGGTATGTTAATTGAGGCTCATGCATGCTTGGTTTCCACCCGAAGAACATCCACAGTCTGCTGCTGTATGCCTCTGTTGCACCACTCTTACACTTTTTTCCTTCTCCAGATCAATTCTGCCATTCTTTACAAGCACATTGCTCAAAATTCATTGGTGGCTGGCAGGCCAGAAGTGGTAGCCGGCTGGCCACCATTGAGGGGTTACCGTCCAACTGTGATGGCTGCGGCCAAGAATGATGGCTGGCCGGCCACTAATGACACACCATTTTTTGCTGTAACAGAGAGCAAACAGGGCAAAGAGAGGCTATTCTCACAGGTTGTTTGTACTTTGTATCCCTCCTTATCATCAAAACATCTCAAATGAGTGATACACTTGGTCCTCAAATCATCAATCAACCAATTTCATTGCATGATGGCTAAGGAACCAAGACGTACAAGTTAATAAATGCACAAACAAGACCTAAAAAAACATCACCCTATCATGCATGATCAAGGGCAATGAAGACCTTAGAAAAATTGGCACATTTCATCACTTTGAGTATGAAATGCCCCAATTTTCCTTGTTTCAATTAACGTCCGATTGAACACACTAAAGCACAACCAATTTCTTACCTTGCACCATTTTAGTTTCCATTTTGTTTGCCCATTTTACTTTACTATTCCATTCTTTAACCAATTAAGTCCATTGGTGAGTAAATCCTCTAAAGAGAAGAAAGTGTCAAACAATGGGTAGTTTAACGCAAGAGAGAGGTGTCATGCTATTGGTAGTGAACCCCCAAAAAAGGATTAAACCATTAAGCATGGACCTTAATCTCAAGCTTATACTATCCTAAGTTTGAAGCAACCCTCAAAGAAAATAAAAAGTCAAGAAATTAGGGAGGTTGTAGAGATTAATAAGTGCTGAAATTAAGTAAGAAAAACACTAAAACATGTAATCAATTCAAACAAGTCGTACCTAAAGGCCTAAAATACCAAACTTGTGAGGATTATTACACTAGAGGCATGCAAAACAAGACTCAAATGCAATAAACAATCAAAAACAGAGTTAAAATAGTCTAAAATATAGCCTGAAACATGTTGGAATTAAGTTACAAAAGGTTAGAAAATTAAGCTAACACACAGAGCTAACTAGGCTAGCAAACAAAACACAAGAAGAGGAGGCTAACCCTCCAATTTTGGACTTCAAAACATGATTTTTACTATTGAAAATACTCTAAAATTCAGTGCTCAAAAGCCCAAGAAAAGATAGTTTGAATGTGGGAAACAAAGATGGAAAAGCCTTACAAGTAAGGAAACAAAGATGGAAAAGCCTTACAAGTAAGGAATAAAGAAGGGTGAGATACCCCCCTAACCTTAAATGGCCTACAAAACCAATTTCAACCCACAGAAAATAGTGTTTCTTTATGGCCCAAAAACAGTAGGAATAGATAGAAAAACAAGTATACAAAGTAAGCTTAAAAGGGAAGTAGTATACCTCTTGAAGCAAAGATCAACTTTAGGCACTAATTCAAGCCAAAACCAACTTCAAGAGCTCCAAGAAAGCTTCAAGGAACCTTAGCTCAAAGATGATCAACTTTGGTTAATGAGGTGTAGGCAAAAGTGTAGTGTGTGTAGGCTATAATGCACAAATTTGCAAGAGAGAGAGAGAGAGAGAGAAATGTAGAGAGAAAGAGAGATTTTTATTCCAAATTTTTTAACCCTCAAAAATGGGGGAGGAGACCCCATATATATATATATAAAAAAAAACATGCATTTGGCTGAGAGAAATCCTTTCCTACACATGTAGGAAGATGAAGCTAATTGTGGTAACAGCTAGAACAGCTATCACCAAAATATCTAAAAAAAGACACTGGTGGCCGCAGGCCACAACATTGATCGACAAGGCACAAGGGTGGCCGGTAAGGCTCAATTGGTGGTCGACAGCCTCAAACAGTGGCCGGTTGGCCACCAGGGATTGCAGGCTTGAAGGTTTGGGTCCAAAACAAGGCACAAAATGGATAGGATTTGAAGGCTCAAAGACAGGGCATTTCACCGAGGACTTCGGGCACTAAAATAAGCATAAATAGTCACAATGATCGAGTGCACAAGCAATGACGTCCAAGTCTTGAGGGCAGTCAAAAATGGGGTGTCTACAGTTGCCCCTCTTTGATAGAACTCGAAAGTCATGAAATGACGTGAGTAAATGTCAAAGCACGGATACGCCCCATTTTAATAAGGCCGAAAGACTTAGACAAGCAAACAAGACAGAAAATAAATGGTTACGCCCGCAGGCTGCCTACGTATCCCTTTGTAAGGAATCAAACCAGCGTAGTTCTGGGGCGATGCAAGTGATATGTATGCAAAACAGTTTAAAGGTTGGACTTACATGCTATGCGAAGTCGGCTATTTTGAAAACTCATGATCATGCGAGATGATGCATTAAGCAATAACAAATGCAATAAGCAAGAATGATTACAATAAGTACATGAATGAGCAGCTGCAAGCTTAAAGAAGATAAAACCACACTCTAACCATGCCAAAGCAAGAGACAAGGTAAGAAAACACTGCTCAGGGTTACATTTCACGCATCCTGAGAAATAAGAAAACCACTCGGGGTCGTGTTTCACACGTCCTGAGAAACAAAGGAAAAAAAACCGCTCGTGCTCGCATTTCATGCATCCCGAGAAACAAAGAAAGAACCGCTTGAGCTTGCGTTTCATGCATCCTGAGAAACAAAAGAAAAACTGCTCGAGCTTGCATTTCACGCATCTCGAGATAAACAACCGCTCAGGGCCACGTTTCACGCGTCCTAAGAAACAACAACTTGGGACCGTGTCTCATACGTCCCAAGGTAAAACCCGCCCAGGGCTGCATTTCATGCGTCTTGAGAAACAACCACTCGGGTATGTACTTCGTACGTCTCGAGGTAAAATCCACCCAGGGCTGCGTTTCATGCATCCTGAGAAACAATAACTCGAGGTCGTGTCTCACACGTCCCGAGGTAAAACCCACTAGGGCCACGTTTCACGCGTTCTGAGAAACAACAACTCGGGGCCGTGTCTTACACGTCCCGAGGTAAAACCCGCCCAGGGCTGCATTTCACGCATCCTGAGAAACAACCACTCGAGCATGTACTTCGTACGTCCCAAGGTAAAACCTGCCCAAGGTCGTATTTCACGCGTCTTGAGAAACAACAACTCGGGGCCGTGTCTCACACGTCCTGAGGTAAAACCCGCCCAGGACCGCATTTCACGCGTCCTAAGAAACAACCACTCGGGGCCGTGTCTCATACGTCCCGAGGTAAAACTCACCCAGGGTCACATTTCACGTGTCCTGAGAAACAACCACTCAAGGTCGTGTCTTACACGTCCCGAGGTAAAAGAAAGGGATGTGCGATAGATGTACAAAGTGGACTTGTGCGATAGATGCACAAAGTGAACGTGTGCGATAGATGTACAAAGACTTTAACTAGAACTTCTCTGAATGAATCGTACATACAATATCGTTTGCCTGTTTAAAAATGAAACTTAACAAGTATGATACAGTAAGAATGAATGTTCTATGCAAGATAAACAACTGAGATACAAAGGCATGTTCCGTGCGAGAAACAAAAAACGGAAGCATATTCTAGGCATGATACAAGAGCAGAAGCATATTCTATGCGTGCTTCATAACGGATGCAAGATGCGCATGCAATACCTGCGAAATGCATATCTTACACGAGGAAGCGAAATGCATATTCATGCTACAATGTGGAATGTATATTCTATGCAACAATAAAGAAATGCATATTCTTGCAACAATAGAGAAATGCAAGTATGAAAGCATAATTTGACAAAAACAAATTCAGTAGCAACTTCCGATTTACCTCTCAAAAGAGTTGCCATATATTTAAAGGATACACCTCGTTCATGTTGACAAGTGATGAACATCGTGCACCGAAAACACAGTTATGAGCTTCCGTATAGACAATTTGAACCCAACAGTGAACAATCCTTTCAATTCTTGGAAACCAAGGACACAAAACAGTATTAGGACTCAGAGGGAAATAGTGGGCCACCTGCCGGCTACTGGAGAGGGTTGTCGGCCACCTGCCGGCCTCGAAGAAGCCTTGCAAGCCATAAAAGTGGCCTGTCGGCCACCCGTGATAGATTAAGGGTTTTTTGGTCTTTTGCGCATAGGTCTTGAAGTATAAGGCTTGAGGTCTCATTTCCTCATTACCCCATGCCCGAAATTATTCCCTCTCTCTCTCTCTCTAGGTGATCCTTTCTCTAGATCCGCGCTTTTTACGCGTTTTTCAACACCCCACGTGAAGTTTATTCGCTAAACTATCTTTGTTTCCTCCGTTTTGAAACCAATTGAAATTTGATTTCGATGCTTTTCTTGGAGTTTCACCACTTGAGGTTTGTTTCCCTCGAGTTGCTCTCGGGTTTAGTGCCTTTCTCGGGCTTTGACTTTTCCTTCCACTTTCTCTCTCCTAGGGTTTGACTTTTTCCAAGTTTGCCTTTTTTCCTTCGTCTTTCTTTATTTTTTTCGACCACTTTCTCATCTTCTTTCCAAATGGTAGATGATTTACCCAATGACAGAGCTCCGTTCGAGATTCCATCTTAGGCAGAGATGGAGGCTAAGCCTAAGCCCGAGATATTACCGCTAGGAGTACACCCCTTTAATCCGGTGACATACCATCCTCAGACACATGTGCTACTGCCCGGGGGTATCAGGCACTTCTGAGAGTTCGCGCGACGTGTGCCAGAGGATCTCTAGCTACAGGAGTCGAACTCCCATTTGTCCCACGGTGTCACCGAGGTATACACTGTATTCTCATGCTTTCTTCCCTTTACATTGCATTTCTTGCTTTAACTGTATCCCTTGCTTCAATTATATAGTTACACTGCATTTCTTGCCTCTTGCTGCATTTCTTACCATAATCACATTCTTGCACTGTATTTCTTACTCTACCTTTTGTCTGCCTGTTCTCATATCATTGTATATCATTGTTCTAACCACAAGAGGACTCTGGCTCTATCAGGAGCTATGGAGCCACGTCAACGAGAGACTAATGTATAGAGCTCTTTGCTGGCGTATGCCACATCATCGATGAGGCAGGTTTCGAGCTATTTTGCACTAGGTTATCGCGCCATGTCGCTAGTCGACCACTTTTTGGTGCATTAGTGGAGCAGTGGTAGGATACCACCAACTCCTTCTATTTCTCCACCGCCAGGGAGATGACGATGACTCCCTATGACTTTGCCATGCTTACGGGGCGTAAAAGTAAGGGGTAATCTGATCCCTTACGATATGGACATGGGCGAGTAGAAGGCCGCTTAGCTATACTTACTGGGAGCACGCCCACTTCTCTTTAGACCAGCTATGGTCTGATATAGCTGGTTCACTGAGCACTTCCAAGGAAGAGAGCCAGAGACCCTAGAGGAGACTGAGCACTACGCCCGGGGCTTTTTGATGTTCCTCTTCAGTACCACCTTGTTTGTGAATAGGTGGAACTCCGTAAGGCTGTATCTACTGAGCACTTTGGTGGACTTACCTAGGGTTTAGCTCTATGATTGGCGAGGAGCTAGCCTCACCACACTATATGGCTATATGAGCTCGACATCCCGCAGGAGGGAAGATAGGGTCGAAGGCTATTAGCGAGCCTGGGAGGTATGCTTTACATTTCTGCTTTACATTTTCTATCTTCCATTTCTGTGCTTTCTGCTTTGCACTTTCTATACATTGCATACTGCATTGTTTACATCCATACTCTACGCTTTCTGCATCGCACATTCTCGTGCATTCTCAGATTTGTACTCTCTCAGACCTTTGTACTACACATTCTCGCTTCAGATTCTCTGTATCTATATATTGTATACTTATTATTGCCTTTTCCTTGCAGCTTTGGGTATATGTATATTTCCCGACCCTTGCTCTAGAACCGGAGGTGGAGATGCCCCCTATTGTGCCATACTCTCATCGGTATGATGGCAAATGCCTACGAAGGACCCGGGAGACCTTCTCATTCTTCCGCTAGTACTTCGACACAGTGGTTGCAGGGGAGGTAACCCAAACTCACAGTTTTTTTTGCTTTATCAACAACTGACGACAACTAACAATCCGTATATCCCCTGTTTGCAAATCGCTTAGCAGCCTTGGGCGATGATGCCGGCTGGAGTTAGGGACCAGTATGCCGATTCAGGAAGTTCTATTTTGCTTTAAAACTTGTACTCCTTTTTTGTAAAAAACCATGATCGAAATAAAACCGACAGGTTTATGAAAAATGTGTTGTCATTTTTACATCATGAGCACCATATATGCATGAAATGGACAGGGAATTAAAATTGCCAAGATTGTTTGATTAAAAACAAGATGCTTAATCGAGTAATGAACCAACCAATAACCAAAATACAAAATGCAATATACAACTCGATAAGCAACACAATAGCAACTCGATAAACAAAACAACTCAAATACAACTCGACAAGCTTGTTAAAAAAAAGACTCAAAACATGACCACTGAAAACACAAAAGACAAGACAAAACACAAGCTACCCCCACTTTTCAGCACATAGGTGGACAAAAGGCCAAAAAGGAGGCTACCAGCCAGAGTAGAAAGGATGCTGACCACCAACAATGGCCTGCCGGCCACCAATGCGCAGAACCTCCTGATTGTTGACAGTTGGTTTCCACTCACTGCCTTATCTTCTACAAAAAGTTGAGCTTTGTGATTTCTTCATTTCAGCTGCAAATTCTTCAAGAGCCATTTTTCGTCGAAAAACTCTTAAATTAGATTGCAAATTTAGACAGTTCGGAAAAGGTGAATTTTCGGGGTTTCGGCATAAATACATTTTTCCCGCTGAGCCATTCTCCGCTTTGTTTTCCATTCCTTCATACCGCGACTAGATGTTGGAACCCAATTACACATGTCTTTAGCTTTGGGGGATAAGAGATATGCTCGACAATTGAAGAATTTCAGGTGCTAATAGAATTCTAGCACGATGAGGAAATCACACCTCAGCCCCGTTTTGGCCACATCTAAGCTTTGGGACGAATGTGTGGGCTCATTCTACATGAGGCTCGATCCTTAGTTCATAACGGAGAGCTGGATATTCCCAGCCTAATTCATCGATTTTCTGTCGTTGGTGACCGCAACGACCTTCTTTGGCAGGGTTTTAGGCAACATGCCCTTTGCTTATGTATACTGGCTCATTTCCTCCTTGTCCCTAGTTTCAGCAGGTCTAGCATTCGGCTAATTGAAATGGCCCAAGGTTTGAAAGAGGGCAAGAGTTGCATTGACTTGGTGCTGGCCGAGACTTCGATGGGACTAGACGCCTTCCATCGACAAAAGACTAGCAAATTTGCAGGAAGTCTATTACTTCTTCAGGTAATGTTTCCCACCCTTTCTAATATGTGTTTCTCACATCACTTGGCACTCATGCTCTATTTTTTTCTCAAAACCCTTTTCTCATTTTTCTCTCAACATACATCTCTCTATTCTTTAATCTCTCTTTTCTTTTATCCCTTCTCAGATGTGGCTGATGGATAAACTGAAAGTAGTGGACTCTTACCCTGCATACTCAGCTCGAGCATACTTTTTTCGCCAACAGCTAGTGGATTTCCCCAACGAGGGATGGTGGTACCACTAGATATGCTACTGGTTTGCTGCTGACATTGCTTGGTGTTGCCCCTGTCTTAATCTGACCGAAATGAGCTACAACATGACTTAACAACCTGGCATCCAACTGATCGGCCTTACACACTGTGTATTCTATTTCCTGTTCTGGTTCAAACATCAATTTAGACATGATCAGATCTGCCTAGAAGAGAGGGTAGAGTACCTGGTTTCATTCCTCATCCGAGTTTCACATTTGGCTAGGTACCTCACTACTTGGAGGACGAGAGAGTTTTTGGCTCCTGCCCCTAGTTTCAACTGCTTCCTTTCTGGCGAGTGCCTGGCTTGGCTCGAAGATGAGGCACGGGCCCACTTTGGCATCAAAAGCTTCCACAAGCACAAGCGGGGGACGCAGCAGCACCTGACTCATCTATGTCCCTAGTTTATTACTTTGATCTTACTTTTCAAGTTTTATGAATGTAATAAAAACAACTTTGATTTGTATCGAGAGTTGGAGAACTTTGTATTGAAATCAATGAAATTAAAGTTGTAAGCATTGAAAATTTTCCTTTTGGTCCAAAAATGGTCCAAGTTGTAAAAGGCAAAATTTGAGCAAAAATCAACTTTTATCAAAACTTTTCAAAACCGTTTTTGAAAAGGATCACAACTTGACATGCACGGAATCAATCCTCAAGATGTACAACCCCAAATCAAAAGATCACAAATTGCTCCTTGATTAAATAGCATTGTTCAGCATTGTAACCAGCTTTTCTCTCAGAGTAAAGATCACAACTGAACCTTCAAGTAGAGAGCAGACAAAGATGACCTGATTAGACACATGGACAGGACAGTTGATTTGGAGGTGTTTATGACTGAACTTCTAGATAAAGTTACCTATGTATCCCGAAGATGGGAATTAGGCCTTACGTAGTTCAGTTTGGGTTCACTAGAGTATTAACTCTCTCTTTTTGCGCTCTAACTTTTGCCAAGGCCGCCCTTTAGGATTTTCAATCTTGCGAGCTCAATTTTTCTTTATTTCTAATTTTTTTGTGCTCTAACTTTTGCCTGGGTCACCCTTCTGGGTTTTTGGCCTAGTGAGCCTCTCAGGGGTAGTATTTCTTCAACTTGTCCATGTTGATCTGTTAGGAAAAGTCTAGGCCATCCAGGTCCATAAGAATAACAGCTCCACCCGACCATATAGTTTTGATGATGTAAGGACCAGCCCAATTGGGTCTGAACTTACCCCTAGGGTCATGGATGGGAGCTCGGTTGCCTTTCAACACCAAATCCCCTTCTTTGAGATTCTGAGACTTAACGTTCTTGTTACAAGCCCTGACAATCCTGTGTTGATAACCCTGAACATGGTACAATGTTTTCAGTCTTCTCTCATCAAACAACATCAGTTCTTCGAACCTGTTCTGTTGCCAGTCCGCCTCTACTATTTGACACTCAGCCATAACTCGCAGTGACAGGACTTCTATTTTGATTGGCAGGACAACTTCCATCCCATAGACAAGAGAGTAAGGAGTTGCCCTTGTAGACGTCTGGATTGAAGTTCTATAACCCTAGAGTGCAAATGGCAATTTATTTGGTCAGTCTCTGTAGGTCTCAACCATCTTCTGCAGAATATACTTGATGTTCTTGTTGGCGGCCTCAACAGCTCCGTTGGTTTGCGGCTGGTATATAGATGACTTATCAAAAGCCACATTGTATTTCTCCAACAAGTCAATCACTTCCTTCTTGAAGTGGAAACCATTATCTGAAATGATCTCATTTGGGACTCCATAACGGTAAATGATGTTGTTTCGGATGAACTTAGCCACATACGCTGCTTTTAACACTGCGTAGGACTAAGCTTCCACCTACTTCGTGAAGTAGTCAATTGCCATCAGAATGCAGTCATGCCCATTTGACCCTTTTGGTGTGACTGCCTCAATGACGTCAATTCCCCAAACTGAGAAAGGCCATGGTGAAGTCATGTTGTACAGCTTTGATGGCGGGATGTTCATGCGATTGGCATGAATTTGGCATTTGTGGCATCACCGAATAAAACTAATACAATCCTCCTCCATAGTGGACCAGTAGTAACCCTGCCTGAGAATCTTCCAGGCTAACATTACTCCATTCATATGCGCTCCGCACTCTCCCCCATGGATGGCCTCTATTAGGCATTTTGATTCCTCTGCTTCGACACACAATTTGTGCATTCCCAGATAACCCCTCTTCTACAGTTTACCTCTGCAGATGATAAATTGAACGGCCATTCGCCATATTGCCCTCTTGTCTTTGGCATTTGTCCCTGGTGGATAAACCTCATCTTCCAAGAAGTTCCAGATGTCGTAGTACCAAGGGTTTTGATCTTGTGCTTCATCTATTGTGACAATAGTCTCATAGGTCGGCGTGTATCTCTGTGCAATGAAGATCGGACGCATCCGGACTCTCAACGGGATGTTTATCATAGAAGATAGAGTTGATAAGGCGTCAGCGAACTTGTTGTTCTCTCTTAGTAGATGCGCAAAAGTTAGCTTTTCAAACCTAGGAATCAGAACGTCTAAGGTCTGATGATAGATTTTCATCTTTTCTTCTTTGACCTTTCAGTCTTCATTTGTTTGAGACACAACTAGGTTCGAGTCCCCAATGACGTCCAATTTTTTTGCCCCTAGTTCTAAGGCGGCTTCCAAACCAGCGATACACGCCTCATATTCTGCTTCGTTATTGGAAACCTTGGACCAAAGTTTGAAGGCTAAAGGTATATGAGAATTGTCGGGTGCTATCAGCAACATACCTATCCCATAACCGTACTGATTAGATGCTTCATCAAAGTACATTGTCCAAATCTCTTCCTCGACTTGCAGAATAGCTTCATCTGGGAACAGGTATTCTACCGCTTCAACCCCTTCTACTGGGTGATCTGCCAGGAACTCCGCTACTGCTCTCCCCTTGACCGACTTGCAAGTGACATACTTCAAATCAAATTCGAAAATAAGAAGCAACCAACGAGCTAGCCTACCCGTAAGCGCTGGTTTCTCAAAGAGATATTTGATGGGATCTAATCTCGAAACTAGAATTACGGAGTAAGCTAACAAGTAGTACCTCAACTTCCTGGTAGCCCATACCAAGGCTAAGCAAGCTTTCTCTAAAGGAGTGTAGCGAGTCTCATAATCTAGCATTTTCTTGCTCAAATAATAGATGGCTTTCTCCACCATATCCTCAGATTCCTGAGCAAGCATGCATCCTGTTGTTGCGTCCGTTACTAACAAATACAAAATCAAGGGCTTCCCCGGCTCTGGCGACGACAACACAGACGGATTCTGAAGGTACTGCTTGATCTGCTCAAAAGCGAATTGACATCGATCATCTCATCGGAATTTCTTTCCTTTCTTCAAGAGACCAAAAAGTGGTTCACAAGTCAAGGTTAATTTGGAAATAAACTGTCTTATGAAATGTACTTTACCTAGAAAGCCTCGCACCTCCTTTTTAGTCCTTAGTGGTGGCGTTTCTAGGATGGCCTTGATTTTGGAAGGATCTACCTCGATGCCCCTCTATGTGATCAAGAAACCCAGCATTTTTCCTGTTGTTACACTGAAAGTACACTTCTGTGGATGCAACCTCAGTATGTATTCTCTGATCCGTTGAAAGAATTTCTTCAAGGCTGTATAGTGGCCCTCTCTTTCTTTGGACTTGACAATCATGTTGTCCACGTATACCTCGACCTCTTTGTGGATCATATCATGCAAAATTATGGTTGCAGCCCTTTTATAGGTAGCCCCGACATTCTTCAGCCCAAATGGCATCACCCTATAGCAGTAGGTTCCCCATGACGTAGTGAAAGCAGTTTTCTCTCTGTTTTCGGGCACCATCAGAATCTGGTTATACCCAGAAAATCTATCCATGAACGAGAGCAATGCATGACCTACAGTGAAGTCCACCAATTCATCAATATGTGGCAAGGGAAAATCATCCTTCGGACTAGCCTTATTCAGATCCTTGAAGTCAACATAGACTCTGATTCTGCCATCCTTCTTCGGGACTGGAACAATGTTAGCCAACCACGTTGGATATTCAAACACAAGAAAGAACTCTGCCTCAATTTGTTTGGTGACTTCTTCCTTAATCTTCAAAGCCCAATTTGGGCATATTCTCCGCAACTTCTATTTAACAGGTCAAGCCTCGGGGTCAAGAGGGATTCGATGCTGTACAATCTCAGGATCGATTCCAAGCATGTCTTCGTAGGACCAGGTGAAAACATCTTTGAAATCTTTTAATAAAGCGACTAAGCGCTCACACTCCTCCGAAGACAACGTGGACCCGATTTGGACTAAACGCGGAGCCTTCTCAGTACCTACATTAAAAGGAATGATTTCATCAACAAGGGGTTTTGCAAACCTCTTCTCCTCTCGAGTAATCAAAATTTTCAAAACTAGAAGAATTCCTTCCCCTTCGTTTTCATCAAAATTTTGAAAATCATGATCAATGCAATAAACAAGCGGCATAGAGAAATATTGAGAATCTACAGTGGCATTCTTATTTATCAAGTACAGCTTATCCAGCTCTTTGGTTACAACCGACTCAAAAGCAAAAGAAAAAGACGACCTGGACAAGACCATGGCATCCGAGTTATCACCTCCAAGAATACCGGACTCAGACTTAGAAGCATCGGAATCTGATTCCGACTCCACAGACTCTGTGGAATCAAATTCTAGCTCACTACCTGACTCAGAACTACCAGACAGGTAGCCCTCCTCCAGCTGCCAAACGAGAGATTGTGCGTCAGATGCATCCAAAATGCTACTAAAAGGGTTTACACCTAGTTGGTCCCCGATCATGGAAACGGTCAGGTTATCTCCCAAGCTCTCTGGGTCGGTTGGAAGATCTAAAATGAGACATGCTAGTGCTGCTCATACTTCAAGTTCGCCGTTGTCTTAGTCATTTTCCATGTTCTTCTTAGTTTCAGCAGTTAGCTCATCATTTTCCCTTATATCACTGTATCGCAGCTGCAATTCAAAAAAGATTTCAAAGCCAGGAACACACTGTTTCTCATAATTCAACCAAGGCTCGGGGAAGCCACAAAATGGGAAGTCTTCTCCCTCCCGAACAAAATAGTCATTCAGTGTTCCCTGGATCAGCCTGTGATTAAGCTCATTGCGCTTTCCGGTCTACTTAGCTCTGGCTCTGTCTGCCATCTCTTTTCCTTTCCTAACCCAATCTTCTTTGGGGGGCGTACAGCCAAGACCAAAGACATGCAGATTATGTGGCACATCGGCCAGTGCTGTGACGCCTTTACAGCCACTTCTTCCCAACCCTATTCCTGGCACATATTGGAGCTTGTTTATGAAATAGATTGATTGGGCGTTGACATACAAGCCTCATCTGCTGCCAAGATGGTTTGCACTACTCGGGCCTCAGCTAAAGTAAACCCTAAAAAAAATACATCCTCCTCGCTATGAATAATTTCCAACACGGGTATAGTTACTTATGGCGGAGGATGTATAGATAAATTGCTGAATACAATAGCCACCCCCTTCCGATGGAGGTATTTCAACATTTGGTGGAGGGTAGAAGAGACAGCTTTCACTTGGTGTAACCAAGGTCTCCCTAGCAGTAGATTGAAAGTGGCCGGCACATCCAAGACATGGAACTTAATATCCTGTTGAGCTGGGCCCACTTGAACTCTGATCTATATTGTGCCTATAACCTCTCTGCTGGTATTATCGTACACTCGAATCACTTGGGCTGTAGGCACGAAATCTGCTTGTTTCTGGCCAATGGCATAAGCTGTGCACGACGAACAGACATTGATAGCCGACTCTATATCGACCAATACCATTGGCACCCACTTTTCTCCGTACTCAACTGATATGTACAGAAGTTTGTTGTATGCTGAGCCTTCTGGCGATAATTCTTTCTCGAAAAAGGTTAGGGTTGGACTGGCACTATCTGGGAAAACTAACCCCACTAGCTGTTCAGGAGTGGTTTTATTGGACAATTTTGCTTTGTCCATCGCTAATAGCATAGCCTGTCGATGCACTCGAAAAGCAATAATCAAACTCCAGATTTAAATATCGGCCTGAATTTTCTTCAGTTATTTCAGCACCGCCTCTTCTTCCAACTGCTTTTCCTTCTACTTCTCTACCTCTTTATCTTTCCCGAAGGCTTCAGCTTGGTCTAAGTGCAGGGGTTTGAAAAACCGCCCACTCCTCGTCATATGGTCAATCTCTTCAGAGTACCAGGTGTTGTCTGGCAGGTCTTCACCCCAATCTTCGTCAATGTGAGCCAAAAGCAGATCGTCATCCTCTCACCATGCACCTCCGATAGCCAACAAACAGTTGTCTAGCTCCATTTTGATCATTCCCTCATCAGAAATATCCCCTGTAAGGTGTTGGGCTTTTCCAGCTTCCTATTTATCTTGATCCCTTTCTTGCACAAACTGCTTCAACGTGACTTCCTGTTCAGTATCCGCGGTACTCACGGCGCCCAGTTCTTGAGCTAAATTCTTGATTTCGGTGCTCTCCGGCAATTTTCCCTTTTCCTTGGCCATTCCGGCCACTGTAGTTGTTCTTTCTTCCTTTTCTTCAGGTTTTGGTTCAGTTCCTTTCTCCCGGTCAGGTTCATCACTAGGCCACCCAGAGTTGTTCGTCGACCCATTCAGATCAAACTAGTCAATCTACACGTCTCTCTGATCTTGTTCGTCATAGAACTGCAGATTGTCTAAGTCCTCTTCCAGCTCCGCTAGACCATTCAGTCCTTGACTTGGGCCATCCTCTCTAACCACATTAACTACCGCTGTTGTCGACAATACCACTTCGAGCTTAGCTTGATCAACTAGTATAATGTAACAGCACGGGTCGTACACCCCTTCTGATAAGTCCGTAGAGCTCTCAGGCAATGGATTGACATTTTCCTCCGAGGCCAACCTCTATCCTTCTGCCATTATCACCACCACGGATTCAGGTTGAAGTGTGGAAGTGTCCATCATGCACAAGTCCGTGCTTTTAGGGATGAACACGGCCAGTTTGGGTAGGTGGGAAGGGATAATATATACGCTAGGGTCATATGGGATGGCCAGCATATGTATTAGGTTTAAGTTCCAAGGTGGGAGAACTTGGTTGTGGGCTGGAAGAGGGTTGGTAGTTACATTTGGCTTTTGGGGTGGTGCTATCACCTTGTTATCGATGAGATCTTGAATCTCATGACACAACCTGTAGCATTGGTCGGTGTCGTGACCGTACTACTGGTTAAATATACAGTATTTGGCCAGGTTGTGTTTAGGTGGGAGAGGATCGGGTAGTGGGCGAGGCTCTAACAGCTTAAGATGCCCCTTTTTGATCAACACCCTCAAGGCTTGGGATAAAGGCATATAGAGTGGGGTAAAGACCCTTTGAGATCGGGCCTAGCTTTTTGAGGTTTATGGAGTCGTATTGGCGAAAGGGTTGGCGGTCTTGGCTATGCTGGTGACGACACTCACATCAGATGGCCGCGCGGTTGTGCTTCCACTTGTGGTTGCATTGGAAACTGCGTGTAAAAGGCCTTTTGACCTGCTCCTTCTCATCGGTTATTAACTCCTGTTTCATTGTATCTTCAATCTGAACCCCTATCTCGTGGAGCTTAGTGAATATAAACAACAACAAGACGATCATCTTCTGCAATAATTTCCCTTGCAGAGTGTGAACCACCACCTTGATTTGATCTTTCTCGGATGGCCTAGTAATCATCATCGAAGCCTTGGCCCTCCACCTAGTTACAAAGTCCAAGAAGCCCTCATTTGGCTCCTGACGGGTTACCTCAAGATCACGGGTTGTGACCTCGATCTGGGTATTGTAAGAGTATTGTGTGATGAAAGCCTCAGTCATTTCCTCTTAGCTCTACTTCACAGAGTCCTCCATCTTTGCGTACCAGATAGTCATTATTCCTGACAAGGTCCAGCCGAAAAGTAACAGCTTTTGAAGTCTAGTAAGGCCCATTAGCCGCAGAATATCAGAGAACAATCACAGATGGACCATGGGATCCCCAGAGCCATCAAACCGATCTATGTGTGGCATTTTGAATCGGTCTGGCAGGGTTATTGCAGAGTCAGTATATCCATCTTCGATGTCGGGGATTGAGTTCACGCCCTGTGTCCGCTTGAGAAGCTTCTCTAGCTTGTTCACCTTTAGTACAGTTGAGTCAACTTCAAATTCAAACGACACCTCAGCTTGGTACACTGGTGCCTTAGAGGCTTGTGGTGAGATAGGGTCTATTAGGTTGCCCTGATTCTCAGCCTGGGCATTAGCAGTAATTTCAGGTGCTGGAATACCCACTGGAGGTACATGAGATGCAAAAGCCGCTGCCAGCTGTGGTTGCTGTTACTGCAGCCTGTTTATCACTTCAGCTTGGTGAGCTGTAACTTCAGCTTGGCGAGCAACATCTTGCTATATGGTTTTTACTGTTTGTTAGAGATAACGGATCAAGTCCTCCATACCGACCGGGGGATATTGTGCCATCGGAATTGGCGAGTAACCTCTTACTGGACTAGATGTAAAAGACTGTTCCTAATTGGATGCAGGTGATTGCTGAACTAGTGAATTATGCCTAACCCTCCCCCGTCTAGTAACCGGTGAGAGCGAAGTAAACACAGGCTGTCCCTTGACAAGATCTTCGGATCTGTAAAGTCTTCTTACAAGGGTCCAGAGTACTCGGGGGATATCCGAACTGTCCGAAGCAATTGTGATAAACTACTTTGCAAAAAGAAATAAAGCAAAAAGGAAAGCAAAAATTAGAAACCGCACAACACCTCAGCTCAGATGTGAACAACACATAGTTATAATCAAAAGCTGTAGAATTGCACTCAACACTGATTTTTTGCCCCCTAAAATTGATACCCAAACTTGCAACTGATACGCATATTCTTGTAGAGTTTCACTCTAAAAGCACATACCAGTTAAGTGAGAACCAAAACACCCCTATGAGAGGGTAGGGTTACCCTGTCCTAGTTTCGTCGGGAATTAGGGTTCACTATTCAAAACAAAGTGTTTCACATAATCTTGGATTTGGGTAAGCATCCTATCCTAATTTGGAACAGTCTTTATGGTTTTCGATATGCAACTAGGCCAAATGATCAAAAAGGGTACCTCAATAAGACTACCTAATATACCTCTCACACCTAACACTAAGAAGTGAAAGGAGGATCGAACGGTACAACAGTAGTCCAGATCCAAGGGTTATTTTCCCATTGTGGCAGAGCCCATGACCAATTAGCCTTTTGGCAAGCCTCTGGCAAACCGTCTAGGAATAACAGATGGCAAACACAGTAACTTAGGTGCACTGATGCAAATGCAATGCAAAGAAACACATAAGTGTAGATAAAATTTCATATCATAAGTTCAAGTCAAGTTCTCTAAATCCCTAGCAGAGTCGCCAGAAACTATAGCTCGACATCGTGCCCCCTTTCGAAAGCTCGAAAGAAAGCCCTACAGTTCGGACTTCCGTGGTTCTGAATCTAATCTCACAAGTGCAATGTGAAATTGATAAACACTAAAGAGTCCAAATCTGGCAAATCTTTTGGAAAATCGATTTTGAATCAAGTTACCAAAAATGGACTCCTTTGCCAAATACAGAGTCGCCACCTAAATATTTTTTTGAGAAATTTAGGAAACTCATGACTCGTGCCAAAGGCCACGTGTCCGTCATCACCAAGATTGTCTTGGCTTGGGAACTTAGATACGAGAGGGGAAGGTCATGAATGCATTTGAGCACCCTTGCTTGCCCGATCAAAGATTGGCCTTTATTAATCATAATATGACTTTTATCAACATTATATGCTCTTGTTCCAGTTATTATGCTAGCATTACTATGTGATGCGCACACACACAAGTATAGACTAGTTTGCTCAAATTGGAACAACTCAATTTCATGTTTATTTTTTGAAAAGGGTTTGATTTTGCCACTAAACAAAGTGGGCTTAAAGTTTGCAAATTTGCTACTAGACATAGTGGACTTAAACATACATTTATTGAATCATTCCAATTTAAGCAACAAGCCTTCATCCACAAGCATGCGAACAATTTAACAAGTAAGCACTTAGCCTCATGGCAAGCATGCTAGTCATGGCAATCACACACACTCATGCAAGTATGCCAAAGCACTAAAAACTCACCTAGTACTCCAAGCCAAAAGAAAACAAAGTTAGAAAAATGCATGATTCTAATTATACAATTATGATTAATGCAATACATGCGATATGCAATTACTAGACTCAGCTACTAATGTGGCATATGAATCAATTAAATTAAATAACATGCGGTCTAAGCATGTATTCAAAGAATTATTGAAACGACAATGCAGTTTGAATGATGTGTTGAGCCTCGATGCATGCAATATAAGATGAATGGATGCAAGCATAAGGTATGCTAATTGAAACATGCCCCTAATCTAATCATCAAAAGTGGATAAATAAAAGGGAGAAAGACGTGGGGTTGGAAGACATACACATTATTATATTATGCTCTCACGAAGGAGAGTCCGAATGAATAAAAGCTAACTAGCAACTAATTACAACTAAGCTAATTAAGCTAATTATTACAAATCGAATAAATAGCTAAACTAATTAACTAATTATTACAACACTTGAATTAATTAACTAACTCTAAGCTAAGAATTTAACTAGGCTAAGCTAATTAAATATTACAACACAAACTAATTTAATTAATCAAAACTAACTAAATAAGCAAACTAATTAGCTACAACTAATTAAACTAATTAACTAGTCCCGGGGAGCAAGAGAGGCTCATGCATGCTCGGTTTCCACTTGAAGAATATCCATTGTCTATTATTGTATGCCTCTGTTGCACCACTCTTACACTTTTTTCCTTCTCCAGATCAACTTTGCCATTCTTCACAAGCACACTGCTCAAAATTCATTGGTGGCCAGCCGGCCACCATTGAGGGGTTGCCGTCCAACAGTGATAGCCTACCGGCCGGCCACTAATGGCACGCCCTTTTTTGTTGCAACAGAGAGCAAACAGGGCAAAGAAAGGATATTCTCATAGGTTGTTTGTCACGCCCCAAACCCGCCCCTAAAAGTTTGGGCATGACCTATTCAAAACAGACTTGAAACCTGATATACATAACATATGGGGCCTGAACGGAAGCACGAAATATGAAAATAATTAAACAAATAAACTCCATTGAGCTACTTCTACATGCCAGGATCTCATTCATCACATGCATTATAGTGGCTAGATAAATCCCAAACTATAACCCGGAGCATATACATGCACATTTACAGTTCCAGCCCTATGATTGGGTGTATACAACAAAATAAACATGAAAGTTAGATACATCACTTTAAATGGACACCCTAAGCGACCAACATCTTATACTAGGGCTTGGATATATGAAGGTTGACAAGAAAGCGGCGTCTTGGCTAGGACTGACCACTTGATTGGTGACCTCTGAAAAGCACATAATAACAGAGAGAGCGGGCTCGATGAATAGTAATACATAAATAAAATGATGCATAACTCAACATAATACATATCAACGCATATATAGAAATGCAGAGTTTACATAATTAGTCGATTAAAATGCTAATTTTATAACGGCCTTAGGCCCAGTCTTAAAACATAATAGTTTGAGACATAATAGCTTGAATCATATCGGCTTTAAGCCCTTGAATATCATAGCATTAAACTTTTAAACATGTTGGCATATAGCCCTTGAAACATATGGCATAAAGCCCTTGATCATGTGGCATAAAGCCCTTGAACATGTGGCACAAAGCCCTTGTAACTTGTAATGGCATAAAGGCCTCATAACTTGTAATGGCATAAAGCCCCTGTAACTTGTAATGGCATAAAGCCCTTGTAACTTGTAATGGCATAAAAGCCTCATAACTTGTAATGGCATAAAGCCCTTGTAACTTGTAATGGCATAAAGCCCTTGAAAATGGCATGAAGCATACTTAAACTTGTAACATATACATGAAACATGAAACATACCTGAAACATCCTTGAACTTGTAATATACCTGAAACCATACTTGAAACATACTTGAACTTGTAATTTACCTGAAACCATACTTAGACCATACTTGAAATATATTTGAATTTACAACATACGTGAACTTGTAATCGGCGTATACTTGTAACATATTTGGACTTGTAACATACATAGACTTATAGCATACTTGGACTCATAGCATACATGAACTTATAACATACTTGAACTTATAACATATTAAACTTGTATATACTTGAACTTATAAACTTACTTAAACTTGCGCATACTTGAATTTGTCACATATATTAACTTGTAACATTCTTGACTTATAACATACGTAATCTTGTAACAGACTTGAGCTTAGAACATACGTAAACTTGTAAACATTCATTAAGTCATAACGTAACGTATCAGAAAACAGGGCCTTTCTTGTCATATTATGCCATTATTGTGCGCCTAACATAATAGAATAATTCATATTCTTATGTAGTCACATAAGGATGTTAAACCTTTGCATTCATGTGTAACACAACCAAATAACTTCAGATTCATATGGATTCACATAGTTTTCCAATTATTATTCTTCAAGATGAACATCTGCTCCACTTATCCTTTAAGAAATCACATAGGATGCTTATAAATATGAAGGGTTAATATTTGTCATTAACGTAACAAAGGATTCCAAAATCATACCGACGTCTGCTAATCTTTCGGTTCATGTCGGGTTCATATTGAATTCCAATAGTCATAAATCTTCGTATAACCCTTACAAAGAACACAGCATTAGTGCCAAGAATTATCAAGAATAGATAAAATATACATTTTTGTACTACTACTCACCGTGATTAGATGCTTGGTCCCTCAGAATCGACCCTACACAATTCATAATACACATAGAAATCGGGTCACATATAATTATTCCGTTCTTAACTTGTTTAATTCTCTTTATCCCATTTACGCCACTTTGCAATTGAGATAAATCAAATTAAATCCTTGAATCTCATTTCAACATTCCACACCCGAGTTCATGTCACCCATATCCTTATTAAATTATTTCCTTAATTTTTCCTTTACATTATAGCATGAATTCCAACATTTATAACAAAGTTCATTCGCAAATTTTAAACATAATTTCCAAACATTTCCAAATTCCAATTAAACTTGAACACATCTAATTCAATATCTCAATTTCATTACTTTACTTCCAATTTGGGCCAATTCATTGGTTATCATCAATAATCAACCTAGGGTTTCAAGGAAAAAGAGGATTTTTAACAAAAATCAAACTTCTTAAATCATCACTCCTAATTCCAATTTTCCTAAATGATTTTACATTTAGGATTCTCAATCCATCACTTAAACCCATCAATTTAACTCCCAACATCACAAACCTTAAAACCCCCAATGTTCAAACCCAAAATTCCCAAAATCTCATAATTTCTTCTATTTACATAACATGAATGAAAATTGTACTATTATACAATGAAAATACCTCAAATCTATCTATGGATGTAAATATTGAAGAGTATTAATAATCAAGCAAAGAGATGAGCTTGAGAAGAAGCCTCCACAAATCCAAGTTCTAATCGGTTAAAAACATTGATCCTCCTTAGTTCTCCATCATACATGCCAAAAACCATGGTAGATTGTTGATCAAAGTAGAGGAAATCAAGGATTTGGGGCTAGGGTTTCGGACTTAGGCAAAGAGGAAGGAAGAGGAAAGAAGAAAATATAAGAAATGATCCAAAAATCTCGTTCTTAAAGCTGCTGTCCCGTAATTCCCGCTCGAGCGGACTTATTCCCGCTCGAGCGGACCTGCCCTCAGCACAGATTTTAAAACTTTGAACAGGCATAACTCTTCCATCCGGACTCCGTTTTAGGTCGTTCTTGTGTCCAAATTGAAGCCCCAGAAATAAGCTTTCCAATGGTTCTAACCTCACATCCAAATTCAAAGTGTGGAAAAAGAAAAGGGCAAAAGAGTGACGGCTGATCGTAAGGCAACTATCCGAATTAAATTCTTTGGTCCAATCTTACTTTACTATCATTTTACCACCTCAACCAATACCCCAAAATAAGATAAGAACATTCCAAATACATTAATAAAATATCAAAAACGAGCCCACGTGCCTCAGAAGTACAACTCAACCTAAAGGCCCGCTCGGAAGCGCTAACCTTTCGGCGTGTCAGATTAATCAAGCCGTCCGCTGAAAGGAGAATTACAACCCCCAGAATATCAGGCCGTCTGCAGAATTGCTGAAAACCCCAAAAGTCCGCTCGAGCGTTGACTCCTCCGCTCGAGCAGAGGGAAAATTCTGGGTCGTTACATTGTTTGTACTATGTATCCCTCCTTATCATCAAAAAATCTCAAATGAGTGATACACTTGTTCTTTAAACCATCAATCAAGCAATTTCATTGCATGATGGCTAAGGAACCAAGATATACAAGTTAATAAATGCACAAACAAGACCTAAAAAAACCATCACCTTATCATGCATGATCAAGGGCAATGAAGACCTTAGAAAAATTGGCACATTTCATCACTTTGAGTATGAAATGCCCCAATTTTCCTTATGTTCAATTAACGTCCGATTAAACACACCAAAACACAACCAATTCCTTATCTTACACCATTTTAGTTTCCATTTTGTTACCCATTTTAATTTACCATTCCATTCTTTAATCAATTAAGTCCACTGGTAAGTAAATCCTCTAAAGAGAAGGAAGTGTCAAACAAGGGGTAGTTTAAGGCAAGAGAGAAGTGTCATGCCGTTGGTAATGAACCCCCAAAAGAGGATTAAACTATTAAGCATGGGCCTCAATCTCAGGCTTGAACTATCCTAAGGTTGAAACAACCCTCAAAGCAAATAAAAAGTCAAGAAATGAGGGAGGTTATAGAGATTAATAAGTGCTGAAATTAAATAAGAAAAGCATTAAAACATGCAATCAACTCAAGCAAGTAGTACTTAAAGGCCTAAAACACCAAGTTTGTGAGGACTCTTACACTAGAGGCATGCAAAGCAAGACTCAAATGTAACAAATAGCCAAAAAGTAATTAAAAGCAGGTCTAAAAATACTGAAACATCTTTGGAATTAAACTATAAAAGGCTAAAAAATCAAGCTAACACATAGAGCTAACTAGGTTAGCAAACAAGACACAAGGAGGGGCGGCTAGCCCTCCAATTTTGGACTTCAAAACATGATTTTTACCACTAAAAATACTTTGAAATTCAGTGCTCAAAAGCTCAAGAACAGATAGTTTGAACGTGAGAAACAAAGGTGGAAAAACCTTACAAGCAATGAATAAAGAAGGGTAAGATACCCCCTAACCTTAAATGGCCTAAAACACCAATTTTAGCCCACAAAAATAGAGTTTTTTTATGGCCCAAAAACAATAGGAATAGATAGAAAAACAAGTATACAAAATAAGCTTAAAAGGGAAGTAGTATACCTCTTAAAGCAAAGATCAACTTTAGGTATTAATTCAAGCCAAAACCAACTTCAACAGCTCCAAGAAGGCTTCAAGGAACCTCAGCTCGAAGATGATCAACTTTGGTTAAGGAGGTGTAGGCAAAAGTGTAGTGTGTGTAGGCTAAAATGCACAAATTTGCAAGAGAGAGAGAGAGAGAGAGAGAGAGATTTTTGTTCCAAATTTTCTACCCCTCAAAAATAGGGGATGAGACCCCAAATAGATAAAAAAACATGCATTTGGTTTAGAGAAATCCATCCCTACACGTGTAGGGAGATGAAGCTAATTGTGGTAACAGCTGGAACAGCTGTCACCAAAATATCTGAAAAAAGACACTAGTGGCCGGCAGGCCACACTATTGGCCGGTAAGGCACAAGGGTAGCCAGTAGGGCATAATTGGTCGCCGGTAGCCTCAAACAGTGGCCGGCTGGCCATCAAGAGTTACAGGCTTAAAGGTTTTGGTCCAAAACAGGGCATAGAATGGATAGGGTTTAAAGGCTCAAAGACAGGGCATTCCAACAAGGACTTCGGGTACTAAAATGAGCACAAATAGTCCCAATCATCGAGTGCACAAGCGATGACGTCCAAGTCTTGAGGATGGTAAAAAATGAGGTGTCTATACTCGGCCGGTCCAAGGTTAAAGACAATGCGGTGATTTAATTCGACTATGTTGTTTATTATTCTATACGTGTTGGTGGATAATTGTATGGGGCATAGTCTGGTTTGCCTAAGGAATTCACAAATTAGGAGTTGGACTGGGAACTTGAGTCCGCCCTCTACAATGGACAACAGTGTGAACGGAACAAAGCCCGATCTACCCCAGGGTGTGGTGTCCGGCTCGGCTAGTTCAAATTGAACGTCTTCAGGGATGTGATAATCCCTTTGAAATTCGGCTATAGTGCCGGGCAAACTCACAAGGAACTAGTATTTGCCCATTTTGGGTAGTTTTTGTTTACAAGTATTTGCTCAGCACCTTAGCCCGACTTTGTAGTGAATGGTGTACCTGAGTAAACCTAGTTAAGAGTCTGCACAGTGAAGAACATAGAATGTGTTATGGCCAACTAGTGACCGGGCTAAGGCATCGGTATAAATTATTTTGTTCGATCTTGAGTGAAGTAATGGCGTATAGCTCGACTAAAAACTGGGTCAAGGTTTTTACCTGGTATTGAGAGATGGCGAGATTTTTATCTCGGTCCATGAAGTGAGCTAGGCTATAGCTCGGTTATGATTAGGCAACGTTTCCTTAGTTCAGGGAGGCGTGTCTAAGTGAGCACAAAATTGTTATAGCTTAGTTTCATTGTGAATTCTGGATTTAAAATTTATATGATTCCAATTACAGATAAGCTGGAGTTCTTCCTAAGGTGTGGGGTTTTGGGAAGCTGATTCTAAACTCGTTTTTAATACATAAACAAAAATTACGCATACTTGCAAAAACAATATAAAGGTTTTATAAAGCTAAGAAAAACAAGCACCTGGGAAAAAAGTCATATAGTGTTTAGATGGAACGTGAAACTTACGAGTTTTTTATGTAAACATTGAGCAGCAAAATGAATTTCCTACGGCAATAACAATGGACGCTTGAAAACTAAAGGGGTAAATGTGAAATGGAAGTAAAACGGCAGGACTATTCAAATTTTAGAGTTATGATTGACGGCTATCACAGCAATAGAGGTAATTGTAAGGTGCCACGTGTTCCAATAAGGACGTGGTGTCAGCAGCATAGGAGAATGGGCTGTACTACGTCAAAGACTAGGGAAACCGAGTGAGTTTTTTAGCTCGGCTAGCCGAAGTGCTTCACATCGAGTAATATTTTAGCGCATCTTAAAGATAGTAATCCCAATCATGCTTTGCAAATGGGATTGAGGGGTAATTGAGAGAGTAATTTAGAAGAAGAGGTTGGGCTAAGCTTGATCCACCTACCTTAACTTTGGGCTGAGCTACGGGTCGGGGTGAGAACTTTAGATAACTCGGTCCCAGGTCATCTAGGGACCAAGATGGGCAGAGATGTAGTCAGAGGTCTGACTTGGCTATCTAAAGCTAGGCTTGGAAAGCTAGCCAAGGTGTTAGTAGGGAGACAGGCCGAGCTAAGTATAGCTCGGCAGAACACCATCTACGTTATTATTGTATTAAAAGCATGACAGAGACAAGCTAACTCGGTTGACCGCTTCGACCAAGTCGAGGTAAGGAGGTTTGAGCTATCTCACTTGGTTGGTAGTGAGTAGGGTGTTACTAGGATAGATATTATCCTTGGGAGTGTGAGTCTTATGAGGGTTCTACTAAGGAGAATAAGAGTCTTACTAGGATTGTATTAGGTAGAATCTATAAAAGCTCGTGGTAGGACTTATGTACAGGTATAAGAATTCTGACTCTGAAATACACTGAGTTTTTGTGTCTATTGTCTACTTGCTGACTTTGACATCAGAAAGGTTCCCGGCACACACCCGCCGGCTAGCTCACATTTGTATTTTCAGGTAGCAAAGCAACGACGTTTAAAAGAATGCAAACTTGATCAACAAGATTATACGATAAAATTATTTTATGCTCCTACATATATGATATAATATTAACGATTCAAATAAGATGCATCCTATGGTTAAAGAATCAAATTATTTCTTATAACTCACATTCATTCATTCAAATTTTGTCCATTGATCAATTAAAATTATTTTTATAAAAAATTATTCCAAACTATTTTATTTATTTATTTATTTATAATTTCTACCCATTTACAATAATGTATAAGAATTTTAGAGAACCAATTGCATTTCTAATCATCTTTCTTGGTGAAATTGTCAAAAGTTACGAACATTGTATTTGATATTTAAGTTGTAGTTAGTATAATCTTTTCATTTTAAATTATCTGTTGCAAAATGAATCTTATTAAGATTACATATTTAGTTTTGATATCTTAATTAACCTTAATTTTACCTTATAATACATGTCAAAATATTATGTCAAGTTGGGAGTTTCAAAACAAGTCGATCTGAGCTAAGCTAGAATTATGAATATTTTATGTTAATCAGTTCAACTTTGAATGCATAGCTTAACATTTTCTCTATAGCGTCATTTTTATGATGAAGTAACATTTACATAAAAAAAAGCTAGCAAATAGACTTAATAAGTTAATTTTAGGTATCATAAAATTTCATTTCATGAAGTACTTTATTATTATATGCAATTTAATCATTTTTAAATAATAATTATAAATTTATTTACCTATAAGTTTTTTAATAAATTTGTTATAACTTCATATAAGTCATTTTTAAGTGTAAAATCTAAAAGAGTAATATTGGGACTTTAAAAAAAATTATCAAATATTTTACACAATACTCACATGAAAATGATCAATGTGAGTGTTGTATAAAATATTTAGTAATTTATTTAAAATTTTTAACATTTTTAAATTTAAAACTACATTTTATTTTTCAAGGAAAATCTTTTTTTTTTATAATTATTTTTAATAAATATATGTTTTAAACCGTGCATAGTACGGGTGTACTGCTAATTATATAATAACTCCATTAACAATCTTAAATTTTAATAATTTAAGGTGATTATTATTTAAATTTGATAATTTAAATTAGAATGATATGTAGTTTGAGATATGTAGTTTTAAGGTGATTATTATTTAAATTTGATAATTTAAATTAGAATGATATGTAGTTTGAGATATGTAGTTTGAGAGATTTTTCATTAATTAATTGTGATAAGAGTAAAAAATTAGAGCAATAAAAACTAGTAAAGTTGAGCTGAACTCAGTTTGCCCGATCCACAAGAAAGGACCTTATATGCAAATACGTACACATTATCTCGATCAACACTCCTCTTTCTCTCTTTCGTCTCCCCAATTTCTTAGGGTTTCTTCGTCTTCAAAACCCTAACCCTGCCTTTACATTTGCTTCGATCAAAACTAGAACCGAGACCTATCTGATACCTCCGTCGATTCTTCAAATTGCGTAATTTTCAGGGCGGTGATCATGGCGGCGACGGCGACGGCGACGGCGACGATGGTGAGCTCGGCTGGAGGGCTTTTGGCGATGCTGAACGAGAGCCATCCCTTGCTGAAGCTTCACGCTCTCTCCAATCTCAACGCTTTTGTTGACTCCTTCTGGCCCGAGATATCAACTAGCGTTCCCATCATGTAATTCTTTCAATTCTCTCTCTGTTCTTGCTTTCCTCTTTGTTTTCGTTTCTGTTTGTGAATTGGGTTTTATGTAATAACAAATTTTCTTGATCTGTTTGTGGCGTGAAATTTTCTGCTTGGTTGCTGGGAAACAGAGGAAAATAGAAGAATATAAAATTTTAATGTATATTTATATGTGCATTTAGAATTAGTGCAACAGTAGCAACAAGATTCCCTTAAAAAGTTAGAAATTTGATTGAATTAAGCTAGGTATCTGTAGTTCTTGTTTTTCTTATGTAACAAGTAATGGATGTTCAAAATTTTAACTTTTTTTTCTACTCTCTTATTGTTTACTTGTTTGAAGTAGATAATGCAGAATCTAGGGTTTGATTTGATGTTTAGGTAAAAATTTGGGTTTCAGAGATATTTCTTATTTGTTACTGTTTCTTAAGAGGAATCGAGCAAGAACTGTTTGGAATATTTTGTGGACATATTTTTGGCTAGTGAATACTTATAGGGTACCATAAATATGTTTTTTCCTCTGATTACTTCTTCAAAACCAATTCTGTATGATGTTTATGTTTAAATGATGCTTTCTACTCCAGCTTGTGATGAAGGTTTTATGCTTTCCTATTTTTGTGTGAATATTGCATATGCAAATCTGTAGTCCTAGTTGACTAATTAAGTAATAGTATTGGAGTATGTTGCCATGTGATTTTCATAACAATTGTGATATTAGTGGACTACTGATGGTGTAGAATCCAGTTTTAAATTTTTTTTATTGTTACTTATCAAAAAAAAGGAATCCATTTTTTAGATTTCTATCAATTTAGTTCTTTGGAAATAAATGATTGTGTTTATTTCACATGCAGAGAGAGCTTATACGAAGATGAGGAGTTTGATCAACGACAACTTGCTGCATTGCTTGTTTCAAAGGTCATTATCTTTTTTCTATGTATTCCTTCTTTGTGTTTAGCGACCATCTTCCCTCTTCTATATTATGATCACTTACTTTTCTTGTATAGAAAAAAGATAATTTTCTTCAATTCTGGTTTTTATGATCATTTGGGTTGCCAAGGTTTTCTTTCCTTCTTGCCTGAATAGGTGTAGTGCGATCTCCTAACCATATATATTTATTCTTTCCTTCTAGCGATCAAGTGGGGCATTGATGAAAATTTGTGGTATCCTATTAAATCTTTAGCTCGGATGTGTGACATTTGAAAATTGATGTGTGTAGTGTATTCCTTTTACACGTAAATTTTGTGTTTCAAATTCAGAGGGGCTGCAAACAAAAGATTTCTTTATATAAAGCTGCCCAAGTTAGCGATGTATGTGGGGGGTTGGATATAATCACATTTGAACTCTGAATCAGCCAGGGAGAGATAGGGATATAACATTCTATTTACATTGCCATGATTATAGGAGTTTTTGTATAATGAGGAATTATGATTTTAATAGGATTTTATTTCTTTATTAGTTAAATCTCTTATTCCTTCTGGGCTTCCTAATTAGATAGTGCTTGTGCTTATATATATGGTTTTTATGTAATGTTTTCTTAGATTATATATGATATGATTGGCTATGGCTTCCTCATTTTTTATATTCTTATTTTTCTCTTCTTGGTGCTGCATCACAACCCCTAATAGAAATCAAACCCATATATGGCAATCTGGCTTTGAAGTAAGAATGAGAGAGAAACCCAATGTCAAAGTGAGAATGTGAGAGAAGCTGAAGTGAGAACGAGACCGGTTGACACTGATTCATGTGTGTCAACTCCATCATCTTCATGAAGTGAAATCGAAAGAAGCGTGAAGAGAAGATTTGAAATCTCAATGTTAGCAACTCCACAATTTGCATCCTTATAGCAATTGAAAAGAGTGCTAGAGGGCCACCAAGTGAATGCCATGCAGAGACAAGGATGTGATTCCATTGAGAAACACCATGGAAATTAGAAGTTCAACAAGAGCAATTCCATATAACAACAGGCCACAACATTATGTCTTTTTTGAGTGTGGAGAGAACTGAGCATGTAATAGAGATCTTTTGACAGTGTTAGTACCTTGAATGGATATTGTAGGCATGCAAATTTTAGCTCATTACAAATTGGCATGTGTTGCAAATGCCTATAAATATGACATAATTATTGGCAAATTAAATAATGCCATGTGTTTATAAGTGTCCTATGTAAACAAAATTTAGCCAATTCCAATTTAATTACTCATACCACCTCATCACCATTCTTAAAAGTGTCCTATGTAAACAAACAGTTTTATTAATTAAAATGAAGAAGAGCTAGTGATAAGAATGCGATACTGGTCTCTGTTCAATATTGGAAATTATTGTGATGTACACGTGTATTCCTGTGGGTATTGATGAATATTATGGATTGTATTTGGAGTGTGTTATCAAAGGAGGGAGACACATTGGATGTGACAATTCACTCAATCATTCAATCTGTTCAGATGTTTTCATCCCTGGTGTAGTGAGTTTCTGCAGTCTTGGTTTCTCTAATCTTTGCAATCACAATATATCTTAGTACTCTTTTTTTATTTTTTTATTTTTATTTTTATTTTTATTTTAATTATCAGTAACTTACAATAGATTACTTGCATGTGAAGATAAAACCTGAAATCAGAGGCTATCACTTGTTAGTCCTTGAGACGTTTAATTAATTTACTTTTATCTTGTTTACACAAATTCCTTTATTTCTTTTGTCAGGTTTTCTATTACTTGGGTGAACTTAATGACTCATTGTCATATGCTCTTGGTGCTGGTCCAATGTTTGATGTTTCTGAGGATTCAGATTATGTCCATACCCTTCTGGGTAAGAATTTTCACATTCCATTTATTATTTTCCAACATGAAAAGAATTATATGAATGTAAATTATGCCTTTTCACTGTAATCTTACTAATTGTTGCTGTCATGTTCTTTCTTCACTCAGCTAAAGCTATTGATGAATATGCCAGCGTCAAGTCAAAGGCAGCAGAGTCAAATGATGAAGGAGCCAAAATGGACCCTCGTTTGGAGGCAATTGTGGAGAGAATGTTGGATAAGTATGTAAATTTCACCTCCTCTTCAATGTAATGATGCCTTTTTCCAATTTTCTTACCATTGCTGTATGTAGGTGTATCCTTGATGGAAAGTATCAACAAGCTATTGGAATGGCAATTGAATGCAGAAGATTGGATAAGCTTGAGGAAGCAATTATGAGGAGTGATAATATTCATGCAACCCTATCATATTGCGTTAACATCTCTCATTCCTTTGTTAATCTGAGAGAATATCGCCATGAGGTATGGATAATGTTCTTGCTTGTCTAATTTAGAGAGCTATTTGCATATCCTGAAACCGCATATTTTCTATAAACATTTTTTATGATTTCCCACATAGTTAATTTCTGGTTGTCATGATTGGTTTATTTATTTATGACAATGTAGTTCTTCATCCAGGTTACCTTTCTTGTTTCAATTTGAAATAGAAAATTTTCTGCTAGACTTAATTATAGTTATGTTTAAATATTGTACCAATCTAATGACAACTGTTGTTGCCATGTTGGTTTCCGCATTCAAGTTCCTTGGGCCGGCCTATGTGCGTTCAGAAACTTTGTTTATAAAATTAAACAGGATTTTATGACATCATTAAGATTGACAGGCTTTAACAGTCCTTTATAAGCAATGAAATTTTTCGTTACCTGAACAAGATTTTGAACATACAAGTTGTCACAAGGTTGTCAAGGTTGATTGTATCGTTGTTGCGGTACCCTTAACTGTTTGTGTGACTTGATTTAATCATCCATCGAGAACAGAGGTTGTTTTTGTTTAGCTCTCCGGTTTTGCATCTGTTAATTTTCATGGCATTTCATCATAGGTACTATGTTCTCTTGTATTTTACATGTTTATATTACTTATCAACAAAAAAAAAAAAAGAAAAAAAAAAGGGGAGAAGATAAATTGTTATTATCCTTGTTTCATAGCCCATATAACATATTGGCAGTTGATTGTTGAGGACAGATGAAAGAATATTTTTCAGGAAAGAGGCAATTGTGACTTTGGAGATATTCATATACTAATCCTCTGTCAATTGTGTACAGGTTCTTCGTCTTCTTGTTAAAGTATACAAGAAGCTTCCATCACCTGATTATTTGAGCATTTGTCAATGCCTTATGTTCTTGGATGAACCAGAGGGTGTTGTGAGCATTTTGGAAACACTCCTACGATCTGAAAATAAGGATGATGCTCTGCTGGCATTGCAAATAGCTTTTGATCTTGTAGAGAATGAGCATCAAGCTTTTCTATTGAATGTGAGAAATCTGCTTTCCAGTGCCAAGTCTCAACCATCAGAACCTGCACAGCAAGGACCTGCTGCAGCTGAGTCTGGTCAAAACACAATTGCTACTGCATCTGAGGATGTTCAAATGACAGATGGAACTCTAGCTTCTAATGTGAATGTGCAAGAAGCAGATCCAAAAGAAGTGACCTATGCTGAGAGGCTAACAAAAATAAAAGGAATTTTGTCTGGAGAGACTTCAATACAGTTGACTCTACAATTTTTATACAGTCATAACAAGTGAGAGACAACAGATATAATTTCCAGCTCTTTATTTATTCTGCTTTGCTCAAATTCAATTTTTAGGAGTTCCATTTATCTATTGTGAAAAGCTTTTTTCATTAATTTTATAATTTGCATATAGGTCGGATCTTCTTATTCTCAAGACAATAAAGCAGTCTGTGGAGCCGAGAAATAGTGTCTGCCACAGTGCAACAATATATGCTAATGCAATTATGCATGCTGGGACAACTGTGGATACATTTCTCCGTGAGAATCTGGTAAATCAACATTCCACTTTCATTCTCTTTATAAACCTTTATAGTTACACAACTTTACAGACTTTATTCATATTTTCTGAAGCTCCTTGTTTGTGTAAACTCATCAGGATTGGCTGGGCAGGGCTACTAATTGGGCTAAATTCAGTGCAACAGCAGGGCTAGGTGTTATTCACAGAGGCCACCTGCAACAGGGCAGATCGCTGATGGCCCCTTACTTGCCACAGAGTGGGGCTGGTGGTGGTGGCAGTCCATACTCTGAAGGCGGTGCTCTCTATGCCCTAGGCTTGATTCATGCAAACCATGGGGAGGGTATCAAACAATTTCTTCGTGATAGCCTACGCAGTACCAATGTTGAGGTGCTTGCTCTCTACAATCTATTGTTTGGTTACTTTTGTGCGCCATGAATTTCTGTTATAATAGTGGTGTTGGAAACTTTGATTGGTGCAGGTTATTCAGCATGGTGCATGCTTGGGTCTAGGCTTGGCAGCTCTTGGAACTGCTGATGAAGATATCTATGACGACGTAAAAACCGTGCTTTATACTGACAGTGCTGTTGCTGGAGAAGCTGCTGGTATCAGTATGGCTTACTGATGGTTGGAACTGCAAGTGAGAAAGCCAGAGAAATGCTTGCTTATGCTCATGAGACACAGCATGAGAAAATCATTAGGTAAATTTGTGTTCAATGATCTAGGTGTTGGACTAATGTTTAAATTATATATTCCTTAGGGTTTATTTAATGATTCCTTATTGCAGAGGTTTGGCATTGGGGATAGCTCTCACAGTCTATGGAAGGGAGGAAGAGGCAGATACACTAATTGAGCAAATGACTCAGGACCAAGATCCTATTCTACGTTATGGTGGTATGTATACATTGGCATTGGCATATAGTGGAACTGCAAACAATAAGGCCATCTATCAGCTGCTGCATTTTGCAGTATCAGATGTAAGCGACGATGTCAGGACGACGGCTGTTCTAGCTCTTGGGTTTGTCTTGTACTCTGAACCAGAACAGGTTGGCACTTTTTCTTTATTATTGTTTTGCCAAGTATCTGGTCCTACTTTTTGTGATTGCTGTTCTCAATGTAATATTTTATGGTTTCGGCTATCAGCAATAGATTTTCTGTGATGATATTTGCTGTATATGCATGCCAACCTTTTTTTTTTGTGTGCGACTGTAGTACAATGTTATTTGGTTACTGTTGAGATTATCCAATTCATACCTGTTTTCAATTGTCACCAATTACTTGTCGCTTTTTTTTTCCTTGCCTGGCATTTGCATAAGCACTGCTGTTTGTGTGACTGCAAATATCAAATTTATTTGGCTCCTTTGGTAGATTTACCTAATTCATAGTTGGGTTATCTGCTTCCCCTTGAACTTGGTCTCATTGCATTTGTCCTGCAGACTCCTCGCATTGTATCCCTTCTGTCCGAGTCTTACAACCCACATGTTCGGTATGGAGCGGCACTTGCAGTAGGCATTTCCTGTGCAGGTACTGGCTTGAGTGAGGCCATATCTTTGCTAGAGCCTCTAACATCAGATGTAGTTGATTTTGTTCGTCAAGGTGCTTTAATTGCTATGGCTATGGTGATGGTTCAGATCAGCGAAGCTAGTGATTCTCGTGTTGGAGCATTCAGGTCCTGTACCCTTTACTATTTTTTTCTTCTTTTTTGTTTCCTATATCTTTCTTCTGCCTATTGTTTCATTCATTTGTTATTTCAGGCGACAGTTGGAGAAAATAATTTTGGATAAGCATGAAGACACCATGAGCAAGATGGGAGCAATTTTGGCCTCTGGAATACTTGATGCTGGTGGAAGGAATGTGACAATAAAGTTGCTTTCCAAGACAAAACACGATAAAATCACTGCAGTTGTTGGTCTTGCTGTTTTCAGCCAGTTTTGGTATTGGTATCCCCTTATCTATTTCATTAGCTTGTCATTTTCACCCACAGCCTTTATTGGGCTGAATTATGACTTGAAAGTTCCAAGATTTGAGTTCTTATCACATGCGAAACCATCACTGTTTGAGTATCCTCGGCCAACTTCTGCACCTACTACTACCTCAGCTGCGAAACTTCCTACCGCAGTTTTATCAACATCTGCAAAAGCCAAGGCTAGGGCTACTAAAAAAGAGGCAGATCAGAAAGTTATCACTGAAAAGTCATCTGGGGCAGAGTCGTCTTCAGCTGGCTCAAATACTGGAAAAGGGAAATCCTCCGGTGATAAGGATGGAGACTCTATGCAGGTAAATACCGTCTCTCTTTCAGTAACAAAGATGCCTAAATAATATTTCTGATATCGTTCATTTGGCATTACAAGTTTTGACACCCCCCTCTCTCATTAGATTCAGTAATTGTGTTAGTTACACATTTGCAGTTTTTTTTTTTAAAACCAACTTGGAAGTCAAGTTCTAACTGTTATTGTCCTTCACCCATCACGTCAGTACATTGTTTGATAACATCAGGGTGTTGGTGGTAAAAGTAATTTTTATGAGATATAGAACATCAAAAACTATTTATGAGTTGTCGTTATACTATTTTACACTGCTGAAATTGGCGCTCTTACTCAGGTTCAACTACTCATTTTCCTTTATTTTGTTTTATTTTTGGGTCCCCCAGGTCGATAGTCTCACGGAGAAAAAGGCAGAGCCTGAATCATCTTTTGAAATTTTGACCAACCCTGCCAGGGTGGTTCCTGCTCAGGAGAAGTTCATTAAATTTCTGGAAGATAGCAGATACGTGCCAGTGAAGTTAGCACCTTCAGGATTTTCTCTATTGAAAGACCTACGTCCAACTGAACCCGAAGTGTTGTCTCTTACTGATGCGCCCTCATCAACTGCATCAGCTGCTGCTGCTGGTGGATCGACAACCGGACAACAGGGCTCAGCTTCAGCCATGGCTGTTGATGAGGAGCCTCAACCTCCTCAGCCGTTTGAATACACCTCGTGATTTTGGTCTTCCAACCAAATACTTCGCTTGGGCAGAGTGTGAGTTCGAGGGTAGTGATGTAGAGAAAGAAACTGGTCTGGACAACTCTTCATTATCCTGCGATGTTATGGCCAACTTCTGGCGATTCTGCAGGCATTTCTAATCTCTTGGTCATTGTTGATTATCATTATGCTCTTCAATTGATACATTTAGAAATGGAGATGATAGGGAAATGTAAACTGCAATTTGCCTGCAACTTTGGAAACTGCTCATCATACGTCTGGTGCTGAACTAGTTAAATGCATGCGCTGTTGCAACTGTAGCTTCAGTCATTTACTCTCCCATTGAAGGAAAAAAAAAATTTGTGGAACTTGCTAAATTTTTATTTTAGTTTTAAGAAGCCTGTATTTCATCAACATTCTTGAGCTAGATATGTTATTTTCTTGTTTGTTCTCTTCGAGATCATTTCCCTATGGGTTATTAGCAGGGATTTCAACTTGGGTGGATTCGGTTGGGTCAAGGGTTTAAAGACGGGATCTGTTCAAGTTCGATCTTAGCTCGACATCTAGCTTGAACTTGCTTGCTCAAGCTTGAGCCATTGCTTGCTGAGCCATGCAATTGAATAGGTAAATCAGGCTATGTTTATCTTCATTGGCTTGCTTTCTAGTAGCCTTGGGGGGAGGGTGCTGCAACTTATAGGGCTGCTGGAGTGTCTGGTGCAGCAGCTCGTGAAGCTGGAATAACTTGAATAAGTTTTTAAAAAAAAAAAAAAATGATTATTGAGAGGCAAATGTATTGGTGTTTTTGAACTACTTGCTTGTGAATTTTAACTTGTAAGAAGCTAATATCAAATAAGCTCAAAGCACCGATCCTCTCTACTAGGGAAGCAGGAACATTTTTTTTAATCAGCCTAAAATGTGAAAACTTATTTAGCAAGGTAGTCCGCAACAAAATTAGATTCATTAGAGGCGAACCAAAAAGATACACTTAAAACTACCATCTTCTAGTTGGTTGTTTGCCTGCTAATTAGGGGTTTGATTCAGGCGGGCTCAATTCAAGCAATCTGAACCCAGTTTAAATTTTTTTAGGACTTGAACAAGATATTTTTAAATTCAGTATAGCTTGTGGCAAAAATTTAGAAGCTTGGATTAAATTTGGACCGGCCTGGGTAAAAACATCAAATAATCCGAGCAATCTGAAACTTGAATTATACATATATAGATATATATAAAAATATTAAATATATATAAAAATTATTAGTCATTACATAATATTAAAATAATTTAGATTATTAAGTCATATTGAATATATATTATATATACATATTACATAAAATCTTACTCTTTTTTTATTTTCACTCAAAAATTGTAAAGGTTATTGTAGCGGCATCTCTCTTATATTATATAAATTATTTGTTTTGATGGTATTAATGATTTTCTATATAAATAGAGTCGAATTTTAATAATTTAATAAGGTAACTGCCAAAAAACAAAAAAAAAAAACTGAAATTCATTTACAATTCGGGTAACTTGGGCAATTCAGATTTAACTCGGGTCGGTTTTGAGCAAGCAACCTCAAGTTACAATTCGGCCCTGGGCGGGCCAGGACAGGTGTCAATACAACTTAAGCTAAGATTAGACAACCTCTCAATTCGATCGAACCCGCTCAAATTATACCCCTACTGCTAATGTCATGCAATGTTTTCCATAAGTCAGGTTCAATTATTAGCCATAAGAATTTAGCTTTCATGTAAACATTTTTTGTTCAAAATTTTAGTAAAGTGATGAAAGAACTATAATAAAATGCAAATTAAAGTCTAAAAACAAACCTTCGTTTGGCATAAAAAGTTCAAAAATGTTTCATGTCACTAATTTAACACCACTAAACAGACCACTAATGACGTGGTGTGATGTGGATCCCACACTGATGTGATAGTTTAGCCTTTAGTTTTTTTTTTTTTTTTTTCTCCTTACACTGTCACATCATTAGTGTTACTTTTAGTGATGGTTTATTAGTGGTCTGAATCGGAATTCTAAAAAGTCTGGGCTAAAATAATCATAAAAAGACAAAATAAACTAAAAAGTCAATAAAACAAAATATCATATCCAAACCATAAGGGTCTGTTTGGTAACTATTTCGTTTTCAGTTTATATTTACAAAAATTTTAAAAACTATTATAAAAACTTATTTGATAATTTTTTTGGTTTATAAATGGTTGTCTCAGTTTATAAATTTGAGGAAAAAATGTAAACTCATCACATTTTCAGTTTTCAATTTTTTTTTCAAATAATTTTTTTTTCAATTAATTATTTTTTCAAATAATTTTTTTAATTATTTTTTTAATTTATTATTTTTTCAAATAATTTTTTTTCAAATAATCTTTTTTTCAATTATTTTTTTAATTAATTTTTTTTTTCATTTTTTTTCAATTAATTTTTTTTTTTCAATTATAATTTGTGTGATCCCATTGTCATAAATAATAAAAATAAATATAAATATTTTAGGCTTGAACAAACATATTTTTTAGTTTATGTTTTTAATTTTTTTAAAATATTTTGTTTAAACCAAACGCGTTTATAATTTATGTTTTTCTAAAAATAAACAAAAACTAGTTTATAAAATTTTTGTAAACATAAACCAAAAACGTAAACGTTACCAACGCCTAATTATTTCATTTTTTCTCTCATAAAAGTCAAAAAAGTCAAAAAGTCTATTCCAAGCGAAGCTTTTTAACCCAAGCTAAAAAAATCAACCCACATCCCAAACGAATGCTTATTTCAAACTTTATTATTGCAATTAAAGGATGAAAAACAAATGAAATTCGAATGAAAATTCAAGAGTGAAAATTGTAATCTATCCATTTTAATTCGAATTTCTTTTATCTTTCATCTTTTAATTGCAATAATTTATCAACTTTGTGATCACATTTTCTCCTTACACCCTTCATCTTCTCCTCTCTCTGATTTTTCTCTCATTCTTCTTCTTTCTTTGATCTATGGATTCAAGGATGGGTGGGGGCAACAATGGTTGTTGAAGTAGAAAGAGATTGTAGTGGTCGTTGGAGAGGGGAGGGGTGGCAAATTTGGGGAAGAGGGTGGAAGAGAGGGGTTGGGGGGTAGAAGAAGAAGAGGAGGTAGGCAATTAATGGGGAAGGGGGCTGAGGCAGCAGGTGGCAGGTAGAGAAATTAGGATTCTAAAATTTTTAAATTTTTTTGTTCAAAAAACAAAAAAACAAAAATTAGATTTTTGAGTCCTTAATGATAATTTTACATAGAGATGAAATTATAATAAAAAAATAAAAATGAAAAATGTAAAAAATGTAATGAAATATTTTTGTAACGAAAATAAAAACATTCCAAATTGACTCAAGAGGCATGTATAATATAATTTAACCCTACAATAATCATTTTCCATCCATAAGCAATGTATGAGCCTTAAGAGAATTGATTTGACCAATTTAAATCGGATCAAATATGATATAATACAACATTTGAGTCCCATTATCTGGATGGTGCATTTGTGAATTTCACGAGAGGAAAATTTTAAAATCACATAGTCAAAACTGGTTAGATTGTGGGCTGTGAACTGGATCAAGATCAAATGGTATTATTATATCTCATTTTTTTGAAAATATTCAAAGTTCAAACCCTCATCACATGAAAAGCTAAGGTGGTTTATAAAGTTAGTGAAAGAGCGTTGGGGGCCTGTGAATCACATTAATAAAAAGGAGGTGAAAGTGAGGTGAGTGAATTTTGTGAGGTGGAAATTACTCCACCAGGCTCCTCCTCCTCCTCCTCCTCCTCCTCCTCTCTCTCTCTCTCTCTAAAGTAAAAGCTAGCCCTAATAAGCAACCATGGCCCATTATAGATACATAAGCTCACTACCCATATGTTATTTTCAGACCATATTATCAACTTGTATATGGCTGTACCCTAAGCTTCTCCTCTTCATACATCAATACCCCACTTCACTTTCACTGTTGTTTCTCTCACTCCTGTTTTTTTTCTCTTTCTCTCTCCAATAAGGTTAGTATTGCAATTTATACTTGATTGTCCACTACTATTGTTTTAAATATTGGTCGATATCGGAATTTTTTATTTCTCTATATATCAGACAATATCAATAAATATTGATATATGATTGTATATCATTATTTGAATATGTACAAATTTATGTATTGCTTGTTTTTGTACTATTACCCTAATTTTTGAGCTTAAATTTCATAATCTTTTAACATATTTTTTTCAATTTACTGGTTGTGAATTCATCAAATTGTAACAGTTTCAGGAGGTGGACCCTAGCTGTGAAATTTCACTAGGTTTGCATGAATTGAGCTCTTGTTTAGGGTTTTTGATAAAAGTAACTTGTATTCACAGTAATGGACAAAGAAGAGAACTACTCGGTATATATAACTCAAAACCCATCATTTTATTGTCTGATATGTTTCTGTTGATAAATCTTTTCATCGGCACCATGGTGTTTTACTCTAAACCTGAATTCTTTCAGGCTGCCTTACCGGGAAATTTCCCAGAACTAGACTATTCCATTGATCATCATCAACATCAACATCAACATCTCATGATGAAGCCAAGGATAGGTGAAACATCGGGCGATAATAGCAATCAAATGGTTGATTACATGCTTAACAATCCTCAACCACAACACATGCCTTCTGGGTTCTGCAGCTCAACTTCTCCCGATAAGTTAAGCTTTGCCGATGTGATGCAATTTGCAGATTTTGGGCCAAAGTTGGGCTTAAATCAAACCAAGATTTCTGAAGAAGAAACTGCGATCGATCCTGTTTATTTCTTGAAGTTTCCTGTTTTGAATGACAAGTTGCAAGATGATGAGCCTCTGATGATTCCTCAAGGTGTTGAAGACAATGAAGATAGGTTTAAAGGATTGAGTGTTGAAAGTAGCAAGGCAAGAGAGATAGAACAAGAAGGTGAGAGAGAAGATGAAGAAGCTAGGGGTTCAGAGAATGCATCGGTGGAGCTTAGATTTCTAGGGGAAAACCTTCGAAAGAGCCCGGTAACTGAAGTGATGAAGAACAAGAGAAAGAGGCCAAGAACTATCAAGACAAGCGAGGAAGTTGAGAGCCAAAGGATGACTCACATCGCGGTGGAGAGAAATAGGAGGAAGCAAATGAACGAGCATCTTCGCGTTTTGAGGTCTCTCATGCCCGGTTCATACGTCCAAAGGGTGAGTTTTATCAAAACGCTCTTGCTGCCTATAGCTTGTATAATCATCAGAAATTCTTAAAACAACTTAAAAAATAAGACAAATTTGTTGGTTTTTTTTCTAGTGTCATTCATATGATACTTTATTGCATCATCAAGAAAAACAATAGAGTAAACTTTATGTATAGATCACATGTATATGTCCAGCAACTCCATGGGTGTGTTTGAAATCAGTAGTTGTTGTGCCGAAAATCAGTGATTACAGAAAAGAAATTACGAATAAGAAAAATTGTGACAAAAATGATCATACCAAGTAGCTTATAAAAACATATAGTGGCTTTGAAGCAAAAACCAATAGATTACATGCAAAAGCATATAGTTGGTTTTGAAGTAAAGCTAAAAATTGGATGGATTTGTTGTGCTATTTCAAAGGGGGATCAAGCATCCATTATTGGAGGAGCAATTGAGTTTGTGAGAGAGCTAGAGCAGCTCCTCCAATGCCTTGAATCACAGAAGAGGAGGAGACTCTATGGAGATCCACCACCGCGGCCACCAACGGGAGACTCCTCCTCTCTTGCAATCCCACAGCCTCAACCACCACTCTATCCTCCAGTTTCAATCCCAAATGATCAGCTTAAGCTCATCGAATTTGAGACCGGACTCCAGGAGGAGCTAGCGGAGAGCAAGTCCTGCTTGGCGGATGTGGAAGTGAAGATGCTAGGGTTTGATGCCATGATCAAGATCCTCTCAAGAAGAAGGCCAGGCCAGCTCATAAAAACCATAGCTGCACTTGAAGATTTGCAGCTTAATATCCTCCACACCAACATAACCACTATTGAACAAACTGTGCTCTATTCTTTCAATGTCAAGGTACAATAATATTACACTTTCTCTTTTAAATCTAACACTACATGTATATGTATATATCCGTAGCAATTTTAAATAATACGTACTAAATAAGATTATATATTTTTCAATATCAAACAGACGATATATTTTCAAATATCAATATGTAGAGACCAACATTACGATATAGCTGATATTAAAACCCTAGTGTGTATCATTTGTATCTTGTTATGTAGGTTGGTAGTGAAGCGAGGTTCACAGCGGAGGATGTAGCGAGTTCAGTTCAACAGATATTCAGTTTTATCCATGCAAACAGCACCACCATATGATGCAATCTGCTTCTTGAAATGCAATTTATGTATTCTTCTTCTGCAGATTCTTTCCTTGGATCTGATCAGCACTTGTTCTTTGTGGGTTCTTTTTTTTGGTTTCTCTGTAAAACCAAATAGTTACAGCTCTAGTAAGTAACTGATTTTAATGATCATGAACTACTCATTTGTACTCTCTCTCTCTCTCTCTCTCTCGCTCTCTTATGTGTTGGGGACAAGATCTGCAATGGTGTTTGATTGAATTAAAATGAATTTGACAGTATATTAAAGTCAACGAGCACTGTACCTAGTTAGCAGGGGTTGACCTGTCAGAACTCAAATGGGTTGGTGGTATTAGGCTGCAGTGAGATGTTGCCATGCTTGGAGGGTCCCTGTTAGTCCTCTGAGCTTTGGGATGGTTCAATATTATACACCCCCTTCTTGTTCTTTCTTTGCTTCAATTCAATCACCCTTCTTGGTCTTTGATTTGTTGTCCGCTTAAATCATGCATATATGATGGCACGAATCAAGATCCCCTACTTGAGTTCTCTCCTTCACTTTCTACTTGCAAAGTTATTGGACTCAATTTTTTGCTCAATTTCAATGATCCGAACTGTTCATATTTTAAGATTTATTGAGTATATCATACCTGTAAAAAATCAAGTTCATCGGATATCAGAAAGCATGTGTTGTGAAAAATGTTGATTAAATTTTTAAAAAAAATAGTTTTTAGTTTGATGATCCGAACATGTAGTTTTTGATATCCGATCAATTTGATTTTTTACAGATATGATATATACTCAATAAATCATAAAATATGAACGGTTCAGATCATCAAAATTGAATCCAAAAGTAATCCCAATAACCCTACAAGTAAGAAGTGAAGGACAGAACTGAAGAAGAAGATCTTGATTCGGATGGCACATGGGTGGGGTTTTGTATTCTTCCTCAACACCCAGGTTCAAAGACTCAAAAGACTAGCCCACTTTACATATATATATATATAGTATACACACATTTTTAGTTCATGGTAAGTACTATACAGTGCATAATTCCAGACCACATTTATGTAAGATTTTTGAGTAACGCCATAAACATTATTAAATATATCAATATATATTAATAAAGACAAGATTTACATATGTGTGAGATTACTTAATATTTTGTCTGGTTAATGTATTTGTTAGTGTCTATAATATTATTTTAAAAAAAATTCACGACTAAATGTATGTTATTAACCTAAAATGTTATTGGTTATATTTAAGTTATCTTAATTGATTATGTCTACCATCTATTGTCAAAATTATTTTATGTAATTAATTCTATGGTAAGTTATCTGTAATTTTGTTATGAAATAATTGCATGATAAGGAGAAGTAACCCCAACAAAATATGATTTTTCAGTTGACCTTAATGAAGATCCTACTGTTTCAGCCTATTTATATGATTATAATCAGCACACATGTGATAGTTTATGTAACTAATTAGTTTGTCTTATTTTCATGCACACATGTGAACTTGATGAAGATCCTATTGTTTCAGCCTATTTATATTGTGCTAAAGCCATTTCTGATGAACTTTCTTGTTATGGGTCGCCATCTCTCTACTGTCGAGTTTAACATCTATGTATTCAAAGGACTGTGTTCACTCCAAAAAATTAAGATTTTAGAAATCAAAATTTATGGACAAAATTATTTTTTAAGAATCAAATAATTTTGTTGCGAAAAGTGTTATTATTATATTTTTAACAACAAAAATTGAATATTAGTGATGAAATATTATCCTTTTGGCTTATTTCAAAGTCTGGGAAGTTCTCTGTCTCATCTCTGTGGAGTTGGTGGGTGGCAAACAAAGGCCCTGGTTTGAAGGTGCCACTGGGTGCAAGGGGTGTTTGGCTCTCCAAAGATGCGCTATTGGGCTTGCTTGGAGAGGTCGAATTAAGTCATCTACCTTCCTCCAAAGGATAGGGGTTCTACCTCCCAATGCTCAGATCCAGTGTGTTTTTTGTCAATCTGCGGAGGAGTCTATAGAGCATGTGTTGCTGTTTTGCCCTCAGGTTTGGAAGTGCTGGGCAACTATGGCAAACTGGTGGGATCAGAATCTGGTTATCCCTGGTTCTATTGAGGGCCTACTCCATTGGTGGTCAGGGGGCATTGCAAAGTCTTGGGCAGATAGAGCATGGCAGGCAGTCCCAGCACTAGTGCTGTGGTCAGTTTGGAAGTCAAGAAATGAGTGTATATTTAAGGGTGCAATTCCAGATTTTGAAGGGTTATGTGAAAGGATGAAGCTGCAGATCGCTATGTGGGTGAAGTGGTCTTTCAAGGTTGATTATTCAGCCCATGACATAGTTTCAAACCTACACCAGATTAGGGTGCTTGTGTGAAGTCTTCTCAGCAATTGGCTCAGGCTGTTCAGAGGTTTGGTAGTTGTGGGGACCACTCTTTGGTTATCTGGAGGTCTGAGGGGATGGAGTTATGTTTGGTTTAGTTTCCCAGCAGTGGTTTGCTTCTTTAGCCTTATCTGCAGTTCAGTTTTGTCAGTTGTGTGGATTGGCCTGAGCTGGTCTGTTTAGCTGGTATGTTCTGCTGCTATGTTCTAGGTTGAAGGATTCAAAACGAACTTAATTTACTTTGATTCATCCCAAGCCACCTGCCTCGAAAAGTTTGTCACAGTTCATTCATATCACTTTCTCATAATGTGAATTCCGATGTCAGCTTGCTTGGTTTGAGGTGTAGAAGTTTTTTCAAGCTTCAAGTGTGCATAACTTCTTTGTTGGGTTTTGCTGTTGTGTTGTGGTTGCTCTCTCAGGATTAAATTGTCTGAGAGCTTTGCTGCTTTATTTCTTGGTCCACAGGGTCTGCTATGTGGTTTGCTGGATTGCTTGGGGTTGGTCTGCTGGTTTGATTTGCACAGTGTTCTGAAAAGCCAGGTGGGTGATCTGCAAGGTTAAGATGAGGAGAAAACTTAGAGAGTTGTTCTGCTTTGAATAGCCTTCATCCCAGTGGGTGAACACAGTGGGCTTGCTGCTGGCAGTGTGTTTAGTATTGAAGGGTTGTTCTGTTTGGTGCCTTAAAGAGTGCTGTATTGCCTCTCTGGTTTAGGAGCTGTTCTCTGTTGTTTTGCTCGTTGGTTTCTCACCAACTAGGAGGTTGGAGCTTGTTTTAGCTCCAAGCTCCTCTTTATTGATGTAATTGCTCCCTATAATTCATCAATAAAATCTTCTTTTGCCGATAAAAAAAAAAATATATTATCCTTTTGAGACTAAATTTTTTGTCTCAAAAAATAAACCATTTTAAGACCGAATTATTTTGTCCCTAAAAGTCTATTTATTAGTGACATTTTCAAAATTTTGTTGCTAAATGCCTTGTTCTTGACTTTTCGGGACGATCTTTTAACGACTATCCTCACGACAATAGAAATTGGTCCCTAAATGTCTTTTGCAACAAAATTTTTACTTTTAAAGACCAAAACGTTTGATCTCTAAAACTCTTATATATTATATTGATTCTTGTTTTGAGAACCTTAATTACCCCCAATGCAATGCCACTCACACAAATTTGAACCACTTGCATATGATATGCATGGTTCATATTGTTTTTTTTTTTTCTAAATTTTAAGAAAAATCAGCATAATTTATCCTTTAATATTTGGTATTAAGCGTGTTAATATTACATTTTAGTTCAAAATTATAATAGAGTTCTATGACTATTATTAAAATATAAGGAGCTAAAATGCAAATGACTTAAACTATGGGAGAGTAAAGTGGAGTTTGTATTAAAATAAAAATAAATAAATAAATAAATAAAAGAGAAACTTTTTTTCATTCACAATTTGAAGTATCATCTATTAAAATACAGCAATACTAGGTATCATAAAAAGTCTTTCATGAAAATGGTCATGAAAGATTTGTGACATTTGGATTACACTTACAATAAAACACCACACACTAATCAAGGTAATCTAAGGGTCACAAATTTTTCATGATCATTTTCATGAAAAAATTTTCATAATCCCTAACATTTCTCATTAAAATATATCTCACAACATTTAAAATGTTCACAATCTATTCATTTTCACATTCTTCACATCAAGACACCTTCTCACAATTCTTTCACAATTGACGACTTCCCTTTCCTTACCCCACCTCCACAATTGACCCCTTTCAATCCACCATTTGATCTCCCTCTACTAGCCTTCCAAAATTCAATTCATAACCTCTTTGAGTGGGTTTGGGGTTGGTGTTGGCTTTGAGATTAATTTAGATTTACGAATCAAAAAATTTAATTTTTTTAGGTATCAAAGGGAGAAAATCCTTTTTTTAGGAATTAAAGTGCCAGGAGTTTCTATTTTCATATATCAAAAACTCTCAGTCTACAATTTTTTTCAATACACACTCTAAATGAGTTTGAAATTTAATATTTTACTCAATACACAATCTATAATGTCAAAAAATACCCTCACATTTTCAACTTTTAAACCTCAATCCTCACCTTAGCCACCACTTCACACCACCACTACCACCTCTAAATCTAAACATGCCTAGTACCATTCTTTCTAGTGACCAACACCCGCCGCCTCCATTCTGCCATTTTCCGATCCATAACCCCTTCTTTTCTTTTTTTCTTTTCTTTTTTTTTCTTCTCTCATACCCATTTGGACGCCCTTCACTACTGTCATTCTCCTACCCATCCAAACTCTAAGTCCGACAACAAAGGTCGTAAATAGGGTCACAAGTAAATACAGCGGTTCGTGAACAGGCTTGAACCCGGTTCGGTAAAAGTTCATTCAAATTCAGTTCAATAAATTTTTTTTACGTTTGATTCGAACTCGTTAAATTTTTAATAAATAAGTTCAAACATACTAAAATTCGGCTCGTAAGCTCGGCTCGTTAGTTAGCTCGTTTAACATTTATTATTTATATATTAAATAATGTAAATATATATATATATAGATAAATATGTTATTTATATATTTTAAAAATATAAATATAAATAATAGTTAATTATAAATAGTACATTTATTTAATAGTAGTAGTAGATATTATTATTTTGGTAAAATATTGAATTTTTTTAATATGTTTATATATATTGTATATATAATTGTATAATCAAAATTTTAATTTTAGTCTCATATGCAAGTATGAATTTATAAATTTTTTGGTTTATTAAGGCTCGTGAACAGGTTTGAGTTCGAGTCAAACCTAAGCCAACTCGGCTCAAGTTTAATTTATTAAATTTTTATTAAGTTGGAACTCGTTAAAATCTTAATAAATAAATCCAAACATAATAAAATTCAGCTCGACTCGACTCGACTCATTTACCTCTCTAATTGCAAATCAAAGCATCATAGGTTGCATCGTCGAACCTTAAGCCTAGCATCTTGTTCGGAGGCCGAAAATCGAACAAACGCCAACCATCCAGTAATTGAAAATCAAACTAAAACTACAAGTATGACCATGGTTTTCTAGATGGAAGTCAAAAGTCACAGGGTTAGGATTTAGGAATGGCAGTGTGTGCAATCTATTGCCTCTGTTTGGAAAGATGGATTAGGGGGAGTTTGGGACTATTTTAGTCACAAAAAGATAAAATAGATTTTTTAGTTTAATAAGACAAAATATTACATCTAACCCATAATTATTACATTATTTTTCTCGCAAAAAGTCAAAAAGCTCTTTCCAAACGAGGTTTTTAGTCTCAGGTTAAACTAACCAAAAAGTCAAAAAGTCAACCCACTTCCCAACCGAATCCAATGTGATTGGAGTAAGAGGGTGGTAAAATTATCTGGCTCGATTGTATGTGTTCCAATTCGATTTTAATAAAAAAAAGTTTGGAAGAATATTGACAAGATAGGATATGTGTTCCAATTTGATTTTAATAAAAAAAAGTTTGGAAGAATATTGACAAGATAGGATAAAGTATAGGGGTATGTGGTTTAAAACTGTCAATGTTAAGATTAATGAAATTGTATCATTAAAATAATTTAATTTAAAATCAAAAATTTGTGTGAGAAATCCAAAAAAACTCAACCCATTGCTATCATTTTTATCGATGCTGGAGGAATTGTGGGGAGAGATAGAAATGGCAGGGAAGGAAGTTTGGGTGGTGGCTGATGGTTATGGATTTAACTAGGGTGTTTGCAAGTGGCTTGTGGATTTGGCTACGATTAAGGTTTGAGATTGCGAAAAATAAGTGTATTATGATAGTTTTAATAGAATAAAATTGTAATTAAAAAATAACTAAACGTAAGAATTAAAAAAAGAATAAGGAGTGTGAAAATAAACACTTCGCAAAGTGACAAACTAACATTTCTAAATTGTCATTTAATTGTGATGGTACCTAATAATTGAACCAAAGTGCAAAAATAAAAAATAATAATAATAGTAAAAAAAATATAGGGATCAAAGTTGGAGAATTTAAGGACCAAAGTGACAATGACTTGTATTTTAGGGGTGAAAATGTAATTTAATCTTATATTTAGGCTTCATTTAGAGACTGTGTTGACTTTTTGGCTTGTTAGCTATTTCTAAGTTGAACTTTTTGACTTTTGTAAGAAAAAAATAAAATGATTATGATTTAAATGTAATATTTTATCTTATTAATTTTTTAACTTATTTTTATTTTTGGGATTTTTGGTGTAACCCCCCATTTTTGGACTTTTTTTTAGGATAAAGGATAGCTTAACTAATTTAAAGTCCTTGAGAAAAAAGCGTGTAGCTCAACAAGGACACACCATAATTTTTTCTTTTTTTGGGGGACAATATTGCCCTTTCATATATATATATATCATATATTTGAAAATCTGATTGATATATACACTGATTTCATATATTTGAAAATCTAATCAGTGAAGACGATCTGAAATCAATGAAAACAACCTTAAAATCTGAAGATTTCACCGCCGACGATCTCGCCGTCTATCAACAATAGACGATTTGCCGCCAATGATCTCACCAAATTTATTTCGATCACGTGTTATCCGGCAATCTTGAAATATGTATTAACGAGAGCTTATATTTCAAATATGTATAAATCTGTATCAGATTTTGAGAGTTTTATCAAGATTTAGAGTGTTGATCAAGTTTTAGAAGTTTTGTTTAAATCACGTGTTTAATTATTGTTCGAGTTTAATCAGGTATGTTGATTTGTTAATATTAGTTGTTTATTTATTTATTTATTTATTTATTTTTATTGTGTATGATCTGATTTTCTTTGATAGAATGACAATAAAATTTTACTCAAGTACTATGTGCTATGTTTTTGTTTGATAGAAATAGAATAAAATTTTACTCTGGTACTATGTGCTCTGTTTTTGTTTGGGAGTAAAATTTTACTTTGATTTTACATGCACTATTTTTATTTGATAAAATGAGAGTAAAATTTTACTTTGGTATTATGTGTTTTGTTTTTGCTTGATAGAATGACAATAAAATTTTACTCTAATACTGTGTGCTTCTGTGATTTGTTTTTAGACTCATAGTGACAGTAAAATTTTATTTTGATTGACAATAAATTTTTACTATCAACTAATTGCAAATTTAAAAAATAGTTTCACCTCTTATCTTGTTATGCAAGTATAGTGATTGTACCATTATGTTTAAGGTTGTGTCACAATGCACATTAAAGGATTTAACCGATTTCTATTGTTTATTGATGGTACTTTCTTGAATGGCAAATCAAAGGGCACATTATTATCAACTACAACGAAGGATGTGGATCAAGGTAGAAACTTTTGTTTGTGTCTTACAAAGTAAAATTTTACTTAATTTCAGAGTAATATTTTACTTATTTTCAAAGTAAACTTTTACTTTTAATTATAGTAACAATTTACTGTTTTACTTTTTTGGCCTTTTTGTGTATTATACTTATTAATTGTAAAATGTTCTCTCTTTCAAAAAAATTTCCCCTTACAATTGGTATTGTCGATATCAAAACTACGAATAGTTGAGGATAATTTTGTTGTCTTTCATCTAATTTGTAAGAAGGTATCCGATAGGCCAATAAAGAATATGATTTCATCTAAGGGTAAGAATATAAGATGAGTATAGTGTGTAAATGCAAGAAGTACGTTCATAACAAGAAGATTTGTAGGGAGACATTGTCATGAAAGACATTATTATTTTGTAATAAAAGTATGAAAATAATATAGTGCTTTTACAATAACAGTTCATTTTTGTTGTGTTGTTGAATTGTTGTCTATCCAATTCACTAAGTTGCTTTGTAATTCAATTTGACACTTTAATATGTTTTTTTTAATGTTCTTGATTAGTTTCATGAAGAAAAAATTATAATAGAGCTTGTTCAGTAGCAATGAAGATTTTGAAGTAGAATAAAATTTTGTTCTAAAAGACAATATAGGTTTAGTATGAGTTTTATTGTAAAACATATCCAGCATGTACCAACATATGTGTCCTTTTTATTTTTGAACTTTAAAATTATATAACTTTTGATCTAAATGTTAGTTTTTAATAAAATTACTAGTATTTTTATAATCTTCTCATCAAAATTTATCAAATAAGATCCACGTTACTATGAAATTCTTTAAAAAAATAAAACAAAATACAGTCAAAATTGACGTAGACAGTAAAATTTTTCTGTTATTATCAAAGTAAGGCACAATCGCAACTTCATTCAAACTAAAATTTTATTTTGAATCAAAATAAATTTTATTATGATTCAAAGTAAAATTTTGTTGTCGTTAAGCAAATTAACACTTAAGGTTTATTTTCGTTAACCAAAGTAAAATTTTACGGTTAAGAAAACAGAGTACATACTAGATAAATGAATTATAGTCAAATTTTACTTTAGATACATAAACAAACAAAAAAACTCTCGATTTTTCATTGTAATAATATATCAATTTATCATTTTTTTGACATATATGAGGTCATTTTATCTCAAATCTGAAGTTATTGATCTTAAACATGAGTTCGTTGACATCAAATCTGAGATAGTGATGGTTGATGGTAAAAATAGTGGTCACTGGCCAACGGTGAGGATGAGTGATGTCGACTGATGATGGAGATGGTGGAAGCGATGAACAAACATTGACGATGGATATAGTGGAGAGAGAGAGAGAGAGAGAGAGAGAGAGAGAGAGAGATGTAAAAAAAAAAAGGATTTCTCTAACTTGTGATGGTTGATTCCGAGATAGCAACGGGTAAAAGATGATGAAATCATTCAATAATTTCGAAACATTCGACAATGGCACTTAAAAATCTCTCATTATGCATTAATTTTTACTTTAATTGACAGTTTTCGAATTAGGATTTTTGAACTTCAACGGTTTTCAAACGAAGAAAAAGAATAATAAAAACAAACAGTTCAACTGCTTGCTATTGCCCATATATATGTAAAGGTATTCTTGTCTTTTCATCTTATTTTTTTAATTATGAGAAATTTTAACAATATTAATTTATTTCATGTCTTGTACACAAAAATGATCCAATAAGAGTTCTCACCAAAAATTAAATTATGTTTTTGTGACTAAAATTAAATTAACCCCCAATCACAAAAAAAGGAAATTTGGCTATAAATCCCCTTTACCTTCCTTTCATTGTTAGAAGGACTAAGAAAAAAATTATACTTTCTAAACCCCCTCATAATTAAAAAGTCTTGCATAAAGGACAAAATTTATTATTTAAATATTTTATCAGACTATTATACCCTCAACTAAATCTTCCCTAATCACCATCTCAATCTTTCAAGACGCCATGGCTAGGGTTTCAAGATCTGGTATCAAAACCCCAACAATGACTTCCTCTCATTTAGATCGGAGTTCGATCTCCTTCTTCGGTTGGTTTCTTCACTGTTCGATCACCGCTGTTGCCATTTGATCAAAGATCCTCGCCTGAGATCCATGAGTTGGTCGACTAGCCAAACCATTGCGATGACCTTGAAGGCCGAATTGAAGAGTAGATACATATAGATATATATATATATATATATATATGTGTGTGTGTTTGTGTGTTTTGAGATTTAAATTCGAATATATATGTGTTTTGAGATTTGAATTCGAATATATATATATATCTACATATTCCGATCTGTAATCTATATATATATATATATCTATATATATGTGTGTGTTTGTGTGTTTTGAGATTTGAATTCGAATATATATGTGTTTTAAGATTTGAATTCGAATATATATATATATCTGTATATTTGTGTGTTTTGATCTTGATTTTATATTTCACATGTATTCAAATGCTCCATACTTTGCAATCTCTTTTCCTCTTGTACGAGAACTTGCTTCCATTCTTACTGCTACTGTGAATATATGCACACAAATAACCAAGTTTTTTATGATTATCTATAAATTTTAGTGTAATTATTTGATTCAGCCAAAATCAAAGAGCCTGCAATCAAATTTCATTTGATAGAACCAAAGTAAAATTTTACTCTGGTTCTATTGCTTTGTTTTTTTCATTTGACAAAACCAGAGTAAAATTTTACTTTCATCTGAGTAAAATTTTACTTTTAGTTTCGATATAAAATTTTACTCTCATTGAGTAAAATTTTACTTTTAATTCCTGAGTAAAATTTTACTCTCATTCAGAGTAAAATTTTACTTTAGTTTCAGAGTGAAAGTAAAATTTTACTCTGTATGAAAGTAAAATTTTACACTCTGAAACTAAAGTAAAATTTTAATCTGTATGAAAGTAAAATTTTACTTAAATCTGATAAAATTTTACTCTGAAATACATAGTGAAAATGTCTTAATATGAGAGCTGAGGGTAATATAATAAAAGAAATAAGTTTTAAAATATCAGGGGGTTTTGAAAGTACTTATATAATTCTTATCCTTTTGAAAGAGAAATTAAGTAGTGAGGGGGCTATGACCAAATCCCCCCACAAAAAAAGTCTCAGCAAACGGCCTCGTTTGGGAACCCTCCTTTTTAGCTAAAAAGTCAAAAAGTTATTAAATTAGCCAAAAAGCCAACAACCCATACCAAAAAGTCAAAAATTCTCTTTTCTCTCTACTTTTTGCACATCTTTTCATAAAAAGCCAAAAAGTCATCCCAAACATACTAATTTTTTTTAGCTCATATTTTAGCCAAATAACCAAAAAGTTACTAAATTAGTCTGTTCCCAAACGAAGCCATAATTGTAAAACTTCATCAAACGCGGAGCTTCTCCACCGTCCGATGCTTATAGAAAGCTCATTTGACTTAACACAAACAAGATTAAAACACCCCCATACATCACACCCTACCTATATATACTTCTCCTCAAAAACCCTAGCTGTCTCTGTTCTCCATTTTCCTAAACGCAAAACACCATCAGAGCAGCCGCCGCAGAGGGTAGAGAGAGAGAGGAGAAGAAGAAGAAGAAGAAGAAGAAGAATGGTGTCAGGGTCTGGGATCTGCGCAAGGAGGGTGGTGGTGGACGCTCGGCACCACATGCTGGGGAGGCTGGCTTCGATTCTGGCGAAAGAGCTCTTGAACGGCCAGAAAGTGGTGGTTGTGAGGTGCGAGGAGATATGCCTCTCAGGAGGACTCGTTCGCCAGAAGATGAAGTACCTCCGCTTCCTCCGCAAGCGCATGAACACCAAGCCCTCTCATGGCCCCATCCACTTCCGAGCCCCGGCTAAGATACTCTGGCGCACCATTCGTGGGTATATCATATTCACTCTTCAATAAAGAACCCTCCTTTTTTTTCCAAATTTATATACATCTTTAGCGTTGCCCAGATACCCTTGATCTTTAATTTATCTAACATGCTTGATTTTGTGTTTTTATCCTATAATTATATGTTGATTCCTGTGTTTTTATGGCATTTGAAATGTGTTTATTTTAGCATATTCATTCTCTCTTTAAGTAAATAAGCGGATTTATTTTGGTGTTTTTTTTAAGAAATAAGAGGAACTTTGTTTGAAGTGTATTAGTCTTGTTTAGAGATGGGCTTCTTTTTTTTTTTGACAATTGGTAATTTGTTTGTCTTGATAATCTTGGAAATAGATTATGATGTTTAAAAATGGTTTCTTTAGTCAGAAAAATAGTGTTTTGGTTTATATCCTTGTGTGATGGATTCTATGGTTGTTTGAATTATGAAATCCGTAAAACCCATCTGTTTTTTAATGTGGAACAAGAGAGTGCTTTAGATATAGGCATCGCTTAAAAGCTTTTCTAGTACACCTCATTGAAAAATTTAGATATATTTGACCTCGTTGGTAATTGTTTGGTAGGATGATTCCTCACAAGACTAAGCGTGGAGCAGCTGCACTTGGTCGTTTGAAGGCTTATGAGGGAATTCCACCACCATATGACAAGATGAAGAGGATGGTTATCCCTGATGCTCTCAAGTGAGTTTTGATTGTATAACTATGTTGCATCTTTATAATGTATTTGGTTGTTTATATTCTTCTTACTTGTGGGTTATTTCAAAATCAGGGTTTTGAGGCTGCAAGCTGGACACAAGTACTGCTTGTTGGGCAGGCTTTCTTCAGAGGTTGGATGGAACCATTATGATACTATTCGGGTGAGATTTGGGATTTTGTTTTTCATTCATGTGTGGTTGTGGGTGTTATTTCTGCTTGTTATGATACTTGGTGAGCTGAAGTAACTTCTAGGATAACTTGTTAAAATGCTACTTGAAAAACGTGAGATTTACTTCAAAGTTTTTGAAATCCTGTGAAGTAATACCAAAGAGTAGACAGCTAAATTTAATTTAGCAGTACTTTAATGATGAAAGTAGTGGAATGATCCTTCTTGAGCTTCGTTTTCAGAAGTAAGTCACTGATTTGTGCACTTGACAAATTTTCCGTGGATGGTACATCTATCACAATGGAATAAAGCTTTATGTTTTTCTTTCTGTTTTTTGAGCTGTGTACAAATATTTCTATTGCATTCTTTTGTTAGTATTCTTCTTCTGTATGCATCTTTATGTACATGAACCTTGGTGGATTACCCTTCAATCTTGGACCATTAAATGGTTTTCGAGTTGTAGCTGAACTCAGAGAAAGCCTACATATTTATGATGTCGACCTCCATATGGATGATGTCCTATTTGTTTCTTACTTTGTTCCTTCACTCCAGGAACTTGAGAAGAAGAGGAAGGAGAAATCTCAGGTGACATATGAGAGGAAGAAGCAGTTGACAAAACTGAGGGTTAAAGCTGAGAAGATTGCTGAGGAGAAGCTTGGTTCCCAGCTTGACATCATTTCTTCTATCAAGTACTGAACCTAGTGATATTACTGGTTTTCTAAAGTGACAATTTTGTGGGAGAATAGTATTCCTAGTAAAAACTCTTTTCATTTTGATTTATGTTTACTTTTGAGTGGTTCATTTTTTATTGTGGTATTATTACTTCAGAAGACATCATGGAATGCATCTTTGACCTTGTTTTTCAAGTTAGATCACCTTGTGTGTTATCAAATATTGTGCTTTATTCTATATTTCCACTTGTTAGTAGATTTTCTCTCAACCTTCGTGGTCTTTGATATGCTTGACCTATATCAAAACTTGATGCCATCTACTTGATGGGTGGCTGGAAGCTCTCTCTCTCAAATGGTGGTGATCCATCTAAATTGACAAGGAGCTGTTAGGTGCTTTGAAAACACTGCTGGATGTTGATGGCAAGTTAGAAATATAACCCAACGGTTCAATCTGCCTTGTTTGGCATGCATTCGCTGGCAGTTTTAGATACTGCGTAAGAAGTGTGATGTCTGTATGATGGAGTCCCGTCTCCCTTTTCTTCATGCCACAATGCATAGTATACCATTTTGTTAGGCTCTGATTGTACACCTCGCTTTATCCTAGATGAGAACCCTCTTCCCCTTCCATGTACAATGAATGTGTTTGATGTTAAGAAAAAGAAAAAGTTGTGCTGGAATGGCCTTGACAGATTAATATAATCAAAAAAAATAATGCAACATGAAGCTCACTGCTCTTGATTTTACAGGAGTGTCCAACAACATTTTGCCCCGAACTTTTTTCCCCTGACCATTTACACATCTGGAATAAATAAAGTATTTTTATGATTATGATTATTTTTTTGACCAGATTGTTGTTATGATTATTACAACAGAAAAGCTCACTAGTGTATAAATAAGGTGTCTACAAAAGCTCTCAATTCCTCTTGGTGTCGATTGTTGTGTTTGATTGATGCTTTGTTGAACCCCCATATGGGCATTCCCATGTTAATGATCAATAAAGTACAGAACTACCATAACAACTATGCTTGAAGATTGAAAGCAAAAAAAAATGCAAAACATTTCTTTTGGGGCTAAAAATAAATATCATCAATATTTTGAAATAGTTATTGAGCACCCTCTACTCTGCCAATCCCAATGCCGGTATCATGTTTCTCATTACAATTTGATTATACAAAAATGAATCATCACTCTTTGATCTACCTGTTCGCCGCTGTGATTATTGTACACAAAAAATGAGCAACACAAATCATAGCAGGACAACATTTGGAATCCAAATATTATGTATCCCAAAAAATAAGATACACAATCAAAAATGCTGCTGCCTGCAACCAAATTTAACTCTTTATGTACCATTTCTCTTCATATCTTCCAAGCTACACCGCCGCTCAAATGATCTAGAAATTATCAGGCAAACATGCTTCCACCATAATGAAGTTTTGTGGCAATTAACAACTTCATATATGTTGGCTGTCTACTTGGTATTATGTGTTGGAACACTCAGATAAATTTTAGTGTTCTTGAAGTCATCCAGAAGAGGGTTGTATCCATCTTTCGTTCTTGTTTTTGAGGGCAGACCAAACTCTTCCATGAATGAGGATGTATCGAGCTGCAACCAATGTGAAACATCAGCATAAAAGTCTAAAAACTGAATATTGAGTTTAATAAAAGAACAAAAGAATATATCCTTAAAATTGAGAACAATATAGAAGTGAAGCAATTTTCAGTAGCATGGAGTAGATACAATAATTTCAGGAATATATAAGAAAATCTCAGTTTCCCTTTCCTCAATGCACATCTCATTTCTCTCATGCACTATATATACCATACCAACATTACACAATCTAAAGATGATAAGAACACAAACCCATCTTGAAGCATCAGTAGATGCTTTTAGTGACCATATGATAACCACATAAATGATTTCATAACCAAACCAAACCAAGCCTTGTGTCGCAATCAATTGGGGCCAGCTACATGAATCCGTTTTTCTATTCCACATTGTCAAGGACTATATGCTTCAAATTAATAAATTCATGTGTTTACTACAACACCCTCACTCCTAACGGTTCCATTTACAGTGATCATACCACTTTTCTTTACCATTGCATTTACCAATTATTATCATATATGACCAAACCATCTTAATTTGTTTTCTACCAACTTATCTTCAGTTGATACTACTACCAATTCACAAATGCAATCATTTATAATTCTATTCTAGTCTTACTACACATTCATTTCAGCTTGAATGGATTCTTTCACAAGACATTCTTCTATTTCCCACAATGTGAATAGTCAGAAACTACCATAATAGTCCGCCTTTTTTTCCCTTTGTTAGATGATTTATCTTTTTGCAGCTTCAGCCACCCAGAGCAGTAATGATCAATACGTTCCAAAAGCCAAAAGTCTGTTGGGAAAAATATATCAGCATCACCCTGCAATGGAAATTAGGAAAATGTATCTATCAGTCCTACTTTTTCATTGTTAATACAATTATCTGTAATCCTATGTTTTTTAATTCTGATTCCATGTAGGTTTAATATTTTTTACATTTAAATTACAAAGTTGTCTAGAACTTTCTCAATTTCCATCTTAGAATTTACCACACAGTTGAGAAAAATGGTTGAATGAATAATTTTAACAAAATATGATGGCTCAGTTTCGGTTTTCAAGGTGCAACAAAACTTGTAGTTATTGAGTGTTTCAAACGCAATTACATAAATTTTGAACATTAATATTATAGGAATTTTTCTCATGATGGATTTTTCTACTACTACGATTAGAGTATGAAAATGGCATACTCAAGTGTAGTTTGAACCATGATATACTCTTTTATTTAATTTTTGTAGTTGATTAAACCAATAAAAAAGCTGGAAACAAAGCCATGAGTGATATTGATATGCTAGGAAGAACGTGCATGTTAAGTATCTCAATGAGAATGGGCAAAGTTAGAACAAAACTAACAGCTAGTGGAGTTTTGAACTTGTCAGAAACTAATAGCAAAGTTAGAACAAACTAATAGCTAGTTGCAAAATGAAAAGCTTAAGTATTCAGTACATCTCTCTCTCTCTCTCTCTCTCACACACACACACACACACAGGAGATAGAGTTGTACGTTTGCATTTAGGTAACTGTTGTAATCTGAACTGCTGCCATCTTTCTGTAGAGAAAAAAGTTAAACAACGGCACAAGAACTTGTCAGACTGTTAATCATATTTGACAAGCTTGTCTACAATTTAGAAATGATAAACTAAGCAAATCGTCAATGGTCAAATGAGATGATTTGGATGACTTCATTACCAGTTTATCAATTACAATTTAGCAATCAAAAGGTCACATGGGCACATAAAGGGGACAAACTTGAACACTATACCCTTCTATTCATTACGTGGCAGCATCTTACATGGTTTCATATTAATGTGACAGCATTAAGTCCTAATTGAATTACACTGTTGCATTCACCATGCAGGACACTTATGTTAGAATATTTGGGGCAAGCATTCAAAATTTTAAATAAAAATTTAAAAAAAAAAAAACTTGAGGCAGTACACCAAAATTACTCAAAGACATGGAAAGAATGTACCTTGGTTGAAACCAATGGAGCTCTTTCACCTGGTACTTTCACATCAGGAAGGAAACTGAAATCTGATGCAATCAAAGACATCTTTGGCAGGGCTCCATGTAAAACTTCTAGAAGTTTCTGAATGTTTGAGGAAGTGAATTTTGTAATAAGTAAACTTGAATTAGAACAAAAGGAAATATTTCAATATCACATCTCAATGTTTTACCAAGCAACCAGCTGGTAGCCAACATCTTCGAGGCTTTGGAAAAAATTTAGCCCAAATATTTCTTGCTGTAGAAGTTGTCCTGCCTCCTCGAGTTGTAAGATCCTTGTCCAAATCCAAGATCTCCATACATCTTATAATTAGTGGATCTTGTAATGGCTTATACAACTCAGCGAGTTCTGACCTATTAATAAGCATATTCCTCAGCTAGTGAGTATTATTTATGTACAGATTTAATGGTCCCACAGCTAACATTGCCATGCTTGAAGACATGCAAAAAGAGATTCAATTACAAATTTCCAATGTAGTATAGATAACACGATTACAGAAATTAAGTTGGCTTTTGGATTGGCAAAACCAGAGTGTTTGAATTTGAATTTGTTTCTGAAAGGACTCTTTAAAATGCAACGGATTTCTGGAAAAACAGACTCCTTCATCAACAGATTAGAAAAAGAGCTAAATATTGTCATTTGACAACATACTTCCTGAAATTTGGAAATTCGTACTTAATTCCAAATCCAGGTTTCAGAACAAAATTTCATCCCAGTCTATGGCTCATCCAAAATAAAATGAAATGGAAAAAAACACGAACATCTTATGTCTCTAGCTCGTAAGTTATGTTACAAGTAACAACCAATGATGCTGATTTAGTCAAACAAAGGGTAAAATACTTTTTGCTCCCTGTGGTTTGGCTCAGTTTCATTTTGACCACTTGCACATCAAAATATGACACTTACACTCCATATGCTAAAGATAAAACTGAGACTGTTAGTTTTTCTATTAAAAATAAAGGGTACACACAATTATTAAATGGTTCTTTTAGTTTAAAGAAAAATTCAAGATGGAAAATTGTGCTCAATCACTAGTCTCAAAGAGTTTTCTCTAATAAATACTACTTAATTAATAGTCACACAGTAACACTCTCAAAAACAAGTGATAGATCAATGCACATTGGTTTCTAGTTCTACCTAGGCAACCATATTCCACATGTATTTGAGAGAGAGAGAGAGAGAGTTTCAAAGTAGTGTTTGTTAGTACCATATAAATTCTTGAACAGAACAATTGAGAGTCCGATGGAAAGAAATGTCACATTGTTAACACAACTGATACATATGTTGCAGTAAACTAATACTATACAACAATACTTAAATGCATTTCTGTACCTGTCATGTTGCTTTTCAACCCACACTTCCATCCATGGCGAAACTTGATTTTCTGAATAGATAAGATCATGTGGAAGATTATCAAGCACCTATAAGAGATTGATCAAATTGATCAATAAATAGGGGGCATAAAATGAATTTAAATGGAACTCAAATATGAAATATTGCTTGAACAAGTTTCTTAAATCTTTTGGATTAGCAATGTAGTCCCAAGTACATATGATGAATTTACATTGTTCCCTTTTACCATTAGATTCCAGGTTATTTTATTTAAACTTGTAATGTCTTTCATGTGTGTCTAAGAGATAGACACGTGTGTTTCCCAAGTGTCTGAAGCATGTCCGAATGTAGAAATTTTCTAAAAATAAGACATGTTTGAACATGTGTTCACCTAGTGTTGGGAAGTGTCCGATGAGTGTCGTGTCATGTCAATGTTGGTGTTTCTTAGGTGTTCATGGATCACATAAATGAAGATGCAATCTTCCTATTCAATGAAATTAAGTTCTAGAAGAGACAATATTTGTTCATGGTGAAGCACTATCCTTGTTAGGGTGAAAGCTAAAACATTTGAGGTAAGATTCTTAGATCTTCTTCTCCTTCTCCTTTTTCTTTTTCTTTTTCTTTTTTCTCTCTCACTTTCTTGTACTTTTCTTAATCTATCCATACCTTAACAAGCTTCATTTTCAACCACAAAGCTCTATTTCACAAGTACTAACCCTTTCCCATTTCACTAACCCTAATACGAAAGCACTTAAAATAAGCATACCAATTACGATTCACAACATCCAACAGCCCCTCTTTCAGTGCCCAAACACCACACAAACAAAACAAAACCAAATCAACCCATACCCTCACCTCATCTTTTGTCCTTTGATGTAACACAAAAACCCTTGATAGTTTCCGTTCAGAATTTCCAGCCACCACTAATCTGAAATTCCAGCAACCCAATACTCAAAAACACTAGCCAAATTCAGCCCCTTCTGCTCTTGAAACCCTTGGATCTTTCTTCCATCATTCTAAACACAATCTACAGGTTTCCTCAGCCCCACACACCATAAATCCAACTGTAAGCTGCTCTATTCTTTGCTTATAGTATGGTCATACTTTTTTATCTCCTCAATAAAGGCAAAATAATAAAATAGGGTGCATTAGAGCTTCTCACCATGAATACGTTTCTTCCCAAATTTATCAAAAAAAATTGAGCCTTATCAACTTATTTCTGAAACTACGTGAAAGCATGTTTACTAACCACGCTTTTTAGTTTTCCTTTTTTATTCAAACTCTAATGAAAACATGATTGCTAAAAACGCTTTAATAAAAAGTGTAATTTACTAGTCTAAATTCAAAACAAGGAAATTTGAAAGCTTGTTTACTAAGAAAACATATTCAGTAAACATGCTTTCACGTAGTTTCAGAAACAAGTTGAAAAAAAATCCAATTTTTAAAAATAAAATTAAAAAGATACATATTGATGGTAACAGGCCGGCAGCACAACAGACTATATATAGTAAGGGGCAATTTCTTGCTGGAAGAAAGTAATGTCTGAAAGACATTGATAGCTTCCTGCCATTCAGCAACAAGTTCTGAATTTGGTTCAAAGTCAGTATATCTATCATTTTCAAATTATTAGGGGACAATTATATTTTGCTTTCATAAAAGAGATTTATGATCAAGACGAAACAGAAGCATTAGGAAAGAAGATACCTCCAGCATAATAACCCAGCATGGTTGTTGGTCCACATTTCCTGTTGCAGCAGCAAAACTACTCAGGCAAACATATAAGGTCGAGCTTCACAATTGAAAAGATAAGGAGGAAGGGGGGGGGGGGGGGAAGAACCCAATTAGAACAGCATGATAAATGACATTTTCTGATTACTGAAGGATGAATCAGATTAGCATTATGTGAAAAAGAGAAGAAACAAAAATGTCGATGAACTTTTTAATTGGGGGAAGGGGGTACAGATGAAGACAAATCAGTAAATTGACCAAGCACAAATGGTCCATCTCCCAGGCATAATTGTTTCATGGTGGGAGAGATGAAGATTAAAGTTTTGTTATGGCGCGTGATGTGGGGTCATTCCTTTGGGGGAGGCCTGTCCTACCTTCTACCAAATAGCAGTAAATATGGAGGTGATGGTGGCAGACTATCTAAACTATTATGAGAAAGGGATGACGTGATGTAGCATTTAGAAGGAACTCAGGATTGAGACGTAGAGTGAACCCAAACCCCATCCTCTCCAGACTATGAAGAAAGGATTCTTAGTTGACAATGTCATAGGCTTTTCAATATCAAGCTTACAAAGAGGCCCAACCTCCTACTCCTAAAAACAAAAGGCATTCAAAGTATTTGACAGCACTTTAGGAAGCATTTATTTTCTCAAAGCTAAAACCTTCGCCAAGAGCTTATACACCCCACTAATAAGACTACTAGGCCTGAAATCCCTCACATCCACAAATCCACTGCTCCCCAATGCTTACGGTCCCTTACCTACAAGAAGAAGAAGAAGAAGAAGAAGAAGAAGAAGAAGCACACAACTATGACAATAATAATATGGAAGATATCATAACCTGTTAAGCATATTCATCTTCAAGTATTTTATGAAGGCCATTACCAGTAGGGCCCTTGGGGAAAAATAAAACAAAACAGCATATTTTTGGAACTAATCCAAATGTGCTTTGATCTTGAATTATGATAGAAAAAGGAAAAAGCTTGCAGAAATGAGAACCAATACCCCATCCATTCTTGTCAACAGCATCACGACACTCTACTCTGAACTTTGATAAGTGACTCTGAACTTGTCCAACAGTTTCTAATTGTTTCTTGGCCAGTGAAGAACTGATTTCCACTGAACTGCAGTAAACAGAAAGATCATTCACATCTCTATTAATGCTAACTTCAAAACAACACAAATATTAACTATAACTTGATAAAAGTTCAGGCTGCTCCAAGTCAGGTCCAATCCAATAAGGTACCAAAACAACCAAACCCAACCACCCCCCAATTCGAAGGAAAACTAGGAGGAACAAAATTAAGATATCACAAGAAACAATACTGAGATAATTTAAAACTTCAACTAGAAATTCTGACAAAATGCTTAAACATGAGTTAAATTAATACTCAGATGGAATCTGGGTCAAATGGGTTCTCAAACCAACTTAATTTTTTTTTTTTTAACCTAACCGCAAGATTGGCAGGTGTGTACCACAAATAGCCAATGTCTACCTTGTGCTCTAAAATCCAAAGTAGTAATATTTTTTTCTTTTATCGCATCTCGTTCAGAAATTATTTCACAGAGTACAAAAACTCAAGATTAGCACATTACAACATTGTGCGGACCAAGAACATACATTCATTCCACAATTTATGCACAAACATATATAGGCTGTCACACACACATCAAGTTGGAAGAACAAAACTGCCTGCACACTGCTTCTTTTTCTAAAGAAAACAAAATATAACCATACTCATGGTTTAAATTTTCAATTTATAAAAAGATTTATTTTAAGGGCAACAAAGCTTATGAGGGAGTATTTAGAGATATTTACCATTTCTGATTAGAGATATAGCTCTATTATTTAGATGACTATAATTCAAAAATTAACTGATGGCCTCATCTAAAACAAAACTTCTAGCATCAAAGTTTCCACTTCTTATTTTGGCATCCTTCCAAATCCATGATTTTCTTTTTAGTAAGCCTCGGTGGATATGCAAAAGTGCATTGAAATGTGTGAAAAGTGTATAGGAACATGTGAAATTACGTGTAAAAAATACCTTTAGACTCCTAACTTTTTTGACATTTTCCAACCCATTGGGCTATGATTAGCAATGACACTTAATCTAGAATAACTGAAATACATAACAATACTGAAATGAAGGTAAGACCTGCATCATAATGGTGCATGGGAAATAAGATACACTGAGAAGATGGGGAGGAGGGAAAATACAGGAGGAGGATCCTTGATAAAAGAACTCACTAAAAATATAGAAACAAAATGAAGCAGGTAGAACCACAGTGCAATGCAATACAACGGGATGAAACTAACAAATAACAGAAGAACATATGTGCTAAAAATTATAAAACTTCCTGAAAAGAGTATACAAATTATTCTCCTATAACAATACTCAGTATATAAGGTTAAATTTGTAAAAGGAGTGAACATCTTCATAGTGACTAAAGGTAAATTTGGTACACATACATGTAAGTCATATTATTGTAAACTCTCATAGGTGCATTCAACATTATGTAATCCATTATGCCCTTTGCACAAGTTCCTGATCCACCACCAATTTCATATATCTGAATATAGATAATAAAAGAACAAGATCAATGATTAGTCTGACAAGTAAAACAAGTAGATCCAAAAATAACTAACCCCCATATACATTTGATTTTTTTTTTTTTTGGGGGGGGGGGGGGGGGTTACATTGAAGAGTATCAAGGAAAAATAAACATAATAAAAAATATAGACGAATTGGAAAAATATTGAAGAGTTAAGATACAAATTTCAGAAAAACAGGATATATTCAAATAAAGAACTTTAATGTAGATTGTCACTTGAATTACTAAATAGACTTAATTGGTTGAAAACTACTTGAGGGATACTAAAAGATCAAGAATAACTATTGCAGTGTTGAGTTTCAAGAAAGAAACAGTCACGTGCTACAATAAATCTACATGGATTAATGCCATTACAATCTAGACAGAATTTAAAAATTAACTTTCTGTTCTTGATTATTGAAAACTGTACCCTTTTAAGACAAAAATATGACACCTTTGCATGAAGGTGGGGGGAAGAATGATAAAGCTTAATTTGTCAGTGCTGAAGTGTGAGGTCAAGTCTCAATGAAGCTACTTCATGCAAGCAAAGTCAGTTGAAAGATAATTCTGAAACAGTCCACCCCTCCCAACAGCCCAAATTGATGGGAGCAGTGCCTAAGTAAATAGCTTAAGATGCATCACTGATGTCAAAACAGGATGAAGGGGAAAACAAACAGTAGAGGTTCAGAAAAATATTTTGACAAAAAAAAAAAAAAAGAGAGAGAGAGAGGAAAGATACGGAAAAAACTCATGCATCAAATTTGATATCATAAATGCATAGCAATATGGATGTGACAAGGACAACTTCTATCAAACCTGTTCATTTTATTCTTAGTTTCTTACTTTAGCTTGAGTGTCAGTGCAAGGATTCCTTCACTTATGTGTTCAATCATTTAGACAATATATGTGCAACTAAATAATACAGCCAGGTTTGGTAATTTATCAAATATTTATGCAATATATTACATCACTCAGGTCGCTAATTGGTCCAGAAAACATCAATGCCAACAGGCATTTGTTAAGCCAAAAATAAATCTGCCCCTTTAAAATTATAGAATAGTTTTGAAATGTAACATCCAACTGGGACTCTCATATTCACTTACAAGAAAATAAAAGCATGGAGTTTTTAACAAAAAAGAAATACCGCAACTTTTGGGAGACACTTATCAAGTGGCAAATCAAGAAAATGAGGAACTTACTTTTAATGGAACGGAAAGGTTAGCAGTTCGCATTATGGCTTCAGCAATCCCATGGGCATACCAAGGCTACAAGGAAGAAATTTTTCATAATATGAAACGAACACATAAAAATAAATTATATAAAATAAGAAAAAGAATTAATAAACAAAAATAGAATAAAAGGGAAGCCAGCTGAGACACCAAATTGAAGGAAGGCTCACAAGCAAATGATTTTTCAATTAATGTAAGTTCTCTGAAATAATAGGACTGCTGATTTTTAACTTTTATTTAAGATTTTTATGTATTTTGGGAATAGACTTTTAGGTTTTTATTTGTTACCATATGGGGTAGTATGAATTTTACCCAACCGTGTGGTTTTAGGTCGTATAAAGCCCATAAATAAGCCCTACTTGTGTGAAGAGAATTAGCCACAAAAGATGAATAATATTTGAAGAAAATTGAAAGATCTTTTGCGCCCTCTCCCCCCCCCCCCCCTTCCCCTCATTGCCTCTTCTTCTCACCTATCTTTCTCTCCATCTCTTTTCTTCATTTTCCTCCTATCTCACTCTTCTTCTCTTGTGAATGAGATGTTTGAAAGACACAGTGAGCGCCTCGCCCTCCGTCTCTCTCTATATATATATTATTTTTTCTCTCGCTCTTCTTCTCTTCTACCTTTCTCTGTATCTATTCTCTTCTTTTCCTCGTCTCCCTCTCCTTCTCTAGTAAATGACATGTTCGAAAGACATAATGCGCCCTCCCTCTCTTATCTTCTTCTCTCTCTTAGTCTCTTTCTATCTCTTTATCATTGTACCACATATTTTGTTAATTGAAAAAAGGTTCAAGAAAGCCAGGTGACATCAACTGGGTATCAAGGTAAACGGTCTACAATGGAGATTACGATGATCAAAAGATTACTTCAAGTTGAAGAACCCCCAAAATATAATATATATATATATAGAGAGAGAGAGAGAGAGAGATACTGATATGTAACACAATGGGGCTGTTTGGGAAGTAAAATTTTAGCCTAATTTAGGCTAAAATTCACAAAAAGACAAAATAGGCTAAAATAGCCAATAAAACAAAAATGTCACATCAAACCCATAATCATTTCACTTTTTCTCTCACAAACATCACATCTAACTACAAAAATCTAATCATCTTCTCAAATACAAAAATTTTAGCCTACTAAAATAGTCAAAAACTAAAATAGCCTACTAAAATAACAACTTTCCAAACACCCTTAATGTATATGTTACCTTAAAAAGCTCCACTGGAGTAAACCATGATATGTCGTTCTGCTTGTAAATGCTATCCAAATGCTGCATATAAGCTTTTCTCCCTGTAATACTAGGTCGGTACATAATATATAAGGGACAAATTTTAATAGAAAATGTAATCATAACATCATTCAATTCTTCTAGTTTCTTTCGTTTTAGAGGAAAGTGAGAATGACCAATAAAGATAAGCTGGAAAAATGATGTAACTAAGTGGACAAGATTGCTTGTAGGCTATTGATTTGCTAATAGATATCATAGCACCTACCCAACCCACACATGGACATAGGACATAGATACTACATGATACACACATAATCACAAGACAACTCACAAAACTTATCATACAAACAAAGTTGAAGATGACAAGAAGTAAATATATTTTTACGTGCATGTATATAAGAAGATAATAGGAAATTAATCATTTTCTATATTTATTTATTTATTTTTATTTGCAAATTATTTTCTATATTTATATGTTGGGGGGAAGGTACAAATAAAAATCCCTACCATCCATTTTAGAAAGCCCCAAGTAAAAACAAACAAATTGGAAGTTATTAAAATATGAAGTTTTTTATGAGCAGTTTTTCAAATCAAACATACAAATTCAAAAGTTAAAAAGCCAAAAAAGTGGGACAAAGAAGTATGTCTACACATTTAAGAGTACCAAACCAAACCAAACCAAGCCTTAAGTCCCATCAAATGGGGTCGGCTGCATGAGTCCTTCTTCTCCACGCGACCCTATCAAAGGCCATTTCGTTAATCAAATTAAGTAGATCCATATCTCTATTTACAACGCTAACCAACGTTAATCTAGGCCTACCTCGTCCCCTAACACTTCCATCTACCGTTACAGTATCGCATCTCTTCACTACTGCCTCTGTTGGTGTAGACACAAATTTTGAAACATGAAGTGTTTCAACACATTTCAAAATTTTATGTTACAAATATCCACTGTTTAGTTTTTTTGGACTAAACAGTGTTGATTATTTGAATAGTAGGTTCTTATTTCCGATCTGTATTTCAGATCGTTAATTATACATTTTATACAAATGAAACATCTGATTAATGAAGAACAAAATAAACAACAAAAGACAAAAATAAATATTTTATTGAAATTTGTTGGTAATCAAGCTATTGTATTGTTAATATAATAATAACAGCTGTATGCTTATATAATTAATATATATTGTTAATGTATAGTTAATATAATATGTATACAGCTGATGATAGGATTCTTCTCCTTTTTCTTTTCTTTTTCTTTTCTTTTTCTTTGCTTTTTGCATTCTGCCGCATGGCCTGCTTTTCATTTTTCTATTCCATCTGATCATAATGTTGCTTTGTACAACTCCTATATAATGGAGCTCCCATTTGGTTTCTAAATAACATTGAATTACAGAGCATATTAGCTCTTTCAATCACTCTCTCAATATTTCTTTCATGGTATCAGAGCAGGTGTAATCCTGTCTCATCATTTTCGCCTCTTCAGTTAGTATTGTCTCATCATTTTCACCTCTTTAGTCAGTATTCGAATTTTTCTATTTTAATTTTTTTTTTTTTTCTCTCTCTTCTACTCAAATATATCCTTCTATTTCATGCCTAAATACGGTCCAGCTTTTGGAATGACTATCAACTCATCCTCCTCTTCTTCTGATATTATCATCTCATCATCTTTATCCTCTCATCAAATGGAAACCTCTCATTTTCCGATCACCGCCCATAAACTGAATGGGCAAAATTATTTGCAATGGTCTCAATCCATATTAATGTTTATATGGGGAAAGGAGAAAGATGACTACATCACCGGAGCCTCGGCGCTACCAGAAACCACAGCATCAACCTACAAAAGGTGGATAGCTGAAAATAATATGGTCATGTCGTGGCTCGTCAACTCTATGACCACTGACATTGGCGAAAATTTTCTGTCATTTGATACTGCCAAAGAGATCTGGGACATGGCAAAAGAAACATTTTCAGACAAGAAAAACACATCTGAAATCATCCAGCTTGAAAGCTCCCTCCACGATTTACATCAAGACAATCTTACAGTAACTGAATATTTCAATACCCTTACTCGTCTATGGCGTCAACTTGATACGTTTGAGGTTCATAATTGGCAGTGTGTTGCTGATGGTTTGTTGTATAAAAAAATTGTCGAAGGGAAGCATGTGTTTAAATTCTTGTTAGGATTGAACACAAATCTTGATGAAATCAACCGCTACCTAGCCTTAGAGAGGCATTCTCTGAAGTCCGTCGCGAAGAAAGTCGGAAAAAACTCATAATGGGATCTCATCAACAACTGAATATGGCAGAAAGCTCGGCTCTTAAGACTCAATTCGCTCCTATCAACAACCATCAGAAAAATAAAGGAGGTAGGCCTTGGTGTGATCATTGCAGAAAGCCGGGTCACTCGAGAGAAACTTGCTGGAAGATTCATGGAAAGCCAGCAGATTGGAAGCCACGTCAGCCTCTTGAGAAAGAAGGACGAGGTAATCATGTAGGTACAAATGACCTATCACCACAACCTGAAGCAAGCCCTTTCACCAAGGAGCAAATGGAGATGCTCCAGAAACTACTACAGTCACAATCTGGTTCGTCTTCCAACCACATCATTGGATCCGGAACCTTGGCTCACAAAAGTAATTCTTTGAACGCCTTTACTATTGGTAAGAAACGTAAAAAACCTTGGATTGTGGACTCAGGAGCATCTGATCATATGACAGGAGATGCAACAATTTTTGATACATATAGCTCATGTCAAAATAAGTTAACGGTCCGAATAGCAGATGGTTCACTATCAAAGGTTGCTGCGAGTTGATTGTCTTTGTCTAGGAATCTTATTCTCAACTCTGTTCTCCTTGTTCCTGACTTGGACTGTAATTTACTGTCAATTAGTAAACTCACTAAGGAAAAGAGGTGTGTTACTAATTTTTTCTCCACTCATTGTGAATTTCAAGATTTGGATTCGGGGAAGACGATTGGCAATGCTGAGGAATGCTCTGGACTCTACATCCTTAAGGAATGCCACTATCCACAGGAACAACCTCAAACGGCAATTCGTGGTAGTTCTTTTTCGGTTTCGTGTCCAAATAACGATAGAGCAATTATGTTGTGGCACTATTGATTAGGTCATCCTAATGTTATGTATCTCAAGCATTTATTTCCTTCATTATTTAAAACTCCAAAACTTTTTTATTGTGAAATTTGTCAATTGTCTAAGCATGTACGGTCCCACTTTCCCATTTAATCTTATAAAGCGTCTCGTCCATTCTCACTAATTCATAGTGATATCTGGGGTCCATCAAAAATAAAAAATGTAACTGGTACTAGGTGGTTTGTCTCATTCATAGATGATCATACTAGATTAACCTGGGTCTTCCTCATGAAAGACAAATTTGAAACAAGTCAAATCTTCAAAAAATTTCAAATTATGATTCAGACACAATTTCAGTCAAAAATCCAAATTCTAAAGTCTGATAATGCTCGGGACTATTTCAACTCCATTCTAGGAGAATTTTTAGCAAAAGAAGGGATAGTTCACTTAAGTTCATGTGTTGACACCCCACAACAAAACGGCATCGCTGAACGGAAAAGTAGGCATTTGTTAGATGTTGCTAGATCGCTAATGTTTTCCACAAATGTTCCACAATTCCTCCGGGAAAGTCGTTCTTCTGACCTACCTTATCAATAGGATGCCATCCAGGGTACTACAATTCCAAACTCCTTGTCAACTTCTCCTAAAATCCTTTCCAACTACTCGCCTCATCTCCACCATCCCACCAAAAATTTTCGGATGCTCTGTCTTTGTTCATATCCATCAACAAGATGTAAGTAAACTTGATCCCGTGTCACTCAAGTGTATCTTCATTGGGTATTCACATCAAAAGGGTATAAGTGTTACTCTCCCACACAAGGAAATTCTACAATTCCATGGATGTCACCTTTTTTGAAACCCAGTCTTACTACCCTAAAATTGTTATTCAGGGGGAGACTCCAACCCAGGAATCTCAATTTTGGACCCTTGAGTCATTTAGTGAGCCATCCATCACCACCAAAAATCCCACACCTCCTGAGTTATTGAATCAATCTTTACCTGCCGAAAATTCCGAGTTCATTGTTGACTTGCGGGATAATGAGCACATCCAAGAGGAAACGGAGGAAAGAGCACTTTCTCAACAATCCCATGAGGCTGAACCGGGTTCTAATCCAAGCAACATTCCAGGTGACAATATTCCTCCCACAGATAGTACTGATAATTCTGAGTTAGAAAATAGTATTCTTAATATGCCCATAGCTTGGAGAAAAGGAGTTAGATCATGTACTCAGCATCCCATTGAGAAAAGGAGTTAGAAAATAGTATTCTTAATATGCCCAGAGCCTTCGTTTCGTGCCTTCACTTCTAGCATCACGGAGATACCCATTCCTCGGAATATTCAGTAAGCTTTCAAGTATCCGAAGTGGAAGGCGACAGTCAATGAGGAAGTTCAGGCTCTGGAAAAGAATGGTACTTGGGCAATTACTGATCTTCCAAGAGGTAAGAAACTAGTTGGGTGTGAGTGGATTTTCACAGTAAAGCACAAGGCAGATGGTAATGTAGAACTATATAAAGCTCGGTTGGTCGCCAAAGGATTCTCCCAATCCTATGGCATTGACTATCACGAAACCTTTGCTCCAGTTGCCAAGCTCAACACTATTCGTGTACTTTTATCCTTGGCAGCTAATCTCGATTGGTCACTTTACCAACTTGATGTGAAAAATGCCTTCCTCAATGGTGACTTAGAGGAAGAAGTTTACATGGACATTCCTGCTGGACTTGAGACGACATCAAATTTCAACAAAGTTTGCAGACTCCGAAAATCCTTGTATGGCCTCAAATAATCTCCCAGGGCCTGATTTGAACGGTTCACTAAGGGAGTGAAAGGATACGGTTTTGTTCAATGTCAATCCGATCATACATTATTTGTGAAGCACTCCCTAGGAGGGAAATTGGCAATTATCATTGTTTATGTGGATGACATAATTTTAACAGGTGATCATGAAGAGGAAATTGGCTTACTTAAAAAATTCCTAACAAAGGAATTTGAGATTAAAGATCTTGGAAACCTAAGTACTTTCTTGGAATGGAGATTGCTCGGTCAAAGAAAGGTATAGCAGTCTCACAACGTAAATACGTTCTAGACTTACTGAATGAAACAGGGATGCTAGGATGCAAGCCGGCAGAAACACCTATGGACACAACTATCAAACTGGAAGACAGTGACGGTAGTGCACCAAGTGATAAAGGGAGATATCAACGTCTTGTGGGAAAACTCATTTATCTTTCTCATACAAGGCCAAACATCGGCTTCTCTGTTAGTGTGGTCAGTCAATTCATGAATAATCCAACCGACAAACACATGACTGCTGTGACCAGAATATTGAGGTACCTAAAAAGGACACCGGGAAAGGGTCCCTTCTTCCAAAGAACAACAAATAGAAAAATTGAGATTTTTTCAGATGCAGATTGGGCAGGTTCAGTGACTGATCGAAGATCAACTTCTGGCTATTGTTCGTTTGTTTGGGGGAACGCGGTTACATGGCGAAGCAAGAAACAGTCAGTGGTAGCCCGTAGTAGTGCTGAGGCAGAATTTCGTGCTATGGCACTAGGTATCTGTGAGGGAATCTGGTTGAACAGGCTGTTAGAAGAATTACGGGTTCCATCGAGCATCCCATGGTTTTATACTGCGACAACCAAGCTGCTATCAATATCACTAAGAATCCGGTTCATCATGATCGAACTAAACACGTAGAGATAAATCGACACTTTATCAAGGAAAAGATTGAAGAAGGAGTTTTTCAAGTCAGCTACACTCCAACAAACTGTCAAAAAGTGGACATTCTCACAAAAGTTCTTGCTCGAGTTACCTTCAAAGATCTGACGAAAAAATTGGGAATGATTAACATCTACAACGTAGCTTGAAGGGGAGTGTTGGTAATCAAGCTATTGTATTGTTAATATAATAATAACAGCTATATGCTTATATAATTAATATATATTGTTAATGTATAGTTAATATAATATGTATACAGCTGATGATAGGATTCTTCTTTTTCTTTTCTTTTTCTTTCTCTTTCGGTTGCTTTAGGCAGCCGCATGGCCTTTGCTTTCTGCCGCATGGCCTGCTTTTCATTTTTCTATTCCATCTGATCATAATGTTGCTTTGTACAACTCCTATATAATGGAGCTCCCATTTGGTTTCTAAATAACATTGAATTACAGAGCATATTAGCTCTTTCAATCACTCTCTCAATATTTCTTTCAAAATTTCAAAATACAATTCTTGGGTTTGGAACCCTTTACCTATTCATCACCATTAGCGTAGGCTCTTGAGTTTTCTAGGCTTCTCTTCTTCTTTCTTGTAACGATTTCTTTAACTCTCAATTTCTCTCTCTCTCTCTCTCTGATCTTTTCACTTCTGATTTCTTCTGATCCCCTGTCTTGTGTGATGGTCCTCATATTTATGGAGGGCCATCAGGTGATAGGAATGCCTCATCTTCAATTTGAATGATAACGTCATTTGAATTTTGAATAATAGTGCTATCTAGTTAATCGTATATTTGATTAGCCATTTGAATTTTGAATAATAGCGCTATCTGGTTAATCGTATATTTGATTAACCGGATTGATCTTTGGGGTTTCATCCTGTGTGGTGTCCTTGCTGTAGGCTCTACAGGTGTCATCTTTCGTAGGCTCCACGTGTCATTTGCGCATCTTGAATAACATCGTTGAGATACGACGTCGTTTTATTTATGTACTTCAACGGATCATGTTAATCTTTTTTTAGGAAGTGATTACCTACAACCTTCCTATCATAGGTTCTATACGTGTCATAAATTTAGTTGAAATTTATATGCCAACAAATGCCCCTCGTGACTTGCACAAGTAAATTTTCTTAACTGTGCGAGTCACGACAATTTGGCACTTTTATCTGGATGATCTTTAGGTCTTGAATGGGATTATTTCTATGCTTTGGTCCCTGGCCTTTTTTTTTTTTTTTTTTTTTTTTTAGGGCCATCATGGACTTTTCCTTTTCTAGGCCACCATTTTTAATTGGGCCTTTTTCTTTTGTGGGCCGCCAACTTGTCACTTTTTTTACAACAGATTTTTTTTCTAGGCCATCATGGACCTTTCCATTGGGCTTTTTCTTTTGTGGGCCTCCAACTTGCCACTTTTATTTTATTTTTATTTTTATTTTTTTTATTATTATTATTATTTTTTTTTTTTTTTTAGGAGATTTATATATACATATATATATATATATATATATTTTAGGAGTTTGTCTATATGGAATAGGATGGGTTGGCATTGGTAAGATTTCTAATCCTACACAAACTCTTCTATGGAGTATTTCAAATCCTACATAAACTCTTGCTTCTTTGAAGTATTTTAGGAGACCACTACCTCTTTTCTTAAGCAAGACTTTTCCTTTATATTACACCTGTTCATATATTTTTTCCCTGCAGCCCTTTTTTCCCCTGCAGATTTTTTTTTCCAGCAGATTTTTTTTTTGCTTCCAGAAAATTTCCAGCAACTTTCCAGCCACTTTCCAGCAGCAATTGCTCTTTGAGGATACAAAAGATTACCCTCTATTCCCCTCATATCAGGTTTGCTTTGCTTCTTTTCTTGTTCATCTTTCTTATACTTTGCTTCTTTCAACAGAATGAACAATTTTTTTTTTTTTTTGCTGTGTTGTTTAGCAGCATATATATATATATATATATGTATATATATGTGTGTGTATATGTGTGTACACTGTATTTTTTTCTTGCTGCCAGCTTTTTAAAACCATGAGACCAAACAAAGACTTCAAAAACTGCCACAAAGATATATGGCCTTAAAAGAAAACAACCCATTTTGCTAACCATGTAAGCAAATTTTTTCTTTCTTTAAGACCAAACAGCTTCTTTTTTCTGTGCTTTGACTTCCACAAGATCTTCTTCTTCTTTTTTATTTTATAGCATCAATTTGTTTGTTGCTATGCTATTTGGCAAACTCTATTATATATATATTTTTTAAATGGCCTACTTGTCAAACCACAAGGACTTTCCATGCTGTACACAATCTGACCCTATGTTATATCACAAGACTTTATATCTTTGTGGCAGCATCCTCTTATTTAGCTTGGCCATCCAGGACTTTGCATGTTGTACCTCTATCATTCTTCTTCTTCTTTTTTTGGTGTACAAGACAATCTGATGCTGTTTTATAGCATCAATCTGTTTATTTAGCAGATTTATTTCATGAACTCACCATTGAATGCTGTGCTTTTTAAAAGATGGCAAAAACAGCCCCTTTTGCTAGCCCATAAATCCACATAATTCTTGAAATCAGGACAACCATGTAAACAATTTTTTAAGACCAAACAGTTTCTTTTTCTTGTGCTTTAACTTCCACAAGATTTTCTGTTTTTTTTTTATGAAGCTAAGACCTCTTTTTTACTTAGCCCTATAGCAAAATTTCTTTCTACATGAGCCCCTTTCTTTTTTTATTACACATATATAACCTGAATAAACCCCTTTTTTTTCTTTTCTTTTATTTTTACCTTCCAGCAGAAAATTTTTCTCCATGAGCCCTTTTATAACCCATATGAACCGCTCTTTTTTTTTTTTTTTTTTTTTTTACATTCTCCGCTCTAAAAATGTATTATGTGTATAATCTGCTGTCATGTTTGTTAAGCAAATATGGCCTAGATATGAATAAAGACAGTCCATTTTGCTAGACCACAAACCCAAATAGTCTTCAAAGGCCCTTTTTGAAGCCAAGACAAGCATGTAAAGATTGAAACCACACCTTTTTTTTTCCAGCAGCAGCAACCTGTTTGTTGCGAAAATTTTGAAGCCAAGACAAGCATGTAAAGATTGAAACCACACCCTTTTTTTCTAGCAGCAGCAACCCACACTTTTTTTTTTTTTTACATTCTTTGCTCTAAAAATGTATTATGTGTATAATCTGCTGTCATGTTTGTTAAGCAGATATGGCCTAGATATGAATAAAGACAGTCCATTTTGCTAGACCACAAACTCAAATAGTCTTCAAGAGCCCTTTTTGAAGCCAAGACAAGCATGTAAAGATTGAAACCACACCTTTTTTTCTTTTTTTTAGCAGCAGCAACCTATTTGTTGCTATGTTATTTAGCAGATTTTTTTTTAATAGCCTGTATACAAAGTCCTTACTTGTGGATATGACCAAGGAACTTGCTGCTTGTATCTTTGATCAAATGAGGAACAATGGACATTAATTATCGACCAGCAAGATCCCAGGTTACAAAACCTGCTTTCCCTTTGACTTCTTTGGCTAAACCCTCACAAATTTTCAACCCCTTTTGTAGAAGTTTTTTTTTTTTTTTTTTTTGTAGAAATTTTTTTTGAAAATTTTAATATAAAAAAAAAAAATCTAATCTAATCAAGGCTTGCCCCCTCGTGATTCGTGCAAGTGAATTGTAACTGTACGAATTACGATTTTTTTTATTTTTTATCTTTTTTTTTTATATATTTATTTATTTTTTGGCAATTATTTCACGTCTTTTTCCCTCTTTTGCAGGCAACACGCAAGGCGTCAGAGTGTGTTTGCAGGTATCATTTCCCTTTCCAACCTAATGGCAATGAGTGGCTTGAATCCTTGGCAATGATTGTGTCCTTTCACCCCAATGGCTTGAATCCTTGGCAGTGATTGTGTCCGTCACCCCAACGGCTTGAATCTTTGGCAGTGAATGTGTCCGTCACCCCAACGGATTGAATCCTTGGCAGTGAATGTGTCTGTCACCCCAACGGATTGAATCCTTGGCAGTGATTGTGCCCTTCACTCCAATGGCTTGAATCCTTGGCAGTGAATGTGTCCTTCACCCCAACGGCTTGAATCCTTGGCAGTGATTGTGTCCTTCACCCCAACGGCTTGAATCCTTGGCAATGAATGTGTCCGTCACCCCAACGGATTGAATCCTTGGCAGTAAATGTGTCCATCACCCCAACGGATTGAATCCTTGGCAGTGATTGTGCCCTTCACCCCAATGGCTTGAATCCTTGGCAGTGAATGTGTCCTTCACCCCAATGGCTTGAAACCTTGGCAGTGATTGTGTCTTTCACCCCAACGGCTTGAATCCTTGGCAGTGAATGTGTCCGTCACCCCAACGGATTGAATCCTTGGCAGTGATTGTGCCCTTCACCCCAATGGCTTGAATCCTTGGCAGTGAATGTGTCCTTCACCCCAATGGCTTAAAACCTTGGCAGTGATTGTGTCTTTCACCCCAACGGCTTGAATCCTTGGCAGTGAATGTGTCCGTCACCCCAACGGATTGAATCCTTGGCAGTGAACGTGCCCTTCACCCCAACAGATTGAATCATTGGCAGTGATTGTGCCCTTCACCCCAATGGATTGAATCCTTGGCAGTGATTGTGTCCTTCACCCCAATGGCTTAAATCCTTGGCAGTAAATATGTCTGTCACCCCAACGGATTGAATCCTTGGCAGTGAATGTGTCTGTCACCCCAACGGCTTGAATCCTTGGCAGTGAATGTGTCCGTCACCCCAACAGATTGAATCCTTGGCAGTGAATGTGTCCGTCACCCCAACGGATTGAATCCTTGGCAGTGAATGTGTCTGTCACCCCAACGGCTTGAATCCTTGGCAAAGGGCTTTTGTCAATTTCTTTATATTATGACATTTTGCCTTCACTAACCCCTTTTTTTTTTTTTTTTTTTTTTTTTTTTAGAAAGCATGGAAAAGACACTTGGATATCTTCGACGTGACGAGAGGGATTCGGCATAAACCTATCATTGCTTTATTGTCACCTACCGAGTTGGACCCCTACATCCCTTTACATACGGTCTATACAGAAATTCGAAATTGCTATGAGATTCTCGAGAAAGGGCACTCCAAATCAATTGGTTCATTCCCTGTCTCAATCCTTCGTCCATTTTCTGAAGACCTTCACTACTCTGATTTTAATACTCTTCTTAAGAGAATGAAGCATGAAAAATTGCAGTGGGATAATTCTTTTAATGTCCGCGGCATTTCTACCCATTTGCAATCCCCTAAATGGATTTTTTGGTTGAATGACGTTCTTTCCACATTTGCCCCTATTTTGAAGAAGTGTGGGATTTATGCTGCAATCTATATATCCCAATTTGCTTATGCTAGGAATGTCTCCCTCAAAGGATTCTTAGAGCGGTGGTCACCTGACACCAACACTTTCCACACTATTTACGGCGAACTTGGGATCTCTTTATGGGACCTTCATCGCATTAGCGGGCTTCCCATCCGTGGCGAGTTTTATGAAGAGTTCACCCCCTCCAATGACATTTTATATTCGTCCCAGACATCCAAGGTGTGCCGTGGGCTTTTCAACATTTATGCCAGCTCTTTTCAATCCAAAAAGTTTAACCACTGGACTTCCAAATTCATTGACGAATCCCCAACTTCAATTAGTGGTTTTCAACAAAAAGACAGAATCCCTGATGATGTGTATCTTTCTGGTTTTTTGGCAAGTTGGCTTAGCGGATTTGTCTTCCCTCACTCTTCTGGGGAAATTCGTCCGACGACCTTTCATGTAGCCACCAAAATGGGAGGTGGAACCTTATTTAGCCTGGCCATCCCCGTCCTTGCATACCTCTATCATTCTCTTGGGAAAATGGCATTATCATCTTCACCTGGGAAGGAAAATATTCAGGGTCCTTTACATTACCTTTTTGGATGGATTTCACTATATTTTGTCAAGACTTACTCTCATGGGGATCCTCAGTCGATTTGTCCGATTCCTGATATTCATTTCATGCCATATCTTAGGTTTATTGGAAACCAATCGGCTGCCCAGTTTTTTACTGATAAATTTCCATTTTGGACTCTCTCCTAACTTATCGTACGGAGTGTCAGTTTAGGGCTCTTACCCATGAAAGTGAACCTTAACCTTCAGGCGTTCTGGTCGACTCTGAAATGATATCACCTTTCCATCTTGGCTATCTTATATCTTTGAGGCAAGGGATTTTAACTTTTAAAATGGGATTTAATTTCATTTCTGAACTGTACTCCCCTAACCGATTCGGTCGTCAGTTTGGGTTTGCTCAAGCGTGCCCTACACCGCTTAATGTATCTTGTCGGCAACCCTCTGAGTGGTCTAAATTTTATTACAACTGGCGCCATATGCTACGTTGCGGTACAAAAGTCTCATTGGAGTTACCAAGCTCCCGATCTAGTTCTCACGTAACCATGCCTTATGCCAATTGGTGGTTGGGAACTTCCTTTACCATGCTTCAATATGTTACTCATTCCCAGCCGAAATCTTCACGCAAGAGAAAACTGGATATGTCAATTAAAGACCGAAAGACGAAGAATCCTTCTTACTCAAGAGCTAGGTCATCATCTTCATCTATTGCTCTGGAAGCATCATCACCTCAGAGAATGGATAATAATCGACCACTTATTGCTCCTTCTCAATCTAGTTACTCGATTTCAGATCTCCTTCATCTTTTCGAGGATATGTGTAACTCTCAATTTAAAATGAGATTTAGCTTTGAGCAAGTAGATTCTGGTCCTCAATTTTCTAGTCTCGCAAAGTTTTTTCCAGAGACTATGTCTATCAGTGATTGTACAGGAACTTCCCAACCCATCGTAGCAACCAAAACCCCAATGGATCAATTTCGCACATACTTGTACTCTTTTCTTAAAGATAAAAGATGAGAATATGATTCAAGAACTCTTTGAGGGAGATGGGTATGAATTAACTGCCTTAGGTCGTATTCGCATTAAGAGTGTTGAAATTCCTTCTCCTACCAAATCTTTTGATTGTTCTCTCAATGAAAGTAGCGAGAGTGAAGATGAGTTTTATGACTACACCCCTCTTTTAGATGGCACACCGACTAAGATGAGTAATTTGCTCCCAGCAAGTGTAGGTTTTTCTTCTCCTTCTTCGAACGAGCCATCCAAGCTATTAGAGAAAGGTATAATTCTTCTTCTTCTTCTTCTTTTTTTTTTTTTTTAAAAAAATAAATTTTGAATACCTTTCCTTTTCTTAGACACTGCGCCTCAGACGCCTCGAACTTCCCCAGCTACCTCGCATATGCCATTGGCTACCTTTAAGGGTATTCTTATTCATTCCTTGTACCTCATTTTATTTTATCATGTATACATACTCAAGGAACTCTTTTCTCTTTAGATCATGCCACATTGCAGAATCCGTGATCCGCTTGTGGGAATCACAACTTGTCTTCTCCCCCACCTAAGTCTCCTCAAGCCGTACACCAAGGTATACCTCATTCATCTATATATATAAATTGTTTTTACCTTCTACGTTTTCATTGAGTATCTCCTTCTATTTTCACAAAAAATACTTCTGACACATTGGAAGAGAGATGCATTTAAATTACTTACACGCGTCGGAAGAGGCCCAAATTCTTGCAGACTTACTTGAAGCAAATGGGGTTAACAAATTATTTGACAAACTTGAAGCACCCTTTGCTCCATCTAGCCTTCTTTTGGGAACTTCCTCTAATGAAGCAGCCACCCATATTCAGAAAGGTCTTATTATTTCTCTCCAATCAATGACGGATGTTAATGGCATGATTGCGGTAGCAAACAATGTTTTCATGATTTTGAAGAGTTTGGGTGTAGACTTCATCTCCTTTTTCGAGAAGGTGAAGATATTCCTTGGGTGCTTTGCTTTGAAAACCCAACTTGCAGATTCTTCAAACTTGTCTACTGCAGAATTTAAGGCCCAATATTACGAGAAGAAGCTTCATTTTGACAAAGTTTCTGGCGAACATGAACAGTTGTCTGCTTCAATTATCAAGTCGGATGAGCACATTGCGGGTCTTAATCAAAGGATTATTCAAACCAAAGAGTTACTCAAACTTGAAGAGGAATTGTCATCCACCCAAGCGGAACATGCATCATTTATGTGTGATTTTGCACAAGCTTCCGAGAATGTTTCTAAATCAGAAGAAGACGTGCAAACTGCTCTGAATGTTTTGAGCCAACACAAGAAGAAGAATGGACAACACAGTGTTGTGGAACGTGCCTTTGAAAGGGCTAAGGCTTCTCTTAATGAATGAATGCACTTTTATTTTTTATTCATCCGAACATAATGTATTTATGAAATTGCGCTCAATGATAGATTTATTTGTTATATGAAATTTCTCAATACAATACATTGATTTGTCTTATTTTAGCCGTTCACAGTTTATACTCTTGCGGGCCAGGAATATCCAATGTTTTATCACCTTAGATTTCGGTAAGGTATTTTAGCAGTTTAACCACATACAATACTGTTGGTGTTTTTTTTACTTTTGTTTGGTCGTACACAGTTTATACTCTTGCGGGCCAGGAGTATCCAATGTTTTACCAACTTAAATTTCGGTGGGATATTTTAGCAGTTTAACCACATACAATACCGTTGGTGGATATTCGACTTTTGTTTGGCCGTACACAATTTATACTCTTGCGGGCCAGGAGTATCCAATGTTTTACCACCTTAGATTTCGGTGAGATATTTTAGCAGTTTAACCACATACAACACCGTTGGCGGGTTTTTTTTTTTTTTTTTTTTTTTCTTTGCCCTAACTGTTGCCTAGGCCGCCCTTTCGGGTTTTCAACCTAGCAGGCTCTTTTTTTTTTTTTTTTCCCTAACTTTTGCCTAGGCCGCTCTTTCGAGTTTTCAACCTAGCAGGCTTTCTTAAGGATAATATCTCTTCAAGAACCTTGCATTGGTTGGGAGAATGATTCTGTCACCATCCATCGTTATCAACAAATAAGCCCCATTAGAATAAACCTTCTCAATCACATAAGGTCCTTCCCATTTGGGCTCAAGCTTTCCTTTGGTTCTTCGTGAGACTACTATGGGTGTTCTAACCATTAGTACCAAGTCTCCCTTTTTAAAGGAACGAAGCCTCACTCTTTTATTGAATGCATTTGCCATCCTTTGTTGGTAGATCTCCAAGTTCTGTTGAGCATACAACCTTCTTTCATCCAGGGTCTCTAGCTCAGCCAACCTCACTCTTGCACTTTCATCTTCTGTTAAGAACTCTTGTATTGCCACTCGCAATGATGGTATTTGAACCTCAAGTGGTAACACTGCTTCTCCTCCAAAAACCAACGAATAAGGGGTTGCTTGAGTAGGAGTTCTCAGATAAGTCCGATAAGCCCACAAAGCTTCTTGTAACTTTTCGTGCCAAGCTTTTTTGTTCTTATCCACCATCTTCTTAAGAATTTTGCACAATATCTTGTTGAAAGCTTCTGCCAAACCATTGGCAGGTGCATGATATCTTGATGAATGGTTGTTTTTCATTTTGTACTTGGCAAATAACTTGTTCAAAGCATCACTCCTGAACGGCTGTCCATTATCCATGATGACACTTTCTAGAATTCCGAACCTGTAAATGATATGGGTTCGGATGAACTCGGAGACAACTGTGCTTTTTATATCCTTTAAAGCCACTACGCCCATTTTAAGAAATAGTCGATGGACTAGGATGTATCGATATCTTGTCAAGATGGAGGTACAAAAGACCAATAATATCCATACCCCATAAAGAAATGGCCAAGAACAAGTTGTTAAATGTAAAGGCTCTGGGTTGGTGGAGAAAGTTCCCATGGAATTGGCGGACTTGGCACCTTCGAGCATAATCTATGCACTGCAATCATAGTTGGCCAATAGTATCCCAACTGCTTTAGTCAGATATGTAATTTAGGACCACTTTGGTGTGCCCCACATACACCTGCATGTATTTCTGCCATTACCTCTTGAATACGCTCATTGGCTATGCATCGCATGTACATTCCATCCAAAGACCTTTTGTATAACCCATCCTTCCACGAGACGAATTTGGTAGCCCTACGTCTCACTTCAATTCTTTTTACTTTATCTTCAGGTAGCCTACCATGTTGGAGGTAAGCTATGAATGGTTCCCGCCAATCCTCCTCGTTTTCTCCTTTCGTGGTGACGACCAAAATTGGAACCAAGTCAGAAACTTCTTTTAAAGGTTGTAACACCCTTCTTTCACCTACCGTGATAGTAATTGTTTTGCTATCTGGTAGGGTGAGTGATGCAGCCAAACTTGCAAGTGAATCAGCTCGAGCATTTGTTCTTCTCTTCACGTGGAAAATGTGTTTTCCTGAATTGCGAAAGCAATTGATCAGCCCTTTCATGATACGGGATGAGACTTGTTTTCTTAACAATGTATTCTCCACGGAGTTGCTTTACCACCAGTTCCGAATCTCCATACATTGAGAGTTCTTTAATAGGAATTTGTAATGCCAATTCTAATCCAGCAATTACAGCTTCATATTATGCTTCATTATTGGAGCATTCTTCACTTAAGGCAAAAGAATGGGTGATTATAGCATTGTCTGGAGTCACAAACACAATTCCAATTCCAGCTTTATTGTTTTTAGGATTTTCTTGCTTCTTGCCATCTGGACTCCATGAAGCTCATTCAAAATACATCTCCCATCCTTTCTGAATTTCTACTTGCATAACTTCTTCATCTAGTAAATCAGTTACTAGAGGTGAGTCATCAGGTATAGGATGTGCTGCCAAAAAATCTGCTAGAGCCTGCCCCTTTACAGCTCTTTGGGGAACATATTCAATTGCGAATTGTTGGAGAATTATAGCCCACTTTGCAATTTTCCCTAAAAGTATGGGCCGTGAAAGTATATATTTCAAGGGGTCTGCTCTTGATATCAACTTGACTTCGTGTTCTAAGACATAGTGCTTTAGTTTTTGCAAGGCGAACACCAAGGCAAGACATCTCTTTTCGATAGGAGAATAATTGACTTCTGCCCCAACCAAAGTACGACTCAAGTAATACAAGGCATTTTCTTTCCCATGCTCATTGTGTTATGCCAACAGTGCCCCTAACGAACCATCCAAGGCTCTTATGTACAACAAGAGTGGTTTCCCTTTTATTGGGCTCATGAGTACTGGAGGCTTCAACAGATACTCCTTAATACTATTAAAAGCATTTTGGCACTGCTGATCCCATTAAAATAGAACACCATTTTTCATCAATCTTGAGAATGGCAAACATCGACCAGCCAAGTTAGAAATAAATCTTCTGATATAGGCCAATCTCCCTTGTAGCCCCTTCAATTCCCTTAAATTTCGCGGAGGAGGCATTTCAGCAATGGCTTTAATCTTAGTAAGGTCAATTTCAATCCCTTTGTTTCGAACCACAAACCCTAGAAACTTTCCTGAGGAAACTCCAAATACACATTTAAGTGGGTTCATCTTGAGTTTGTATCTCCTCAAACGTTCGAAGATTCTTCTCAAATCTTCTACATGGTTTTCCTTTTCCTTTGTCTTGACAACAAGATCATCAACATAGCATTCGATGGTATCATGGAGCATATACCCAAAAATTACAGTCATCGCCCTTTGATACGTGGCCCTAACATTTTTCAAGCCAAAGGGCATTACCTCATAGCAAAAGACTCCTCTCGGAGACCTGAATGCAGTCATTTCCTCGTCTTCTGGTGCCATTCGAATTTGATTATATCCTGAGTATCCATCCATAAAGGACAAGGTTTCATACCCAGTAGTTGCATCAACAAGAAGTTCAGTGATAGGTAAGGGAAAGTCATCTTTAGGACAAGCCTCATTGAGACCACGGAAATCAATGCAAACCCTGATTTGACCATTCTTTTTCTTGACCGGCACTATGTTTGCTAGCCAGGTTGGATATTTGACTTCCCTGATAAATCCTGCATTGATAAGCTTGTCGACTTCAGCTTCAATCTGGGTTGTAAGCTCTGGTCGAGTTTGCCTCTGAGGCTGTTTAACTGGGTGTTTCTCAGGGTGAATTGCAAGCTTATGGACTGCAATCTCTGGATTAAGACCAGGCATCTCACTGTAGTTCCATGCGAATATGTTGCTATATTCCCTTAAGAAGGAAATATATTGCTGAGCTTCTTCTTCCTTTAAATTTGTACTAATGAAGGTAGCTTTGTTTTCTCCTTCATCACCCAGATTTACCTCACGAAGGTCATCCACAGTGGCTTGGCCTCCTGCTTCAAATTCTGTTGGTGCAAGTTGAGCTTCATCTTGGTCAACATCTTCCAACACATCTTGAGTGATAGTCATGTTTACTGGAAATTTTTCCTCATTACCCGGATAGCCTAACCCTTATGTCCTAGCAGTGATAATACCGCCTTGCTGGATAGCTTGCCTCTGCGAAGGTGTTAATGCAAATGGTGTCATTGTTCTTGATATTTTTTCAGGATCTAAACCAACTTTCACCAACATCTGTGTAATTTCTGCACTGAAAGTAGGCTTCTCAAAACTTGAGATGTTTTCTTCTGGCACTTGTTCAACTTTCACTTTCTATTCAACATCTCCAAGTGAGTGGAATATGATAGGTTTCCACCCTTTTCCTTTAAAAGGCACCGCAATCTTATTATATTTCTCCACATAGGTGCATTTTGTCCTCCTTAATGGCAACGTGAACTCACCCTTGAGATCCAAAATTGGATTTATTGGGGTTAGAGCCTTTGCCCCCAGTTTCCTTTCGGACTTTGGCACATATCGAAAAGTTCTTTTTGTTGAAACTGGAGTAGACTCTAGAGCGTCTTTGACATTCGGAGTATTTTTAGACTTTTTCACATCTTTTCCCTTTCTTTGTGAAGTCTTTGTTGTATAGAAGCGAGCATCAGCATAATAGGCCTCTATTTCTCCAAATGGATCATTGTCCGCCACAATTGTCCCCTCTTTTTTGGGTGAAGGCAACGGGTGCTTGATACATTCGTGATAAGTTGATGGCACTACATGATGATTATGCATCCATGGTCTCCCAAGCAAAGCATTGTACGAGGTGTCTACATCAATGACCAAGAACTCAGTGCTTTATTCAATATCCCCAAACTTGGTTCGCAATTCAATCTTCCCCATTGGGCGTTGTTCATTCTGATTAAATCCTTGAATGACCAAACGACTTGGGCGAAGTTGTGAAATTCAAACCCCTAATAAGTTTAAGGCCCTCCGAGGCAGGAGGTTTACCGCAGATCCTCCATCAACCAGAATTCGAGAAATTTTCACATCATGGATAAGCCCAGTGATAAACAAAGGCCGATTATGGTCGCATCATTTCAAAGACACATGTCTTTGTCACCAAAGGTTACCATAGCTATGCATGTAGTTAACTTCTCTTGATTTCTACCTCGATTTCTTTGTGGAAATCCTCCGCTTGGACAGGCATATATTAAAGACTTTGAAGCTTTGGAGACATTTTCGCATCATATACACTCAACAATGCCGGAATTTTCTTTAGATGAGCTAGTACATCATATTTCACTTACTCTTCCTCCAAGAAAAACCTTGGAACTTCGACGTTTGAGGGTCCCGAGGATTTCGTAATTTCTCCGATAGGTCAAGTAAGTCCGCATACTTCAAAGAACCGCCTTTTCGTTGACCTCAACTTCTTTTATTCCTCACTTATTTGGACCATGTTAATCGTCCAGCTAGGTGATCATCATCATCAGTCACTTCTCCCTCTTCCTAGAGCTGCATTCTTCTCCCATTTCTTAGGTACTGGGAGTCACGCCTATAAAAGCATTGAGATTCTTCAAAACCATTCTTCATGGCCTCCCAACTAGGCACCACGACTCCATCGAGGAGCAATACTACCAAAGGCGATCCTCTAAGGAAAGGGGAATTGTTTTAGGCAAAGTGCTTGATTTTGAGTTGTTTCCACATCGTTTCAAAAATGCCTAATATGTTTTTAAGGATCTCCATACCCTCATATAGGACAAAATTTGGAAGTTCAGATCCTTCAGAAATGGTGTTTGCTCTACCCATAAAGGAACAAATCCTCACGATAAGTGCCCATCTCTCGAAGGTCAAGGGCAGTTTCAATCTTCTCCTCAATTGTGCCTTCTATGAAATCATATGTTTGAGAAGATGTACCTTCTTCATCCAAATGTTCTGACATCTCAATTTCTATTGGCCATGGTTTATAAAATGCCTTATAGAATCGATCAGCCATGGTGTCCCAATCTAGGATTAAATTAGGTGGCAGGCTGAAGTACCAATCTGTTGCCCATCCTTCCAAAGAAAGAACGAACTGCCGTAGAAGTAACGCCTGACTTTTTACTGTGTTTCTACATTGTGCAAGGAAACGAACCAAATGGCGCCTTGGACAACCTGTCCCATTATATAAAGGAAAACGAGGTATCAGATATCCTCGTGGAATCAACCCATTCGACCCAATTAGGAAAGGGTGTCCAGAATTTGATTTCTTTCAATAATCAAATTTTGATGGGCTTCAAAACCCTCATCTTTCAAAGAGACTTACTTTTGCACGATGTTCTCGCTTCCTTCTAGCTTCAATTTTTGCTTTCTCATCATCACCTGGATTGCGAATGATATGTATTTCTCGTTCTTCAAAATTTACATCCACAGTGATGACATTACAAGGAAAGTCAAAGTGGTCACTTGATACACTTTCTCCATCGTATGTCCTAGCTGGGGATGTGTATGGTGAACCATCAGGAGAAAAGTCAAGTTCCCAATCTTCATTAGGATCCTCAACTTGAGATGACTTTGATTGTTTACTTGAATGCTTCCATACTTCATCATCCGACATACACCTGCCATTCACCTCATCATCCTTGAAGTGTAGTCATTTTTTCACCTTTTTCACAAGCTCAGAGTCGGACCTACACCCAGTGTCTCCTTGGTTCTGTTCCCCATACATATTCTGGAGTACTTTGATAGTACATTGGTGGTACTGGCGAATACTCTGGAGAAAAGGCTTCTGGTGTATATTCTGGAGAGGCTGGTGTATATTCTGGAGAGGCTGGTGTGTATTCTGGAGAAGTTGGTGTATACTCTGGTGAGTCAGGTCTGCAGATAGGAGATGTAATGCAATCTCCTTCCCTAACTTTTGAACCAACTTCACCCTCATCTTCCTCGTCATCACTCAAAACAATGGTAGTTAGGCAAAGGGCCAAAGTAAACTTTTCCTCCCTTCTTTTATCAAAGTATGCCTGCAACTCCACAGATTGAAATTTTGAAGGTAGAAATTCCTCCAATGTGATTGGGACAAGAGGACCTTGCTCTAACTGCTCATCAGGGACCAATTTCTCCCCTTTTTCCTTCTTTGGGTTATTCTTTCCTTTTCTCTTACTTACTTTGGCTTTTTTCTGTTTCCTAGAAACTTTTGGTTTTTGCTTTTTGGAAACTTTTGGCCCTTGTGTTGTTGAATCAACCACACTTCTAGCTTTCACTGTGGCATTTTGTTTTTTCTTTATGCTTTTTGACTGATAAACAACCTATTCACCTTCATTATCATTGTCGATAGTGATTGGGTTAGCAGATGCTTTCTCTTGATGAGGGAGTTCAATAATTTTAGAGTCCAAAAGTTCTTGAATTTTATCTTTCAGAACAAAGCACTCTTTTATCGGATGGCTAATCAAACGATGTTAGGGGCAATACTTTGGATCATTGGTCTTTCCTACCTCTTGTGGTCTTTTCACCTCAGGGAGAGCAATCAACTTTTGCTCCAACAGATCTTCAAATAGGTCTTCAACCAGATCATCCATGAAAGAATATTTTTTCTCCAACCTCTCTTTCATAGTCACCTTTTTAAACTCCTTAGGCTTTTTAGCCCCTACTACAACAGGACCTTTCTTTCTGGTTTCGATTGTAGCTGTAGTCGAGGACTCAACCCTTTTAACGGCCCTAGGCCTCCTTCGTTTAGCTAGATGCAGCTCCATATCATGAGCTTTAGTGCATAGATCATTGAATCCTTCAAAAGTTTGAGCCATAAGAGCCGTAGAGAGCTCATGTCAGAAGTTGTTAAGGCATATCCGAATTAACTCTAATTGCGTAAACTTTTGAAGACAAGCAAATGTCAAAGCTCGCCATCTTGCAATGAAATCTGTAACAGACTCATTGTCACGTTGCTTGGTCTCAATCAGTTCTGGTACTCCAACTCGCCTTTGTGTGTTGCAGAACTGTTTAAGGAACTCCTTCACCATGGAATCCCAATTTAGGATTGATTAGCATACCAAGTAAATGCAGAACTTTTAAGTGACTGAACAAATAGCTGCAGACATAGGGCCTCATTATGGGCTATTGGCCCGCACCTTGAAAGAAAATGAGCCACATGTTGTCTTGGATCTCCTGTTCCATCAAACATTTTGAAATCTGGTTGGGAAAAACCAAAAGGGAATGGAACAGCATCTACCCATGCTGGGTAAGGTTTTGTAATTATTCGAAAGTTCTCATCATCTTTTCTTTGACTTTCTTTACTTGTCTCCTCACCATATCATCAATCATGGCCATGAGCATTGGATTCATACCACCACTGGTTAGATCGGAGTAACAAGGACCATTGCCCCCTGGGGCTAGTGTGCTTTGTATGCCTACGGATGTCCCCACAACAGGTTGTGTCATTTGTTTGGGTGCACTTCCTAGTCCTGTCATTTGGGCCTGCAATTGTTGCATTTGCTCCAACATAGCAGCCATTTCCCGTTCTCTTCTCTCGAGTTGTTCTTGTAGGACCATCACTTTTTCCTTGAGACCTCGGTCTTGTTGGACCTGCGAATTTTCACCTTCTTTCTCAACCTCAGTCATCATAACTGCGACTTTGTTGATATCTTTCAATTCATTGTTTCCAATATTCGTTGAAACAAACGAGATAGAATCATCTTGTTCGTATAAAGGATTATCAACCCCCACAACATTACTCATATTTGAAGCATCTGACTGCGATGCTTTGTTTTGAGCCTGACGGGTTATAGACCTTGTTACAGGCCCTTTTCTTATTCCCTCCATAGATAGTTCAACCAAAGTAGAAATATTTCCCAAGAGTTGCTTACCCTCCTCCACCTTGGATTTTCCAACAAAGACAGGACTTTCAATTTGTTTTGGGGTTCATCTTTCGAGAGAGCCCTTTCAATAGCTCCTATAACATTTGTTGCCACTGTTCTTAGTTCCAATTTCTTTAAGGCCTTATTTCTTCTTCACCTTTGTCTTTTCGAAACTGGACCGGATGACATATCAAGTCGAGCCCCTAGGGGCATAGAAGGAACCGTTTGCGTTTTTGCAAACTCCTCATGAATTTTCAAAACAGTCCCTACATTTTTAGAGTGGACCAATTGATGTTGATTCAAATCTCGTTGGGCCAACAGGTGTTCCTTATTCAAACCTTGTCGGGCTAACGGATGTTCCTTATTCTGTTGGGCCAACGGGTGTTCCTTATTCGAACCCTGTCGAGCCATCGAGTGTTCTTTTGGCTCTTGAGAGTTGACTGAGATTTGGTTTGACCGATTTTGTGCTCGAATGTAACTATCGGTTCAGAGGTCGCATATCTGTTTTTTCAACAACAGGGGCCTTTTTTCCATCAACAGGAGTTTGGGTCATTACCCTCCTCCCAATGGCCCTAATGATGGCCATGTTTTCAGCAGAAGCTTTCTTCTGAGCAAACTCCACCATTTCAATGGAGTCTTCTACCCTTTTGAGTAGTTGGGCCACAACATTTTTTGTTGCCCCCGTTGAAGCTGCAACAAAATTCGTAGTTGCAAACTAATTAGCTTCCTTTGCCTGAATTAGAAAGCTCTTCGTTCGGGCTGTGGCCCTCACAGTTGCGTACTGTTTTGACGCTTTCACATAATCTTCAGTAATCTTTCTCAAACTTTCAGCTTTCTGGAGAAGTGTGACTTTCTTTATCACACCAGTTACCTTCGGGACAGCCAAGAGCTTTCGCTCCGGAGCCCCTTGGGTGATAGGGGAAAGAAGTGCATCTTTCCAGGATTTCGTTGGTTCTACCTTTGGGACAGCCAAGAGCATTCGCTCCAGAGCCCCTTGGGTGATGGGCACTATCTCCACCCTTGGTGATTTCAGAACCACTGGATTGTAGGTTTGTCTCCTGACAGTTGTTTCAGCATTCCTATAACAAAAGAATACATCAGTAAGTTTCAACTATATATATTTTTTTTTTTTTTGTTCTTCAAAAGATAGGAGGAGAAATAAGTCCCACTGGGCGTGCCAGAATTTGCAGACACAAATTTTAAAACATGAAGTGTTTCAACACATTTCAAAATTTTATGTTACAAATGTCCACTGTTTAGTTTTTTTGGACTAAACAATGTTGATTATTTGAATAGTAGGCTCTTATTTCTGATCTGTATTTCAGATCGTTAATTATACATTTTATACAAATGAAACATCCGATTAATGAAGAACAAAATAAACAACAAAAGACAAAAATAAATATTTTATTGAAATTGTTATGGGTTTTGAACCCTCAAATACAAAATACAATTCTTGGGTTTGGAACCCTTTACCTATTCATCACCATTAGCGTAGGCTCTTGAGTTCTCTAGGCTTCTCTTCTTCTTTCTTGTAACGATTTCTTTAACTCTCAATTTCTCTCTCTGTTTCTATCTGATCTTTTCACTTTTGATTTCTTCCAATCCCCTGTCTTGTGTGATGGTCCTCATATTTATGGAGGGTCATCAGGTGATAGGAATGCCTCATCTTCAATTTGAATGATAACGTCATTTGAATTTTGAATAATAGTACTATCTGGTTAATCGTATATTTGATTAGCCATTTGAATTTTGAATAATAGCGCTATCTGGTTAATCGTATATTTGATTAACCGGATTGATCTTTGGGGTTTCATCCTGTGTGGTGTCCTTGTTGTAGGCTCTACAGGTGTCATCTTTCGTAGGCTCCACGTGTCATTTGCGCATCTTGAATAACGTCGTTGAGATACGACGTTGTTTTATTTATGTACTTCAACGGATCATGTTGATCTTTTTTTAGGAAGTGATTACCTACAACCTTCCTATCATAGGCTCTATACGTGTCATAAATTTAGTTGAAATTTATGTGCCAACAGTTGGTCTCCGTTGAATATAACCAAACCATCTCAATCGATTCTCTCTCAACTTATCTTCTATTGGTACTACTCTTACCCATTCCCGAATATACTCATTCCTAATTATGTCTTGTCTAGTCTTGCCACACATCTACCTTAGCATTTTCATCTCAGCCACACTCATCTTATCTACATGCTGTTTCTTGGTTGTCACTATGTCCCATACAACATCGCTGGTCTAATAGCCGTTCTATAGAATTTACCTTTAAGTCTAGTGGGTATTCGTTTATCACACAATACCCCTTCTCCACTTACACCATTCCGCCTTAATCCTATGGGCCACATCCGCATCAATCTCCCCTGCTGTTATGATAATCGACTCTAAATAACGAAGATGTCTACTGTTAGGCAGTTCTTGATTTTCAATTTTTACTTCTCCTCTGCTTTCATTGTTACTGTTACTAAATTTACACTCCATGTACTCTGTCTTAATTATACTTATCCAGAATCTTTTAGATTCAAGAGCTTTTTTTCCAAATCTCCAACTTTGTATTAACTCCTTCTCTAATCTCATCCACTAGCACTATATTGTCTGCAAAAAACATACACCACGGCACGTCATCCTGGATATTTCTCATCAACTCATCCATAACTAAAGCATAAAAATAAGGACTTAAGGTATATCCTTGGTGAAACCCTACAATGATAGGAAATTTATTTGTCTCTCCAGCAGGCGATCTAATAGTGGTCACTACCCTTTTATACATGTCCCTAAGCACATCGATGTAACCTTTTGTCACCCCTTTCTTCGCTAACACCCACCATATTATATCCCGGGACACTCTATCATATACTTTCTCAAGGTCAATAAACATCATATGAATGTCTCTTTTATTTTCTCTATACTTTTCTATTACTCTCCTCAAAAGATAGATAGCTTTGTTGACCTGTTTGGCATAAACCCAAATTGATTCTTTGACACCTCTCTTATATCTCGCAATCAGCGTTCTATCACCATCTCCCACAGTTTCATTATATGACACATTAGTTTGATTCCTCTATAGTTGTTGCAATTCTGAACATCTCCTTTATTCTTATAGATTGGCACTAAAATACTCTTCCTCCACTTATCTGACATGTTCCTAATCAACAAAATTTTGTTAAACAACCTAGTCAACCAAGCAATCCTTTTTTTAACCAAACACTTCCAAACTTCAATAGGGATATCATCTGATTCTAAAACCTTATTTGATTTCATCTTCTTAAGTGCAAACTCCACTTCAAAGTTCCTAACCCCCCTTTTTTTTTTATAAAAAAAAAACACTAGAAAAAGGGAGAGAGAAAGATAGGAAGGTTAAGAACTAGTTTGGTAGCGGTACACCCTAACTTAGCTATGTAGAGTGATCGAAATGTCAAGATCAAGTGGTCCTCGTTGCCTTTTTTCTTACTATTGAGCTTTCCTTTGTCTTTGTTCTCTCTATGGGAACAATAAATCTGGTTGTCCCTCATTTTTTAAACGCATACTTTTCAATTTTAATCTTTGAGCCCCATTTAAAGAGCCCCTTTCTTTTAATTGTTATGGAGGCACTAAGTTGTATGATAGAGAGGATTGCATGGAAGGGTTGTTGCTTGGCTTGCTATTTTAAAGGAGTTAAAATACAGGTTCCCACCTGTTGATTGCTGACAATGCCATTATTTTTTTTATTTTTTATTTTTATTTTTTTTTTGTGGAGTGGATGAATTAAGGTTCAAGTGTCATATTGTGCTTTGCTAACACTATAATCTTTGGAACAAGGAAACTCCGCAGCAAATGTTTTAGGTGCAAGATGAATATGAAATCTTCTAATCCACAAATCAACAACAGGTAACCTTTAAATATTGATAGTATGAAACCTGTGTTAATAATACTTAAATATTATAAAATGTCAAGTTAAGCCCACAAACTCTAGATCATGATCAGTGATTACATGGCACTGAGAACAGGATTTTTCATCATTTAATTCTACTATCCACTTTCCAGACCCACTCATGTTTAATATCACAAATGGTGTATAGAAATTGGAATTAGATTCAATAACTAAATCAAACTGGGGTTGAATTCATGAAATGGCTTAGAAATTCTAAGATTTGACATGACATGGAAAAGGCCTAACAAATTGGAAAAGTTTCTGCTAATGAGTTTTTCATTAAGTCAACTAAACAGTTGGACATGGGCATATTTCTTGACCAAAAAGATGAGACTGGATTCATAATTTCTAGAAGGGTTGGATTGGATTCACAGGTTCAAAGAAATAACTAGGTTCACACTTCAAGCTGAGGTCATGAACATAAAACTACATTTCAACCCAGTATTTTATTACATTTTTCACAAATAAGGTTGCATCCAGATTTTTTATATAATGATTTTCAATTTGCAAAAAAAAAAAAAAACAAACAAACAAAACCCTATTTTCAAAATAGAATTCAGGCCACTCCAAATAACTTAACTACACTCGGAACCACAAATAATTCAGAGAACCATATATCTTGATATGCTCAAATAACTGAAACAAATCATAAATTTCATAAACCCCTTTACAAATTACTAAGTAAAGACACGCAGATAGAGAAAGAGTTATAGAGGCATCGGTACCTTGTAGCTGATTGAACTTAATGCTTCTCTCAAGAACTCCAACTGAGCCTGATCTTTGGGAGAAGTAACCATGATTTGGGTCATACAATGCAGAGCGTATAAAATCTCTAACCTGCACATTAATTACCATCATTTGAATTACAGAAACTAAAGACATATATATACATAGAGAGAGGGAGAGAGAGAATTACGAGAATTGGGGAGTCACCGACAATGTGAGTGGAAAAGCAGGCAAGAGATCGGTGAGAGAAGGATTCACAAGAACCCACTGCGTACAAACTCAGCTGTTACACACAAAAACCAAAACGGAGATAGATATACACACACACACATATATATATAGAGAGAGAGAGAGAGAGAGAACCTTTGGGTGTGCGGAAGAGAAAATGAATATTTTTAGGGAAGATAGAGCGAGAGGCCATGCTCTGAAGTTGAGCTCTTTCAGTTAAGTTTAGAGAGAGACAGAGAGAGAGAGAGAGATCTGTGCGATTGAAGGAGGGTTTTGTGGCCAAGCAAAGGGTTTTACCGCCGGCGCGCGCGCACCCTCAAGTTGGCAAATTACACTTTCGTCCTTAATGTTTAGTTATTTTTTTACTTTGGCTTCTTTTTCTTTTTTTTTCTTTCTCCTCAATTTGACTCTTTATATTTTAATTTTTTTCAATTTACTTTAAAAAGTACATTACTTTAGTACAATTTTTTATCTTTTTATTTTATTTGGATCATATTGTCTCTTATTTAGATCACATCATCTCTACATCATATTGCACATTTTTCATTAAAAATTAAAAAATATACTTATTTAGATTATCCTAAACAACTCTTAAGTTAGGTACAAAATTATACAAAAATAAATATATTAAGATATAAAAATATTTTATTATATATAACACTTATGATTCGAACTCAAATTTTAATATAATAATATATTTTTTGTCATGTGACAATTAACGTGACATTTTTTTATTTAATTTTGAATAGAAATTAGTTTTAAGAATAAATTAAAAAGTAAATTAAAAAAAAAAAACATAAAGAGTCAAACTAGGAGAAAAAAATTTAAGAAAAATGCTTTATACCCCCACTGGGGGTCGACCCCCAGTGAGGTGGAGGTCCATGATTGGCGGAAAAAAACTGTTTTTGGCAAATGGCCACCTCATCGGGGGTACGAATTTCACCATGGGTATAAATCAGTGTTGAAAATTTAAAGGCCAGAGTAATAAAATAATCAAACATAGAAAAGGCGGGGCATTTAAATAGTAATTAGCTAATTGAATAAAAAAAAAAATTGTATTCACACAACATGTATACTACTTTTATATAAAGTAAGTTGTTGAAAAGTTTTATTCAAATAAGGTATAAGGTATAAGGTATTAAGTTCAGTAAATATTTTTTGTTAGTGAAAAATTTATTTTTTATAAAATAGTTTGATGAGAAATTCTTTTGTTTGCTTTAAAGTATATTTTGTTTTCAATTTTGCCTCTTAATTTATGTGTTATCTTTTTTTTGTCAGTTGACTTTCGTTGATTATCTATTCAAAAAAAAATTCCTTATATGTTCAATTTTTTTAGGAAAAATTACACTAACTGTCCCTATATTTTTTGGAGCTTGTGTCACTTTAATCACTAACTTTTCAATTGTAACACGTTTGACTCAAAATTTTGAATCTTGTTCCAAATAAGGACAATTGAATATACTATTACTTTATTTTAAGGAGAAAATCGTCAATTTGATAAAATATAAACTAATTTGATAAAAATAAATGTCAAAAAAATATTTTTGAATATTTAAAAATTATTTCTACCCACTAAATATAAAATTATGTAAAATTGATAAATCTTTTAGACATTTATATATTTATATCAAATTAAATTTTACTATATGTTTGGATGATGATCATGTAATGAGTAGTTTTTATTTTCATTAAATTAGTTTCTGTTTTTTCAAAAGTCAAATATGGTGACAACTTTAATATTATTATTAAACCAATCAATTAAATCAAAATTCCAAAACTAAAAACATTTCATATATTAAATATATCGATTACATATTATAATCCTAACAACCACCCATTACATGGTCATCATCCAAACACATAATAAAAATTAATTTTGTAAAATAAATAAATAAATAAATGTGTAAAAAATTTATCAATTTTATATGATTTTATCTTTGATGGGTAGAAATAATTTTTTAAAATTTAAAAATATTTTTTTGACATTTATTTTTGTCAAATTAGTTTATATTTTATCAAATTGACAATTTTACCCTTCAAATTAAATAATGGTATCTTCAATTGTCCTTATTTGAAATAAGATTCAAAATTCATGATCAAATGTGTCACAATTGAAAAGTTAATGACCAAACTGACACGAACCCCGAACTATAGGTACTATTAGTGTAATTCGCCTATTTTTTTACCTTATTTGTTCAAATTATTTTCTATGTGTTTAAATTTTTTTGATTATCTATTCAAATTTATATCTACCCATTGAATTTTTTTCCTCAATCTGTTAAAAAATTGTGAATTTCTCTTTCTCTATCTACTCAATTTTTTTCCCTTTATCTATTTAAATCTACCTATACAAATTCTAAAATCCTTTATCTGTTTAATCCTCCAAATCCAAACCTTCAAACTCTTTTTTCTTTTCTGGAGAACCAAACAGGAGATTATGAAGAAAAAAAAAAAAAAGACTTTTCTAACCAAAGTTGCAGAACCAGACTTCATCATCAACAACAACAAAAAAATAATAATATGTCCACTATCTATTGAAAACAATCTATTTATCTATTGAAAATAGCTTGTTTATGTCAAAAAAAGTTATTTATCTGTTACAATCGTCAATATCATCAACAACAACTATATCTATATCAATGATGAAGAAGATTTTTCTAAGTCAAAAATTAATAAAGCTCACAAATCTTAGCCATTGTTCTTCAATTCAGCAGCCAACACATCAATTCAGTAGTTAATACAACACCTCTTTTGAGTCTCCAATTTCTGCTTATGATCAACACCAGAGTACTTGGAACGAAACTCATTAAGTGCATTTTGAGTTAGGAATGATCTCTAATACATATCATCAAATAAATTCCAACGCTGATTCTTAACGCAACTGACAAGCACGTACTTCCCCTCATTCAATTTCATACACAAATCCACAATCGACTCCATAATACCCCATATATTTGAACAACAAAATGAAGATCTGAAAAAAAAAATAAAAAATAAAAAATAAAAAGAAGAAGAAGAAGAAGAAGAAGACAGATCTAAGAGAGAAGTGATGAGAGATAAAATAGAAAATAAAGAGATCTAAGAAAGAGGTGGATGAGGAGCTGCGATTGGCTTTTTTTTTATCTTTCGCTCTCTTATCGACTTCGTGAGAGAGTTCGAAACCTTAACCCTTCAATGATATTCAATGTTTGCAATCAATTAAAGCTCACAATGACGCCATTAATGCCATCGTGGCAGCGAACGACGGCAGGATTTATACCGCCTCCGGTAAAAGAGAGAGAAAGAGAGTACTATCTCACCGGATTTGAGATCGATTGACCAATTGGCTATGTCGTCAACGACGATGAGGTATGAATCAAAGTATATAGTGAGATTGGTTGAACTACGATAGTGAGGGTGGCAAATGAGAAAATGTAGAAAATAATCGGCTATTGATAGATCCCAGCAAAGAGAAAGAAAGAGCTGATAAGAGAATTGAGAGAGAGAGAGAGAGAGATATAGAGATATATGATGAGAGAAATTGTTTGAAACATGCGTGATTCAAATAAACAATAATGGGTATTTTGGTCATTTTATAAGTTCTTGTCTTCGTGGACATAAAGTTTTAGGTAATTCTACTTACACCACTACTTTATCTTTTTACATTCTCCATATGAGTTTTTTCCCCCTAATTTTATCCATGTGTTAAATTACCTTTAAAGACAAAACACTAAAATTAAATATATTTTGTTATCTCTTTACACCCGTTGGTCTTTAATCCCTACTCCTTTTTTTCCTTTCTTAAATTTTCTTTTCTCTTACACATATCTTTTCAAAAAGTGATAATCATAATATTTTGATCATTAAAGAAAGCAATGGATGAAGAAACGGTGGTGAAAAACCATTAAAGAAGTGAAATGGTGAGTTTTTTATTTATTTAGTAAGTTTTTGTTTTGTTTTCATAAACTGGTGTTCGACTTTTGTTCAGTGGTTCGAAATCGAACAAAATAAAATAGTATAGCATTATATTGCCAAACAAAAAATATAAGTCTGATAACCAACTATCAAATAAAATATACATTTCTAGTAATCCCAAATCGAATTTTTTTAATTTGTTTGGCTTCTCATTACCATATATTTTCAGTTTCATTTATTTTTATTTTTTTTGTCAATAATGATTATAACTATACTCATTGCAACAACGCAAGTACTACAATATTAGTGGACTTTAATCACGAATTCATTACAAAACGAGGTTTGTTAAGTTTTTTTTTTTTTGTTTTTTTTTTTTATGAATACGATTTTTTCTTATTTTTAATTTGTATTGAGTTTTATTAATAATTTGACGTATAAATGCATTTATTATCTTTAGATTTTTCATAGTCGTGAAGCATTAATTAAATGGACTTCTTACGTTGGGAAGAAGATTGAATTTGCCATTGTTATAAAGACATCAGATGTGGGAGGCAATGGCAAAAAACCAAGGTAGCGTTTGGTAGAGTTTTGTAAATACGATTTGAGAGTATGAATTGTATTTTAAGTTTGTGTGTTGTGGAATTATGATTTGAGTGTAGAAAATTTGTTTGGTAAAGAGTTTTGAAAATAGTTTTGAAAAGAGTTTTGATTTGAGTGGGGAATTGTTGATGTGATATTTGATATGTGATACAAAAATTTACAACTCATAACTAAACATACAACTCAAAATCATTTTAAAGTACATAAAAAATTTTAAAAATTTCAGAAAATATTTTTTTCGATTATATAAATCAATTGCAAAAAATAAAATAAAATAAAAAATTCACTATTCCGGTCAACCGGCCTGACGTCCCGTCTTTCAAAATTTTCAAAAAAAAATGCTGAAATGCACGGCTGAGACAGAGCAAAGACAGAGCTCTCTGTAGAGCATTTGAAACGTGATTCCAAAACACTAAACAAACATCATACTCAAACTATGGTGTAGAATTACGTTTTGAAATCACAACCAAACACAGCCCAAGACTTACACTTGCTTGTAAAAAAAATGGTTACTATAGAGACAACATAAAGATTAAAGGGGAACGATTAAGGCTAACAGGTTCTAAAAAGTGTGGATGTCTGTTTCTATTAAGAGGAAAAAATTACCTACAAATTACCAAGACGATTTTTGATAACATGTTTGATTAATGGATGCAAACAATGACAGTTTTTATAAATACTTAATGTAGATTCGTGCACTTTATATTTTTATGAATAATTTTATAAATACTTTTTATGTATGACTTTATGGATGCATGATTGATTTATGAATTTTTTTATGAATGCTTCAAGGAAAAGGTAAATCTTTCAATGTACAGTGATGGAGGCCTAGACAACTCTATTATAGTTTGGCAATATGACATTAGAGTAATCTCATTTGTGTAACAATGTATCACTGAACATGCACTTCACAAGTGGCCCAAATTAAATTCTTGTTATCATCTAATTGGACGGCAACATAATGCTGGGAAAAAAAAATTTGTCTGGTAACATGGCACTGGAGTAATTCAAATTAATTAGCTTTGTATTACCGAACAAGCCTACCACAAATTAAAAAGTCATTGTTTAGAAGAAAGTATCTCTGTAAATGTATAGCAACAAAATGCTGGAGAGATCTATTTTTTCTGTAGCATAACACTTGAATAATGTAAATTGTTTAGTATTGTGTTACCAAAATTAGTGGTGTAAAGAGATGAAATAGTTAATTTAGGATTAGTTTTGGTAATATATTGGGAGTGTAATGAGAATTACATTTTTTTTTTTTTTGTGTGGTGTAATGAGATGAAGGATGTAAATAGGTTAAATAGTGGTATAAGTAGAATCACCCGATGTTTTAATGCTTGAACCTTTGAACAAAAAAAATCTAAAAATGAATTTATCGCCTGAGCGCCCTTTTATATGTTAACTACAAATTATTAAGAACCTAGTATGTATATTAACAAAAGGGTAAATTACAAACAAACCCCCTGAGATTTGCTTAAATTATAAATTACCTCATGTGGTTTGAAAAATTACAAATACTCCCTTATTATAAATTTTTATTTAACGGAATTAACTAAAAAATGAAATTTATAATTGATCTCCTATACAATAATAAAATTATACAAATTATTAATTGAAACATATTTTTAACATCATTAAAAACTGATAGTGCAACGATTCCAATGGGAAGATAGATCGAGCTGATCCACACTTCTGACGGGTTTGCTGGCCTTGGCGTCCACGAAGTGTGTCTGCAAAAAAGGTCCAAAGTGGAAAGGTAGTCCCCCGGCGGACCTTTCGACGATCGAGTTAGGATAGAGTAAGTCTATATTATAGCTCGCATCATTCGTGGTGAGTCTGCATCCTCCGGCCTAGAGGGGTTGTCACATTTAATGCTACGAGAGCCTCATTAATGGCTGATGTGCGGGTGTAATAACTTTGCGGGATCTTTGTTTATCTATATGGCTGCTTCCCTGCCCGACAGGTGTTTGAATGCTATTGGTCTTGATCCATTATTGGTTTCCCAAGGTTACTGGGCTTTAATATCTAGTCTGTGGGCTAGGTCCTGAGTCATGGGCCGAACCTTCTTGCGGGCCCATCAGTATCAGTAGTCCCTAATTCTCAAGTACAGCTTTAGACCAACAAAGGAAATAAGAAATGGGGGAGGAGTGTGGTAGAATGGAGACGAAAGACCAAAGATAGTGCAACGATTCCCCAATGATGGTCCTGGTCCATCATTGGTTTTCCAAGGTTACTGGGCTTTAATATCTAGTCTGTGGGTTGGGTCCTGATTTATGGGTCAGACCCTCTTGTGGGCCCATCGGTATCAAAAACTGTTAATTGACTTGATAATTTATTAATAAATTATGAAATTAAAAACTTGAGGATTGGAATGTAATTTTCAAAACTATAAGAGGCAATTCATATTTTAATTAAATCTCAGGAGTGTATTTGTAATTTATCCTTAACTAAATTATATGCAATAACCTTGAGCCTTTTAATGATATTTAACAATATATTACAACTAGTAATTGACACGTGTAATGCATGTGCTATTTTTTTTTTTTTTTCAAAAAATGCTTGATGTTACAATGTGTGTTATAAAAGAATAATTTAAATTTAAATTTCAAATTAAAATATAATTTTAATTATTTATTTTGATAATATTTCTATAAAATTGTTACTTGAATATTTATATATATTATTTTTAGTTAAATTATTTGTATATTTTTAATAATTTTAGTTCTATCGTATTATAAAAGTGTAATTACCATATAATAATTTTGTATGATATATATATTAAATTATAAAATAGTAAAATAAATACTCATTTTGATATTAAAAATAATAGTTAAATGAGAAAAAGAACTAGTAACTTAAAATTAAAAGTAATTTTAACTATTTAATTTTCTTTTATATTCATTTGAAAAATAAAAATATGTAGAAATATAAATTATATAAAATTTATTTAAAAAATTAAATATAAATATGTTGTATTTGGATTATTATATAATGATTTTATATGATAGATATATATTAAATTATAAGATTGTAAAATAAATACTCTTAATTAAATTAAAATATCAATTATATAAAAGAAATTTAACAACGTATAACCAAAAAAGAATTACATAAAAACATTTAAACCCAAAAAGAAAAAATAATGAAAATATCTAAACGATAGATACATCTTAGTGTGTGAAGTGATTAATCATCTATAATATGATGTTAAAATATAAAAGAACTTATTATTTAACTATTGAAAAAATAACTTAAGTAGTAAATCTAAACTTTAGAGATTTCTCGAGAGTATTATTGTTGTGCAAGTTTTTCCTCTTGTAAGTTGTGATTATATAAAATAATATATGAAATGAAGTATAATTTCATATATAGAATCACTATAAAATTTAAACGACAAATCCATAATATAGAATAATATAAAATTTATATTGGGTATAGAATAATGCAGAGGAAAATAAGAAAAAAAAAAGGCAATTTAACATTAAAAAAAATCATAATATCTTTAAAAGATTTTTAAAAAAAACGTGAAACGCAAAATTGGTAATGGGTTTGTGAATTATTTCAATTTACAATGAAAAATATATGGAAAACATATTTGTCAAATAGAGTCCATATAAAATAAATAAAGTTAGTATAATTTAAATTAGGTTTGGATTTGTGTAGAGTTCTTTGTAATTAAGAAAATACATACGTGACTCTTTTACAAAAAAGCAAGTCCTTATAATGCATCTAAGCATGAAAAAAATACTACTTTTAATAATATATATATATAAAGTGTTAATTAATCATAAATCCTGAACTTACCAAATATATTAAAAATGTGATATAAATATATTTATTATTATTAATAAATTTTCCTTAGATTCGGACTTCACCATCTGTTCGGGCCGAACTTGGGTCACTATAACGCAGCCCTGGCCCAACCCATGCTGACTATAGATACAATAAAACAGTCCTGGCCCAATACTAAGGCCTTGTTTAGCATATAAAAAGTTAAAAAGTCAAAAAATTACTATTCTATTTAAGTTATATTATCTTATTTAAGTCACATTACTTTTCTACCACATCACTTCAAACTCAACTCATACCCAACCCATATTTCATAAAAAGTTAAAAAATGCACTTATTTATAACATTCTAAACCACCCCTAAATAAGTAGGACATGTGAATTAGGTTCTTTTGATAAACTAGTTAAAAGTTAGTTTTAATTTTTAATTTATTTTGAATTATATTATCTGTCACATTTTTTATCCACAAAAAGATAAAAAAATATTAAAAAAAATCAAAAAATTAATTTTTAACTAATTTCCCAAATCACCCCTCATTCTTTTGTTTGTTCTACAAAAATTAAAAAACAAACATGATTAATGAAATAAATTAATACATAACGCAACAACTGATAAACAACTTTTCATATATAAAATAATTATCCTAACATCATTGCTTGCCCTTATGACTACAACATTAATATATGAACCCAAAGAAGATGTATTTAGACAATTAGAGAGTGCAAGGATTGGGAAAGGAATATAGATGATGCAGTGCCTAACTAAAGTCCAATCACGAGGTTAACTATAACCAAATATATAAATAAAAAAATTATTATTTAATTCCTATAAATGGTCAAATGGTATCGTTGGGTCATGATGACTTTGGTTGTTAGCTATAGGGATTTTGCATTAAATTGTTATGGGCTTGTCCCTGGTTGACTTTAATGATTGAAGTCTACCATGGTGGAGGGTGAAATGAGGTCATCATTCTTACTTCATATTTCCGCTCAAAATAAAATGAGTAAAAATAAAATACTAAAATTCTCTTGAATTTGTTACTTAAATTTATAGAAAATTAATTTTACTATTCATAGTTTTCATTGAAATTTAACATTTGATAATTTTACTCAAATTTAAGTTTATCAATTGGTTTGGCTGCTGTCTTAAGCTTCGATTTGACTTTAATCTAGTGGGATCGGTTGTTTAGTGACTGGGGACTTTCTGTCACAGTTTGGGAATTTTCAAGAGAACAAGGATCTTCTTTGTAAGTTGGCTTGGCTCATGTGGCCTATTTGGAAAGCTCGCAATGCATTCATCTTTAACCATATTCCGGTAAATCCTTCAGTTATTATCAACAGTGCGAGGAGAGAAGAGATAGAGTTTCGAGGTGCGATCTTGATAGAACTTTCGGCGATGCGTCCTAGGAGTGGACAAAGACGCTTTGAGGATGCTCCTAGGCTTGCAGAATGGAAGATTTTCTGTGATGTTACTACTAATCTTGATTTGGAAAAGGGTGCCATAACAATAATTATCCAGGACAAATTTGGCTGTTTGATTGATGGATTGACCAAGCAGGTTCATATAAACTCTACTATGCAAGGAGAGGCTCTGGCCATTCGTCTTGCTTGTGCTTTGGTAAAATATCTTAATTTGTCTCTGGTAGAGATTTTTGGTGATAATCTGGCGGTTATTTTATTATGTGTCTCAGAAAAAATCCCACTTTGGGAGTGTGATGTTATCATCAAGGGCATTCGCTTACTTGCTTGCCAGGGGGGCGTATCCTTTAAGTGGTTCCCTAGAGTAGTTAATAGGGCCTTCCGCCGGATTGCCCGAGTTTGCTTAGACAAGGTTTTGCCATTAGATTGGGCCTCATGTCCTCTTCTGGCGCTTGTGCAGAGGCTTTTCAATTCTATGTGATTGATGTTTTTCAATATTAAAAAAAATAAATAAAATGGATTGCTTCATATGAAATGAAACTTTTTATTAAAACTTTTACTCGATTTTAATGTTTAAAATGCAAAATGACAGTGACTCAAGCTCAAGTCAATAGAATCCTAACCATGGTGGAGGGTGGGGTATGGCTGAAGTTTGTTTTTGGGTGGGTTGACAATGACTCAGCCCAAGCCCTTCTAATCACAAGCATTTGAAATTGCTTTCTACATAAAAGGAGATAGCAACCTCCATTTGCCAATTGTTTTATTCTGGAAATAGATTGGCTCAAAGTTTAACATTGGGTTCCTTCCTTTGGGTCGGATGAAATTTGGCTGTCAACCAACTACACTGAGATTAGGGCATGCGAAGGTCATAATGTCTCCACAGATTTTTTTATTTTTTGTTTGAAAAAAAAATTAACATTGGAATGGACTATTTTCTGTTCTTAAAATTTTCTGTTCTAATATATTTTTTAACTAAAAAATTATATCCTATGTTGGTATTTTTACATAATAATACATGAAAAATATATAAAATAAATTAAATAGAAATGACAAAATAATTTTTTATTAAAATGATGAAATACAAAATAAACGACATAACTAAAAAAACATAGATGAATTAGATAACATTACTAATAGAATAAATTATTAAAAAAATTAGAACTCATCAAATTTAAAAACAAATGATAAGAAGAGAAGCAAACCGAAACCTACACTAGATAGTTTCCTTAAAACAGATTTATTGCCTCTCGATGGATGATAGAGGTACGTCGGCGTCTGTCTCCTAGGAAGGTCGAAACCAGCTAATACATAAGCACCTTCTGAATAGCTTTGGCGAACTTGATAATGGATACACTCTCTCTAACAAAAACCAAAGAAGAAGCTAACAAAAGAAGATAGGAAAATTTTTCTTTGCTGTAAAAAATCATTTCCAACTTTTTATCTCAAAATATCATCTCATTTTCCATCACAAAACCTCTCTAAAAACAACCTACTAAATTGGAGGAGAAATGCCTTTATTTATACTAGTAGGAGAGAGCCTTAGCCATGAAGGCTAACATCAATGGGGTCATCAAATGTTATCAATTTTAGCCATTAGGGTTAGAGTTACAAAGGTTCAAAACTCTAAAATCATTATATAAATCATAATGTGTACATAATGTATAAGTTTTGAGAATTAATCTAGATGGATTGTAAAATGGATATGGTCATTGAGTCACAACCCAATCTAAGCTCAATCTCAAACACATGCACAAATTAAGTCCAGCACAGCTCAGCCAAAAGCTCAAGACTAGGTTCAAGTCCGAGTTTAAGACCAAACCTAACACATGCACAAGTACAAGTCTAGTTTCAGTCCAAACCAAGATTAAATCCAAATCTAAATCCAACTTTATTGATGTCCATTTTATGAGATAATTCTCATTCACGACTCAATAGTTTCGGCTCATTATTTTTGTATTACAATCTTCCTACTTAAGAGAATACAAAACCACTCAGGCCTATCTCAATCGGTGGTTGGGTCCTATTTTAATTTCGAATTAAAGTTGCCGAAGACCCATTATTTTCTAACATTTTAATATTTTTGTATCTCTGAATTTGAAACAAGAGGTTCATCCTAGAGAGGAGATGGACCAAGATCATATATATATAATCATGTAATATATATATATCATTTTCTATGAGCATGCCATTTTATTAAGTTGATGGGGTCTAAGAAAATGACTAAGCACCATAATGCATGACCCTATTAAATGTCATTATCTATCATCTCACATTCCTAGGTCTAGAGAAAGATCAACAAAGCATTCATTCAAACTAATATACAATTATATACATAATCAAGCCAAACCCATGTGAGCTTCTGTGTACCAAAATATGATTTGTTCCCACAGTTGTGATGGACTCTTGAAAGAACCTTACTTTTGAGTCTTGTCAACATTTTGAATCAAAATATAATGTAGTTTTATTGAGATTATTTATGTTTCCTTTGTTGGACAAAATTTGATGTATTTTTTACTTGTTCGAGGCAAACAATAACTTACATATATTGAAAAGACTAATTAATAAGATATAAATATGTGCATAACTTTTAATTTATGATTATTAGTTTTCACCTTGCTAAAAAAAAACTACACCAAACAAAGGTTTAGAAACAAACATGATACTCTTCATTTGGGATTTTTTATGGTTGCATGAATGGTGAATTTTTGTGCACCATGCACCAAAACTATTATAGCCACTAGATTTAAATAAGGAGTAAATATAATTAATAGAACTAAGTGCAAAAAATAGATGGTTTTCATATTATTATTGAAATTACTACTCTACATAGTAGTGGGTGTGGATCTAATCTCATTTACCACTTGAATTGATGATATATACTTATAGGACCCCTTCATTTGGGTGGTTAAAAGCGACAAACAGAGGAACAAATTTGAGGCCATTCCAAGTACAACCATAAAAAAATAAATAAATTTTAAAAAAAAAGAAAAGAGAGAGGGTAATGTCACGTCAGCAACACTATCAAACCCCCACAAAGTTCACCATAACAGGGAATTTGGAAGACCTTTGTATGAAAGCTCATTTGTCAGATTGCATGCATGAATTTCCTCTGCAGTGTGAATAGCAACCACAAGAACAATACATGGCAAAGACCCACAAAGGCCTCACTTTCTACTGCAATTTGCATGTCTTTCCCTCCTTCCAACATTATCTCCCCACCTAATGTCAGGAAGAAAAGAAAAAAAGAAAAGAAAAGAGAAATTACAAATAAAAAAAGGGGTACTTATCAATTAGTCATATTAATTAGACTTATTTACTTACAGGTCCTAACTAATAAATTTAACACTATAAAAATAAGAGATTGATAAATTTATCACTATAAATTTATTCATAAAAACAAAGAGACTGATAAATTTATCACTATAAATTTATTCATAAAAATAAAAGACTGATAAATTTATCTTTATCACTTAATAAATTTATCAATAGGACTTAATGGGTAATAAGTCTCAAAAGTAGGACCTATTGGTAGTTTACCCATAAAAAAATGGGAAATTTTTTTTAAGGTCCTTAGTATTAAGATTTTATAGCATAAAGGACACTCAATATTTTTATAATATCTAAGGTCCCTCAACATCAATCTAGAAAAAATTCAGTCCAGAGCAAATTCGATCCAGAGAATTTCTGTGGAAAATCACAGAGAAAATACCAAATTTCTCTGGACACATCACAGAAAAAATTCTAAATTTCTCTGGACAACAATGAGGACTAGTGCTCTGCTTCAGAGAAAATTGGGTTGGTCCAGAGAAATTCTTTGGTTTGGACTCAATTTTCTCTGGATTGAACTAGTGCTCTGCTTCAAAGAAAATTGGGTTGGTCCAGAGAAATTCTCTGGATTGAACTAGTGCTCTGCTTCAGAGAAAATTGGGTTGGTTCAAAAAAATTCTCTGGTTTCTAGTGCACTACTTCAGAGAAAATTGGGTTGGTCCAGAGAAATTCTCTCAATTTTCTCTAGACCAAACCAGAGAGAAATTTTCTTTGATTCAAATATAAAAAAGCTGTTCAAGCTCAAATCTTATTAGATTCTCAAATGCTGTTTTCTATAGCCAAAAATATGAAGTCTGCTTGTTACCTGCAAGACTTTCTCAAAACAAGAGCATTTTTAATTCAACAAACCAGAAATTTACTCAATCCAAAGAAATTTCCCTCTCCACTCCAGAGAAATTTACTCAATCCCAGAGAAAATCCCCTCCAACCATAAAAATTCACTTATTGTCTGTAGTGTGATGGTTTCAGTGATTTGATCCAACATTATTTTTATACTACAAAAAGAGACTTGATCCAATAACCATATTTATGTCTATATTCATAATGAATTCAACATACAAAGCAATCCTTGGAATTTAGAGTTTGCAAAAAACAGAAAATGGGGAAAGAGAAGCAGTTTTGGCTGCTGAAGACAGAGGTAGGAGAGTGGTCATGGGATGATCAAGCAGCCAACGGAGGCTTATTAAATTAGGACAGAGTGAAGGACAAACAAGCCCAGAAGAACCTCAAGTCCATGCGCTTCGGCGACCTCTGCTTCTTTTACCACTCCGGTCCCAAAGCCCGCCACATCGTCGGCGTAGTCTCCGTTGTTCGAGAATGGTACAAAGACGATGGTGGTGTGGTGGATGTGAAGGTGGTGGGTGAGATAAAGAGGTCGGTGGACCTGAAGGAGTTGAAAGGAGATGATGGGTTGAAGGGTTTTGGTCTGTTCAGGCAGCCAAGATTGTTGGTTGTGCCAGTTCCGAATGATATGTGGGATCAGATTTGTGAATTGGGTGGTGGGTTTGGAAGATGTGAGGCGTGAGTCTGAGAGAGAGAGAGAGAGAGAGAGAGAGAGGGGTGAAGGTTTGAAGCTTATACCAAATTTCTCTGTAATACATGGGTATGAGGTTGAGGGACCTTAGACATTATAAAATAATATTGTGGATCTCTTTCATTACTAAAATTGGGAGAGGGACCTTAGACTAATTTTTCCTAAAAAAATTTCAGAGTTTCATCCTTCTAACAAAATAAAATTTTAATTCTTTCAATTTAAATCTTAATATTTTAATTTTTTTTCAATCTAAACTATCAATCTATTTATATTAACTAAAACTAACGGGAAAAATATTATTTTACTCATTAATCTTAATATAAGTATACATAAAAAATTTAAAATATTATTTTTTTATTATTTAATGACTAAAATATATATTTTTTCAATCAGTTTTACTTAATAGAAATAGACAGACAGTTTAGATCGAAAAGAATTAAAATTGGGGTTTCTTTTGTTATAAGAGTAAAATTTTAAGATTTTTTTAATAATTTCTAAAAAAAAATATTCATTATAAGTTTTATATTATTTTTATTTTGGATAAATTACACCCAACTCCTTAAAGTTTAAGAAAAATACAATTAATCTTGCAAGATTTATATAATTATACTAACATATTTTTCAAAACTAATTAAAACAATAGGTAGATATTGAAATAAAAAATATACTTTGTCATTAAAAAAATAAGGGATAATTACACCCCAACGGGAGAAAAAAAAAAATTCATAAAAAAGTTTTTAATTTTAATTATTAATATGTATAAATTTTCTCATTAATTTGTAATTATTTTCTTAAAACCTCACTTATGTGATACTTTCACTTTAAAAAATAGTTAAAATAAAACTAATTATGTAAGCATTGAATAACATCTCTTCAATTGATACATACATGCATTGACTTGCAAGTCTCTTGTTTTTGTTGTAATCTTTTTGTTGCCTTGCCGTTATTGGAAGTTGGAATTGATTCAACCAAAAACAGAGCATGTGAAGCACTTCATTGAAAGTTCAACAGTGGGCAGGACTGATATAGTGGAATTTGGATCCTCTTCTTGAGCTTGGTGCTTGAGCTCGGTGCTTGAGCTCGGTCCTTGAGAGCCTTCGGGTCAACTTTGAGGCAGATTCATATTTTAATATTTATTCAAGATAAAATACCGTAAAAAATCAAGTTGATCGGATATCGAAAGTATGTGTTCAGAAAATTGGGACTACAAACTATTTTTTAATAAGCAGTTTTAACACATACTTTTCTGATATCCATCAATTTGATTTTTTTTTTTAATCTTCAGTAAATATTAAAATATGAACGGTTCAGATTATCAAAATCGGGCCTCAAAGTGGACCCAAAAGCCCTCAAGGACCGAGCTCAAGCACCAAGCTCAAGGAGAGGATCCAGATTCGATATAGTGCATGGCTCCTCATCAACCCATTTTGATAATTTGGGTGATTTGGATGTTATAAATAAATATATTTTTTGATTTTTTATAAAAAAAATATGAAAAAAATTAAAAAAAATGAATAGAAAAATAAAGAAGAGATGTTAATAGATGTTGATTAATATAATTCAAATAAGTTTATATATACAAAAAAAAAAAGTGCACTTTTTAATGTATGCCAAACAACCACTTAATCTTGTCATTTATAAAGATAAAGGGTATGTTTGGTTTGTGTTTGAGAGATGTGTTTTAGAGATAAAAAGTACGAAAACATGTTTGGTTTGGTTTTTTGAGAAATTTGTTTTGGAAAATTGTTTTGAGAGAGAGTTTTGGAAAAAGTGATTGATTTGATGTGTGTGTGAGAGAGATTTGTTTGGAAAACTTGTTTGGTTTGTGTGTTTTGGGAAATTTTTTTGAAAAAATTTGTTTGGTAGAGAAAATTTCTGAAATTTGTTTGTAGAGAAAATTTCTGAAATTTTTTTCAAAAACACAAACCAAACCAACCCAAAAACATCTCTTCCTCAACTCTTGTAAGTTATAATTAGAAATTTAGTCAAATATTTTAGCTCAAATTCTAAAAATAAAAAAACTATAACTAGTATTATAAGGTGTACCAAACAGCTCTCTTATGAGCTATTAAATATAATTTTTTTTTTATAAAATAAGTTAACTTAATCTAATAATTGCAGCCATTAATAAAGATAAATGACAAGTATGATTCTCAAATATGCTATTTATTTTGTTAAACATAGTTATGGTGAAATTAAATTGACTAGATTATCAATTAAACATATTTTTTTTTATAATTGATTTAAGAAAAAAAAGAAAAAATATAATCGAAATGATTTAATTTTTTTTTTTTTTTTTAAATTTAGAAGAAAGTTTATAGTCATGTACTTTTTTCAAAAAAATAACATTTGAAGAAAAATGTTTCATTCAATAAAACAGTTTTTTTTTTTAGAACATAGAAAACATTATATTAATAGATAACAACATTATAAAAATAAAGATCTCAAAAGAACCATTCCAACTAAACAATAAAATAAATAATAAATAATAAAAAATAAAAAAATAAATTCGTCAATAAAATAGTTATGATAGAACTTTTATTTTTTCTTGTAACAATTAAACAATTGTAAATAATTTTTATGAAAAAATTATAAGTAAGTAGAACAGTAGAGAAATTAATATTGCATTTTGAACAATGTTAGGTATTATGAAATTTTTTTCATGAAAATAATCATGAAAGCTTTGTAACCTTTAGCTTATACTTAGAATAAAGCACCACACATTAATCAAGATAATCCAAGAATCATAAATTTTTCATGATCATTTTCATGATCCCTAACTTTTCTCTTACATTTTTTGTGATACAACTCTAACACACGGTGAAGACTCGCAGCATACATACAGTAAACTTACACCCATCTTGAAAATACAAATAATCTTTCACGGTCTAACTAATTTGTAATTTTCATTTTAAAACACAAGTCTGATCTATGGAAAACACATGAGGGCGACCTCATGCTAACATTTCCTTGTAATATGAAAACATCAAAATGACAGCCAGACTACATGTTGCCTCCTCCTCATTAGCCTTGCCAATAGCAACAAATACCACAGCACAGCACAGTACTCTCCTCTCTCTCTCTGGCTAGAGAGAGAAACCAACACAGAAAGACAGAGACACATCTCCATCTATGTCTAGTCCCTCTCTCTCTCTCTCTCTCTCTCTCTCTCTCTCTCTCTCTTTCCATATATGATATCTGTATGTATGTTTTTGTTCTCTTCTTCCCACTACTAACTACATCCGTTTAAACCGCATTCTCTGACTGAATAGTGGTAAAACCCAATTTATATATCCCTTCACCTTTCACTTAAACATTTTGGGTTTTACGACACTTTCTCGGGAAAATCTTTGCTGGGTGGGTGGTGATTTTCCGGGAAAATGTACTCGGCGATTCATTCGCTTCCGCTGGACGGCGGTGTGGGGGTTCACGGTGACTTCCAGGGCGCTCTGGACGGGACCAATCTGCCTGCGGACGCGTGCTTGGTGTTGACCACGGATCCGAAGCCCCGGCTTCGCTGGACTACGGAGCTTCATGAGAGATTTGTTGATGCTGTCACTCAGCTTGGTGGACCTGACAGTGAGTATAAACTTCTTCATCATTCATTTTGTTTATCAGTGTAATTTTTTATATCTCTCTTTTTCTTTTTTTGATTTTGTAGTCATTTTGCAACTTGAATAAAGGTCACTTCTATAATTAATAAAAATTTGCATGTTTGTATGTATAGAATGAATTAGTGGTGAAAACTTAGCTTATTAATCTTCAGATTGTGGGTCTGAAGTACTAAATTATACTAAAAGTTAAGTCTGTGCCCAATCTATCAGATGAAGGCTAAATTGGGTGTATTTTAGATTGAGAGTTTTGATGAAGTTGCCCTTAATTTTTGTGAACTTAATCAAGGGTAAATTACATTGGTAGTCAATGTATTTTGCTCCTTGTGTCATTTTGATTCATATAATTTTAATTAGCTCAAAGTTTTAGATTTTGTATCAATTTAGTTCAATTGATAATGTATATTAGGGCTTTTGAACAAAAATGGTCACTGAGTTAATTGAGCTTTATCACAGAGTTGAATAAGTTTACAGCTTTACCTATAAAAACATAACACAAGCAGTATATGCACATTTTTCTTTTATATCAAAAAACACTAACAACTGTAATCAATTGGATTAAATTGAAATAAAATCATAAATTTAATGTCAAAATCGAGCAAACTGAAATTATAGGTATCAAAATAATATAAGAACAAAATATAAGGACTACTTGTGTAATTTGGCCTTAAATCAATTTTACCCCTTAATTTCCAATTTCAGGAGTCTCCTATTTTTGTCATCATTATTATGATTGTGGGTCATGTTTGTGGGGTTGTGTGTAGCCCATAATTTAAGCTATTTGATAATCTCTTTCTCATTCTCTGTCGATGCTGACCATGACTTTTCTTTAGCTAATTATTAGAAGCACAGGTTTTAAAAATTGATGGTCCCATCAATTCTTTTATTTATTTGTTGTTAATAATTTTGTAATAGGTTTAATAAAATATCTTGTCAATGGTTGGAAATTATTGTCCAAACTCAACTATTCTTCATTGGTTTAAATGATTTTCCTAACTTAACGTCATTTAGTTTTGCACCTTAAGTATTATCCTCAGTCAATTATTTGGGTGATCTATTAAAAAAATTTCCATATATTCTATGTTCCTATTCAATGGAGTACTTTGCCAAGGAGAACCTAGTTTTGGAACCATTCAGTTCAATTATGTTTGGCATGCTTAGTCCTGCTGTGGACAAATTAAAGTGATTATGGTACTTTGTCATTGCATTATGAGAATATTATGATCATAAAACTATGAGAAAGAAGCAATAGTACAAGCTTTTTAATTAGCTTGTAAACCTGGATGACTTGAGCAGAACTTCATATTTAAATACGAATGTGTCCAAGGCACACTGTTACGGTGACTAAAATTGAGTTTCCATGCTTCATAAATTATGAACCACCAACTCATCTAAAAGTTTAAGTTGTTAGATATGGTGTAACTTTAACTATTTAATCCTTAGCACCACCCTCACGTGCAGCCTGGCTCCCCACCCTAATTAGGTCAAACAAACGGAAGTATTGACAATAAGGCAGTGATATTTGAACAGTGGGCCTTGCCTTCTCTCATACCAAGTTAAACTCTTAAACGCCAACTTATCTAAAAATTTAAGCCTTACATTTTAAAATTCCCCTAAAAAACTGTACAAAATTTCAAGAGCAAAACAAAAAGAATCCCCAAGCCAAAAATAATGAGACGTTATTTTTTATTCCTTAGCACTTGCTTTTGATCTTACTATTACTATATGTCCATTGCAATTTTGTTTCTCTACATGTTTAGACGTTTGCATCTCTATGTGCAAAGTGAGAGTGTCAGAGATCTTCATATGCCTTGTTGTACCATTTTTCAAACAGCTTAAGCTTTTGAGATTAGTGGTGATCAAACAACCCCAATATTCAGATTTGTAACCCCTCCCCCCCTCTTTTTTTTTCCTCTTTCCAAAAGAGGCAGTGGCTATAACACTAAAAAATTCTGTTGTGTACCTGATAGGTTGTAATTGCCTGACATGTGCCCTTCAGCCAGCTTTGGGGCTATCATTGTTGAAAGTAAATGTAAAAGTAGGTAAATGTGGTAGGTAAATGTGAGTGTGTTAGGTGAGTGTGGTAGGTGAGTAAATGCTCCATTATGTTTAGTGCTCATGTTTAGTGCTCCATTTTAGTTAGTGCTCCATTAGTTTGATTGCTCCATTCCATTTCTCTCTCTATAAAAGAGAGCTCATGTAAGATCATTGTATATATTCAATATCAATCAATAATATAATTTCCTACATGGTATCAGAGCTATAGGTTAAGCTCTTGGTGATCTTCGCCTTCCGGCGGGCGGCAACCTTGCCTTGACCGCCCGCCGGACCTCAGCCAATTGAAGCCTCCATCAACCCCAGCTTCTATTCCACTGATTTGCAAGTAGTGGTAGCAGCAAATAGCAGCTTCTATTCCACTATTCCACTGTCTAGTCCCAAAACCAGAAAATAGCAGCAGTGTCTCCATGGCAGATCTGTCTAATGTGTCAGAACCCAATCACACACCTGTCCTTGCTTACCCTGTTCAGGCCAATTCACAATCCCTTGTACAACAGACCTTCTACTCCATTACTTTAAAGTTTCAAGAGGTGATTTACAAAGTTAGATTGGAGCAGACAGGATTATGTTGTGGTGAGCAAACTTGGCCATCTCCAGCTCCTGGCGTTGTTATTCAAGTTCCGGCCTGATTTCACATACTTCTCATTTGAAACAGAACCACCTTGATTAGACAGTTTAGGAAACCCACTGCCAAAAACTCCAGTTTCCAAATCAGCCCCATAAAGCACCTCAATTTCTTCAGTAGGTCTCTCTACCATCCGCCAATATTCACCTTCAATATTCTCCACTGTGAGCTCCCATTGCTCTTGGAGTGTGGTCATGTTTCCTCCTGGACCTGCAATACTTTCATTCTTCCTGAAGTATTGCACCTTAAAATCATTTGCATATTTTTTGAAAGTATCCAGAGTTAACTCAGGACCAGGTTCAAACCCAAAGTTGTCTGCCTGACAAATTCCAGCTTCACCAGAACCCAAAGTATTTCCGGAAATTTAGATCTCTCCCATATATTTTTCTCCTTGAGAGGGCAAGGAGGTGTCCAAGAAGGAGGAGAATACAGGAGCATCCTCAAGATCAGGCCTGCAAGCTTCTTCGGGACGCCATCTTGCAGTTACCTTTTGGCAGTTACTACACTCCACACACCCACGGATAACCCCTTTGGGAAGGCAGGGTCTTAGAGGAAGTTTCTGCTCAGAGTCAGACTGCCTGTCATCACGACTGCTAGTTCCATGCATTTCCTGGAAAAGGACCTGTCACTCAGCTGCCGTTTCTGCTTGTAGTTCCTATCAGCGGGCTTTGCACTTGGCCCCCTGGCAAGCAAATCTTTATACTGATATTGCTATCGCCTCGGATCTCATTTGTTCTTTGAAGGAGTGTTTTAAGCAGGACCATAATGCTTGGCTTTGGGTCTCGCCTACCAGCGGTTAGGCATGTTTACTGCAGCTATTAAGTCATATGGGCGGGCTATTGAGTTGGAGGGCTCACGAGTCTTTCCCTTGGTTGAAAGTGGAAATATTAATTTGATGTTTGGTTCCTTTAGAAAGGGTGTTGAGCAGTTTCAGCAAGCTTTACAGATCTCTCCTCAAAATTTATCTGCTCATTATGGCCTTGCTGCACTGCTTGGTCTATCCAAGGAATGTACAAGTTCAGGCGCATTTAAATGGGGAGCTTCACTGTTAGAGGAGGCATCTACTGTTGCAAAAGCAAGTACCTGCTTAGTTGGGAATGCTATTCTCATTATTATTCAGCTTTGCTGTGCACACCAACTTTATTTTATTCATGCCAGGGATCAAACTCGATCACCATTTCACATAAAAAAAAAAAAAAAAAAAAAAAAAACCACAACCTCCTACCACTACAACAAAAACCGGCCTTATTTCTTCGCCTCTTCAGCTGTTCGCTTCCTCTTGCCTTTGTCTTGGGCGTCCCTTGCAGTCTTTGCCTCCGTGTTTCCGCCGCCCGAAACACGTTAACTTCCGTTGCTCCTCATCTGTCCCATATGGCGGCCCTCCAAATCGAGCATCACGGTGGCCTTCCGCTTGGCTCCTTGTTCTCGACCTTGACCCATATCTTTCGGGCATCCTTATACATGCCACAGGCGAGCCGATTAAGCGTTTAAGCTTCTTTACACCTCATTAGTTCTACTCTGGCCGGTCGGCAGGTTGTTGACCTTGTCATGGTCTCAACGCATGACCTTAATGTGTAATAATTAGCCTCAATATCCGTGGCGACCATTATCTGCTCCTTGACACCATCGGATAGTTCAACGGCGCCAAAACCGGGGGCTTGGTCCAAGGGCTCTTGGTTGAGGTTCAAGGGCCATATTCAGGTTGTGGCCTCGTTGAGGTCGAGAAAGAGGTAAGACCACGGGGCGAAGAGGCTATATTCGGGGGCGGGGCGGGAAGAAGAGGCCATCTTATGGGTTGCTGCGTGTTTCAGCTGTTACAGAGTGTTTCAGGATTTGCAGCTCTTAGAGACAAGCTCTCAGAAAACGAAGCAGGTTCAGCTGGTTTGTTATGTTTACAAGCCTCAGCATTCGCTTCGGTTTATATCGACAAAGACGAAGAGGCCGACACGACAATCTGTTGGTCACGTGTATCGCCGCTCGGCACGCCTTTTGATGGCTGTCGGGCACACCTTTTGATAGCACGCCTTTTGATGGCGCGCCTTTTGATGGCTCGACTTTTGATGGCTGTCGGGCACACCTTTTGATGGCACGCTATTTGATAAGATTGGGCACGCTTTTTGAGGGTGCAACTTTTAAGGGTCCGACAAAACCCCGTAAACTGTCCCCTATATGGGTCCGACAAGACTCGGTAAACTGTCCCGATATTGATTTGATTTATACTTTCTGATTAAACCTGACCATATAGTGTCTTCTAGCAGTCCGACATGACCCAATAAAGCTGTTTTCTACAATGGTCGGCAAGACTCAAAATTGCTTTTTTCTAGCGGTCCGACATGACCCAAGATGCTGTTTTCTACAACGGTCCGACATGACCCAGTAAACTGTTTTTCTACAACGGTCCGACATGACCCCATAAACTGTTTTCTACATCGGTCCGATATGACCCCATAAACTATCTTCTACAACGGTCCGACATGACCCCATAAACTGTCTTCTACAACGGTCTGACACGACCATACAGTGTCTCCTATCCACTTTTTTTTTATTTTTTCATGTTTTGTTACTCTCTCCAAACTCAAGTTGATTAGTTCCTAACCCCCTTGAGTTTGAGGGGGGCTGTTGAAAGTAAATGTAAAAGTAGGTAAATGTGGTAGGTAAATGTGAGTGTGTTAGGTGAGTGTGGTAGGTGAGTAAATGCTCCATTATGTTTAGTGCTCATGTTTAGTGCTCCATTTTAGTTAGTGCTCCATTAGTTTGATTGCTCCATTCCATTTCTCTCTCTATAAAAGAGAGCTCATGTAAGATCATTGTATATATTCAATATCAATCAATAATATAATTTCCTACAATCATAAATTGGAGATATTAGCTTTGCAATACTAGGATAAACCAAGCATGCCTCCAAGTGAATGAAAAGATGGTGGATCAAAAAGTTTCATGAACTTCTTTGTTTTTTCTTTAATTTAAAAAAAAAAAAAAAAAAAAAGGTTCATGAACTTAATGCATAAAAGGTAGGGTTTACATTTAAACTATCCTACTGACACATTGTAATTTATAACTAATAATTAAGCAATCTGCATAATCCATATGAGGCACTCTCCTTTGCCATATTCTGAGCAAGAAGTGTACTAGGTATTCCATCCATGTATTATTTTTTACCAACGATGCATCCATTTATGTTCATGTACCACAGGGATTACCTCTTCATATAGTGTTTTAAATTTTGTGTATGGGACAGATGAATTTTGTTTATTTTTATGGCCATATAAACAACGTTCATATAGGCAGGGATATACTGAATTCTAGCTGGTGAGTGTAGAGGATATCAATGTTGTGGCAAAATTTGACTAAGATACTGAACTGTTGAATCTGTATGCTGTGTCATTGTTCTGGAATGCTGTCATGCGTGGGTGAACTGATGACAGCACTTTCCAAATAGCCCCTGTAATTGTTGCACTCGAACAAACTTGTTTTGTGTTTGGAACCTTCCCACATAATTGCGCTTTATTTAACACATCATTTTGCTATAGCTGACTATTGTACATGGCTAGGTTGTGTCTTCTCATCATAAATGCTTTCGAAAATTGCATTTTAGTTTAGAGAGCTAATTTTTAGAATTTAATTTTAATGTGAATTGCAGAAGCAACGCCAAAGACAATTATGAGAACAATGGGAGTAAAAGGACTTACCCTTTATCACTTGAAGTCACATCTTCAGGTTCGTTGTTTCTGTATTTTATTTTTCGGGTGCATAATCTTGATATTGTTTTCTGGCTTTGTTTGCTTGACATGCTCAATTCCCCCAAGGCCACCTTTCACACAAACATAGGAAAAGAGAAGAATGAGAAAAAAGAAATCATGTTATCTCTTAAATGCCCTTTTCAGGTGTAGATTTATTTTAATAAACCTAATGACATGGATGGAGGGTTGACATTGAAGCAATTCATAGTTGAGGGGTTTACTTGTGACAAAATGCAGTTGAGAGGCTGAATTGAAACTAGTATCATAGATTTGGGACACAATGTAATTTACCCCCCCCCCCAAAAAAAATGAGTCAGTCTTTGAGCTTCCTGCTGGTATGGGTTGAACATTTTGAGTACCAATTTCGACCATTCTTCTGCCATATTTTTCATATCTGTTGATTTGCTTTTGCCTTAGAAACGTTACCGACTCCTTTATAGCTAACATTCCTCTATGTATTCATGCGCATGAACCTCTGTATTTGATGTCTCATTGCAGAAGTATCGTTTGGGAAAGCAGTCTTGCAAGGATTTACTGGACAACTCTAAAGATGGTATCAACCTTGATCTCACTATAATGCTTAGGAGTTTTCACATTGTGCTATGGATAAAGCACAAAAAATTTAGTCCACATGCCATGTTCATATGTTGAATTTTTAGGTGATTTTCAAATCAAACTAAAGGATGTAAGATTGAACTACTTGAAAATTTACATGCATATAAATTTGACAGCACAAAAACGCTGAAAAATATATCAATAAATGTAGAACATGAAAAGAATTTTCCACCCAAACTTGGAAATGGCCAGGCATCATTTTTAGCATGATGTACCAGTACTTGTAGTGAGATATACACTTGAATTTTTGGACATAGAAGTTTCATCAAGATGCTTTGGAATGTTTTAGCATTTTTACTCATCACTTGAAATGCTTTTGATTCATCACTAATGTGTAGTTGGGATTGCAGCGTCTTGCATTGCAGAGACTCAGGACACTGGTTCATCGACATCATCTTCATCAAAAATAGCTCAAGACTTAAATGAGTATGATGCATACTGTTTTTCTTTTTTTAATTGTTTTTATTTTTAATACATGACATCTAACTGTTTCTAAAAAGAAAAGAAAAAAAAAGAGGTAACAGCTAGTGGTTAAACCTTTCTTTTTCTTGCCACGATGCTCATCTAATTGTTTGCCATCACATTTTGCTATTTTTCATCTTTTAAACAGTGGATACCAGGTTACTGAGGCTTTGCGAGTACAGATGGAAGTCCAAAGAAGACTACATGACCAGTTGGAGGTTTGTTTCTTTGCTTATGTGTGTGTACCACAAGTATCAGCACACTGACTTTGACTTGAGCTGATCTCATCAGTATTATATTTGCTTCCAGAAAGGGTTTTACCCATGGACTCATGGTAAAGTTGAAAAATAAGCTAAAAGAATGAGGAAAAAAGTTGAAGCCACATGCCCACACTACTTGGGGAAGTTTAACAGCAAAAAACAAAAGAACACCTTAACTACACTGTAAACTAAAAAATTGAACTCCCCATGCAATATTTATTTGTGCGTGATGTTATAGATAATCCCATTTCTCAACCCATTTTCCTATGGTAAGGGAAAGAGTAGCAGGGCCCACTTTAAATAAATACATTTGGATCCACTTGCTTGTGTGAAGTAGTGAGGAAATATGTTAAAAATTGGGTTATGTATAACCTTTTCTTTTATTTGTTTATATTTTTACGTGATTTAGACTGAAAGAAACCATGGTATGGTGAAGGAAGGTTACCCTAATCTTAGAAAGAAAGAAAAAAAAGAAGAATACATATATTAGGGTGCAGTTCATCAGATTTTCATTTCAAGCACTTCATAAACTATTGTCACCAGCACCATTATCGAGAAGTTATGAAAAGGTTTTACTCGCTGCATAAAAAATAAGAAAAATAGAATAGTGCATTTCCAACTAAATAAAGAGTTACTTTAGTGTGAGAAAGGTCACTCTGCTAGCTTTGTTGATAATTTGTACTAGTTTGCCTGTCCTGACCTTTTTAGAATAATGAAGACTTCTAATATTCCTGTAATTACACTTTATCATCTGATTTAATTTATGACATTTGGAGTGCTAAAACGGACATTAACAATGCTGGCATTGCTGTCTCTTCGTATGCCTTCAAAGGGCATTACTTGTATAGACTTTTATGTCCTTCTCTGAACTAAGACACAGAAATGAAACCTAAAATAAGGCCATCACGATCTTGTCATGTAATAAACAAGGCGAATAAGAGTAAAAATGCCCTTTTGACACAAGATTCAATGGCGAACTGATGGAGGTTGGATGTCTTTGCAATCTCAATGAACCATAGGGGAGGTCTATATACAAGTAAATTTCAGAAACCTCAGGTGCGATAGATGTAGCTAGTTTGCTGAATTTCTCTTCGGAAGCTAACCCAAATGTGAACTTAAGCTGTAACTATCCTTGTCTAAGGTGTTTTTATTTTGGGAGAATTACCACAGAGGTGTAGTTTCACAAAATTATTTAAAACTCATGAAAAAACTTAAGATTTTAATTATGAATAGTTATAAACTTTATTACTAATTTGTAATTAACTTTCTAAATGTTCACTGAGTTGTTATTTCCCGTTTCTTTTTATTTGGATTATGAATTTACACATTTACAGAAGCTTATCATTACAGTTCTATTGAAACTAGGTTCAGCGTCGCCTCCAACTTAGGATTGAAGCTCAAGGCAAGTATCTGCAATCTATCCTAGAGAAAGCTTGTAGAGCTCTCAGTGACCAGGCTGCTGCCACTGCTGGGCTTGAAGCTGCCAGGGAAGAGCTCTCAGAACTGGCAATCAACGTTTCAAACGACTGTAATGGGATGGTCCATGTTGAGACCCCAAATTTGTCCTCTTTTTCTGTACTCGCTTCCTCTTTAGAAAACAGGAATGCTTCCAATTTGCCTGCTCGGTTTGGCGACTGCTCTGTTGATAACTGCTTGACAACCTCAAATGTAGGGCCTGTTTCTCCAATGGGTCTGGCACTGAAAAAGAGACCGAGGCCCTTGTTTGGCTATGGAGACTCCATGCTGCCGGCATTTCTGCCTCAGTAATAAATCTTCTATTTTTTTTTTCTTCCTCCTTTTCTTGTTTATTTGTTTTACCTTATGCATGTAGTTGATCTAAATGACTAGTCTGTATTGCCAACTGAAACACCAGTGGTTTGTATATTCTCAAAGAAGATATTTGAGTTTGGAATTAGCTTATTAGTCAATTTGATTGGCCTCTCTTAAACTGTGGTGTGGGGTTGACAGAGATTGATGATTTATGGTGATTTTGATTACTGACAGAGAATGATTTTGTTAAAAAGTCAATTAGGAGAATGTTCACTTTAATATGATTCTGATGAGAAACCATCATATGTTTTGGAGTCAGCAGTCAGCAGTCAGCAAATAAGGAAAACAGACTAGTCATCTAGATGGCCGAAAACTTTTGTTTCTCTTAAAAGATTTTAAACCATGTGCCTTATGGAAAATAAGGGTTTTTGACTTGCTGAGGCATTGTTGGCAATCACTGTTGCCACGTGATTTTTTAAATTTAATTTTTTTTAATGAATGATTTATGCGTAAAGACTTACAAAATGAATAAATCAAATCATTTGAGTATAGGTTTTTCTTCGTCTTTGCAAAAAGGTTACACATTGATTTTGAATTTTGATTCTCGAAAAATTTTAAAAAATGAAAGAACTTAGAATTTTGAAAACTGGTCATTTTGGGTTGTATCAAGTCAAAGTCAATTTTTTTTACTTTAATGGGAAACGATTTTGATCTTAAAAGGAATGGGCATTCTTTTTGGATTGTGAACATTGTAGATTTTAGAAAGGGAAATTATAGTATAAAATGTAAATTTAAAATTAATAAGGTGTGAGTGATATTTAATATCATCTAAATATTTGTTTTAATAATTTTTTAGATATATAATATTATTGATATGGTTTTTGACATCATCTTTTTGCCTCGCGAAGCGTTTTGTTTTGGAGTACATACAAATAAAAGTAAATTGCTTTGAGAAGTTGCATCAGAGAATAGAATAGTTGTGAAACAAAATCATGGTATATCCACTCAAGAGAGAAAGAGAGACTTCAATTCAAATCCATAATATGCATTTCCACATTACTTTCCCAGAACCCAATTCCCTTTCACTCTTTTTGTCTTCTAGTTTCCTTTTTACAAATATGCCTACTCAATCAGAGAATACCCATCTCTCTATCACCATCTCTCACAACATAAACCATGAAAGATTCACTGGGTAAGTCTCTGTTTTCTCCGTATTTTCAATTTTTCTTGTCTCTTCAATCTCTGAAATTTCAATCACAGAGTTTCATAAGACTAGCTAGTTATGTTTGAGCTATTAATTCTTGTTGTGTTATTGTTGCTCAGATCATAATATACCTTTTACTGCTAATGTATAAGAGGATCATCTTGCTGATTGCAGTAAATAGTTACTAGGGTTTCCACAATGTGCTCTGTATTAGTTGGTTTTGGTTGATTGATATGATGAAAGGTTAATTGACAATCTCTGAATCAGACCTGTGTAGAGAATTGCTGACTAGTAGTACTTGTAATGCCTTACTCATATATGTCCATATTGGTCCCTAGTTATTAAAGGCACACACTCTTCACAGAGGCAAACCCTATCAAACCTAGCCTAAACAGATTAAACCAATCACAATCCAATTGGCTAGGTAGAAGGATAACATTACAATTGCTAGTTTAGAAATAATATTTTGGATTCACACCTGTCTAGCCAAACTTGTGCCAAAAGACATGCACACAACCAAAGTCTAGCAAAAGAGCTGGATCGCACAAAACAAAATCGGGGGGAAAATCCCTGAGGCATTAACATGTGGACGCTCACGATCAATTGATCAAGGAGGTAGGTGGATCAGTCATGGTTTAAAGACCACCCTGTCCAATGTTCGTGCTTGCAGTCATGTGTACGATGCAAATGCTCTTCGAGCAGCCTCAACAACAGACCACCGGATCAGGATGAACTGAAATTAGCCAGCAACCTGATCCAAACACCTTTTCCTATAGGAGAACATCTCAAACATGCACCAGCCTATGGGAACATTTCGCAAAAGAATATGACTGCTGGACACATAGGTATAAACTCTTAGGCTTGCTTTTTCTGATTGAATATACTACAGATAGAGTTCTTTGGGAGTTCTATGGTAATTAGACATGGATATCAATTAGTGATTGTCCTTTCTTTTGGGTGATGCCTTTAAAAGTTTCTTTCTGTTACAAGATGCATGTTGGAAATTCCATAGACAAAACTTAGGGTTGGTTGTTCTAGCGGTAGGCCATTATGAGTTGTTGTGTCCTAGTGTTCGTGAATATTCAAGCCGTGCGATGTTGGCTCAATGTGTTGGAAGATATATTTTCTTACTAGGCATATTATATTACTCTAGATAGAACACGTTTTTGTATAGTTTTGAGTTGGGTTTGCCTGTATTTCAGTCCTCTATTTAGTTGGTATTAATGGCTTGAAAAAATGGATTGAAACAAACAATTTGAGAGCACCACTTAAGTTGCTGGGACCACATGATCTTTTTGGATAATCTGTTGGAATTTTTTTATAATTGAACTTGAATGAGAGAAATATCTAAACCACATGACCTAGATTAAAACATGAGATTTGTTTCACGTGATCTAATAACTTAAGTGGGATATTTTAATCATACTCTCAAGTTTGATCCTGTTTGTTGTGCTTAAATTCAATTATTTGTGGGCTTTTAATTTTTGAAGGCTCATCTGGTGTATGCCTTGCCCTGAAGTCATTGTCCAACAAATTAGGAGGCATGTTCTGCTTTGATAGTCCACCAAACAAGTATAAGAAGTTAGACGCTAAGCTCGAAAAGAAAATGATGGAAGTTAAGAGAAGTGCATTGCGAATTAACAATTTCAGATCGGTCAATGGCATAATCATGAAGTTCCCTCAGATCAAAGAGGTACTGAAAGACATCAGGGGTGTCTTCGAACAGTACGGTGAGTTCTTTCTTTCCAGTCCTAAAAAATTAACAACAATAATAAAATATCGAGTTATGCTGCAAACTGATTAGTCCCCTCTCTCTCTCTCTCTCTACCCTCTCTCCCTTGTCTACACAGATGAAGATTCTAATGGAACTATTGACAATGATGAACTCAAAAAATGCGTACAAAAATTGCAACTTCATCTTGCAGAGAAGGAGATTGATGATCTTTTTGATTCCTGTGACTTAGATGGGAGTGCAGGGATACAATTCAAAGAGTTTATGGTTCTTTTGTGTCTCATTTATCTCCAAACGGATTATTCAAACTCTCCTCACACTCTAGTACAATCAAACTCTCTTGTTTTTGGCTATAAAATCACTTGTTAGGGGGAGCAACATTTGTGGTGAATTTGTTTCATGATCTATGGATTTCTTTCAGACATCAAAGATGGGATCTCCACAGCTTGAAGCCACATTTGATATCATAGTTGAAGCATTCTTGTTTCTTGACAAAAATGGTGATGGAAAGCTGAACAAAAAAGACATTGTCAAATCATTGAATGAGGATTTTCCTTGGGAGAAATCCCCTGCACATGTTACGAGGGCTCGATTTAGTATCACCGACTTCTTTTTTTAATACTGATACTAGTAAATTGTTGGTTCCATGTCCTTTTTATGTTCTTTTAACCTTGTCTCAGTGATTTTGTTTTTTTGTTTTTCTTTGGTATGAATGCAGAAGAAATGGACTGGGACGGGAAAGGGAATGTCAGCTTCAGGGAGTTCCTATTTTCTTTCATCAATTGGGTAGGGATCGACACCGATGAGAATCATGTGACAGGAAGTAAAAAGTGAATCGAGGATGGCATTGAAATGGAGCAAGGAACAATTGAAGTGAGGGCAGATTTATACACATGTATATACCTAAAATGTCTAAAGTAACAAACATTACTCTAAATAGCTGCTTTTGTGTAAAATTCTGCAAATAACTCCTGACTTTTTGTGAATCACAGTTTTAATTTACTAGATCTAATTTCTTCTACTCCTGAATCTGTTGTTCCTGTTCTGTCTCAATCAAATTGAGAAGTCTAGTGTGTGGAGTTTTTTGTTGTGATTAAAGAATCTCATGCTAGTTGTTTTGGAAAAATTAGGCTATGTTTGGATTAAAAATTTGAGAAGGAATTTGGAAGGGAAAAGGAAAAGGACAAGGACAAAAGGAAGAGAAAAGTTTTTATTTTCTTTTCCTCCACAAATCATTGATCCAAACACACCCTAAAGAAATTTTTTACGAGAAAAATTTGGTGAGAGGACCTTTTCCTAGTACGAGAATACTGGAAAGGAGTTTACAAACGGATAGCTCCAATGGTAAGTCACCTAGGTTCTATCGAAGAGGTTACTTAGCTCGATATGTAAGGTTAGCGGGTGGTTGTACATATTCCTAGTTTGTGCTTTTGGGGTGAGTCCAAAATGCCCTGTTTAGAATATGTGGTTGTCAAAAGAAAAAAAAAAAAAAATGATATGTGCATTTTGGCAAACTTGGATATGATCAGAGCTTCATGACTGTGTAGTCAAAAAGATACATCAACCTCCTAAAACAATATAGGACACCCAGAAGGAAGCTAGAAAACTAAAAAGAAAAAAAGGCAAACATCCCTTGATTCCATAAAAAAACCTCTGTATACATACATTGTCTATTACAGATCACTGTCACATTCTCCAGCGAGTTTCATTGTATTCCTAGAGCTTGAATTCTCCTAATCAGTGACAAAGACGACGCATTTTTCTCTCTCCATTCTTCTCTACTCTCCTTCTTTTGCCCTTCTTCCATGAAGCATTTGTCATGACCGTCAAGTATTTGCACAATCTGTCTCATGCCAGGTCTTGATTTCGGGTCAGATCGTGTGCATGCCATTCCCAATTTTATCATCCTCACCAATTCCTTCTGATTGTACACGCCATTCAATCGCCAATCTGCCAATTCCTCGTAAGGCCTTTTCCGTGCCTCAAATTCATGGACTCTCTTTACTAATAGCACCTCGGGCCTCCGGAAGTCAACAGCCATCTGTCCACTAACTACCTCAAGAACCACCACTCCAAAGCTATAAATATCCGCCATTGTGGTTGCTTCCCCGGACTCCATGTACTCCGGTGACATGTAACCAAAAATCCCACGAACTGATCTATTCTTGTCGATGACTATGTGAGGGCCGTGCTCATTACGTGTCAAGAATTCAGCTAGGGCGAAGGAACTGAGCCTCGGATTCATATCCAAATCGAGAATGACAGCAGAGGAGGTAAGGTTTCTGTGAATGACTTGTTCTTCCCATTCCTCATGGAGATAACGAATGGCACAAGCAAGCGATTTGATTATGTTGTAACGGTGACGCCACCGAAGGATTGAATTCACATTCTTGTGATCATGATGGAAAAGGAGGAGACTGAGAAGACGATTCGCGGAGTAGTCATAAACTACTAGCATCTCACCTTGCTCGGTGCACCATCCGCGAAGCTGTACTAAATTTCGATGGCGAAGCCTGCCCAAGTTTTGGAGCTCGTTTGAGAAGCGTGCTCGCAATGCAGGGCAGGTTTTCATGCCAAGCCTCTTCACCAGGATATGTTGCTGGTTTTCGAGAAAGCCATGGTAGGCGGTTCCAAAGTCTAATTCTGCTACCCTCCGAGAATCGGCAAAGTTGTTTGTGGCAGAAATGATTTCCTTGTAAGAAATTTCCCGCGGAGTGTCAACCATTGGAAAGACTTTTTGTTGGCGGAAGCTGCGGTCGGAAGTGCCGGTGGCATCACCATTCCCATTTTCGGCGGTTACGTATATGGTTTCTCCGGTGGCAGTGACAAAATTTGATGAATTGGATGCTGCTGTAGTTGCGGTACTGTTGTTGGCAGTGGACCTTGTGGTGGTGGTGTTTGTCGTGCCAGTGTGTGTTGTCGATGGAGAGGACAGAGTGATGTATAGAGGGTGGGATTTAAACGATGGAAGGTCCGGTAAACCGCCATATATGCTGCCGGAAAGTGCTTCCACAACCCATTTCATGTTAGGCCGGGACTGCGGGTCATGCAGCGTGCATAGCAATCCAATATGAATCAAACGTTCCATATCAGAAAGCCAGCAAGACCCGTCTGGAAGACGAGCATCCCCTGCTTGTAATAGCTTTCCATCGTCCGATAGTCTTCGGATCCAATCAAGCAAAATGATTTGATCATCAGGGTAAGTGAGATCTACTGCTCTTCTTCCCGAAACAACCTCCAACACCACTACTCCAAAGCTGAAAACATCGGATTTAGCAGTTGCGACTCCTCGTTTTTGAAAGCTTTCGGGTGGTAAGTACCCAATTGTGCCGCCAATTCTGGTTGTCTCTGCCAACCGGAATTGGTGGTTTTTCATTGACGGTGTCCTGATTTCGTACTCGAGCTCATGCTCGAGCCACCTTGCCAGGCCAAAGTCGCCGAGCCTGGCATTGTAATGCGAGTCAAGCATTACATTGCTTGTTTTCACATCCCGGTGTATGATCTGAGTCTCTAACTGTTCGTGGAGGTAAAACAAGGCAGCCGCCAATCCGCCAATGATCTTTTTCCGGTGCTCCCAATTCAGCGCCGGCGCCGACCCCATATTTTCCGGCCTCCGGAAAAGTACCCGGTCAAGGCTGCGGTTAGGCATGTAGTCATAAACAAGAAGCAATTCGTCTTCATGAACACACCACCCCCGGAGGCGGACAAGGTTCCGGTGGCGGAGATGAGCCACCGCCACCAACTCCGCCGCAAAAGTCTTCTCAAACCGCTCTCCCCTCTCCGCCAAGCATTTCACGGCGACCACCGTTTTGTCACTCGGCAAAACCGCTCTGTAAACCCTCCCAAACCCACCACTCCCAAGAACTTCATTCTCACTGAACCCATTAGATCCTATATAGAGCTCCGCATAACTGAATATTCTTGGATTGTTGCCGCCAACCTTGCCATCCGCCGAGAACTCCACTCCGGCCGTGTCATGGAACAGGCCGGAGTGTTGTTTTATCAGCGTGTCGTGGTAGCAAAAACTGACCCATTTGGAGTCCAAGAGCCGGTCGAGCGAGCTCCGGACAAAATCAACAATATGAGCAGTGCAATTGCGACGAGATGATGATGAGTGTTTCTTTGTGGGTGTGTGGTGGACTTGTTCATGAACATGACTGACCGGTTCAATTTCGTCGAAGTCGGCCGGTAAAATGAAGCAGAGGCGGTTCAGCTGCATGACGGTGACACAGAGATTTTTAGAGGGAGGTAAGTATGAATTGAGGAAGGTTTGGAAGAAGTTTGAATATATGAGAGAGGTGTTTTGTGCGTGATGTGAATTTGACTATTTCTATGTTTTTTTTTTTTAAAAAAAAAAAAAATGGGGGTTAGGTTAAATGTTTGAAATGTATGGCGTGAACCGGCGAAAAAGGACCGGCAAAAAAACGACTTGACGTCAGCAGTGAAGAAGAATCCTTTTGTGGGTTGGTTTCTGGAAAGCACGGACACACGGTTCAATCACGGGTTCATACCTGTGCTTTGCAAGAACGCTTTGTCGTGTCCATCAACTATAAATAGACGTGTTTTATAAATTTATAAAATATAAATTTTGATTTTAAATTAAAAATATATATAATTTTTGTTTGTTAAGTGATAAAAGTGCTATTTTTTGAATTCAAAATTTTAAGTTCAAATTTTATGCACTTTATAATTTTTTTTCTCCTCTTTTTTCATAAAAAAAAAATTATTTGACAAAAAGAGAGAGTAAGAAATGGTTTGGGATGATCTAAATAAGTACACTTTTTAACTTTTTATGAAATATGAGTTGGGTTTGAAATAATGTGGTAGAGATGTGATATAACTTAAATAAGATGATGTGACTTAAATAGGATAGTGAATTTTTGACTTATTATTTTTTTTAAGTTATGACAAACAAAATCTAAGTTTTAAGAGACTAAAGTGAATTGTTTACGTATATAATAGTAGAGAAGATAAATTTTGTTTAGTAGTATTTGAAAAAGTCTTTTTTATTTTTATGATTTTTTTTTTATTAAAAGTTAATTTGTGTCAAAATCATAGTTGAAAAAGTCTTTTTTATTTTTATGAACTTTTAAAAAATAATTTGTGTCAATTTTTAAGTTAAAAAATAATTTGTGTCAATGTTTAAGTTTGTCTCATTTAGAAAGATTTTAAAAGTAACTTTCAAAAGAAAAATTCAAAAAATCTTATTAAATGACAAAAAAAAAAGAAGAAAAAAATGTCAATTTTTTTTGGTTTTTTTATTATAATTTTGGTGGAAATTTTTTTCTTCTTCAAATCTGTTTAATATAGTAGAATTTAAAAGTGAATTTTTTTTCACTGAATATGAAAGGAAAAAAAAAAACTAAAAACACAATTGTCAGTGTTTTTGGCCTATTAGCTTAGTAGTTTTTTTGTTTATTTTTTATTTTTATTTTTTTCCTTTTAAATTCAACTTCAAAACTTAACAAGTTTTAAACAATGTTCAAGTTGGGGTTTGTATACAATTTACATCAATTTAAATAGACTTTTAACATTCAAATACAAATTAAGAGCTCATTTGGGAAGATGTTTTAGGCTAAAATAGTCATATAAGACAAAATAATTTTATCAAATAGGACAATGTCTCATCTAACCTGTAATCATTTCATTTTTTTCACTTACAAAAGTCAAAAAAGTAAAAAAATATATCAAAACGAAATTTTTTAACCCCAGGCTAATATATCCAAAAAAATCAAAAAATCAACCAACATTCCAAATGAGCTCTAAGTAGGGCTGCAAACGAACCGAGCCGAGCCGAGCTTTGCTGAGCTTGAGTTCGGCTCATTTACTTGTCGAGCTCGTTTATTGAGCTCGAGCTCGGTTCGATAAGGAACTGGGCTCGAGCTCGGCTCGACTCGTTAATTTTAATGAAACTTAAGCTCAGCTCGGCTCGGCTCGACTCGACTCGATAATTTTTTTTTAATATTATTTATATTATTTAATATATAAAAAATATATTTATATTATTATTTATATATATATTTATATATTAAATAATATATAAATATACATAAATACATTATTTATATATTTATTTATTATATAATTTAAATAAAGATAAACGAGCCGAGCTTATGCGAGCTCGAGCTCAGCTTGTTTACCAAACGAGCCTAATATTCGAGCTCGAGCTCGACTCGTTTACTAAACAAGCCGAGCCGAGCCCTTAACGAGTCGAGTCGAGCCGAACTTGTTCATGAATAGCTCGATTCATTTGCAACCCTAGCTCTAAAATTGAATAACTTGATTCATTTTACAATTCTAACAAAAGCACAAAAGAAGTCGGAAAATCACCGCCAGTACAATATAATGATAACTGGGGGGAAAAAATTACCATTATTGTCATTTAGCTCTAGAAGAGTCAAATTCAAGAAGTTATTAAGGTAATTTCAAAATATTATATAATATTATTTAATAATATTTGAGAGTTTTAATATAATTCTTATGATGTGGAGAGTATCCATATAAAGGTAGGATCCACACTCTTTTCTTTATCTCTCTTTACTTTCTCTCTCTCTTCTACTTCATTGGTGCTTCATTTAGAACTTTCAAATTAAAGCTATGTATCATTACTCAATATTATTTAGGGTTCGTTTGGAATATGGGTTAGTTTTTTAACTTTTTAACTATTTTAGCTTAAGGCTAAAAAGTCTCATTTGGGATGAACTATTTAGCCTTTTTAATTTTTGTGAGAGAAAAAATATAATAATTATGGGTTGGATGTGATTATTTGCCTTATTAAGCTAAAAAGTCTATTTTGTTTTTTTGTAATTATTTTAACCAAAAAGTCTGAAGCTTTTTCTTTCCAAATGAGTTCTTACTATGGCCCTGTTTGGTAGAGTTGTGGAAAAGTGCTTATAGCTTATGCCTAAGCAGCTTATAGCTTATAACTTCCAGTTTAAGCTGATTTTCAACTTATTCTTAAAGCATCTCCTGCCCCACTCAAAGAATAAACTGATTTCTGACTTCCAAAAAGCTATAAGCTAAACCAAACACATCAAAATAGCTTAAATTAAGTTGAAAGTTGAAATAAGATGTAATTAAGCTCTGCCAAACAGGCACTATGTATTCTTGAAAGTTTTATTTATTTATTTATTAAATCTTAAAAATATTAACAAATTACCGAATAATTTCCTCAATGTTGCCAAACTATTCCAATTTTTCAGAGGACATGTACTTTTCAATGTTTCAAAAAGAATTAGACATTTCATGGATGTGTCACCTGTTATTTCTATTTTGGAAACTTCTTTTTGTTTTGTTTTTATTATTTTTTGGGTACAAATCCTTCCCTTCATATTTAGGCAGGACTAGCTTTGCAATCACTAACAAAGAAAGAGATTCCGACTAGAGTTTTATAGTCTGTCGTTAGGGTAGAGATAATACTAAAGTAATTAGAATTTTTACATATATATACATATTTATATTTTCTGAAATACTTTTATATATTTTCCAATACTCTTTCCTTGAAACATTCCAGAAACTAGAATGAGCCTAGTGGGAATTGGGTTACAAATATTTTGTCTAATTACACACATGCAATTAATTTATAAAGGTAGTATTTATTTGAAACATTGAAAATTCAAAGTCAAAAAGCACAAACTAAAATACCTAGTGGGAATTGGGTAGAATTAATTTTGGTTACACAAGCAAGGTACATATAGATTACAAGACTTTCGAGATAGGGGATTTGATTTTGTTTACCCAATTTAACAAGATAACTCCTTACTAATTAATTTTTTTAGTCTGTATTTGAATTATAAATTTTTATAAAAAATAAAATATAATTATATTTCATAAATTGTTTTTCTTTCTCTTTTCAAATCTTTACTTAAATTTATAATTCAAGAATAATCTTATTGAAATCTACTATCTAAAATTTAAAAAAATAAAAAATAAATAAAATTGAAAAGAGTAATCTAACTCAAGATGTGTTGTCGGTGGCTCAACAATTCAACTTGTAAAGTTTTTGAAAAGATCAATTATGCAAAAGAAAATTATATTAATCAGATATTAATAGTCACAAAATCAAATTATATGATTTATAAAAATAAATAATAATTATAATTTTAAAAATAAATAATTTATTTTTTAAAAATAATATGATCATCGACTATTAAATCAAGAAGATGATTTGAAAAAAGGCAACATTCCAATTGAATTATCAGTTGAAATGAAGCTCAGCCATCTAAATTTAATTATTATTTTTAGATTAGCGGCTAGAAAGGTGAGCTAGGCAGGTGTTTCAACGCGGACTGTGGACCCCAGGATTGACATGCATCACTGGCGTAAATCAAGGGATGATCTCATTGTAAATATATAAATTTATAATAATATTCATATTATAAATTAAGGCCCGTTTGGGGAGTAGCTAAATTAGTTAATTAGTCAAAAAATTACTTTTTTAGTAAAAAAAGTAACAATCCATATCAAAAAGTGAAAGATTCTCTTTTCTCTCTACTTTTTGCATAGCTTTTCGTAATTAGCTAAAAAATTATCTCAAACATATAAGTTTTTTTTACCTACCTTTTTAGCTAATTAATCAAAAAATTACTAAATTAATCTGTTCCCAAACGAGACCTAATTAGTGAATTATAAATAGAATAATACTACGTGGCAGGTGGTAGGTTGAGTTGGGTGACTTGGTTGCCTACTTCCTCTGTTAACCTCCCAATCTATTTCTGGTGGGAGATGAGAGATTAATACTTGACAGTGACCTTCGTTTGGTTTTAAGATTTAAAATGAAAGGCAAAATAAAGGAAAAGAATGGCCTAGTTTGACAATTTAAAGATAATTTATCTTTTTTTTTATTATTATATTATTTTTTTATTTTTTTTTGTAAAAAAATAAAAAGTGCATTTAGGTTATCCCAAACAAATGTATTTAAAAAAAAATCATTTTTAGTTACTTAAATGAAAAAAAGTACAAGTAATTCCATTTTCATTTAATTTAATTTATGCTTTTAAATTTTTTGGGCAATAAGAAAGTTAAGCCACTAGTAGTTGCAGATGTTTCAAGGTGACTTTTTTTTTTTTTTTTTAAAATTTTTTGGTAATCCTAATTGAACCAAAAAAAAAAAAAAAAAAGTGAGTTAAATGAATATTTTTTGATGTACGAATAATAATTTTAGACATAGTTAAACCTAAATGGGTGATTAATAACCCTTTGAAATATTTTTTTTAATCTTAATTACTAATATAAGTATTTTGATTATCGGCTCATTTTACTTGATTTCATTCGAGTCACTCCTTTTTTTCCGGACAATCTTGAAAAACTTGGAGTGGGTATAAGAGCTTAACCAATGACAAGATAACTAGTTAATTTATTTTGAGTGGGAGGTGGTGAGATTAGAATACACCTTACATCATTTAGACCTTTGTTTGGGATTTATTTTTAGTTAAAAAATTATTATAAATTATCACATTATCCTTTCTATTTTTCTGTACTTTTTTTTATAAAAAAAAATTAAAAATTAACTAAAATAATTAATTCTCAAACTGAGTTTAGTTGAATCTATACAATTACTATAACTATTATATGTAGGTGTTGATTTCCGACCTCACAACCAAATACACAAGAAGTTAAGAAATACCATGGTGGCTCGTCCACCGCACTCTGATGATCAATTTAGTCAAACAATTTCACAAGATAACAACACAAGTATGCAACTCTCAATTAAAGCGTACCTTAGACCCATGATGGTCATTTACTTTTATAATGTTCAGTGCTCTCGTTCGTATCACTTCATAGGACTCAAGTATAATATTTATCTTGAACTCTCAGTTAGATAAGAACGATCTTGCTTAAGAGTCTCATTTTTATCCAAACAGAGAGTCTCATACCTTATCTAAGACTGTTATCTCCTATTCGAATATCTCAGATTCAAATATAATCACATCATATCTCGACGACTTGATCCATCCATGTGACATATCGACTAACAATCTCGGCCACGTAGATAACCCAAAAAATATGTCCCCACACTATATTTTAGTTATATATAGTTCACCCTACCCAATGATTAGATGAGGTTAGTCTCTTTACTTGATAAATAAATGAAAATTTGAAAGCGAATACATAAACTTAACTAGAAACAGAATAACTAGAGGTGAATTTACCTAAGTGGGAAGTTGGTGAGATTAAAAAGCGCCTTACATCATTTATTTGAATCTAGTATGCAACATATTGACCTCAGATTCACTAAAGGAAGGTGGCATTTAGAGTCTTTAATAATCATTCCAAAGTCGTATAGATTTATTAGTTGATTAGTCATATCTCAACAATGGGTGCCTGTATGGTTAAATTTTTCTTCGCCAACAATCTAAACATGTACAATTAGTGAGCGTTTGGATAATGATAAAAAAAAAGAAGTCAATTTTTGTTTAAAAAATTTAAAAGTTATTAGATTGTTCATCATCAATTACAAAAATCAAATATCATATTTATTTTTTTTACTCAAATTTTTTTAGGCATGTTATTTTTTTTTTAATATTACTTTAGTTTCTAAAAAATACTAAAAAAAAAAGACCCAAATAGATGGTGAGATTCAAATACACCTGAGATCATCATTTAGTTGAATCTAAGTATGCAACATATTGACCATAGATTCACTTACTTTTATCAAATATTGGTAGAGAAAGGAAGATATGCCAGGTGGTTAGAAGCATTTATTTAATATAACCATTACAAAGTTGTATAGATTTATTAGTGGATTCGTGATTCATTTAAACACTTGGTACCCATTAATTGAGACCTGCAAAGTAGCTTACAAAAGATCAACAAATAGAAAGTTTCCATCATTCATTATTCATTGGTGTACTCTTTTGGGTTTCAAAGTAACTTACATTCCTGCCCTACAAAAAGCCTGTGGCCTCTCAAATTGTCATGTCTACTCAATAATAAGCCTATTTTGAAAATTAACAATTAAAAACAAAGAAAGAATTTTATTATTTATAATAGAACTATTGTATCAATATGGGTGTGTTTGTTTGGACGGACTGGATAAGGGGGGATTGTAATCCATCGGACTGTTAGTCCCGGGATACATTGTCCCGGGACTATTTGGTTGGATTGGATTTGTATCCTATGTTTGTTTAGTCATGGGATTAGATGTCTGGATTGGACTATTTTTAGTAAATCCAATGTTTGGTTAGACGGACTGGATAAGGATAAATGTTCAAAAGACTATTTTACCCTTATAATCTATAATTTATAATTTAACAACACTAAAAAAATTTAATTTATAAGGCCACAATTTTTAATTTATTATTTTCAATTAAATTAAATTTATAATTTATAATTTATATTTTTATTTAATATATAATTTTAAATAACGACAATAAAAAAATAATTTTATTTAATATATAAATTAAATTTTCAACAACACTAAGAAAATTTAATTTATAAGGTCATAATTTATAATTTATTATTTTTAAATAAATTTAATTTATAATTTATATTTTTTATTTAATATATAATTTTAAATCAACAATACTAAAAAAAAAATTATTTTATATATAAATTTAATTTTTTAACAACACTAAAAAAATTTAATTTATAAGGCCATAATTTATAATTTATTATTTTTAATTAAATTTAATTTATAATTTATAATTTATAATTTAAATTTTTTATTTAATATATAGTTTTAAATTAACAACACTAAAAAAATAATTTATAAATGTTCAAAAGACTATTTTACCCTTTTCTAATTGTTTACTAAGTAACTGCATGGAGGGTAAAATGGACATTTCACAAAATAATCCCATGGGATACCAATCCCATGGTTTCTATCCCACACCCCCTATGGGATAGGATAGTCCCATATATGTGGGACTAATAGTTCGGGGGACTATTAGTCCAAAGCAAAATTTTTCAAACAAACAATGGACTATTAGTCCGGTGGGACTAATAGTCCAATCCCACCCTCTTATCCCTCAAAACAATGGGTGTGTTTGATTGGGCGGACTGGATAAGGGGGGATTAGAATCCATCGGATTGGAGTCCTGGGACTGTGAATCCCCCGGACTATTTGGTCGGATTGGATATGTATCCTGTGTTTGTTTTTTCATGGGATTAGATGTCCGGACTGTGAATCCCCCGGACTATTTTTAGTGAATCCAACGTTTGGTTGGACGGACTGGATAGGATAAATGAACAAATGACTATTTTGCCCTTTTTTTAATTGTTTACTAAGTAATAACAATATTAAACATATCTTTAATATTTTAATTATTTTTAATTAAATAAATTTGTTTTCTTTAAATTAAATAAATAAATAAATAAAATATCAATAAAATTTGTTTAATCATTACTCAGTTTTAAATGTTTATTTATTTATTTAGTTTTAAAAATAAATGAATCATGCGTGCAAACAAATAAATTGATTAGATAATTTCAAATTAATTTGAACCACTCAGTAAATAACCACTCAGTAAATTATTTATTTGTAGATGATAATAAATAATTTGAACCAATTACTTATTTGTTTAAGAACCACTCGAATTAATTTGAACCACTCAGTAAATTTAATTTTTTAAAAATAAATAAATAAATAAATAAATAAAATATCAATAAAAATATATATTATTTTTTTTAATTAAGATTTTAAATAAATTTGTTTTTAAAAAAAATAATAATCAAAAAATGAAATTAAATAAAACATCTATTACATTTAAATAATGAAATTAAATAAAACATAAACAAAATTAAAAAATAAAAAATCAATAAAATATCCATAAAAATTATTTCAAAAAATTAAATAAATAAAACATCAATAAAAGTTAAATAAAATTATTTTATTTTTAAATTGAGACATTTAAATTAATTTTTTTTTATTAAATATAATACATAATTAAATTTAAATTTGAATTAAATGTGCCACAACAAATGAGGGCAAAATGGTCATCTCACCCCTCTAATCCAAACAGTAAACAATCCCACCAATTCTATCCCACACCCCTCCCCCGGATTATTTTATCCCCATATGGGATTAGAGTCCGGCCGACATGGAGTCCGGCGGACTAAAAAAAAAACAAACATCGGATTAGCTTTACTGTGCGGATTACAATCCGCACAGTAAATAGTCCCCCCCCTAATCCCATGAATCAAACAAGCCCTATGTGTACAAAATGCACAAGGATTCTCACAAAGATGGGATAGAGGTCATACTGTAAATTTTTTTTCTTAAATATGGTTTAATATGGCTTATATATGATTATATTAGATTCATCTCATTAAGTAAGATACATGTACATCAATTAGATGGTGACTAATCATTGATGAATGCACCTATATATACATAATGTATAGAAAACTAATGGAGATAGTGTCAATACATTGAATGCGATAGATTCATTATGAATGAATCTTAGAGATGCATTATGTATTTATCATGAATGTAGAAGATACATTAATCTATCTAATGAGTTCATTAATATAGAAGATGCATTATGTATCATGAATGTAAAATATACATTAATCTATTTAATGAAATTCATTGAATGAATGGATTTTTTGATGGGAATAATACAAGTATAAATAGTATAAGGTCCCAAACCATACTCTCCATCACAGAAGCTCAAGTTCTCACCACAAAAAAACTCTCATCGCCTAGAGAGAGAGAAGTGATTTGAAGATCTTAGACAAATAAAGAACTTGAAGATCAAGATCTTCTATTCAATGTTTCTCTTTCTCAAAAGAGATTTTCATACTATTATGGATCAAAGTACGTATACACTTATTTTTTTATAGTAGAAACTCATATAGTTTTCATGTATAGAATTAAATTCTTAATGGTTTTTAGTTCATGTTCCGCAAAGTTTTCTATCAATTGATATCAGAGCCTTTGTTCTCAATTCTGATGCATGAAACGTATAAGTATGAATTTCATTTTATGATGATATTTTATGTAACGAGTGCATAACCTTGATTTACACTTGTCCAATTTTATTTTTGTTTTTGACCAATCTTTTATTCTATTGATATTAAAATAAAAATTGAAAACTATTGAACAAGTGGTAATTAAGATAATGTCTTATGCACTTATAATGTTTTGTTACACACATTGTTGATCAACCCAACGGAGGTTCAACACTATGTATGTTTGAATAACCGAGATGATTAGTATAATAAATATAGCAATAAGTTTTTCTGCCCAACGGTGATAAACTTCTCACGTGCTTTAGTTAATAGAATAAAATAAGAGACATTGAGTTTTTCTGTCCAACGATGATAAACTCGTTACGGTCTTAATGATTATTTTATTTTATGTTGTTTATTTTTATTAGTCATCTCATTTAATTTTATGAATTGCTAAAATATATTGTTATTCGGCTCAACAGAATGATTACTTGATTTCGTATCTAACTAACTATGTTTTCTAGTTAGATATATTTAATTTGTGGTGTTATTTTTATGACATGTGAAAAGTAGTTTTCTTGATTATATTATGTAATGGATATTATGTGTTTGCAGCATTGAATCCCACTGCAATTAATAGTTACTTGTCTGGTATTAAAGTTTTGAGTGGAACTAATTTTAAGAAATGGAAGGAACAAATTGAAATTGTTTTGGGAATTATGGATTTAGACTATGCATTAAGAGAGTTAGCAATGATACAAGTTCTAAGGAACACATGGCTTTATATGAAAAATGAGAACGCTCTAATCGCTTAAGTCTAATGATTATGAAATGTTCAATTACGCCTGCAATTCAAAGAGCAATCCCTATTTCTGAAAGTACAGTGAGCTATATGAAATCTATTAAAGAACAATTCATTGGAACTTCCAAACCCTTGCTAGTGCTTTCATGATTAAAATGATGACAATGAAATGTGATGGTTTGAGTGGTGCTCGTGAACATATCTTAAAGATGAATGACATGGCCTCTCAATTAAAGGGAATGGATATGAAAATTTCTGAAAGTTTTCTTGTTCATTTCATTATGACTTCTCTTCCTGCGCAATTTGGTCATTTGAAGATCAATCATAATACGCAGAAAGATAAGTGAAAGATGAGCGAGTTAATTGCCATGTGTGTTTAAGAAGAAGAGAGGTTTAAAGCTAAAAAGATTGATATGGCTCACCTTACCCCCTTGGGTCCAACCAAAAAGATTTTCAAGAAAGGTAAAAGTAAGAAGAAGAAGAAGAATGCAAATGATGAAACTGTTAGAACAATCTTCTGTATACAATAAATAAATTGAAACCAAATCAAACAAATAAAATAAATAACTTACAGGATTTATTTTACCGAACCGAATGAATAATTAAAAGATCAAGTCGAGTGTGTGACACTCCGTCCTTAAGACAGATTCGTCCTACTATGGTGCTTACGGATAAAAGACGTCTATCTTCCAAGATACAATGATCTTCACACAATGTAGTAGCACTCCAAACAATTTGTTCGGCGAACAAAAAACTTGTGTTCTTACTCTCTGAATTTTTTTCTAAAATAATATGAAGATTATATCATGCAAGAGAGCAAAACTAGAAGGAAAATGAAGAATTTCGGATGTCCCAAATGCTGGAAATGAATTTGAATTTATAGGCAACAAGGTGACCTTTCAAACTATCCGAACAGGTAGAAATTTGAAGTGAACAAGTGCTGGATTCAAACTAGACAGATCTGTTGCCAGTTTTTGAATATGTTCGGCAGTTATGGATTTGTAATTGCTGGGTAGTTATTAACACTGTTAAAAACAGTTTAAATTGCTGGAATTCGGACTGGAAGAGGCATAAAACTTGGACAGAAAATTTAAATTCAATTTTGGCACCAAATTTGAATTTAATTTCATAAAGAATTTCTGTAGAAAATTCAAATAAATTTTGTCCAAAAAATTAATGTTAGAACCGACTCAACCCATATTCGCTTTTCGGCGACAAGGGCTGTCATTTCGGCGTAATGGTGGTTTGGGCTAAAGTTCCATTTGTCCATTACTCATTCCTTCTACAAACTTGGGATACCTCTTGGGGCCCAACCCAAGGTTGTACACTTAGAGCTTATATACTCACAAAAGCTCTCTTAAAGTTTCAATGTGGAATAACCCATTTCAAGGAAACCCATATTTAATTCTTTAAATGTCCATTCCACGAACTCGAAAACGATATCAAGTTCCCATTCACTCATAAATGGTTTTGACGAATTATCTTCACCGTGTGATTTGCCATGCAGCAATGAACACGTCACCTCTTTGGACCCACCCCAAAAGACGTTTGGGGCCCACTCAAAATTGGGCTCAAAGTTGGTCCAAAATAAGCCTATAAAAACCATTATTTGCAACAAAAAACTCACAAGGCTAATGAAGAAAATAAGATTCGATGCCATTTCTGTCGAAAGAAAAGTCACATAAGAAAAGACTATCCAGGTTTTAAAAGTTGGTTGGATAAGAAAGGTAACACTCAATGTTTTGTGTCTTATGAATCCTTTTTGGTAAATGTTCCACCAAATTCTTGGTGGATTGACAATGATGCAAGTATTCACATAACAAATTCCATGTAGGTATACCTTACAAGTCGGAAACTAAATAAAGGAGAACGAATCATTACGGTCAAGAATGGAATAGAAGTGGACGCTGACACTATTGGCACCCTCTGTCTAATTTTAGACTCTAGTTTCATTTTAGATTTAGTAAATACAGTTTATGTTCTTGTTTTTACTAGAAACCTAATTTCTGTTTCACAACTTGATTCTTGTGGTTATGAATTTAAGTTTGGAAATAATAGAGTCTCTTTATTTAACAATTCTCATATGATTGGTTTTGGTACTTTATATGGTAATCTTTATTCATTGAATTTAGATTCCACTTATGTACAATCTCTTTTATCCTTTCATGTAAACGACTTGATAAATAAAAAGAGAAAGCGAGTGAATGAAAATTCATCCATGTTGTGGCATAAGCGCTTAGGCCACATATCAAGAGAAGGGATGGAATGTCTTATTAAAGGTGGAATTTGAAGTTCACTTGATTTTTCTGATTTTAGTATTTATGTGAATTGCATTAAAGGAAAATACACAAAGACAAAGAAAAAGGGTGCTACTGGGACTACTGAATTATTAGACACAATTCATACTGATATATGTAGTTCTTTTATTGTTCTAACTGTTTCTGGACATAAATATTTTATTACTTTTATTGATGACTTTTCTAGGTATATTTATGTGTATCTTACTCGTAAAAAATCAGAAACACTGGATATGTTCAAACTCTATAAAGTTGAAGTTAAAAATCAATTTGGTTGACGGATTAAAAGTGTAAGATCTGATAGAGGTAGTGAATATTATGATAGATTCACCGAGTCGGGTCAAAATCCAAGTGCCTTTGCTTTATTTTTAGCTAAGAATGGTATTATTGCTAACTACACAATACCCAGTACATCTGAGCAAAATGGTGTAGTTGAGCGACGAAATCGTACTCTTTTTGACATGATGAGAAGCATGATGAGTAACTTTTCTTTTCCAGATTACTTGTGGGATGAATCTTTAAAAACTGTTGTACATGTTCTTAATAGAGTTCCTAGTAAGGTTGTGCCTGTAACTCTTTATGAGTTGTGGGTTGGTAGGAAACCTAATTTGAATTATTTACATGTATGGAGTTGTCTTGCAGAAGCAAAAATTTTCAACCCACAAATAAAGAAATTAGGCCCTAGAACTATAAGTTGTTATTTCATTGGATATCCTGAGAGATCAAAGGGTTTTAGATTCTATTGTCCCACTCATAGTATAAGAATTGTTGAAACTAGAAATGCTGTGTTCTTAGAGAATGAAAACATTAGTAGGAGTATGAATCTCAAAAATGTTTTTTCGGAGGAAAATCGTACTTTTACGCCTTCCACGATTATCCAAGAAAATGAAGTGTCTGAACCTATTATGGATAATGTTGGTACTCAAGAGATTTCTCACATTGAAAAAGAAGTTGTCCCAATTGCAGAACAACCTTTACGCATATCACAAAGAGAAAAGAAACCTGCCATATCAGATGACTATGGGGTTTACCTAAATGAGTGTGATATAGGCTTGGAGAACGATCCTATTTCTTATGCCTAAGCCATGAAAAATGGAAATGTAACTCAATGGTTAAATGCCATAAAAGATGAGTTAAAATCAATAAAAGACAACAATGTTTGGGATCTTGTAGAGTTGCCTAAGTGAGCCAAAACTGTTGGATGCAAATGGGTTTTTAAAACCAAGCGTGATCTTAAAAGCAATATCGAAAGATACAAGGCTAGATTAGTTGCCAAAGGATACACTTAAAGAGAAGAGATAGACTATAAAGAAACTTATTTTCCTATTTCTAATAAGGATTCCTTGAGAATAATCATGGCCGTAGTAACTCATTATGATTTAAAGTTACATCAAATGGACGTTAAAACAATATTTTTAAATGGTGACTTGCATGAAGCAGTCTACATAGACCAACCTGAAGGTTTCAGGATGAAAGTAAGGAAAATATGGTTTGTAGGCTTAAGAAGTCCACATATGGTCTAAAGTAGGCATCTCGACCATGGTATCTTAAATTTTATGAAGTTCTCACCAAATTTCATTTTAAGGATAATGTGGTTGATCAATGTGTCTACCTTAAAATCAGTGGGAGCAATATCTGCATTATAGTTTTGTATGTTGATGATATATTGCTTGCTAACAATAATTTGGGAATGATACATGAGACAAAGAAATTCCTTATGAAATTTTTTGAAATGAAAGATCTTGGTGAAGTCTCTTTTGTCATTGGGATAGAAATTCACCGAGATAGGTCTCGTGATATTTTAGGGTTGTCCTAACGAGCTTATATCGAAAAGGTTCTTAAAAGGTTCAACATGCAGAATTGTTTAAGTAGTGTTGCCCCTATAGTTAAGGGTGATAAATTTAGTGAATTTCAGTGTCTCAAAAATAATTTAGAAAATGAACAAATGAAAGAAATTCCTTATGCCTCTGCAGTTGGGAGCATTATGTATGCTCAAGTTTGTACACGTCCTGACATAGCATTTGTAGTTAGTATGCTTGGTCGATACCAAAGCAATCCCGAACTTGATCATTGGAAAGCAATTAAGAAAGTATTGAGATATTTACAAGGCACTAAAGATTACATGCTCACTTATCAAAGAACAGACAACCTTAAAGTAATTGATTATTCAGATGCTGATTATGCTGGATATAAAGACACTTGAAAGTCCACTTTTGAGTACATTTTTATGCTTACTAATGGACCCATTTCATGGAAGAGTCATAAGCAGTCTCTGACAACCTCTTCCACTCTGGAGGCAAAGTTCATAGCATGTTATGAAGCCACATGTCATGCAGTATGGCTGAAAAATTTCATATCTGGATTATAACTTGTTGATTCAATTTCGAGGCCCTTACAGATTTATTATGATAATGATGCTGCTGTTCGGTTCTCCAATAATAACAAAACGTCAGGAGGGTCAAAGCATATTGATATTAAGTATCTAGTTGTTAAAGAAAGGGTTCTGAATCAGACTGTTTCCATCTCTCATATTGGCACTATACTCATGTTAGCAGATTCTTTAATTAAAGATCTCACACCTAAGCTCTTTCAAGAACATGTTGCGCGCATGGGCTTAGTAGAAAGTTTATCATGTTTAGACTTGAAATGAGTGTATTATGATCATCTTATGTTAGTAATGATTATGTTCATTGTTTTCATTCTTCATACTTGTGCATAATTTAGAAGAAGAAATAAAACAGCGGGACCGTTATAGATGAATTAGCATTAATCACCATTATGTTGTTAATGTAATCTCTGTGATTTAAGATTCACTTATTCATGTTGATAGAAAATATTAACACTATAACCACTGTACAGTCTTGATCAATGTATAAATCACTGACTACAATGATTTGGTGCTAATAATTTCATTGAACAAAATCTAAAAGTGATGGTGTAATCTTCTAGTGAGAGAGCGTTGGCCATATTATGATAATCTAGTGACATAATATGATCATGCAAGCCAAGTGGGAGATTATAAGAATTTTTTCTAAATATGGTTTAATGTGGCTTATACATGATTATACTAGATTCATCTTATTAAGCAAGATACATGTACATCAATTAGATGGTGACTAATCATTAATGAATGCACTTATATATACATAATGTATAGAAAACTAATGAAGATAGTGTCAATGCATTAAATGTGATAGATTCATTATAAATGAATCTTAGAGATGCATTATGTATCTATTATGAATGTAGAAGATACATTAATCTATCTAATGCGTTTATTAATATAGAAGATGCATTATGTATAATGAATATAAAATATACATTAATCTATTTAATGAAGTTCATTGAATAAATGGATTCTTTGATGGAAAAAATACTAGTATAAATAGTATAAGGTCCCAAACCACACTCTCCATTACAAAAACTCAAGTTGTCACTACAAGAAGGCTCCCATCACCTAGAGAGAGTGAAGTGGTTTGAAGATCTTAGACAAATAAAGAATTTGAAGATCAAGGTCTTCTATTTAAGGTTTCTATTTCTCAAAAGAGGTTTTCATACTATCATGGATCAAGGTATGTATACACTTATTTTGTATAGTAAAAATTCATATGATTTTCATGTATAGAATTGAATTCTTAATGGTTTTTAGTTTATGTTCCATAAAGTTTCCTATCATATACATGTTGAGACTCATGTGGAAACCACCCTCATGTGAGAGTTTATATGTATTTTGTGCAGAGTTTTTTTTAGTATAAGTAGTATTTCTCTTATAATAAAGGCATATAGGATCAATTTTTATTTTTTATTTTTTTAATTTGAGAAAATGCTTATGAATTGATTAAGTCATCAACAATTACTTTTTCATTTTAATTAGTTCCAATAGAATTATATATCTCTAAAATTACCTTTTTATTTTTTCTTGAAGTTTCTTCCATCTAAATTGAGATGGCCTCGTCTGGAACAGGTTATTTTAGTAATTTTTTGACTTTTTAGATAAAATATGAGATCAAAAAAATTAGTATGTTTGTGATGACTTTTTGACTTTTTATGAAAAGATGTACAAAAAATAGAGAGAAAAGTAAATCTTTGACTTTTTGGTATAAGTTTTTGACTTTTTGATTTTTTTAGTAACTTTTTGATTTTAAGCTAAAATAACCACTTGCCAAACGAGGCGCTGGCATTTAAGCATATCAATAGTTTTCTTGATAAAAAGGTAACCATCTTTCCTAGGTGTGACCCAAGGAGTTCTTACTTGCAGGTAGGGGTGCGTGTGGTGTAGTTCGGGCAGTTTGAGAGTAAAATTATATACTGAATGCCGGTTTAGCGAATTAATGGATTGACAAATTGCGATTTGGATGATTTTTGACGGATTAAATAATATTTTAGCTAATTATCATACATTTACATAATATATAACACTAATTTATATAATATTTTTTAGATATATAACACAAAGTAATTTTATATAATATGTTTCATATATATAACTACTAATTTATAATAAATTTCATATCTTAAATCTTTCTCACACTCATTTTTATATTGATATTTCATTGAAAGTTAAAAAATATATATGTATTAACTATAGCGGAGTAGAGCGGTTCGATTGGCGGATTATAAATTTTAAAATTTAAACCGTGGTTAGCAGTTAGAGCTGTGCGAATTGATATGAATCAATGCGATTTTAACAGATTAGACGGTATTTTACATACCCTTACTTGCAAGGGAATCAGACAAGAAGGGTTTAGACAGATTCAACAAAGCAAAGATGCTATACAAGAGGGAACCACATGCCTTCTCTCAAAACATTCCTGATCAATTTCTTGACCTCAACCCGACTAGGTGTTGTCAACGAGAAGCACATCACTTGCTAAGCATGTGAACGTTACATCAAACTTTATCTAACATTTAATAGGCAATAAATTAGTAGATTTGTGACAGTGGTGGAGGCATTTTTCTTTAGTAGTTTGTGTGGTTATGGATCAGGTGGTGATTTTGATTGCTCAAATTTTGTCAAAATGGCTGGCAAGTAAGCATTATAGGCGGTTCAACTGAATGATGTTGTAGGCACCTGCGTTAGTTGGAGATCTTGGTGGAAGAAATAAATAATCTTAATTATCATTTTCATTCCATTTTATGGTATTTAATTTCAACTTGGCATACCCATAGTTGAATTGTATGCTCAATCTTACCAACTATCAACCGATTGTGAATTTATCATCCTCAATTAAGAGTAATATTATTTGTATAAAATTCATACATAAAAAAATATTAAAAATACTTAACGTATCATCTAGTTTCATTTAAAATGTAAATTTTACCATATAAGAGTTAAATTTAAATCACTCATTTTTTTTTTCAAATATATTTTTTGTGTGTACATTTTTTGTTTGTATCATTATTGGTCAACTAAACCCTCGCAAAAAATTAAATAAAAATAAAAAATAAATAAAGAGAAAAGAAAGAAAAGTTTCTTCTGTTTTTGTAGGAAGAAAACAAATACATATATTTTTCCTTCTTCGAGAAATTTAATCCCATAGAGTGTGTGCTGGGCCATGCTCATACTGCAAAACTTTAATTAACATGTTCGGTTCAGATTGGAATGTGGGTCCTCTGGGTATTTCATTTTTAGGCCACCACATGTTGTGTCACTAATTTTTTTTTTAATTTTTTTTTATTGACAAATGTTAATGGTTAATTATTAATTTAGTACCTATAAGAGAAAATCTCTTCACCCTTGACAAAGCACCTAAGTGTTTGCATTTTCTTAATTCAACTATCCTAAGGGAAATTGAACCCATAACTTCTTTGGGACTAAGCCCTAAGGAAGGTATGATGGCCAGGCCCGGCCCCGAGAACAGGTAAAAGAAGCCTGCGCCTTGGGTCCCAAATATGGGCTGAAAATAGGGGTCTACAAATATAATTTTGTATTTTAGATATAAAAAAAACTCAAATCGTGGTTCAATTGTAAATTGAATATTGCTAAACTATAAAGCAACAAACTAGATTTTTATTTTTTTTTGAATATTTGTAATGATTGCTTCCTATCTCAATATATAAAAGTAAATTTTTATTCATAATTTTAATGATTATATGTGCAAGTAAATTTTTTTTATGACTACAAACAAATAAAAAAGTTGTTATAACTTATAATTTTATCTAATAATTTTTTTTTTCAATATAAGAGAGACTCCATTTCTAAAATTCGGCTTGAGCCCTTAAATCTCAGGGCCCGGCGCTGTCTAGTTGGTTGTGTCACTAATATTATTGATCAGTCTTTGTTTTGTTTTGTAGTTCAAAAAAAAAAAAATTTCTATTTTGTTTTGTTTTGTTTTTATCATGCTATGCTGAAAATTTTGTTTTGTTTTGTTTTTTTTTGGGTAAAATTTATCACTAACCATATGTTTGGATGACTTTGTTAAGGGAAAGGGAAGAGAAATAAAATTAATTATAAAGAACAATTTAGTACATGGGCTCCAATTAAACAGAGTGGCTCTTTGTAAGTATACAAGTTGATTTTTATATGGATAACTAAGCAAAATTGAAATTTTGTGACACATATTTATTAACTGATTTTTATATGGGTAACTAACCAAAATTGAAATTTTGTGACACATATTTATTATTATTTTTTAAAATTTTTCTAACCCAATCAAATAAAAAAAATATTGTTTGGTTTGTTTTTGAGAATTATTTTTTTGAGAATTATTTTTTAAAAATAAAAACTAATTTGAGAAAAATAAATATCAAAAAAATATTTTAAAATTTTTTTGTGACCTCTCAAAGATAAATTTATATAAAAATGATAAATGTTTTTGTTTTTTTCACCAAATTAATTTTTATTTTTTGAGAAATTTTTTTTTTAAAATAAGTTTCTAAAATGCAACCTAAACATGGCCATGTATTTGAATTTATTTTACTTACGAACAAATTTTGTGTACCTACTTTCAAATATTATCCAACATTTCACCAGTTCATTTATTTTAATGAGCCTGTTGTTTGTCTTGTACCAGTATGTCGGTTATTTTGATCATTTCAAAGGATAAAAATGTATTTTTTGCATGTCAGTAAGGATTTGAAATTTTTTTTTAGATTTTATAAGCCAATTCACTTATCAAGCAATTGTGATGAGATTTTCTTAGTCTTAGTGAAGAAGACTTTATTGGTTGTATTTTAATAAGAACCAATGCAATATAGTTTGAATTCAAGACATAATGGAAAGAAGACACTAGGCAGAAAATGTAATTGATTAAGTGAATAATATAATTACAAAATGTTACTTTTAGTAAGGGCAATTTCGAAACTTTGAATTCTAAAAATACAAGAGTTATTTTAACTTATTACTCCCATGAAAAGTAAGTCCAGTACTGAAATTTAAAGTTAAATGAAATAACAAAAACGTAGAGTCTAGATTTTAACCTTCTCTTGGCCTTCAAAACAATTGAGCTCCTATATCTTACCATGATTTCCTTTCTTCTCGCTACTTCTTAGGAACACTTGTTCTCTTCGTGCGTGTATAACTTCTATTAACCGCTCATTTGATAACTTCTCTATCTCGTGCTTCTCACATATTGATTAATGCTCCAACTATTAAAACTCCACGTCTGTTGCTCACGTGTGCTGCTTCGAAAGTGGGACTCCTTGATGATTCATATGTCTATACAATTCTTTTTACTTATCATATGTCACCTTCTGATTAGATAGTTTAAATATCGCGCCAACACAATGTTACAATGTATTAGTAACATATTAATAATATTATTCTTTCTTTACTTATTTTTCATTTCCTTTTCTTACAAATTAATGATCAAATCATATCATGAATAATAGCCAGAAAAAAAATAGCTTGTAATTTGTAAAAGTGGTACCCACTACCCATCAGTGATGAAATACTTTTCTAAGACAATATTGTCCTCACTAAACGATGGAATGAGTAATTACATGGTATTATCAACTGGTCTATTCACTGCTAAAAATAAATTTATTGCACTTAAAAGTGACAAATATTAAAAAGACACTTTTGGATTTTCTGCCTTCAACCATTTTTGAATAAGAAAAAGTTAGATAAATTATACCCACCTCCTGAGATTTAAAATAAATATAATAATTTTATAATTTTAACATAATTATATTAATTTATCTTTTAGTATTTAAAAAAGATCAAAACTAATGTAAATAGTATAAAAGTACAACGATACACAATATAAAATGTATATTTTGGCCCCTTTTGGAAAGTGGGTTATAATCCACTTCCCGGATTATAACCCACTTCCTCTCTTATAAAAAACCTGCTTATAAGCAGCTTTTAATAAAAAAGCTAATTATAACCATCTTTTCAAAATAGCCCTTTAATATAAAAAAATTAAAAATTTAAAGTTTTTTTTTTTTTAATATCCATACAATTAACGAAATTCAAATAAAAAATTGATAAAGTATTATATGAATTAAAATTTTAATAAAATTCAAAACTTATAAAAGTTACAATATTTTTTTCAAAAAGCTGTCACTTGACCCTCAAAAGTTTGTTCAACATGTGCTTCGCATGAAAGGCAATGTCTACAAATAAAACGTAGTAAGCAATAAGGTAGAATTTTGTGAATGGCAGAAGAATTTCCGTATAGTTTAGGGATAATGGATCAAGGGGTGATTTGATAGCTCAAATTTTGTCAAAATGGCTCACCAATTGGATTATAGGGAACGAAATAACAGGTCACCAATAGTGATAGCATGAGTAGGACATTGATGGAAAGCCTTCGAAAGCAGGACTTTTGGTATTTTTAATCCTATGTGAGTGATTTTATTCAACTCTAGGTGTTGCAATAGTTGAATTTACGTGTACCTCAAAATTTCAACTAATTTTGATTCCAACTAAACCACCAACAACAACAACAGAGGAAAAAAAAATTGTATTTTATTGATTATCACATTCTACTTTTAAGTAGGTTTAAAAAAACTTGAAAATTTCAGTTTTTCATTTTACAAAAAAGGGGTTAATGTTAACTTTACCTTTTATGATTTGATTTCAAAATATTTTACCTCAAGTTATTTTAAAATAGTAAAAACTTCCTCTTATGATTTTAAAAATTTTATATTTCACTTTTTTACCATTAAAAATTCAATCAAATTGACGAAAAATGTGCTTTATACACTAATAAAAATAAAAAATAAAGTTAAAAAGACAAATATATCACGTCACTCATCATTTTTCTTGCAATGTAAGACCTATTTAATTTCACATGTCTCTCATTTTTCAGGCCAACACCATCAATGCCAACCAATCCATTTAGTATCAAAGTTGAAAGAAAAAAATAAACAAATAAACCTCATATCAATATAAAACAACCCCAATAAAATTGTTGTTTGGTAAAAAAAATTTTAATTGACTTTTTTGAGTTGAGACTCTATTAATTAGTAGTTAAAAAGTTTGTTTAAATTGATTTTTTTTGACTTTTATATAAAAAAAAAAATTATAATTTAAATATAATATTTTATTTTATTAACTTATTTAATTTACTTTATCTTTTGTACTTATTTTAATTAAAAAAGCTTTAACCAAACGAAGCTAAAATTGATCAACACCAACCAGTCAATTCAAAATGTCTTTTCAGTAATTTCACAAAACATAAAAAAATATAATTTGAAAAATGGTGTAAGAGGCCTTTGAAAACCCCGCCAAACACCCACAAAATTCTGAGAGGGAGCCGAAACATTACACTCACTGAAAATTCAGAGGAATGCAGCAAATATTTATATACCTGCATGCATATACGGATTGTTACACCGACACCCCTACATTATCATTTATTACATATAAATGATCTTTTATAGGCAAAGAATAATATCAAAGAATTACAAGGAGTTCTCATTGGCCTAGATTGTTAGTTTTTTTTTAAAAAAAAAAAAAAAACTAAACGTTGATAATTAAATATTAAAAGTTAAAAGTGTTTTTTTCTCAATTTTTTATAATTAAAATTTTTAAAATTATTTGTGGCAATTGTCTGACAAAGACCTTTAAATTAAAATAAATTATAATTAACTCTTTTAAGTGGTAATAAACAGTCCCATTTTATTCACTCAAACACGGGATTCAAATTTGAGATTCAAATTTTCAAAAATATATGTAAATATATATGATGTACCTAAAAAAAAAATAAAAAAAATATGTAAATATATATATTTACTAGAAAAATAGAACTTTGAATTGAAAGTGAGGGGACAACATGTTAACTGTCAACGGTAAAGGTAGTTAATGCTTTTTATTATACATCACATTCAAACTCTTCTTCATCACAACCACTTCAGATCAGGTTCAGGCTCTAGTAAATGAAGGTTGAGTTTAGTAGTGTGATGGTCACTAAATTGAAATTCTGATGTATGAGTAATTTTTATATGAATAATATTTGAGAGTTCGAATTTGGTTCTCCCTAATTCTCTTAATCCTTAAAACAACGTCGTTTTGGGAATTTTTTCTTTTTTCTTTCATTTTTGGCTCAAACGCAGAGGGAGAGAGAGAGAGAGAGAGAGAGAGAGAAGCAGAGGGAGGAAGGGAGAGAGAGCCGCCGATCGTTGCCTCGCCAAATTGCCGATCGTCGCCGCCACCGCCGATCGTCGCCTCGCCCAAATCGATCCGCCTCAACCCAAATTTCGTCTGTCACAGCCTGGCCAAGCTTTTCTCATCTCGATGGCCCTCGCCCTCCGTCTTCTTCTTCCTTCTGCTAAAAAAAAAAAAAAAAAAAAGAAAGAAATTAAGGGGATTTGGGGGAGCTCGTTTTCGAGCTCCCTAGCACATTTGTTTTTATATACAAATAGAATATATTTTATGTAATGTCTTTTATTATTATGATTGGATTTTACAATAAGATTTATTATATTTATGTCATTTTTTGTTATTTTTATAAAAATAAGGATAAAATAATATTTTAACCTCTAGTTTCATGAAATAAGATTAGAATATCTTTAATGAATGCTGTTAGACTCAATGGAGTTGTGTGTGTTTTGTGTCATAAGTTAATGGTTATTTTAAGGGTTGTTTGGGGTGTCCTAAATAAGTGTACTTTTTATCTTTTTAGACTAAAAAGTTGAGGTTAAAAATATGAATGTTTGGGTTAATTTTTTTATTTTTTATAGAAAAATGTGTAATAAAAAATTGTAAAAATTAGTTTGTAGGGAAAAATTAGAATTGAGAGTTGTGCAGCCGTAATTGTTGACTTTTGATGAATAGTAATAACTTTTTAACTTTTTAAATAATTTTTTGACTTTTTAACTTTTTAAAGTATTCCAAAACTTGGCCTTAATAATGGAAAAGATGTTAAAAAAGAGGAGAGAGCAGAAAAAGAAAGAAAAGAGAATACGGGAAGATGCTAACACAAGTCAGTAGGTGTGAGAGACAGAGACAGAGAGGGTCCTTCTGACATAAATTTTATTTTTAATTTTTTATACACATTTTAGTTATATCATTCCTATTAACTCCCCCAAACAAAACAACACTTCACACATAAAATTGTGGCTCACTTTTTATCAATTAACACTTCACACTTCACTTTTTATTGGAGATATTCTTACCGATATCATCCTTTACGCGAATGCTAATCCTGCTATTTTGAAGAATTCATAATTCTATGTCATTTTTTTATAAATAAACATGTTTTATATAAAACTCACCATTTACTAATCCAATCGCATGATCTATACAGATAAAACATGGCCAAAGAGTGTGCAATCCTCATCCGGATATTTATGAGCCAATTAGACCTAGTTGGGCCATGGTCAAGATCAGACTTGGACCTGTTTATTAATCGGGCTTATAAGTTAGATTCAAGTGTTCATTAAAAGTCTAGTAGTGTAGAAAAATGGAAAATTCTTGAGTGTGCAAGCAGTGGTGGAGCTGCATATAGCCCCCGGGGGGGGGGGGGGGGGGGTCATGTGCCCCGGCGGGTTTTGAATTTATATATTTTTTTTATACATATGTATATAAATAAAGTTTTAAACAAAAATAATATTTAGAATAAAATGTCAATGACATTTCTAAATTTATGAGAATAATAGTGATTGTTTTATTGAAAATGAATAAATTATAACAAATTATATTTTTATTTATAAAAAATTTATGAAAAAATCTCAATATAAAAGTAATATCTATCATTATTGATATGTAAATATACTTAATCTCATTATATATATGTAAAAGTTATTAGAATGTTAGTTATATTTGCATCTGGAGTTCATCCTTCATATGTTATTTTACTATTAGTTGATGATATTATATGTCAATGATGACGTGATATCACTATTATATGAATTTTTTACTTAAATTTTGTAAAAATTTAATTTATATTACCATTATATAATTTATTTTAAGACTCAAGTACATGACTTTTTTACATTGTTTATGATATGTTAGTTATACGCAATACTTTCTTTTCGATTTTACTCTAAATTAATTGTAAAATTTTATGTGAATTACTTTTATAATAATTTATTTAAGTTTTTGTACTTGATATTAATTCAAAAATTATTATTATTTTCTTATTGTTGGTTATGGAAAAAAAAAAAAATTTGTAGTTGTAATTAATAAGTGCTCTTTCTAATTTAGTTTTCTAACTCTGCCACTGTGTGCAAGTGTATACCATATGTATTTGCGTAAGTTTTCACAAATATACGTAAGTTACTTTATAAAATTGCATAAGTTTTCACAAACATACGTAAGTTAATCTATAAAAATTTGAGAAATCACAATTTTTGTATATTTGTGAGAATTTATGTAATTTTGTAAAATAACTTATTTATATTTGTGAAATTTACACGAGTGTATATGGTATGCACTTTGCACATCTAAACACCCACTGAGTTGAATAAAATTATGGGAAAAACATCAGTAAATCCCAAGTTTAGATAGTTTGAACCATTTAGTCTTGCAATTTATTTTGTAGACTGATTGGTCCCATGTTAATGTCAATTACACGTGAGCCGCGAATGTAACGCATGTGTTAGCTGTTTGGAGGGTTATATTAGGTGTTTAGGTGATGTTGTAATTACCAAAAAGTCCAAAGGTAAACTGTAGCATTTTTTTTTCCTTTTCCTCCATTGCGAACAAAACAGAAGCTAAAAAATGAGAACATTAACGTTTCCTTGGCGACGTTGCAGTGTTGATCCTCAGTTTATATGAGTTGAATGTTGAATTTGGGAACGTTACACTCAAAATTCATTATTCCCCAAACAACATTACAAACCCCCCAAAAATGTGACGCCCCAAATTTTTGGAACATCAAGGGAAATTAAATAAATAAAATGACTTAATAAATTAAAAAGTTGACATCTTAATATGGCATTCCAACTCTCGTACATAACCAAATGTTTAAATAATATTAAATAAAAACTTAAAATTATCCAAATACAACATCAAATGAAATTATAAGGTCTTTAATAGCTAATATATAAGATAATAAAGTTATTCGACTTTAGTCATGATTTCAAGTCAGCCAAGGCTTTACGTTATCGTCAACTCCATTTCAGCTTCAATTATTTCCTCGTCAAAACCTGGCATAAAACGCCAGGGCAACAAAAATATATGCCATGAGTTTTGCAACACAGTAAGAAAATATAACCAACTTACCATTCTTTTTAAGAGAAAAATAATGAGATTATAAACATAAGATAACAATATAATTGTAAACATAAATTACAACCATTAAAGTAATTTCAATAATTTTAATAAGTTAGGTGACACTCGAAATCTCACCAAAGAGATTTAACTTACCAACCACTAAGCATGACAACGGTTAATTTGAAACCCTCCCTTGGTCAAATATTTAAGTGTTACCAACCGTAACCACCAGGGATGGCCACGTCTGGAGTTATATACCCAAGTAGTAGCATCCGTGGTGCCGCCTAAGGGATCCGCCCAGTGCGTAACCTCAGTGTGCCACCCAGACATCCACCCTTATTCCAAAACCGAATACCGAAAAGCGTTCAAATAAGTCCCGTGCCATCTTAGAGTTTCGCAACACAATTTACGTGAGAATTCTCAAAACCAGGGCTGTAATAACCCCGACCCGTGATTAGCTATTAATCGGTGATTAGGGATGCTAATTAAGTGCATAGGATTAAATACAGGATTAATATGTAATCTGCATCATCAATGGTCATCTATTTGTTGATCGTTAAGTAATCGGTTCAAGTTTAATGGTTAAACTGTAAATTGAAGGCCTTATCGGCATTCGAAAATGAAATTGGTTACACCAATATGTTAATTGGAATTTTTAGAACGTTATGGTATATTTAATTAAAATGTGATTTGGTATGATTAAATTAGATTAAATAAGCCAATTAAAGAGTTGGACTTATTTACCGTTTTGCCACCTAGTGGCCAAATCCATACAAAACATATTTTAGCCCCCTTTAGCTCATTTTGAGCTCATTTTTCATCTCCTTAGTGGAAAATTCTGAGATAACATCTTAGAGAGAGAGTGTGTGCAATTTGAGAGAGAGGAAGGAGAATTCAAGAGAGATTGAAGGCTAGAGTTTGAATTAAACCAAGATTGTGCTAGATTAAGTGAGATTCAAGACTCTAGGTGAGAGTTCAACCCCTAATCTGTAAATCTAAGTCTCTAACATGAAGATTTTGTGATTAAATATGTGCATTGGGCTTGGGTTTAAGAATTGGGTTGCAATTCATACATGCATGCTCATGTAGGTGTTGGACCGGTTACTCTAGTCGGAAGACGTTATGTGATATGTGATATGTTCTATGGAGTATGCCATTATTATGTTCTGATATGAGATGACTATGATTATGCTATGATCTGTTTTATACGTATAACATGTTCGGAATTCGTTTACTAACCCCTTTACCTTAATGTTATTCACTGGGCTTTAGCTCACTGTTTGTATTTATATATATTATAGGTGAGCATTTTGGAGTGCAAGCCCGAAGGTTTTGTGGGGGGACTGTGTTCTGTTGTCAGCCAACCTTTGTGCCTCACGAGGAGGTTCCCGAAGTGTCTTGGGATCAAGTTTTTGTTTAGTCCTGGTTATGCATGAGACTGTAATTTAACTATGTTGGCTGTACTTAAGAATTTGGTAATGTGTGTGGTATAATATATGGTTGACTACTGGTTATAATTAAAGTTTTAAAATTATTCCGTTTCATGTAAGTCAACACAGCTCATTGGACATTTATATTTTCGTATATTGCTTCCGCTAGTCCCTTATTATATGCCTGTCTATTCAGAGGCCGTAGGTAATCTAAGGATTACTGGCCGGTTACGATGCTAAACCAATATGGGCGGGTTTGGGTCGTGACAGAGTGGTATCAGAGCACGAGTTATACCGCACACACGTGTCCATATGAGCTATAGGATGTCTTAGAGATGAAGTAGGGACATTGCATTATCATGTGTAAACATACGAACGTATTTGAACTGAAAATGGAAAGAAATGAATCTATGAGTTAAATGGAATAACATGTCTTGATAATTTTAAATACCGAATGTAAAATCTGTATGAACACGAACGTATGAAAGTAAAGAATCATGTGACGGTATCTGAATTGAACTTGAAGTGTAAACACGTCTGATATGAAATGAAATGTAAAATCCGTAAGAACTTTCCTTGTACTGATAAGCACCCTGTTTCTGTATAGATCAATGGAAAGAACAAGGAACGTAGACGAATATGAATCTTCTGCCGCTAGAATTAGCCGGTTAGAGGAAATGGTTGAAGCCTTAACTAAAAATCTGAAACAACAGCAACAAGGGCAAACATGTGTACCTGAACTAGCTGATTATGATATGATAGAACTGACACAGAAATATAATAAGATGAAACCACCTGAGTTTCTGGGGGGTATTGAACCGTTAAAAGCTGAGGCTTGGGTTTTAGAAACCGAGAAAATATTTGAGGTATTTCCGTGTACTGAGGCACAAAAGGTTTTGTTGGCAACATTCACACTTAAAGAAGAAGCTAGGAGATGGTGGATGTTAGTTCGAAATGATAATGAGGGTGTGACATGGGATAGGTTTAAAGAGATTTTCTTCGAAAAATATTTTCCCCAATGTATCCGAGATAGGAAAGCATCTGAATTTATACAACTGAAACAAGGCAAAATGACTGTGGCCGAATATGAAACCAAATTTACTGAGTTAGCCCGATATGCGCCCCATATGATAGACACTGATGACAAAAAGGCTAGGAAATTTGAAGGTGGGCTTGACTTAGAGGTGTATGACCGAGTTGGCATCTTAAAATTACCAAAGTACGTGGATGTTCTTGATAGAGCCCTAATGTCCGAAACAAACATAGCAGCTTTGAAAATAGCCAAATCAACTGAATCAGAAAGAATGAAACAGAAGAAACAAAAATTTGAAATGACTGGTAATTCAATGACCTCTACAACTGAAAAATTTGGGGCAATGACTGTGAACAAAGAAGGTCAGGGGAGTAATGTGAACAAAGATATACCTATCTGTAGAGAATGTGGGAAACAACATTGGGGCATTTGTCGTCGTCTGTCAGGAGCTTGTTTTAGATGTGGTCAGAAAGGGCATTTGGCTAAATCTTGCCCGCAAACTTATCCGAACAACAAAAAGCCTTAATCTACACCCTAGTTCCAGAAAATGCTCAGAACACCGAAATGACTAACGCAGGTATTACCCTAACCATGTGTAATTGTTTTATGGGAATTTGTGTGTGAATCATGTGTTTCTTAACTTGATATAGATAGTGGACATACCAGTGGATAAATTGAATTGTTAGAACTATGAACTTATGTCATTTGAACCTTGTGAACTGAACGAATTACCTGTGCTTTGGAAATTATTAGAACTTGGGAACAGTGGAAATTTGTCGGGTTAAACCTTTGTACCGCACTGTGAAAAATTTAATATGAACTGTTAAGTGTGAACATTTGAACCATGCTAGAACTGTTAAATGTGGGAACGCAATATGATTGATCAGAATCGAAATCGGGTGGTGTGACTAGAATTGAACCACTATATATCGACTGACATCATCGAATAATTAGACCCATGATCTCGTATTATATATATGAACCAGTCACGTAGAGAATTGCTGAAATTGAGAACCTATGTCAGTTGGGAAGAATGAACTTTTACTTATGAATTTGCGAACGAATGCCTAACTGATAAATGATCCTAGACTCGTATCTGTATATATATATATATATATATATGTGACCTCGCCTGTGAGACTATTAGAATTGATGGGATTGAACTGTGGTTAATGAACATTTTAAGACCTATTGGTTAATATGAACTATCGTGAATGACCTATTGAACTGTGCTTGAACTATTAAATATGGAGACACACTAGTATTGACTGTATATGGGACATGTTGAACTCACATACATCTATACCTTTGCATGGAATGTTGGTTAATTACATTGTATCTAGACTGGGTAGACTTATGACTTGTTGCCTTAACCGTTATATCTGGAGAAACTGTTTTGTGTTCATCTGTGTATAGAACTCGTGAATCTGTATTGAAAAGGGTATTAGACTCTGGACATGTACATATATGACTATACCTTTGCTCAGAATGACTGATATGATTATTTGTTGATGACTTTTAAACGGTGGACTGTGATTGTTGAACATTGACTAGACTGTTGACTAGACCAGGAAGCCTATGCTTTAATGACGATATGATCAATCTGAAACTTTTGTATAACGATCTGCTGTTGTATACCTTATGCTTACACCAACTCAGTTGAGGAATTGTTATACCGAATGTGATGCCTACTTTTGATATGAACAACTATATACCTATGTACCACATGTGAACTTACTAGGAAAATGTAACATTGTACATGACCTGAACTCTTTGATATGAACTACTGTGATACATAACTCTGCTATGATTTGAGAACTGAGGAACTTAGAACAACTGGAAAACTACTGACTATACACCTAAGTGAATGGAGTATGAACTATAGAATTGATGTACCTCATCGGGGAGTGACAAGGAAAGAACCTTTACCTGAACTAATCTGATAGAACTTCTGTTGATGACTCACGCTTGAACTGTTATTTGAGATGATCAGGTAGAACTTTTATTGATTTGATCTGAGAAGATCCTTATTGAGAACTACTGTATGATTTGCTTATATTATAGGGGATTGTAAATTGCTTATGACTGAATGACAGGACCGTGCTGCTAAGGGAATTAATCGGATGAAAATTTGAGTTGATCCTGAACACTTAGGAAGAATGTGAACCGTCAGTAACAGACTATGTGACTATGAAATCTGGTACTTTATGCTTGGGAGATATGGGAATATTGTATATATTTGACATGTGATTACTTACCTGGTATTACCATTTGACCATGAACCTGTTTGACTAGAGAATGACTGCGGTGGTGTTACTATACTTCAGAACTGATGAGATTTGTTGACAACAGGCTGGTTTGATTATAAACTTTGACTATCCTGGGGTATATGTAATCAATATGACTGCTTCCGTATCAACACGTAGTATGATTGAACTGTGAAAACTGAGACTGGGGGGAAAGTATATGAATGGTTACTTCGGAATTCCGTTTACTGATAACTTGTACGAAATTACCTTGTACTCCGGATAACTTTAGAATGACTTGGACTGACTGTGATGGAATACCGAACTGAGAACCAAATTGAACAAGACCGAATGATTGACTCAGAAACTAATAAATCGAATTTCTGTAACTTAACGGGGGAAAATTACTTATGAAAATGAGATTAGTATAATCTATAGCCTCGATAAGTGCTTGGTGTGTGTAGTGCGTGTAATAATACAGTAAAGTTGTGTGTGCAACTGTATTTGTGTTCTATGTCATGAAAGAAGTTTTGCTTTCTGAAATGTTATATGTTGCATACTGCATGACTGTTCAATTTTCTGATGAAGTTTTGTGGCACCCTTAGCTCTTATGGCCCTTGCTCGGGAGTAAGAATACCGTAACCGATGGCCCTTGCCTGGGGGTAACAATACCATGGCTATGTATGTGGTCTTCGGACCTACCTGTTGTGGTCTTCGGACCTACCTGTTGTGGTCTTTAGACCTACCTGATCTAACAGCTAATGGGTGTACCACGTTTGACCTTGTGCGAAATCCGAACATTTATACGTATATGAATCAGTATCTGTTCTGTTACGCTTATGCGTTCTGTTCTGCTCTGTTAGTGCTAATGAATGAACCATGTATGCTTGAGCAAGAAATGTGACATCCATGTATGATCTGGGCAAGAATATGAAAATGGGTATGTATCTGAATCTGCTCTAGAATGAAATCTGAATGTGCATAAGACCCTGTGTTAATGCGAACTCTAACTCCTGTATATGGTTATGTTTCTGTCTTGTAAGGAATGGAACTGTTTTTCTGATATAAGATAACTTGAGTTTGGGGACCAAACTCTTTTAAGGGGGGAAGACTGTAATAACTCCGACCCGTGATTAGTTATTAATCGGCGATTAGGGATGCTAATTAAGGCCCCGTTTGGGGAGTGGCTAAATTAGTCAATTAGCCAAAAAGTTACCTTTTTAGCCAAAAAGCCAACAACCCATACCAAAAAGTCAAAGATTCCCTTTTCTCTCTACTTTTTGCACATCTTTTCGTAATTAGCCAAAAATTCATCCCAAACATATAAGTTTTTTTTACCAACCTTTTTTTTTAGCCAATTAGCCAAAAAGTTACTAAATTAGCCTGTTCCCAAACGAGGCCTAAGTGCATAAGATTAAATACAAGATTAATATGTAATCTGCATCATCAATGGTCGTCTATTTGTTGATCGTTAAGTAATCGGTTCAGGTTTAATGGTTAAACTGTAAATTGAAGGCCTTATCGGCATCCGAAAACGAAATTGGTTACACCAATATGTTAATTGGAATTTTTAGAACGTTATGGTATATTTAATTAAAATGTGATTTGGTATGATTAAATTAGATTAAATAAGCTAATTAAAGAGTTGGACTTATTTACCGTTTTGCCACCTAGTGGCCAAATCCATACAAAACATATTTTAGCCCCCTTTAGCTCATTTTGAGCTCATTTTTCATCTCCTTAGTGGAAAATTCTGAGATAACATCTTAGAGAGAGAGTGTGTGCAATTTGAGAGAGAGGAAGGAGAATTCAAGAGAGATTGAAGGCTAGAGTTTGAATTAAACCAAGATTGTGCTAGATTAAGTGAGATTCAAGACTCTAGGTGAGAGTTCAACCCCTAATCTGTAAATCTAAGTCTCTAACATGAAGATTTTGTGATTAAATATGTGCATTGGGCTTGGGTTTAAGAATTGGGTTGCAATTCATACATGCATGCTCATGTAGGTGCTAAATCACCATGATAGTTAGGAGTTTTACCATTTGTGTTGATTTTGGAGGTTGAAGGGTACATGCATGCATATTTCATCAAGTTTTGTAAGACTAATTCATGTTTTTGAAGTCTTGGAAGAGAATGTGGAAGAGAAATCCACATGCATACATGAATAAGTGGAGTTTTGACATGTTGAGGTTGGTTTTAAGCATCTATGTTGTTATCAAGAGTTATTTGACTCATGCATGGGTAATTCATTATGTTTTAAGGTTTAAATTCATGTTTTGAAAATGATTTCTTGCATGCATGGAGCTTAGGAGCTCAAATTTCAAGTTTCATGAGTGTTGAAGACAAAAGCTTTAAAGAATTCACATGCAAGTCTTACCTTTGAAATTCAAGTTGAAAATGTGAGTTTTGACAAACCTTGGGCCATGATTTTTATAAATTGATCTTTAAACTTTCATATTCTACAAGTTTTCTGGGTTATCTCAAGTTTTAGGGCCCAAGAGATGAGTTTTGAAAGGTTGAGTGTCGAATTTGAAGTTGGAGGTGCAATCTGGAAATTCCAGATTTTGCATCTTCGCTCGAGCGAAGGAGAGCTCGCTCGAGCGACCACTCTGAGGTTGTGCTCTCCGCTCGAGTGACCAAGAGTTCGCTCGAGCGTAAATTTCATGCTCCCAGAAGTTTGCATCATTTACAGATCACTCGAGCGAAGGAATGTGCGCTCGAGCGACCAGTCACATTTTTGCATGCTCGCTCGAGCGAGGAAAGCTTCGCTCGAGCGAGGACTTAAAATTCTGAAATTTTGCCTAAGTGTTCCAGGGTATGTTTTGACATCCTCATTGCATCTTAGGCATTCCTAAGCCTTAATTAAGCCATAGTAATGAGGTTATGGGCTAGAAACACACACTAAGAAAAGAATGTAACAAGCTTACGAATGGCAAGTGTGTATATGACTTGAGCATTGTAATAAGAATGAATCACATTAAGAGAATGCAAGAGTGTGTGTGTTCTAACATTGTGATAAGAACCAACGTGATGTAAGCTAAGCCCTAATGGCCGCATGAATGAGTAATGATAAAATTCGTTGGTGCCATGTATTTTGTGATTGTAGGTCAATGTTCGAGAAGTGATTGACCATCTACGGAACCACTGTGAGTAACGTTATCGTAAAGATACGTTGATATGAAATTATGTTCCAAATGTGATATATCAAGCTATGATTTCTGAAATGATATATGTTTCTGTGAACGAAGATCCATGTTTGAAATCTATTATGGCATCCATAGATAGTCCTAAGTCATGGGGGACGGCATGAAAATGCGGGTCCATGACATTTACAAGATCTCGTTAGCCACTTCATTGTGGTGTTTGTTTAATCGGTGTCCGGGACCGGTTACTCTAGTCGGAAGACGTTATGTGATATGTGATATGTTCTATGGAGTATGCCATTATTATGTTCTGATATGAGATGACTATGATTATGCTATGATCTGTTTTATACGTATAATATGTTCGGAATTCGTTCACTAACCCCTTTACCTTAATGTTATTCACTGGGCTTTATCTCACTGTTTGTATTTATATATATTATAGGTGAGCATTCTGGAGTGCAAGCCCGAAGGTTTTGTGGGGGGACTGTGTTCTGTTGTCAGCCAACCTTTGTGCCTCACGAGGAGGTTCCCGAAGTGTCTTGGGATCAAGTTTTTGTTTAGTCCTGGTTATGCATGAGACTGTAATTTAACTATGTTGGCTGTACTTAAGAATTTGGTAATGTGTGTGGTATAATATATGGTTGACTACTGGTTATAATTAAAGTTTTAAAATTATTCTGTTTCATGTAAGTCAACACAGCTCATTGGACATTTATATTTTCGTATATTGCTTCCGCTAGCCCCTTATTATATGCCTGTCTGTTCAGAGGCCGTAGGTAATCTAAGGATTACTGGCCGGTTACGATGCTAAACCAATAGGGGCGGGTTTGGGTCGTGACAAGGGCTCACCCTGAACAACCGGTATTGACCGTCAACCCTTAATTTTGTACACTCTTTAAAACCAAGACTCACCCTGAACAACTGGTATTAATCCTTTATTAATAACTTTATATATTGAACACAAATTATTCAAATCTCAATCACCAATAATGTTATACCAACAAAAAAAACTCCCAACATAAAACATTATACATGTCACACAATAATAATTCAATACCCAAAATTTAACAGACAATTAATTTAAACAATGGTATGAACATAATAACTTAGATATTAAAATTATAAATAAATTATTTATACAATTCTAAAATTCGTATAATTGAACAGAATACTCAATGTGGATGTTTAGGTCACTTTTCAGAAAGAATTTCAGAAAAATAATATGTAAATAATCCTGAAAAATTTCCAGCAATCTTTATGACACAGATTTGTCACATTTCCTTACATTAATTCCATGCTTAATTTTATAGATCAAATCCATAATCTAAAAATTTATCATGAAAATGGACTTCTCAAATTTCATCTTTTAGTTAGAAATTACCAGATTTGGCTTAGTGTAGAATTTTAAATAAATTTTCAAATACAAATTAAAATCTGTCTCACAATTTCAGATTTAGTTAAAAAATTTTATAAATTCGTAGAAAGCTCAAAAATTGTTGCCAAAATTTCTGGATGAACTAGACATCATTATCAATAACTTTGTAGAAGAAATCATCTCGAAATTTTGAGTATAAAATTGTGTAAAAATTTGGACAAACATGCTGGCAGATTCAAAACAGATTACTCTCAACGCAGTTTCAGATTTAGTAAAAACAAATTTGTATAAATTCGTAGAAAGCTCAAAAATTGTTACCAAAATTCCTGGATGAACTAGACATCATTATCAACAACTTTGTAGAAGAAATCATCACGAAATTTTGAGTATAAAAATGTCTAAAAATTCGGGCAAATATGCTAGCAGATTCAAAATAGATTACTCTCAACGCAGTTTCAAATTTAGTAAAAACAAATTTGTATAAATTCGTAGAAAGCTCAAAAATTGTTACCAAAATTCCTAGATGAACTAGACATCATTATCAACAACTTTTTAGAAGAAATCATCTCGAAATTTTGAGTATAAAATTGTCTAAAAATTCGGGCAAACATGCTGGCAGATTCAAAACAGTTTAGACAATGTTTCATATGTATATAATCTAAAAATTTCAATTACATATAAAAAAAAAAATGAGAGGATTGAAAGGGTTTTTTTACCTAATAGTTGATTCAAAAGAGTGACAAAATGGTAGCAAAATTTTGCTTCCTTAATCTTCCTCTCTTCTTCTCCTTCTATTGAATTTTTTTTTTTTTTTCTTTTTTATTCCTTAGTTTCACCCGTCCAAGGCATGCATAGGCTAAGCCTTCCATGGATATATACAAATCCTGTTGAGCCTTTCCCTTCTCACTCCCTCTCTCTTTTTCTCTCTCTCATTATTCTTCCCACTGAAAGTCTCCTTAACCCAAGAATGATAATGGGATGGAATTTTCCATGCTTTCATGCAAGCTTGCAGGTGGCACATACTTTGCCACCAAATTTGATTCCCTTTCCTTTTTTTTTTTTTTTAAAAAAAAAAAAAAAAACTAATAATTTATAACAATAATTATTGAACATTGACAAAATTATTCTTAATAAGGTTTTTGTTAGTGATTGAATTGGGTTAATTTAAAACTAATTTTTACACTAATATACAATTCAGATAGACTGTAGACAAAATTAATTAATTAATTAATTTTTTTTAAAGAATAATTAAATGTGGGGTTTCCACAAAAAAAATCTTAGAAAATCATGGAAATCTCTTCTGTCACATTTATAGTGGTGAAGCGGCGTAGGCACTAGGACATCCTGGAGTGATATTAGCATTGAGGACGTAACGTCGGCAATTTAAAATTAATCCATTGACGGCATCGTTGATCCTGTGTTAGTGCGATGACAACAAGTATAGGTGTCTTCGATGTTAGTTTGGTTTTTTGTGAAATAATATGACATCAAGGTTGATGCCCGAAATGGGTCTTTGTTTAATTGGTGAGTTATGTGGGGTTTTAGGTGATCTTGTTCACGTCGCAGATTTGGGATTTACCATTGATTGCAATGTGATGTTATGCATGTTTGTAATGTGAAAAACACCATTTTTTTTTGGTTAATGTTGGAATATTTTCACGAGTTTGGGGTTTACCAGTGATTACAAATGTAATGTTGTGCATGTATGTAATGTAACAGACGTATGGTGTTATAACTAATGTTTGTATGATTGGGTGTGTATTTTGTAATATTGGGGGTTAGTGGGAGGATGTATGCCTAAAAGTGTTGGTGGGATTTGGTGGTAGTAGGAGATAGTGGTTGTTAATTGTCGAGTGTTGTCAGACTGTGTCGATGTTATGTTATGTGGTTGGTGTTTGGTGCTAATGTTATAGGTTGTTAGTGGAAGACTTAATGGTACGGCAATGTGGTTTTGGACTGATGTTATGTAAGTAAATATGAACATTACAACCCACACACCTTCTCAGGAAAACGCAAACGATTTAACACCAATAACAAAATACCAAGTAGGTAACATCAATAATTCCCACAATCACTCCACAAAATTCCTAAAAAAAATGAAAAGGTTAAATCATACCTTATCCACATACACTCAATCCCGAAAAAATATTAAAAACATAATCACAATAAGAGGCAAACAAGTAAACTCAAATATTATTAAATCAAATAAATAATATATACTACAAATAAAAAGGACTATTTGGTTTATAAAAAAACATGTAGGACTAAATGGACTAACATTTCTCCAAATGGGATTTATGAGTAATTTTTTCTAAAATTATTAGTACAATAAAATTGAATAAGAAATTATTAGTACGATATTATTAATTTAGAGAGAAAAGATAAATTGTATTTATTTATGTATTAATAATAGTATAGTGGTATTAATTAGTTGAGATTAAAATATATAAATTTGTATAAAAATCCTCAATATATAAAATGACTTTGCTAATATCCTCCCTTATGAGGATTCGTAGTCTTGCAATATTCTTGCAAAACAAATTATGTAAGACCCATCATATTGTTAATACAATCTTACCACCAGCGTCTCCATCAATGAATTCTAATAGCCGTGTCGTTAAACCCAAACAATAATAATATGAGAACTAAGGGCACGTTTGTTTGGCGGATTAAGTTGGATAGAATTGTTAGTGAAAGGATTGTTAGTGAAGAGATTGTTAATGTGAGGATTGTTAGTGAGGGGATTAAGCAAAAGTGTTTTTGTTTTGATGATAGTATGAGAGATAATTAGTGATAGGATTGTTAAATTATTTTTGTATAAAATAAATAAATAAATTATTTCTATATTAAAAAAAATTAAAACAAATATTGAAGTAAACAAGTGCACTTGGTAAAAAAAAATGAAATTAAAAAAATAATTTTTTTATATAAAATAGACTCAATCCCCTCACTATTTTCCTAATCCCACCCAAAATCTACCCAAGCTAATCCCCCTATGTGGGGGTATTCATAGTCCCATGGGACTACTAGTCCCCTCCTATTTTTTCCAACCAAACATGGACTATGTAGGGCCCACGGGATTGGTAGTCCAATCCCCCCACCTATAGAGCCTAACAAACATGGCCAAATGCATTATGTATCTATAATTGTAGATTTTTGGGCAATTTTTCCTTTGTTAATTTTTCAAAATTAAATATGCAACTTCAATTTTTGTGAAGCACTTCAAAATGTTATTTTTCTTCTTCTTCTTCTTCTTCTTCTTCTTCTTCTTTCTTTTTTTTCAATAAATTTTGAATTTTATTAAAAGTTCAAATCGAAAACTAATTTAGCACCAAATTAAGCCCATAAGAACCAAGCCTGACTTGAAGCCCACAAACCCATAAGTTGGGACTAAGCTTTAGAATCTAAGATGGGCCATTCGAGCTTGACCCGTTAACCAGTCAAAACTCACGGACCTAGGCCTTAAATTTTAGGATTAATTATAACAAGATTTTTTTAATTATTAGTAAGTATCACTTTATGTCATCATTTATGAATTTATAAATTTTGATCCGTTCACTTTTGAAAGTATATATCTTTCACCTGTCTAGACCATCTCCAAAAAATGTATATTTGTATAATTTCATAATTGAAAAACTTAATATATACGAGTTCATAAATAAGAGAAATAAGTGATATTCACTAATTAATCCTAAATTTTAATCAGTGATATTCCCTAATTAAATAATAGTTGAAAATTCTTTGTGTAATTAATTCCAAATTTTACTATAAATTTTCAAAATAAAAAGATTATAAGAGTAAAATACAAATACATCCCCTAAAATTTTATTAAAATGCAAATTGTTGCTTGTAGTTGTAGAAATTACATCTCACAGATCCAAATTTTTAATTGCATAATAAATGAAATGACTAATTTAATAATAAATTATCAAATAAATTAATATTTTTTTTGATAACATAAAAAATATATTTTAATTAATAATTTAAATAATTTTATTATTATATATAAGAATAATTATTTTTTTTATTAGTTCAATTAATTAAAAAAAATTAACAAAAAAAATATTTATAATTTTAAAAATTACATAAATAATTCATATTCATAAATAGTATGTATTACTGTTAAGCCAGCACGATTGATCAACATAGCTATAATTTCTCATATTGACCGCATTGCAATAACTTTCATCTTTTCCGTACATCCAAACTCTCTCTCATCGCGCGTAAAGAACACGACCACATATACTTTCCACGTGGCGGTTCACTACAATCACCGAACGCGCGTAAACTAAATGCAAATCTCTATGTTGACAGATGGACGGCCAAGTCGGTAGTTCCACGACGTCGTATCATATATATCTTCTTGGAACAAAAAACAAGCCCAAAAGCAAAACCATGTGGGCGATCCAAAAAAAAACAACACTTTGTTCGTTCGTCCATCTCTGTCTCTGCTTCTTCTCTGTCTATTGTACTCATTTATATACAGATATCACTTTCAAAATAAATAAATAAATATCACTTTCTCTCAGCTAATTTTACTCACAGCATTCAATTTTAGGGTTCTTGGAATCACAATCACAACTCTTAATTCGACAACAACAGCAAACAAGAAACTACAAGAAAGAAGAAAAAGGAAGGCTTTTCACTGAAACCCCAATTAATTATTCCTTTTCTTTTTGGGTAATTCTCTCTCTTTTTCATCATTTCGGTACTCATCTTTTTATCTAGTTTTTGGGGTTTCTTGATCTTTTCCTTTTTTTTTTTATCTCCCTTTTGGGTGCCAAGAAAGTTCAAGAAAATAAAATTTGGATAGATAATTCTCTTTGGCTTTGAGTCGATTTGTGTATTGATTTATTTGTTTTTTTGTTTTCTGGGTTTCTTGTGGGGCTAATCAGCGGAATTGATAGGGCTTAATTCAATTCAAAATTTTGTTTTTGTTTTTGCTTTTGGGTCTTTGCTAAATTTTCTGTGGAACCAAGCAAGGGACAAAATGGCATGCCAGGCAATGCATTCATGGACATTTATTGGGTTAGTTGGGGCTTTTCTTGACCTTGCTATTGCTTATCTTTTACTCTGTGCGTCAACTCTTGCTTTTATGGCCTCGAAGTTTCTGGGTTTCTTTGGACTCTGCTTGCCATGTCCTTGTAATGGACTGTTTGGCAATTCCAAGGGCAGTTATTGTTTGCAGAGACTATTAGTAGATTGCCCAATTGAGACCGTCTCTTCTGTTCAATTGTCTGTGAAGAGCAAGTTGCCCTTCAGTTCAATTTGGGAAGAGGACCAAAATTACCAATTGAATTTGAAGGTAATTAGAGATAGGGACAATTATTTTGAAGGTTTAATTGAAATGGAAGGCGATGCATCCTGTAGCTCAATATCTCGCACCGGGAAGTCAGAAAATGTGTCTGAAAGGGACTTGGTTCTGAGGAATGAATCGGATATGGGGCTTGGTGTAGTGAATTCATCATTCCATGTCAAAGAGGGAAGGTTTGATCTTAAGGGTAAGGGGATTATAAATCAAAGGCCAAGGAGTGGTCTTAGGCGTCGTCGAAAATGTGTTACTGATTTTGGGAAAGTTTCTTCTGTTTCATCAGACAATCCTTCATGTGCAGATGCTCAGTCACCTCTTAGCATCAATCATAAAGGGGGTGAGGAGATTGAACTCAGCTCAGTGCCTTTTGATTCTGGGGTTGACGCTAATCGCTTTCACTGTGAGTGTTGATTTATGTTTCAGGAAAAAAAAAAATTTGCACCTTTATTGTTGTTAGCATCTTTTCCATTGGACATGAGACAAGATCAGAGGCATTAATGTTGCCTTCTTTGAGCTACAAGAAGCTTGGTGCTGCGCAGTGCCCTTCACTTCAAAAATAGTTCTGTGTATAATCTAGATAAGAAAACATTGAATTTGAAATACCTGTTCTATGCATGTCCAATGCCCCAAATGGAATGCTATCTGTTGAAATTTTGTCTCTGGGGATTTGAAAAACTCTAGGCTAGGTATGGGTAAGGGATTGGGGAGGGATTTAAACCAAAAAGGGATAATTTAAAATCGTTTGTTTAGATTAGAAAAGAAGCTTTGCAAATTCTCTTTGGGTTTTAATGATCAAATCCCCAACATTACTGTTACAATTCTTATTTCTGAATGAAACATGTATAATTGTGACCTCTTTTTAAGTTAATCATGGATATGAAAACTTAAAGTTGGATAAGAAATACTTATATACTATCTCCTAATAACATAGTTTTCAAATTTTGAGATTTAAGATGTGGTTTCTAATCCGTTCGTTATGAGTATTTCAAGTATTCTAAAATGCCTCATAATTCCTTTGTCAGAAAGAATAAAGCATAATGTAAATGACAATAACAATTAACAAAAATATACAAGAGAAGAAAAAAAAAAAAAAAAGTGTTCTTGGTTTGAAATATGTACTACCACCTTTACATATATAGCAAGGGTTAAGTTCTATGTTTAGGTCCCTCTTTCACTTAAACACTTTAAGTTGTTTGCTTGAGAGTTCGAACCTCAGATATTTTTCCATGTGCTCACCTCAAGGCATGACCCTTCACATTTCAAAATGATATTTTGGATATGAATCAGCAGCACTTTTAAGTTGGTCTATCAGAATTTACATGGTATCCTATACATATGTAAAATGCAAGTATTTAATCGTGCGTTTGCTAATAAATAATATGCGTGCCAACACTAATGCTTTTGTGCCTTCCTGGTATGTGATTTTAGACGATGAGGAGGATCATTTTATGGGGAATATTGTGGAGAGAGCTTCACATGGTTTTGACCTGATTGAACCTTTTGATGAAAATAAGCCAGCTGAGAAGAATACATCTTTTGAAGAGATAAAGAGTAATGCACAAAAGGAGCTGGATTTTGATGGTAATGAGAAAAATGCAATCAGAATCTTGGAACAAGCACTTGAAGAAGAGCAGGCTGCACGTGCAGCTCTTTACCTTGAGCTTGAGAAAGAGAGAAGTGCTGCTGCTTCGGCTGCAGACGAGGCCATGGCTATGATACTGCGTCTACAAGAGGAGAAGGCACTTATAGGAATGGAAGCTCGGCAATACCAGAGGATAATAGAAGAGAAATCTGCCTATGATGCTGAAGAAATGAACATTCTCAAAGAAATCCTTGTCAGGAGAGAGACAGAGAAGCATTTCTTGGAAAAGGAAGTTGAAGCTTATATGCAGATGATTTATGATGGAAATCAGCAGTTACAAGATGATATTCAGAGTATGGAGAACGCACACACAGAACAACTTTCTTCTTCACTTGATCTGGGTGAGGAGGATACATTCCTGATGCTCCAACAGCTTAGCAAATCCATTGATAAGAAGGAAATAGTGAAAGAAAAAAGTTCAGTTAATGAGGCCTCGTCTATTAATGAACAACACTGTGCCCTTTCTGTTGGGGAGAAATTACAAATTTCAGAATGGGATGGACCACCTGATTTTTCAAAGCAAGTAGACCTAGACAAACAGTTTTCACAGACATTGACTAGTTCTGAAGAACACAAATTTTCAGAGAAAACCATACTCTTATCAGGTGAACAAGAAGAGCAAGACATTAATGCCCATGAACGCAAAGGAATGGCAATAAAGACTGTTGAAACCCATAATGTACCTGACATAGATATTCCATATGATGGCGAAATTTTAGAGCAGCATGGGAAAAAAGCATCTCAGGGAAGCAAAGATCCTGGCAACTTGATACTTGATAGGGAGCCTTGTGTTCATGACGTTCATGTCATTGATGGTGAATCCAATTTGTCTAATGAGATCAGAGCAAACAAAAATGAATTGCTCTTGGAGAATGACATTTCAAATGTTCACAGAATAAACGATATGCCATTAAAAGGTTCTGAGGTTCAGAGGATAGGTGTCCAATCCGATTGTTCAAGCACTAGCGGGATGAACACTGAGCCAGACATTGACAGAAGCAGTTCAGATATGACAGCTGGGCTACCACCTTTACATGGGAAATCTATACCTTCTAATCTGCAAAGAAATTCCACACCAGTAATTGAGAATGAAAGGTTGAAAATTGATTCGGAAGTTGAATGGCTCAGAGAAAGGTTAAGGATTGTGCAAGAAGGAAGAGAGAAGCTCAACTTCCCAGTGGAGCATCAGGAAAGGGAAAATTTTCAATTGCAACTTCTGGAGGATATAGCATGCCAACTTCGAGAGATTCGGCAACTAACAGAACCTGGAAAGGCAAGGCGCCAGGCTTCTTTGCCCCTGCTATCCCCGAAGGTTTGATCATATAGATTTCTCTTTCTTCCTTTTTACATCCATATCAAATACATAATCAAACCAACCAAAGCTTTGTGTCCCAATTAGGTGTGGTTGGCTGCATGAATCTTTCTTTTCCATTCCGCTCCATCAAGGGTTATATGCTCAGCTAAATTAAATATATTTATATAATTTTTTTCTATTGCATCCCATGTCATTTTCTGTCTTCCCTTCCTAACATTTTCATTTACGGTGATCATATCACTTTTCCTTACCTGTTGCATATGTAGATCTTTGTTGCACATAACTAAATGGTCTTATTCTATTGGTGTTACTACTATGATTTCACAAATATATTCATTTCTAATTCTATTTTTTCTAGCCTTACTACATATCCATCTAAGCATTTTCGTCTCATCTCAGTTACACTCATTTTATGAATCTGGTATTTCTTATTTGCCAAATATTCTGTCCCTGTAAAACATTATTGGACTTATAGTTCTATATTTTTCTTTTAATCTTGTTAGTAGTCATCGATCAAATAATATGCCAAGAAACACTTCTCCACTTAAGCCAACCTGCCTGGATTCCAAATAAAGTGCCAAATAGAGTTCTCATGTTGCATGCTCATTCTCTTGAAGCTTATGTTTTCTTCCATCAAACAGGTTTGATCAAGTGATCATCCTACCTCATGATCATTCATATGCGGCATGTAGGTGCATGCTGACACCTAAATGTTTTGGACCTTCCACTTGGGCAGTTTTTAAGATTTTAAAATTTTAATGTTCAAAATTAATAAAAAGACACCGAACAATTGTAAGAAAAAAATAAATCAAATGAGGTTAGAAACAACACATAACCCATCTGTTTTTGCTTGGTCCTCACTCTGTTGTCTAATACTATAATGCGCTAACTAGATGCCAACACATCAAAAATGATTTGTTTTATTGTGTAAACCTGTATGAAGACTACATGTTCTTGGAGGCTTTTCTCGTCACGCCTAAATATTTTCTTGGACCATAGTTATAGTTCTTCTAGATTGTTTCTCCTCTGGAGTTTTTGGTTTTCTTTCCCGTATTGTATTGTTTAATGTAGAAGCCAATACTGCTCTCAAGCCCAACCCAAATTTTCCCAAACCAGCTTCAAAAACCATTAATGCTTTAGGAAATCAATGAATAAATAGATTAAAAGGCAATATTTGTCTTACCCAGCCCCTAAGCCTATGTTTGGATCCTGGATTTATGGAGAGAGGAAAATTGAATACTGGATAAATCTCTTAACAAATTCAAGATCTTAACACAACCTAAAGCTATGTTTGGATCATGGATTTGGGTAGGGATTTGGAAATGTGAGGGAATATGAATGATATATAAGCTAAATTTTTTCTCCATTTCTCTCGCCTTTCCTTTCTCTTTCCAAATTTATGATCCAAACACAGCCTAAAGGAAATTTCAGTTTCCTTGTTAGTGAATTTTACTTAGCAAGGCTACAGATAGTAAGGAAAAAAGTGATAATAGGCTGTCTTCCTCGTTCCACATGAAGTTCTTAATGATTCTTTTTTAGTTCCTTAAGGCCAATATCTGTTGCTGACTTCCACAACTTCGGTTTTTAGGTTCTGTCAAAGAAAAGGCGCCATCGAAGTGTATCTTTAGGGGTTCACAAAAACTCATGAGGTACAAGTCTCGTTGCTTTATAAATCAAATACAGAAGTGATTTATTTCCCTTATAAATTTTGAGATTCAAACAGTGCCTAAATGTTGAATATCACTGAAGTGATTTTTATTTTTATTTTTAGTTTTAGACATAGGGTTAATTACCTTTTGTTGATTTGTCTTTTGGGGTTGGTTATTGGTGCTTACTGTGTTTGTCATCTTCCTTGGCTCATTCCGTAGATCTGCTGGGGATCCTTTCTATCAGAAGCCTCATGATCAACATCCACAAAGCGTGTGATTGGTCAGATCATTTCCTGGAAATGGTAGAATTGCAGCATCAAGTAGATAGGAGAGGTATATAGAAACTAGTTTTGTCTCATTAGTGTTGTAAGCAATTAGGCTACACAGTTTCCCTAATAAAGTGTTCGACAAAAGTCTCGGTTAGTAATAGATCCCCTCCCCCTCTATTTTTTCTTCTTTTTTATTTTTTTGGGTTCAATATGTTGTATAAAGTTAGTAATGAAGGTGGGGTGTGGTATGATGACCAACATCTTGTATGTCTATAAAGTAGTTTCTCAAAATCCATTTCCTGGTTGTGGTGAAATGTATATATTTATTTGTACATTTTAATGCTATGTATGTTGGCTTGGAAAGAGGTACATTTTGTTGGTATGCACTTTTGCATTTTGGGGAACTAAATAAGAAAAAAAAGAAGCAAAAACTAAATAAAATAAAAATGAAGAAAAAAATTCAGTATTGTTGGTTTTAGTTTTCTGAATTTAGTTTTTTGAAAACTGAGTTTTTTATTTTTCGTGTTTTTTTGTTTTTAGTGAATATTTTTTAAATTTTAAGTAATTTTTATTTTTTATTTTTTTAGATGCACTTTACTTAGATGTATCTAAATAGTAAAATATTTTAAAAAATTAATAAATACATAAAAATACAAAAAATGTATTGAATTTTTATTTATTTATTTATTTTTTTTGTATTTTTTGGTATTTAGTGTATCTTTTTTTTTTTTTTAAAGTTCACAAATATTATACTTTTAAGTGTATTTATATCAGGTGTGTTTAAAATTTTTTAAAAAATTGCTTAAAATATTAAAAAAATTCATTGAAAACATTAAAATACAAAAAATAAAAATGTAGAATTTTTTAAAAATTGTTTTCTGAAAATTAAAATCAAACAAGTTGATTATTTTGTGGCCAATTCTCTCAACTAATATCCTTTTGTCATGGAACTAATTTATTGAAGCCTGAAAGTCCAATCATACAAGGGGCCTTGAAGGAAAAATTTGATGGAAGACTAGTTTTTATCTTTAAGTATTTATCATTTTAATAGAATTTTTTATACAAAAAAAAAAAAAATGCAATTTTATGTTCAACAAAACACACTGCCAAGTAGCTGGCTCTCTCTCTCTCTCTCTCTCTCTCTCAGAAGAAAGATCATAAACAAATAAATCAGCTTGAAGCTTGGGTACATTTTGATAGTTGCTAATTTTTAAGTTCGAGTTTAATAAGCCAACAAGTATTTGGTACTTGTCTTTTTATTCATCCAGTAGTGCAGGGTTGGCACTGATTATTATTATTATTATTATTATTACGCTTCATCAAACCATTTTCCCAAAAATATTTTCTCCAAGAAACTAATTTCAGCTTGAAACAAATGGAGAATTAGTATTGGTTTTCAGTGGAAAGAGACTCAGCATTAAGGTAATAGAATGAATAAACTGATAGGAAACATGTCAATAGGGTGTATAACGAATCCTCATGTCAAACACTTAAGCTGTGTTTGGATCGATCTTTTTTCTTTCTTTTTCTACCTTTTACAAATCCATTATTCAAACACAACCTTAGAAAGGACACAAATGTACCAAAAGCTTGGTTGTTAAATTGCTCACCATAAGCAAAGAAAGGCATAGACAGAATGAGACTCATATAACACAAGAGAATACTGTGCAAGGAAGAACAAACAGCTACCATAACTTCACAAAGAAGAAATATGTATATATTATGACTTTATCTACCATTCAATAAGCAGTCGATGTCCTTGGTGAATTAGGGCACAGACAGCAACGCTAAGCCAGACATTCTAAAGCCGTGAGGTTAGATATTTAGATTCGGTACAAATCTTTTTTCATTTGATTCATATAGAACATAACAGCTTCATGCAGTTTCAAATCACCTACATATAAACAAGAAGAGACCAACATCAATTAGCTAATGATCTAATTACTACTATCAGTATGAACAGGATATCGCAAGTGTTGCTTGAAGACCTAGTTGGATTTAATTTGAACTTGCATATAAACTCCTTTTTGTTGATTTCAAAATATTCTGAGTATCCATTTTGGAGGTTTTCCCAAACATTTGAAGAGGCTCAAACTCAAATCCATACCACGAGGGAGGGGAAAAAAAGAAGGATAACAAAACACATTCTATCACCTTATCCAAATATTACTTACTTCCTCAAGGAAGCATGAGCAGAATAAGCATGACTATATTTGGAATGATTCACAACATTAGTTGCTGCATTTGGATTGACTAAAGCAATACTATTAGCTAGACAAAATGGTGGGGACTGATATTCCCAAGCGAAACTTCCATTTAACAAGATGGATAGACTTTGAAAATCACCCTCATTCTGACTTATTCATGCCACGAGTGTACAAGACTTGAAAAGAAAACAAATTCCACAAGAGCTACTGCAAAGTTATGGAAAGCCACAAACATGTCGTGTCAAATCAAATCTCCGAGGTCCATCTACAATGCACAACAAATGGGAGACATGTAATGTTTAGGGGAGCAGAGAGGGCGAAGCTGTAGGAATATTTCTTGGGGAAATTGTGTTTCAATGAGAACAACTCGAAATAATTGCATTTTCATGGAGGTCAAAAGCCTCATGTTGCTCCACCACCGCTTACTCATGTTGATACTTATAGATTACATGATTCGACATTGTACAATTCTTCAATATAGGTATAAAACATGTAAGGGTTAGCTAAATGCCCGCTCTTTGTATCAAATGATACCAAAGATTATGACATTAAACATATCCATATTGTCAAGTGATCCAAATAGCACCTATATAAAGCCAAAAATGTCTTAATTAAGACAACAATATGTATTGCTGACACCATCATTTCAAATATCACTCGAAAGAAATTGAAATCCAGAAAGAAGGAAAAAATTCAAGCAATAAGGTTACACTTAGTTGCATCCATTTCAATTAACCTTGCAGTTATAACTTCAATGTTTTATTATTGCAACCAACTGCCAAATTGTTAAAAAAAATCCAGTCTCGGAAAAAATAGAATAAAACAAATAAACAAAATTCACTTGGCGGTACTTTTTATCTACCATGAAGGCTGCAGTCCAAAAACTCAGTATCAAAAGAGGAAGAAATGGAAGTCATTTTTTGTTCCCTTAACCCATGTTATTAGGTAAAACACAAAAGGAAATGGAGAAAAATTCTTGGATGATGCATTACAGCCATATATAAATTATAATTTATTGTAAAAAACGAAGCCCTTTAAATGACTTCATTAGAATACAGGCCAATTTTATGGGCAGAATACATGCAAATTTTGAAGTTAGGCTTTATGGCTATGTTTAGCGAATCAATGTTAAGAAAGGAAGAATTGAATACATTACCAAGGGAAAAGATTACATCAAAGAATTTTCACATTTTTTTGTACAACAAACAGCTAGTCATAGTGATTACTAAATACCTGTGTGCATCTGCTTTTTTAATGATTTTAAAGGCACAGAAACCTAGGGTTGGTTTGGGATGTTCTAAAAAAGTGCACTTTTTGACTTATTGGTGGGTTTGGATTGGGTTTGGGTTGGGTTTGATGTGATGTGTTAGAGAGGTGATGTGATTTAAATAGAATGATGTGACTTAAATAAGATAGTGACTTTTTGACTTTTTGACTATAAGCCAAACCAGCCCCTAGTATTTATCAATTTGTTACCAAACCAAATGTATGACAGTGTTTTTTCTCCTTGATAACAATATGTATAGCTTCAAATGGGGCAAAGGGTCAAAAAGAATAATAATTTAAAATAAATCAACCCTATTACAAAGTGCCAAGTACATAAAACAGTGAAAACATTATCAATTACTACCTCTGACCAGAGTTCAAATGGACTTAACACCACATAAGTACAGCCTAACCTATACTTCCATCTGTTCAAATAATAAGATATGCACAGGAATCTTGAAACCATTTTAACTGGACTCTGAACTCAATTTGCATACTTAATGTCTCTATCAATTGATGTTAGCATGCAAAGCTAAATCTAAAGGAGGGCACATAATTGAATTCTGCAATGTTCATGGAAACCAGTGTATAATAATAACACAAAATAAATGGCCACGGCGTGAAGTATGTAGTTACCACGCTTCACGCCAACAGCTGATAGGGCAACCAAACGACAGTATGAAATATCTTTTGCCTCCTAGCATCAGTGGCCACCAGGGTAATATGGTACAATAAGCAAGATGCCCCTGTGTGGCTTGCCCCCGCTACCCTTACAAATTGAAGATGCACATTCAACACAAAAAAACAAAAAAAACAAATACTAATCACATTTAATAACCAAAAAAATGAATCCCAACAAAACTTAAATTAATAGAACAGCTTTAGAAAAAGAATTTTGTTAATCAATGACATTGAATTCAAAATATGTGAGGCGCTACCTTGCTGGGTGTGATGCCCCTATCCCCTCACACCGATTGTAATATTTAAATTAGAAAAAAAAAAAAAAAAAACTTGTTTTAATGCTGGCAAATTGAAAATCCCATTGGAATTTAGAACCTACCCAAAAGAAAGTATTATGCTATACTATCTATAAGGAAAAGCCTAATTAATGTAACTTAGAGGTGAAGTTGTGTGTGTGCATGCGTATTGTTAAAATTGGCCATTCTCGGCAAGGTGATTTGAAAGCTAATGAGGGATCAAGATCTGTATTCTTGCTTCATAAGAGAAAAAATAAATAAAGGATTAGTTACTAGTCACCAAGGTTTTAAAAAGTGGCCACAACCGTTACGTAACTATGTAACGGTTGTGGTGGTTACCGCCACCCGTTACGGCCGCTTTTGTAGTGTGATTGAGATTCACAGGTGTGTCAGCCGTAGTGGCTACCATAGTAGTCGTAACTGTACTGTAACAACCGTATTGGTGTAGACACCCCATTTTTGACCGTCCTCAAGACTTGGACGTCACCGTTTGAACACCCGGTGATTATCCATTGTTTGTGTTCGTTTGGAGTTCCCGGAGGTCTCAGCTACGCGCCTTGCCTCAGGATCTCCAAACTCGACCGTTTTGTATTTGGTTTTGCACCAAACACTTGTGTTTTGCCTTGGAGGGGTAGGGAATGCCTTGTGAGGCATCCCCACATATCACCATTTGGCTTGAGGCCACCAGCGCTTGTTTTTGTCCATCGGCCATATATTTGGCGGACCGACACCCTTTTTGGCCGACTGGGCATCAATTTTGTCAAAATGACAATTTTGGCCAGCCGACTATTGTTCATCTGCTTTTAGCAGATATTTTGTGCCACCGTGATAGTGGCACCACTCCATTCCCTCCATACACGTGTATGGAGGATTTCTCTTGAATGGCTTGTTTTGGAAGCCTTACAAGAGGAATTGCCTATATAGGAGAGCTTCTTCTCTTGACATTGGGGTTAGACATTTTAGGCGACTTTTGTAAAGCTTGAGTTCTAGGGTTAGGGTTTGATACATATTCTATCTCTATAAGTGTGTGTTTTGTCCCACTTTTGCTCACAAACACACACTAACACACCATCTCTTGGACTTGAGACCCTTGGAGGGTTGTTTTAGTGTTTTGGAGCTGGATTTAAGCCAAGGAAGGCTGTTGGAGCATTGTTTGTGAAGGAGGGCTTCAAGGGTAAGAAACTTCCCTTTTATTCCCCATTTTTGCATTACTTTTCTACCTATCTTAGAACTGTTTTTGTGCTTAGTGTATAATACAAAAAAGTTCTGTTTTTAAGCCCTCTTGATTGTCTGTTAAGAGTGTTTTGTGGTTTGGAGGTGTTTGACCACCCTTAGGCCTTGAGAGGCCCCATTTTGTGCCATTTTTGGTGAGCTCCGAGACTTTAGTGCTTGGGCCTCCTCACCACTGAAATCTTGAGGGATTTCAGTGGTGAAGATGGTGCCTTGAAGTCTCAAGAAGGAGAGGGCCACCCCCTCTCCTTGTTGTCCTTGAAAAGGACACTTTTTGGCCTCTTGAGGAAGCATCATGCTTGAGTGTTTGTTGATCATGTCTGGGCTGTTTTCTATGCTTATTATGCCATGATATAACATTGTTGTGTGTTGGTTTTGGTACACCATGCATGCTTAGCATACCTACCATGTAATGCCATGTTATTGCCTTAATATGCCTTAGGTTGTTAGCCTTCATTCTAGCATGTTTTAGGCTTAACCTTGTGAAGGTTTTGTGTTTATTTTGCCATGTTTAAGGTTTGTCCATGTTTGTTTGAGTCAATCTTGGCATGCATTACATAGCTCCTTTGTATTGTGGCTTGTTGGCCTTAAGTATGTAAGTGTGTAGCATGCCATTCTTGCATGAAGTTGGTGGGTTGGGATCATTTTCCATGTTATTTCAGTCCCTAAGACATGCTTGTATGCTTGCCTTGGACGCTTCTTTGAAGCTTTGAAAGCTTGCCTTGTATGCCTTATGTTTTGACCATTGTGCATGCCTTTGAATTTGAGTCATTTAGATGTCATTTAAGTGGTCTTTTGGCCTTGTTTTAACATGCTAAAAATCTGTTTTTAGTTGTTTAATGCATGCCATGTTTGCCTTGCTAAGTGTAGTTTAATGCATCATTAGCTTGCTTTGAATTCTTGACTATTTTGCATGCTTTGCTTGCTTTGTTAGTTGGTTTGGCACCTCCTATAGCATGATTTTCAAAGCTTCATTTGCATGCCATTAGTCCATGTTTGTCCCTTTTAAAAGTGTTTAAAAGTTGCTTCATTATGCTTAAGTCTTGAACCATGTATCTATGCATGTTTGCATGAGCATTCGCCTTCATGAACTTAGCATTTTGGCCATTGTTTTGGGACTACTTAGAATTGCCCAATTCATGTTTAAGTCCACCCTTTATTTGGTTTGCATGCTTACCTTGCATGTTTGCTTGTATGCTTGCATAAGTGCCTTGCATTGCCATGTTGCATCCTTAGCTTATATGCCTAGGTTGCATTGCATTTTTTCATGCATGCCTTGTCCCTTGATTTAGTGATTGGGATTGGGCCTTTGATTGTTTGTATGCATTACATTTGAAATTGAAAATGCACACTTGGTTCTTTTGGGCCATCACGCATTGAAATGCGCGATTGGTGGTCCAAGAACCAAGGACCATGCCCCTTTGAGTTATACACATGATAAGAGGCTTGGTTGGTGCATATATTGCTTGGATTGCATTGCCATACAAGGTTCTGCCTTCTGCTGCTGTAAGTTGCAGGTTCTGCAGGAACTTTTTGTCGACTGGCAATATTTAGTGCTGACCGGCAATGTATTGATGGCCAATAGCCTCATTTCTTGCCGATGATCACATGCTGCAGCCGGTGGCCATTCTACTCAGCTGATGGTGATCCCCAGTATCTGAAGAAGCATCTCAGAGACTTTGGCAGTCTTCAGAAGAGCGCAGGAAAACAGAGGCGCCTATGCATGGCAAGACAATTCGAAAGCAGACCGAGCATGCGTTGCATCAGGCTCTCTTCCTGAGGTGGTTTACTGTTTTTCCTAGTTTAGTTAGTTGTTAACTAATTAGGCAATTTGTAATATTTAATTAGCTTGCGTAGTTAATTAATTTGTATTATTCTTTTGGTCCCTCCAAGCGAGGGCGAATCTGTAATAAGTGTGGGTGCGTGTGTGTGCGTGTCTTCCAATCCCCACTTCTTTCTTCCCTTTTATTTACCTGCTTATGATGGTAGATTAGGGCACGTCTAAATTAGCATACCTTATGCTACGCATGCATGCATGCACCAGGCTCGGTATATCATACAAACTGCATTGTATTTTCAATTCCAAATTGAATACGTGATAATTGTAGCATTTCACATGCCATTTTAGGATTAGCCGAGCCTATTATAACTGCATCCTTACATGTGTTGCATTAGCCACTTAACATGAACTAGGACATGCATATTTGCTAACCAGTTTATTGTTTTGGCATGGAGTACAATGTAAGTATTTATGCTTTAGGATCTCACATGCGTGTGAATGTTAACATGACAGCATGATTACCATGTGGCTAAGTGCTTATATGAGATAAACTGCCTGATTGTCTGTGGGTGAAGGTTGGATTGTTTGAGTTGGAAAAACTCGTTGAAATCCGTGTTTTAGCCTACTTGCGAGTAGCAAATTCCAAGGCATTTTCAAAACAAATGGATATGAATGCTTGTTTCCAAATTAGGCAATTTAGTCTATACTTGTTTGCTGTGCGTATAACATAGTAAATCTAGGCTAATAACCGGAACAAGAACACATAATGTTTTCAAAATCGGATATCATGGTTAGTAGAGGCCGGTCTTCGGACCGGGCGAAAGGGGGTGCTCATAGTTGACCTTTCCCGATCGTACCCAAGCTCCTGAGCCAAGACAATTTTGGTGATGACGGACACGTGGCCTTTGGCACCGAGTCAAGGTTTCCTAAATTTCCCCATTAAAAAATATTTAGGTGGCGACTCTGCATCTGCCAAAGCAGTTCATGTTTGGCACTTCTTTTCAAAATCTGTTTTTTTTTTAAAACGATTTGCCAGAGTTGGACTCTTTGATTCAGATTAAGAACCGCAACAAACAAAAAGGGAGTCCGAACTGTAGCATGAGGTCCCTCACGGGCGCGTCTACAATTGGCCTGTTACACACCGTTACATAATGGTTCCGAACTGTTTTTTTTTTTGAAAAAACACACACAAAAAAAAGCTGAAAATGTGGGAAGAGGGATAGAGAGAAGAGGGAAGATAAGGAGAGAAGATAGAGGAGCAAGAGATAGAGAGAGAGAAGAGGGAAGATGAAGAACATGTTATTGATCTGTTGAAGCTGTAAATTTAGCTGCTATCACTTAACCATTTTGTTTGTGTGTGTCCATCTATATATTTTTTGAAAATAATAATAATAATAATTATAAGTGTAGTCGTTATCTATTTGGCTTGGTTAAAATGTGTATATATATATATATTTAGGTTCTTATTTATTCTCTTACTTTTATGATTGTTTATCTTATATATAATAGTTAGTGATTGAATTTTTGTATAATATAAAGTCATTAATTATTAAAATAAAATGTAAAAAACTCAATTTATAGTGATTTAAAAATATGAAATATATTAGATCATACTTAAAAATTTACAAAAATTGATTAGTATTTATTTTAAACCCAATAAATATGATCATGGAAAAAAAATATGCGTATTGGTAAGTTTTTTTTAAATTGTGCAAAAAATAAAAAAATTTATAATTCTAGTTATCAAGACTTTTACAATCTTTAAGAATCAAGAATCGCAACCGTTTTTCAGAGCCTTGCTAGTCACTAAAATATGCCTTATAAGTTATGTGCCACTTAGGTCCTCCAAATTTCAAAATCATCACATTCGTCCTTAAATTTGTTAATTTGAGTCAATTTGGTCCAATTTCAAACCAACAGTCCAAATCGATAGGAATGATAATTTAATCCCTATGGTACTTAAACTAAGCGTTATGTGTAATTTTGGTCTTTAAAAGTTTTTAATTTTGTCACATTGGTTCATAAACATTGATGAAAAAGACAAAGCATAATCTTACAATGTTGATGAGTTCAAATATTAGAAAAAATTTACAAAGTTGATGGGCGAAATTAACAAAGTCGAAACTTTAAAGGAACAAAGTAACACAAAATGCATATTTTAGGGTCATGTGTAAAATTTATAATTATGTAATTGTACTAATTTGATTCAAATTGAAAATTTTGAGACAAAGTTATCAAAATTGAAACTTGAAAAACCAAATTAACACGAAACACATACTTTTAGCACAAAGGAAGATGATAAAAAGAAAGAAAAAAATAAAAAAGAAACTGACACCCAATGCATTTATGTGAATATACATTAGGGGAAATTTTAATATATACCCTTTAAAAATAATGTATCATATGCATCCTAATTATAATATATATATATATATATTTTAGTTATGACAAATCTTACCTAGTCATGAGTTCTTTGTTAAGTCCCATGTTGTATTTGATTATAACATTTTTTTTGTGTTAGTTATGACTCAAAAAAATTAAAGTTACACTATTTTTTTAAAGTTATATAGTGCAGATATATATATATATATGTGAAAAATGAAAAAAAAAAAAAAATGGAAATGGGTAATTTACCTGATTCTCATTGTGTTTGGTGACTGCAAACTTGGCAAGGGTAATAATCCAATCATCCTTGTGAGCACCCTTGTAAATGCTAGTGCCTCCACACAAAGCTTTATCATCTAGGGTTTTGACAGCTTCACTTGCTAAGACAGGGATTGAATACCCATAACTCTGAAAACAAGAAGGGAACCATGGTGTCTTGCTGAGTGGACCCCACAGACCCCCAATCTTGAGATGGGAACAGGGCTTCACTCTGCTTCCTAGTAATGGCATGAATCTCAAGGCCATAACATTAATAACTCTAAAAATTCTCTCATAATAACATTTGTTAAATCAAACAATCACAATGTTTATATTAAACTTGGGGATGAAATAATAATGGTATGGAGAAAAGGTAGATCAGGGTTTGGATGAGCTTAATCTGTAGCATTTCATGGTGGTGGTAGGGGATTATGAACAGCCCTGCCTTTGCAAACTTTCAGGGCTCACCATATTCCATAATTTTCAGTATTTTAAAAATAAAAAATAAAAAAATTTCCAGACCCAAACAAAATATTTTTATTTTTGATAAAAAGAAAATCTTCATTTATTTTCAATTTATAAATTGGCCCACCTTTTGAATTTTGAGGAGGAATTATGTCATTACTAGTATTAAAATTTATGTATTAATATTACCCAGGTGTTTGATTTGATTAGAAATTTTTTATGTTTAACAATACATTTTAAAATTTTATGGGTCTTATTATTTTATTTTATTTTATTTTAAGATACCATAGGAGGATTTTTTTTTTTTTTTTTGCTTTCTTCCTTTGATCATTTTAAATTTTCTTTAGTTTACAACTTAGATCTTCAACTTCAACTTTTTATTTTTATTTTTTGCAAATCTTAAAAAACCTAATTATCGATTCAAATTTCATAATTAAGTAAATGGTAGTCCTGTCTCAATTAATAGTAGACATAGAAAAGTATTCTGTTAGATAATGTGCTTTCTAGTTAAGTTAAATTCCAAGAATTTGGCCTGTGGATGAAATTAAGGGTTGGGTGTTTGCTTTATCCAAGGTGTTAGATTCGACTTCTCTACTTTTAGGGTTACGGATAAACTAATCGGGAATATCCTACATATCAAAAAATTAAAATTAAAATTAAGGCTTAAAACTAAGGCAATGATCGTCCAAATGAAATAAAAAAACTTGGAGAGATAAATTTGTTGAAAGTTTCCAATGAAATTGCTTAATCTTTTTGGAGAGATATATTTAGATCGTGTGTTTTAATTGGTTGAGAATTCAAACAATTAAATCTTGATCTAATCACGAATCGCTTAAGTTTTTTCACTTATAATTAGGTGCTTTGAAATCTCTTTGCAATAACAATCTATTCAACATAGATCTTTACGTTGACATCATTACTCCGCCAAAGCATAAAAGGTAAGCCATTTTTCTAAACCATTTTGCTCACCTTTTCATATCCAAGTTATCTCTGAAAAATATGTTCGTTACTCCAAGAAAGCTTGGATATTAGTTTAATTAGCATTCTTGCTTATTATTAATTTATGATTATTCCTGATAATATATGTTAAATATAAAATTTCAAATTAAAAGGAATTAACATGTTTTAGGTTTCTAGCTATATGTCAACAATATTATGATGATCAGATTTATGTACCAAATTTCAAAAATCATAATGTGTCACCAATATATTTATAAGACCGAAAATATGAGACTCATTAAACTTAGGGGTGGGCATCATGTCATATCCGTGTTGTATCTGTGTTGTGCCCTCTCAGATTCGTATCAAAATTATCTCAACACTGACTCAGCCCGTTTATTATTTCGTATTATCGTGTCTGTTATTTTCAATCTATACGCGGTTCATGTCGTGTTAACGTGTTATATCAAAAAATTTCACTGTTAACTAATAATATCAAATGTATGAAAAAAATTAAAATTTTCTTCACAAGTTAAATTTAATGAAATTAATTTCTATTAAATAAAATCATTTATAAAAATATTTGATTTCAACTTTATTTTATTTTCTTAATTTATAAATATTATATTATATTTTTATATTTTTTACTAGATTAACTCAAATAATAGACAAAAAATACATTATGTTCAATTATAAGTATAAACCAAACCTATATTAAAAACTTAAAATTGTATTTTACATATTTTTAATAAATTGAATGCAATTACGTAAGAGATTAAAAAATGTCATGATACTTTTTAGTAGAAATAATACTATTAAAATGTGTAACTAATTTTTCATTATACGGATTATTTGTGTCAATTTTGTATTATACAGATTTGATACTAATTCGAACTGTATTAATATTCGTGTTATTGAATCGTGTCATATACGTGCTTGCGCCAGAAAATGGTCAACCCTAACCTGCTAATTTCATGCATGATTCGTGTCGTGTTATCGTATCGTGTTGCAAATTCCCACCTGATTTAAATCAATTCGTAACATTATTGATTATATACATATATATTCTTAAACAATGAAGAGGGTCCAGAAATGCTTTAGTTAGTTACGCTAATTAATCAGAAGAGAATTTTTTGATTAAAACTTAAATTTGATTAGTTTTCTATGAGTTGTTGCAAATCTTGAAAAAAAAATTATTAATTAATTACACCCAAAACAAGAAAAAGTGTTATATTACACATTTGGTTTCACCTCAAATTGTGAAATTTAAGATGAAATGTGACAATATATAAATGCAAACAATTGATTTGCGATTGATGTACTAACTCGTTTTTACCATCAACTCTTATAGTTAGGCCTTTTGAAATCTCTTTCTAATGATAGTCGATTCAACAAAGATCTTTACATAGACATCATCACTCCGTCAAAGCATAAAGGTATGCCATTTTGTATACCATTTTTAGTTCTAATGACTTTACTTTTAGCATTGTAATGAAATTTGTTTAGCTTTCGTATATCTCTGAGTTATCTCTCAAAAAATTGTTCATTACTCCTATAAATCTTAATTATTAAGACGTTTCGATTGTAATTTTTGTTAAGAAAATCTAAAGTTTTTAGAAAATTTTTTCTCACACACGAGTGTAAAATTTATATATATATATATATATATACTAGAAGACCTAAGCACACTAACGTGTGCAATTGAATTACTTATGGAGATTATGGATGAGAGCAGGGGGAAACTAAACATAATAGTTTTTGTTGGCTACGTACTTTTGCATTTTAATCCTTTAAGTAACTGTTAGGCAAATTTAAAATCTTTAGAGAAAATCTAGTATTATTGGGATTATTATCATAAATCAAAATTATGTGACATAGTTCATACCAAGTGAATTGTATGCGTGGGGATGTATTTTCTGAGTACAAACACGTGGCCGAGGTGACACCGAAGTCAGTCGAGGTGCCACGTGTCGTGGTAGTTATGCCGAGGTTATCTCGGAGTTACCGAGGTTATCTGCGAGAATACAGGAATCCGGGATAAGTGGATAAGAGACAGGAATCCTAGAAAGAAGAAAGACTACAAGATGGATATAGGTAATACTCTCAGGGAGTCTATCTTTATCTCTTGAAGAGTTCAAGGTAAATCCGGAATTAGAGTCCATAGAAGTGAGACTTCTAGTGGGACTGGAATAGAGTGAAACCATAAAAGAAGGGCACCTCCGGCGGGTCTAAGGTACGCAATTTTAAGTCTTGAGCAGTAATTTAAGCACTTGTTTATCTTTGAGAGAGACTGACTTGATCGTCGGAGTGCCCCCGGGTGGAAGAACCATTGGAGCTTTTTCATTCATGCGGGATAACAGGTACCATCATTACATGCATGTTCTCTGATTGAATTCTGAAGGAGGGCAGCGTGGTCAAAAAATTACTCACACAATATATTTTACATAGTTCATACCAAGTGAATTGTATGTTTTATATAATATAATATATAGAACAGTTATATAAGCAAAACTTCCTGATTTTCCTTCTTGTCCCTTTTCTTTCTTGCTCATCCAACTTGATTTGATACTTTAAAGTAGTATGTCAATCAAATTTTCAGTTAACTTCAAGGGAAAGATAAAGTTAGGAATTCTATCTTGGAGGCCATGTCAAATCAAATCATTTTAGTTGTTTATAAAATACTTCTACAAAAGTTAAAGTGAAATTTTACAATGTTTTATTAAGAATAATTGTAATTAAAATGGTGAAATTGAAAATATTGCTCAATTTTTTTACCTAATAAGCATCAATGCTCTTACTTTAATTCTTCCAATAAGGTATATATATATATATATGTAACATTGGTTGAAACAGAATTTGACTTGATTTCGGGGGGCACCCATGTAAAATTTATCAAATGTGGGGTAACCATTACATTAGAGCATCTCTAACCGTTCATTTCTTTTTTCACTAAATTTGAGTAAAAAATAAGTTGTTTTCTCAATTTGATACGGCTTCCTCCAACGGTGAGCATTAAACCTGTCGAACAGAATATATGCAGAATTGAGGGAAGAGTCAACCGGTAAAAGTAAATTTTTTTTTTTTAATTTGTTTGAACTTTTTGACCTGTTTGAACCTACCTATTTGAAAGCGAACCGGTCAACCGGTTGGTCAACCGGCTGACATTCGACTGGTTAACCGGTTGGTCTCCCCCAACGGTAAAGCACAGTAAAATAATGAAATCTGAATCATGTTCTCACTTTGATAAATTTTTTGTTCCATTCTCATTTTGATACCAATTTGCTAAAACCATTAGAGCTCCAAAAAATGACTTTTTCACCAACTTTCAAATCTAATGCAAGGTTTGATGAACCGTTAGAGATGATCTTAATGACACAGTTTAGTGAAGAACACTAAAATTTAGAGGATGCCCCCTCCGCAAGCCCGTTGGGTCGTATTTCAAATTTTAGTAAGGACAAAAGGATGGGTTCCTTTCGGAAGCACTTATACGTGGGGTTAGTTTTTTTAATTTTTTTCAAAAAAGTTATATTTTTAAATTCAACTCGATTAAATGGACCGGGACAGTAAAAATTTAAAAAAAAAAAAAATCCAGAAATGACAAAAACAAAAACAGTTGGTTTTATTTTATTTTTTATAATTTTTTTCGATTTTTTTTTTGGTACCTTTTAGATTTGTCACTCTAGCTTCTTTCTTTCTTTCTTTTTTTTTCCTACTTATTTTTTCCTTTTCTGAGCTTTTTTGAACTTTGAATCAAATTTTGTATTATTTAAGTCTATCTCGACTAGACAATTCTAGAATATATATATAAAAAAATTGAATCAATTTTGAAAAAGAAAAATCACTAAAGATGAAAATATGCCAAACTTTTTATACATAAAGGAGAAATCTACAGCATGCACATCATAAAAAAGTTATGATTTTTTATAATGCAAGTTATGATTATTTATGACGTATGTTATGACATTTTGTGGTAAAGTTATGAATAATGAATTTATTGTATCAACCTTAAAGTTAGAAATGATAATGTCATGATACTTTGTGATTTTTGTTATGACACTTTGTAGTTTTATTATGACACTTTTGTGATTTTTGTTATGATATTTTATAGTGAAGAAAAGTTATGACATTTTGTGTTTAAGTTATAAAATTTTGTAAAAGGGTTATAAAAGGCATATCATATATATCTTTTTTTGGGTGCACATTATAGCATCTCCTATATATAAATTATAAAAATTGACTTATTTTTGTCTTTCATAAATCTTTTTCAAAATTTTTAATTTAATTGAAAAAAATTTAAAAATAAATAAAGTTTACATAATTTAAAAAAAAAAACATTAAAAAAAAAAAAGCGTTTGTTAAGACCATTTCCAATGAATCACCAAATGGTTCATAAAATTTAAATTTGACAAAAAAAAACTCGCTTTTTTCTCCTTCAACCCAGTACCAAATCTTTTATCAAATCTAGAATTTTTCAAATCTTTTATTAAATTGAAGATGGATCTGCCTTTCATCAAATCATTGTTCATATTCGTTAGATTTTCACCACCGAATGTTCTCCCAGATAACCACCTCAAGACAAAATTTGTGAAAAAATTACATTAGCCAATCGACCGCCTGGACATCTGTCAGGTCATCCGCCAAGTCAACTGGTGTTCAATGAAACCCTAAAAACCTCCGTTGAAACACCTAATACCGAATGAAATTTTTACTTAAATTTTCACTTAAATTTAATGAAAAAAGATGAATCATCGTGGATGCCCTAACTTATAACCTACAGCTACAACTAATCCTTAAATGTTGCCAATATGACAGTATAGCTCCACATGCAACAATTTAATAATTATTTTTTTCCTCTTTTGCTTCTTATATACATTTTTTTTTTTTTTTTTTTGATCAATGCTTCTTATATACATTGTTGTCATCTACTTTGACTGTTTTTAGATTGAAAAAAAAATGGCTAATTTCAGTGTGTTTGTTTTTAATTTTTTGGAAATTAAATTTTTTATTTTTAGTGAATATTTTTAAAATTTTAAGTAATTTTTTTACTTTTTTAGATGCACCTTAATTAGATATATTTAAAAATTAAAATGTTTATAAAAAAAAATATTTTTAAAAATTAATAAACACACAAAAATATGAAAAATATACTGAATTCTTGTATTGTTTTTTATATTTTTTATATTTAGTGAATTTTTTAGAGATTTTTTTCACAAATATTATATTTTTTAAGTGTATTTATGAGAAAAAAAGAAGCAAAAAACTAAATAAAATAAAAATGAAGAAAAAAAAAATTGTGGCCAATTCTCTCAACTAATATCCTTTTGTCATGAAACTAATTTATTGAAGCAAGAGAGTCCAATCATGCAAGGGGCCTCGAAGGAAAAATTTAATGGAAGACTAGTTTTTATCTTTAAGTATTTATCATTTTAATAGAATTTTTTACACAAAAAAAAAAGAAAAAGAGGCAATTTTGTGTTCAACAAAACACACTGCCAAATAGCTAGCTCTCTCTCTCTCTCTCTCAGAAGAAAAATCATAAACAAATAAATCAGCTTGAAGCTTGGGAACATTTTGATAGTTGTTAATTTTTAAGTTCGAGTTTAATAAGCCAACAAGTATTTGGTAATTGTCTTTTTATTGATCCAGTAGTACAGGGTTGGCACTGATTATTATTATTATTATTATTACGCTTCATCAAACCATTTTCCCAAAAATATTCTCCAAGAAACTAATTTCAGCTTGAAACAAATGGAGAATTAGTATTGGTTTTCAGCGGCAAGAGACTCAGAGCATTAAGGTAATAGAATGAACAAACTGATAGGAAACATGTCAATAGGGTGTATAACGAATCCTCGTGTCAAACACTTAGCTGTGTTTGGATCGATCTTTTTTCTTCTTTTTTTTTTTTTTATCTTTTACAAATTCATTATCCAAACACAACCTTAGAAAGGATACAAATGTACCAAAAGCTTGGTTGTTAAATTGCTCACCATAAGCAAAGAAAGGCATAGACAGAATCAGACTCATATAATACAAGAGAATACTATGCAAGGAAGAACAAACAGCTACCATAATTTCACAAGGAAGAAATATGTATGTAACTTTATCTGCCATTCAATAAGCAGTTGATGTCCTTGGTGAATTAGGGCACAGACAGCAATGCTAAGCCAACATTCTAAGTGCTCTTTTGCCTAACAATTTGGGACTAAAAAAGCACAAAAAAAACAAAGTAAGTTATATAAGCCAATAAGACAAAATATTACTTTTTACCCATAATCATTACATTTTTTCTCTCACAAAAGTCAAAAAAAGCCCCAAAACAAAAACCAAACGAGGCTAAAAAAGTCTTAGGCTAAAAAAAATTGGCTATATTAGCCAATGCCAAACGACCCCTAAAGCCATGAGGTTAGATATTTAGATTCGGTACAAATCTTTTTTCATTTGATTCATATAGAACATAACAGCTTCGTGCAGTTTTAAATCACCTGCATATAAACAAAAAGAGACTAACATCAATTAGCTAACGATCTAATTAATACTATCAGTATGAACAGGATATCGCAAGTGTTGCTTGAAGACCTAGTAGGATTTAATTTGAACTTGCATATAAACTCCTTTTTGTTGATTTCAAAATATTCCGAGTATCCATTTTGGAGCTTTTCCCAAACATTGGAAGAGGCTCAAACTCAAATCCACGCCGGGAGGGAGGGGAAAAAAAAGAAGGATAACAAAACACATTCTATCACCTTATCCAAATATTACTTACTTCCTAAAGGAAGCATAAGCAGAATAAGCATGACTATATTTGGAACAATTCACGACATTAGTTGCTGCATTTGGATTGACTAAAGCAATGCTATTAGCTAGACAAAATGGTGGAGACTAATATTCCCAAGCGAAACTTCCTTTTGACAACATGGCTAGACTTTGAAAATCACTCTCGTTCTGACTTATTCATGCCACAACTATACAAGACTTGAAAAGAAAACAAATTCCACAAGAGCTACTGCAAAGTTGTGGAAAGCCACAAATATGTTGTGTCAAATCAAATCTTCGAGGTCCATCTACAATGCACAACAAATGGGGGACATGCATGTAGTGTTTAGGGGAGCAGAGAGGGCGAAGCTATAGGAATATTTCTTGGGGAAATTGTGTTTCAGTGGGAACAACTCGAAATAATTGCATTTTCATGGAGGTCAAATGCCTCATGTTGCTACACCACCGCTTACTCATGTTGATACTTATAGATTACATGATTCAACATTGGACAATTCTTCAATATAAGTATAAAACATGTAAGAGTTAGCTAAATGCCTGCTCTTTGTATCAAATGATACCAAAGATTACGACTTGAAACATATCCATATTGTCAAGTGACCCAAATAGCACCTATATAAAGCCAAAAATGTCTTAATTAGGACAACAGTATGTATCGCTAACACCATAATTTCAAATATCACTTGAAAGAAATTGAAATCCAGAAAGAAGGAAAATTCAAGTAATAAGGTTACACTTAGCTGCATCCATTTCAATTAACCTTGCAGTTAGAACTTCAATGTTTTATTATTGCAACCAACTGCCAAATTGATAAAAAAAATCCAGTCTTGGAAAAAATAGAATAAAATAAATAAACAAGATTCACTTGGTAGTACTTTTTATCTACCATGGAGGCTGCAGTCCAAAAACTCAGTATCAAAAGAGGAAGAAATGGAAGTCATTTTTTATTCCCTTAATCTATGTTATTAGGTAAAACGCAGAAGGAAATGGAGAAAAACTCTCGGATGATGCATTATGGCCATATATAAATTATAATTTTTGTAAAAAACGAAGCCCTTTAAATGACTTCAATAGATTGCAGGCCAATTTTATGGGCAGAATACATGCAAATTTTGAAGTTAGGCTTTATGGCTATGTTTAGCGAATCAATGTTTAGGAAGGAAGAATTCAATACATTGCCAAAGGAAAAGATTATATCAAAGAATTTTCACATTTTTTTGTACAACAAACAGCTAGTCAAAAATACCTGTGTGCATCTGCTTTTTTAATGATTTTAAAGGCACAGACAACTAGTATTTATCAATTTGTTACGAAACAAAATGTATGACAGTGTTTTTTCTCCTTGATAACAATATGTATAGCTTCAAATGGGGCAAAGGGTCAAAAAGAATAATAATTTAAAATAAATCAACCCTATTGCAAAGTGCCAAGTACATAAAACAGTGAAAACATTATCAATACCTACCTCTGACCAGAGTTCAAATGGACTCAACACCACATAAGTACATCCTAACCTATACTTCCATCTGTTCAAATAATAAGATATGCACAGGAATCTTGAAACCATTTTAAGTGGATTCTGAACTCAATTTGCATACTTAATGTCTGTATCAATCGATGTTAGCATACAAAGCTAAATCTAAAGGAGGGCACATAATTGAATTCAGCAATATTCATAGAAACCAGTGTATAATAATAACACAAAATAAATGGCCACGGCGTGAAGTATCTAGTTACCACGCTTCATACCAACAGCTGATAGAGCATCATTAACAGGATTCCACACTAGCAACTCCATCAAGTTCCTCCATAGCTGCAACCAAACGACGGTATGGAATATCTTTCGCCTCCTAGCATCAGTGGCCACCAGGGTAATATGGTACAATATGCAAGATGCCCCTGTGTGGCTTGCCCCTAGTACCCTTACAAATTGAAGATGCACATTCTACAAAAAAAACAAATACTAATCACATTTAATAACCAAAAAAATGAATCCCAACAAAACTTAAATTAATAGAATAGCTTTAGAAAAAGAAGATCGTTAATCAATGACATTGAATTCAAAATATGTGAGGCGCTACCTTGTTGGGTGTGATGCCCCTATCACCCTTCACACCGATTGTAATATATATATATTTAAAAAAAAAAAAACTTGTTTTAATGCTAGCAATTCCAAAAGAAAGTATTATGTTATACTATCTATAGGGAAAACCCTAATTAATGTAACTCACAGGTGAAGTTGTGCGTGCGTGCGCCTGCGTGCGTGCGCATTGTTAAAATTGGCCATTCTCGGCAAGGTGATTTGAAAGCTAATGAGAGATCAAGGTCTGTATTCTTGCTTCATAAGAGAAAAAATAAATAAAGGATAAGTTACTAGTCACTAAAATATGCCTTATAAGTTATGTGTCACTTGGGTCCTCCAAATTTCAAAATTGTCACATTCGTCCTTAAGATTTTTAATTTGAGTCAATCTGATCCAATTTCAAACCAACAGTCTAAATCGATAGGAATGATAATTTAATCCCAATGATACTTAAACTAAGCGTTATGTGTAATTTTGGTCTTTAAAAGTTTTTAATTTTGTCACATTGGTTCATAAACACTGATTAAAAAGACAAAGCATAATCTTACAATGTTGATGAGTTCAAATATAAAATAAAAATCTTACAATGTTGATGGACGAAATTAACAAAGTCGAAACTTTAAAGGAACAAAGTAACAGAAAATGCATATTTTAGGGAATTGTAAAATTTATAATTATGTAACTGGACTAATTTGATTCAAAGTGAAAATTTTGAGACAAATTATCAAAACTGAAACTTAAAAAACCAAATTAACATGAAACACATACTTTTAACACAAAGGAAGATGGTAAAAGAAAGAAAAAAATAAAAAAGAAGCTGACACCCAATGCATTTCTGTGAATATACATTAGGAGAAATTTTAATATATACCCTTTAAAAATGATGGATCATATGCATCCTAATTATAATATATATATATATTTTAGTTATGACCAATTTTATTTAGTCATGACTTATCAGTTTTTTATTAAGACCTCGTTTGAGAAGAGGCCAATTTAGTCAAAAAATTACTAAAAAAAGCCAAAAAGCCAACAATCTAACAACCCATACCAAAAAGTCAAAAAAAAAATTTCTCTCTACTTTTTACACATCTTTTTATAAAAAATCAAAAAATCATCCCAAACATACTAGTTTTTTTTAGCTCATATTTTAGCCAAATAATCAAAAAGTTACTAAATTAAACTGTTCCCAGAAGAAGTTTAAGTCTCATGTTATATTTAATTATAAAATTTTTTGTATGTCAGTTATGATTCAAAAAATTAAAGTCATATAGTGCAGATATATATATAGGAGTGTTTTGGGTACATAATAAAAAGTCAATTTTTTGGTTTTTTAGTTTTTTTTAGCAAAAAGTCACAAAAAAAACTAGTTTTTTTAGCACAAAAAAGCTAAAAAATCACAAAAAAACTAGAAAGTCAATTTTTTACGAATTTTCCAAAACACCACTACGTGAAAAATGAAAAAAAAAAATGGAAATGGGTAATTTACCTGCTTCTCATTGTGTTTGGTGACTGCAAACTTGGCAAGGGTTATAATCCAATCATCCTTATGAGCACCCTTGTAAATGCTAGTGCCTCCACACAAAAGCTTTATCATCTAGGGTTTTGACAGCTTCACTTGCTAAGACAGGGATTGAATACCCATAACTCTGAAAACAAGAAGAAGAAGGGAACCATGGTGTCTTGCTGAGTGGACCCCACAGACCCCCAATCTTGAGATGGGAACAGAGGGTTTCACTCTGCTTCCTAGTAATGGCATGAATCTCAAGGCCATGACATTAATAACTCTAAAAATTCTCTCATAATAACATTTGTTAAATCAAACAATCACAATGTTTATATTAAACTTGGGGATGAAGTAATAATGGTGTGGAGAAAAGGTTGATCAGGGTTTGGATGAGCTTAATCTGTGGCATTTCATGGTGGTGGTAGGGGATTATGAACAGCCCTGCCTTCGCAAAATTTCAGGGCTCACCATATTCCATAATTTTCAGTATTTACAAAAAAAAAATTAAAAAAAAAAAAAAAATTCCAGACCCAAACAAAATATTTTTATTTTTGACAAAAAGAAAATCTTCATTTATTTTCAATTTATAAATTGGCCCACCTTTTGAATTTTGAGGAAGAATAATGTTATTACTAGTATTAAAATTGATGTATTAATATTACCCAGGTGTTTGATTTGATTAGAATTTTTTTTTTTAATATAATACATTTTAAAATTTTAAGGGTCTAATTTTTTTTTTTTTTTAAGATACCATAGGAGGATTTTTTTTTTTTTTTTTGGCTTTCTTCCATTGATCATTTTAAATTTTCTTTAGTTTACAACTTAGATCTTCAACTTCAACTTTATTTTTATTTTTATTTTTTGCAAATCTTAAAAAAAGAAAAAAAAAGAAAAAGCAAAAAAAAATTTTCACAATTTTTTTTGCTTCTCTAATTATCCATTTAAATTTCATAATTAAGTAAATGGTAGTACAATCCCAATTAATAGTAGACATGGAAAAGTATTCTGTTAGATAATGTGTTTTTTAGTTGAGCTAAATCTCAAGGGTTTGGCTTGGTGGATGAAATTAAGAGTTGCGAGTTTGCTTTATTTAAGGTGTTAGATTCAACTTTTGTTAGTAAAACTCTTGGGGCCACGGATAAGTTGGCCGAGAAAATCTTACTTATCAAAAAATTAAAATTATAATTAATATTAAGGCTTAAACTAAGGCAATGATAGTCTAAATGAAATGAAAAAACTTGGAGAGATAAATTTGTTGAAAGTTTTCAATGAAATTGCTTCTTTCTGTGTAAATTATCATTCTATCATAAAAATATAAATATTTTTACTTTAAACTATATAAACGATCCTCTCACTCCATCATTTTTTTTAATATATATAGCAAAATTTGTAATGCTTAACCATTTGGATCCTCTCCATCCTTTTTTTTTTGGAAAATATTATAAATTCTAAATTTTCTACCAAATAAATGATCAAATATCTCACATAAGTGTAGGATCTACACTTTTGTAAACCCCACATCTATATGAAAGATTTGATTATTTATTTAGTAAAAAATTTATAACAATAATTCATAGTACTAATTTTGGTACTCTAATGAATCACTAATGACATGGCAAGAAAAAAAAAAAAAAAGCAAACAAACTAAGACCAAAACATCTCATCATAGTGGATGGAGCCCATTGCCAACTCATTAGAGCTGGTTTTAGAGTTCAAGAATTAAAATTCCAAAACATTTTTCAAAAATTTAATATATCTAGCATGACTCTTTTTTTTTTGAGTTATGTTAGAAATCTCAAATAAATTACTAGATTTTCTATCAAATCTCTCATATGGGTGTGGAACCCACACAAATCACATGTGTGTGCGTCTCATACCCATGTGAGAGATTTAATAGAAAATTTGGTAATTTATTTGGGGTTTATAACATTTTCATACGGGTGTGGAACCCACACATATTTTCTACCAAACCTCTCATATGGGTGTGGGACCCACACAAATCACATGTGTGTAGGTCTCACGCCCATGTGAGAGATTTAGTAAAAAATTTGCTAATTTATTTGGAATCTATGGTATTTTCATACAGGTGTGGGATCCACACAAATCGCATGTGTGTGGGTGTTACACCCATGTGAGAGATTTAATAAAAAATTTAGTAATTTATTTAGAATTTATAACATTTTCATATGGGTGTGTGAGTGCCACACTTATACGAGAGATTTAGTAAAAAATTTAATAATTTATTTGAGATTCATAGCATTTTTATTTTTATTTTTTTGTGTTTTTTTGTTTTGTCCGGTAGTTTGAATAGGATGATCAGGACAATTTGAAAAGAATCTTTATGTACTGTTCAAAATGACGTTGTTACTCAAATTGCTAGTTGGTTCTTTTGGTGAATAAATTGCTTCTTTTTTTTTAATTATTACAAAAAGATGTTCAAAAGTTAAACAAATGACGTGATTTAAATAAATCAAAAAATCGATAAATTAACTTATAAGTTATTTCTTAAAAGCAGCCTATGCCAATCAAGAGTTGTCACGTAGCAAATATAATGGGGGGAATCAAGGAGAAGTTGGTTTATGGACAGCGTCACGTGACGCTTTACATGTATTGTAATTGGTGGAGGGAATGAAACTCATGATTTTATATTTGGTTATTGAAAAATATGAGAGGCATGGGAATTTGTGATTGGCTCGAGATATGATCACGTGATGCCCCTAGACCAACCAATAATTTTTCGAAATCAAGACTCCCCGTTATTTTCATTATACATCCATTTTTCAATATTTGTGTTTTTTTTCCAAGGTTTAATGCTTTAATTCTGCTGATTCTCCCTTAACTTTTGTGAAATCTCAAATATGTCTATTAATTAACTAGCTAAAACTAAAATGAAAAAGGCGACAATATCATTTATATTTCTCTTCAAATAGTGAAATGAAATAAATCGTGACAATATAAAAGTAAAATAATTAATTTAGATTAATAAACTAAACCGTGAATGTAACAACTTTCATTTTTGTTTCAATTAATGGTACGAGAACGTCGCCGTTTTAGAACCATAGATTGTTAGTTTTTCAGATGTGTCATTAAACAATGCATTGAAAGTATATTTCAATAATATTATGGTGATTAGATTTGAGCATCAAATTAAAAAATCATAATGTATCACTAATACATTGATATGAGATAGAAAATATGAACTCATTAAACCTATAAATATCAAATCTCTGTCACATTATTGATTATATACATATACTCTTAAAAAATAAAGAGGGCCTAGAAATCCTTTAGTCAGTTACGTAATTAATTAGGAGAGAATCGTTTTGGCTCGAGTTTGAATGTAATTGGTGTTTCCTTAGCTGTTGCGTCTGTCGCATTATTAATTATATACATGTACTCTTACAAATGAAGAGAGCCCAAAACCCCTTAGTCAACTATGCTAATTAGTTAACTAAATTTATAAATAATCACTATCTTACAGTTTTCTCTCTCTAGCATGGGAGGCTCTCTACCCTAAGCTAGTTTTCTTTGGGTTTATCCTAGTTCTCTCTATCTAGTCCGTCTGCTATCTTTTGTTCCCATTCTCTTCCCTCTCCTTTCCCCTAGGTCTTCTTCCCTATTTGTTTCTGGTCTAGTTTTAGCCCCTTTTTGCTCTCTCCCCTCTTTAGTTTCCTTTATACTCTCTATTTCCTTTGGTTTGTATGGCGAGGCCGTTGATTTCTGTCTCCGAGCTGGATTCTATTGAACTCGAGGATAGTACTGAGGCGTTGGAGGAAGTCTCCCACTGATGTCTAATTGGGCGAGTCCTAGCCACTAAACAGCTTAACAAGCAAGCGGTTTCTACCATTTTCCATGGGGCTTGGAAGACGCGAGCCTCTTTCACCATTTCTCCTTGGAATGATAATCTATTCCTTTTTACGTTTGAAGATAGTGAGGATCGAAGATGGGTTTTGCAGGAGGCCCCTTGGTCCATTATGGGTCATCTGTTGATTCTTCAACCTCTGGAGGCAAGGCTCCCTATTTCAGACATTCAGTTTACCTGGTGTCCATTCTGGGTTCAAATCCATGGTCTACCACTAGAGAAGATGACGAAGGCCAATGGAGAAATCATAGGGAATAAGCTCGGGCGTCTGTTTTGTGTTGAAGCTCACTGTGAGGGTCTTCTCCTTTATCACAATTTCCTCCGTATTAGGGTTGAGATTGATGTCGCTAAGCCTCTCCCTCGAGGTTTTACCTTGAACATGGGTGGTTCGCCCCCAGTAACAGGGTCAAATTCTTGGATATCTTTTAAATATGAGAAGCTCTCGAATTTCTGTTTTGACTGTGGCAGGATTGGCCATGAGAGGAATGTGTGTAAGTTTGTTTCTCGAGATAAGGGACAAGCGTTTGGGTATGGCCCTGGCTTGCGCACTGGAATCGCACGAAGTTCGGGATTACCGGTTGAACATCACCGGGAAAAAGTGGATAAGTTAGCAGCTCGAATCCAGCCAAATTTGAATCATTCATCGCCGGCTCAACCCAGTTCCGAATTTGTGGTGGCGTGTAGGAATGAGGCAGGTGTGCAGGTGGTAAAAGGTCTTGAGGCTGGTACAAAGTCGGGAATGGTGGCACGATCTGTGGAACATGCAGCTGTACAAGGAGTGGAGGACGTGGAGCCGTTGGGGCGTAGTATGAACAAAAGGGATATTCTTGCATAGTCTGGTAGCCAGGCAGGTACAGTTCTTCGGCTTATTTGGGTGATTCAATTTTATCTCAATTGGTTAGGCCACAATCAAAGGGCCATAATCTGGCCAGTGTTGGGGCTTACAACTCTGGGCCAAACGTTTCTACTAGGCCTTCCTATTTTGTTACCGATCCTATTGAAGGCCAATCAAATCTAGCCCCAGTTCTCCCTCTTAACAATTTGGCTCGCCCCATTAGTATTGTGGAGTTGAGCCCACCTTCTAGCCCAAAGGCTGATTTAAAGACAATTGTGCTAGATGAATGTATGTCCATTGTTTTTAATACGTTAACTCTAAAACTTAAGGCCCCTGAGGTGGAGGAGGCTTTTGCTCGAACACCTAAATTGCTTAAAGGATCTGAGCTCACTAACATTCATGTTGCTGAGTTGGATATCCCTTCTCCTACTACTTCAACGACAGTCCCTTCGAAAACTAGATCCTTTATTCAGGGAGAGACTCCAAAATCAGTTAGGAAAGGCAGATGGGCAAGTAGAGTGAAATTGTTCGATATTCAAGTGCAAGAGGTTTCTTCAGAACATAATGGGGCTCTGGAAGCTGCAATACCAGGTAATCTTTTGTCTATTGGTTCTGCAGAGTATCTTTCTCAAGTGCCTAGTACATATCCTTATAGCAGTGAGATGGAGGATGGGAATTGGGCTCTAGTGGCTGGCCCAGAATAGCCACACCCACCATGTTGATACTCAGTTGGAACTGTCAGGGTTTGGGACGACCCCTGACAGTCCAGATCCTCCGAGGGTTGATTTCAACCCATCGTTCCAAAGTGGTGTTTTTAATGGAAACAAAGAATAAAGCGGGTTATCTGGATAGACTTCGCAGACGTTTTCATTTTCCTCACAAATGTTATGTTGATCCCCTTGGAATATCAGGGGGTTTAGCCGTATAGTGGACTGATGATATTCACCTTGATGTTTGCTTTTCATCGCGGAACATGATCCATAGTGTCATTTCTTCACCTGCTTGTCAGAGTAGCTGGGCAACTACCTTTGTGTACGCTCCACCCCAAAAACTACTTCGGAAAAATTTCTGGACCAAATTTCGGTAGATGGCACATGAAAATTCTTACCCTTGGCTTTGTATAGGGGATCTCAATGAAATTAGCTGTATGGAAGAAAAGTCCGGAGGAGCAGAGTGTCGCATGAGTCAGCTTCAAGCTTTTATGGAGTTGCTCTCTGATTGTGCTTTTATGGATCTGGAGTTCAAGGGCCCGCCTTTCACCTGGTCTAATAATCAACGAGGTGCTGACAATATCCGAGAGAGACTGGATCGGGCAATGGCTACAATAGAGTGGCGAGGACTTTATCCTTGTGCCCAAGTGTTTCATGAGCCCCTGTTTGGGTCAGACCACTGTCCTTTAATTCTCAAATGTTGTGTCCCTCTGAAAAACATTCCACGGGTGTTCAAATTCGAAACTATGTGGGCCTCTAGCCCTGGTTGTCTTGATGTGATTAAATCCCGATGGGACAAGTTTCAAGTTGGATCGCCAATGTTCCAACTAGTTAATCGGCTGCGGGAGTGCAGGGAGGGGTTAAAGAGTTGGAGTAAAGAGTGTTTCGGGAACACCAAGATTCATATTGTTCGCCTGAAAATGGAGTTGGCAACTCTCCAATCACAACCTTTGTTTGCTGATAATTCAGAACTTCAAAATCAGATTCAATCTCAGTTGGAAGAATTACTAGCTCATGAAGAAATGTATCTCCATCAAAGGTCACGGGTCAGATGGTTAAATTATGGGGATAAAAATTCTAGTTTTTTTCATGCCACAATGATCCAACGTCGTCAGCGCAATCAAATCCTTAAACTTCAAGACGAGAATGGCTGTTGGATGGAATCCGACCCTGAAATTAATAGCCATCTGTTGGAATATTTCTTTCATTTGTTTTCAAGTGTGGGGAATAGAAATCTTAATGAAGCTCTTTCTGTGGTTCAGCCGCTGGTAACTAACTCAATGAACCGTCAGTTAATCTCCATGTTATCTGAGGAGGAAGTTAGAACTGCTGTTTTCCAACTTGGCGCTGTTAAAGCACCCGGGCCAGATGGTTTCCCTGGTTTCTTCTTTCAAAACTATTGGGATGTGGTTGGCACCAAAGTTTATCAAGTTGTTTGCAGTTTTTTTGTGGGAGGGTTTATGCTCATAGAGCTCAATCAAACAAATTTGGTTATGATCCCCCAAGTTGGTAATCCTACAAATTTATCACAGTTCCGTCCTATCAGCCTTTGTAACTTTATTGTTAAGATCATCACACAAATCTTGGCCAATCGTCTGAAAAAAGTGCTCGGTTCGTTAGTTTCCCCAAATCAGTCAGCGTTTGTCTCGGGTAAGTTGATTCAAGATAATATCCTCATAACGCATGAAGCTTTTCACTACTTGAAACTGAAGAAGGGTGGGCAAGTGGGTTATATGGCTATAAAGCTTGATTTTAACAAAGCCTATGACCGTATAGAATGGGACTTCTTGGCCGCGGTTTTGTAGAAATTAGGTTTTCATCCGCAGTGGATCAATTGGATTATGGAATGTGTATCAACTGTGAGCTTTTCAATCTGTGTTAATGGTGAAAAAAGGGCCTCTTTCATTCCCACTCGTGGGCTTCGCCAAGGGGATCCATTATCTCCCTATCTTTTTATTATGGTTGCGGATGTACTCTCTAATCTTCTCTCACAAAGTCTCACGGACCGGCAAATCACTGGTTTTAAGATTACAAGGCACTGCCTAGCTTTCTCTCATCTGTTATTCGCTGATGATGTGCTCTTTTTCCTAAAGGCAGAGGTCTCGGAATGTCAAAAAGTTTTGGATATCCTGTTAACCTATTGTGCTGCTTCTGGTCAAATGGTTAATTTTGACAAGTCCAATGTTCAATTCTCTTCTAATGTGTCTCAAACTTTATGTAGCTCTATTTGTGCCATGTCTGGTCTTAAGGTTTCACACCTATCTGCAAAATATTTGGGACTGCTCTCTTTTTGGGGAAAATCGAAAGCAGAGGCTTATAAGTTTCTTATAGAAAAAGTGGTGTCAAAACTTTAGGGTTGGAAGATGAAGTTGCTTTCACAAGTTGTCAGGGAAACCCTGATAAAGGCGGTGGTTCAAGCAATCCCCTCGTATGCAATGGCCTATTTCGCTTTTCCAAAAAAGTTCTGTGCTAAATTGAATTCCTACATTCGCAGTTTTTGGTAGGGAGGGGAGTTGGATGGGAAAGGGATCCACTAGGTTGGATGGGATCAATTGGTGATGTCCAAGCTCCAAGGAGAATTGGGTTTTCGTGATTTCCACAGCTTCAATTTGGCTTTTCTCGCAAGACAGGGATGGAGATTACTAAAGTATCTGCACTCTCTCAGCGCTCGTATTTTGAAAGGCATTTACTTTCCTCATTCTAGCTTTATGCTTGCAAATAAAGGTCGCCGGGTTTTTTTGGGCATGGGCAAACATTCTACAAGGACGGGAAATTTTAAAAAAGGGGGTCCGGTGGCAAGTTAATGATGGGTCTTCTATCCGTTTTTGGGAGGATAAATGGGTCCCCTCCCTTCCTAATTTTCAAGTCACCTCTATGCAACCTGTGAATTGTGAGATTAACAGAGTGGTGGATGCTATTGATAATACTTCAAAGAGCTGGAAATTGGATGCCCTTAGTTCCCTTATGTCAGCCTCTGAACTTAAAGCTATTTCCTCCATTCCCATTGCTTCGGCACCTTTGGCAGATTCTCAGGTTTGGCATTTTGAATCTAAAGGATCATATTCGGTCTCCCCGGGGTATCATACTGCTAGGTCCCTTGTACATGACCATCTAACACAAGCTCCATCTTCTTCCTTCCAACCTCCTAGTAATTTTTGGAAACACATTTGGGCTCTCAAAGTTCCACCACAAATCCGCCACTTTTGGTGGCGTGCGTGCCAAAATGCTCTAGCATCTAGAGAGAACTTGGTCCGAAGAAAGTGTGCTTTTTCTAATCTCTATCCAATTTGCCAATCCAAACCTGAATCGGTGAAGCATTTACTGTTTGGGTGTAACTGGGTTCGCGCAGTATTGTTTGGGAGTAATCTAAATTTCAGAGTCAACTGGAGCTCCATTCACTTGGTCCTTGAATGGTCGTGTGCTATGATGGAGTAGTTTCAAAATGTTGCTGAACGGGAGTTTTTCTTTCAACAAGTTGTTTAGACTGGTTGGTTTATTTGGAAGGGCAAGAATGATTTTATCTTTAACAACCAACCGATTGATCCTCTTTTAGTCTTATGTCGAGTTCGGATGGCCATGGCAGAATTTGAGTCAGCTACGGGTTTGGGAACTGTTTTGCGTTCTCAGTTTCAGGCTGCTGTCACTTTTCCTATAGCAAATTGGGTGCTTCTGTCTATGGGGAACTTAAAAATCAATTGCGATGTGGCTATTAAGAGGGGCTCTAATCTAGCTGCAGTTGCAGCGGTTCTTCGGGACTCTAAGGGTCAGCTGCTGGATGGAATCACCAAGAAGTGTTGTATTTCTTCCTCTTTTCAAGGCGAAGCTCTAGCTTGCCGACTCGCTTGTCAGTTGGCTCAAGAGTTCAATCCAGCACTGGTGGTTGTGGAAAGCGACAATAAATATGTCATCTACTTGTGTCTTTCTGAGGATGTTCCCCCTTGGGAGTGTGGAGCCATTATCCATGATATCAAGGGGATGGCTGTTCAAAATCAGTTGTCTTTCCAGTGGTGTTCGAGAGCAACAAATGGAACAGCTCACTAGGTGGCCTAGGCATTCCTGCATGGCAATCTTTCTCTTGATTGGGTCTCACACCCTCCTGCTGCTCTACGTAATCTGTGTAATGCTGTTTAGCTTGGTGGTTTTGCTCTGTTTCTCAATTTCTATGTTCAAAAAAAAAAAAAAACTATGCTAATTAATCAAAAGAGAATTTTTCTGGTCAAAACTTAAATTTGATTGGTTTTTTTTTTGAATTGTAATGTATCTTAAAAATTTTATTAATTAACTAAAACCCAAATAAGAAAAAGTGTTATATTACGGATTAGGTTTCACTTCAAATGGCGAAACTTAAGATGAGGGGAGACAATATATAAATGCAAACAATTGCTTTGAAATTGATATACAAACTCATTCTTACCATCAACTCTTATAGTTAGGTCTTTGAAATCTCTTTGCAATGGCAGTCGATTCAACATAGATCTTTACATCAATATCATCACTCTGCCAAAGCATAAAGGTATGCCATTTTTCTAAACCATTTTTAGTTCTAATGGCTTTACCTTTAAGTGTTGTAATGAAATTTTGCTCATCTTTTCATATCCAAGTTATCTCTCAAAAATATTTACATTACTCAAAGAAAGCTTGAATATTAGCTTAATTAGCATTCTTGCATATTATTAATTTATGATTATTCTTGATAATACATATCATATATTAAATATAAATTGTCAAATTAAAGGAATTAACATGTTTTAGGTTTCTACTCTAGCTATATGTCAACAATAATTTTTTTTTTTTTTTGACAACATGAAAGTAATTATATTTAAAAACAACATACATAAATAAGACCTCAAAGGGCAATACAAGCCATACAATAAAACGAACAAAAAAATAAATAAAATAACAAATCTGCTAAAAAAAATCAGTTACAATTTAAGAAAATCACTGATCTTCTCAAAGATGGGTCTGGAAAACAAGATCTGCATTAAACCAAGCAAGATCTTGTAATAACCCTCACTACTGTTTACCGAATGATCACTGATTACTGTTAAACCGAGAGTGATTATGATTGATAACTGAAGTAATCGAAATACTGAACTGATAGACTGAAATCTGAAACTAATTGACTGAGTATATGTTAGCTAAATTGTATTCTATCTGTTTGCTTGCCAAATTATCTGTTCATGTATTTGTGTTTAAATTGCTAATTGAAGGCCTTATCGGCGGCTGAACCGGAAATTGATTAATGATTTAGGATCATGAGAATTTATGTGATTTTATGGTATATTTATTGAAAAAGTGACTTGGTATGGTTAAATTAGATTAAAATAAGCTAAATCACATAGTTCGGTGTATTTACTCTTTTACCACACTAGTGGCCCACTACCTAAACCTTTTTGAGCCTTATCACACTCAAAACACAATGTTTCATCAGCCAATTCCTTATATAGCCGACTAGAGAGAGAGGATAGAGAGTTAGAGTGAGTTCATCTTGAATTGCTTGGAGACTTGAAGGATTGACACTACTACAAATATAGATAAAGATCACACTTTTTTGGTGTGATGTTTGTTTTTTAATCACACCTTTTAAGTTTTATTAAAGTGTGGTCTTTGGGAGTGTGATTAAAAGGGGTCATTTTTAATCACACTTTTTAAGTGTCATTAAAAAACACTTTCATCACATCTTTTAAGTGTGATTAATAATATTTAGATCACACCTTTTAAGTGTGATTAAAAATATTTAGATCACACCTTTTAAGTGTGATTAATAACTAATAAAACCCGTGATTAAAAAAAAAGAATTTGACATATTTGAAGAATAATCAATATTATTTTTTTACGTGCATTTGAAGAATGTAATACACACAATATACTATATTTTGAATCACAACCATATACTTCATGAAATAACGTCATATATTTCATAAATGAAAGTTAAATATTCAAAAGTATATACAAAGAAATTAATAAAAGAAATTTAACTGTGATTACATATATTAAAAAAAAAAACTTGAAAAAACTAAGTTCTTGAATTCTTTAACCATATTTTGCATCTCTCTAGGAAATTTCTGACCTGAAAAATAAAAAAACAAATTAATTTAGAAACAACTAGAAACATATGAATAAACTTACCAATTAATTTATAAACTTACATGTAGATCACACCAAAAATAATGTAATTTATCCAGTTGTTAAACTGTCCCCAATCCTTTCCCCACAGCCACCAAAAATGACATAATTATTTTGATTCTCCACACAAATATCAGTAAAACAACATCACAAAAGAAGACAATATGCAACAATGCAGTAAGGATCACATAAATGATAAAATGGAGTATTATATGGACAATCAAAATCATATGATATCAACATATAACCCACTAAAAACTATAAAACAAATAAGGATCAATAAAGCTTATTGGTCTTAAAAACAGAAACCACATAGCCTGAATAATTACAAATTGGTATGGGAGCAGTCCAAGTAGAAGAAATACTTTGACCATATTTTGCATTTCTCCAGAAAATTTCTGACCTAAAAAATAAAAACACAAATTAATTCATAAACCGCTAGAAGCATATGAATAAACATACTATTTTTGTATAGATTGTTCTTGTCTTACAAAAGACAAAATCGGACATTTTCTCATCACACTAACTCTTCATCCTCTGCATCAATAAAAAAAGAATAACGACTTTGATCGTCACTAGTATAAAATGTTTGTATTAATGTAAGGACCCACATTTCATGCCACAGTCATGTTCATGTGCATTTGCATAACCATGTTTTTGTTAAGTTGCATTCATGAATTTTGCCTTGTTTTGCATGTATACGATTTGCCTAAGTATTATATGTATGCTTTGTTCCTTCTTTGCTGTCCACAAGCCTAGGTCATATCAAGCCTAGGTCATGCCAAGCCTAGGTCATGTTAAGCCTAGGTCATGCCAAGCCTAAGTCATTCCAAGCCGAGGTCATCTTAAGCCTAGGACCATCTTGGAACCACCTTGGTTAACCTCCACCATCACCTAGGCATATTGGCCGAGATGTTATCACCTAGGCATCCGAGATCCTTAATCCTTGCACCTAGTGATCTTGTTCTGGGAGTGGAATGACCTAGACCGAGGTGTGGCACATCTAGGCCGAGATGTGGCACAGCTTGGCCAAGTGTTATCCTTCCTAGCCGAGGTCAAAGAGACCTTACTTGCCGAAGCCTATGTCCTTAGCCGAGATCATTACTTGCCGGAGTGCCTTGCTGTGAAGCTTGTTAGATACGCTTTGTCTTACACATGTCTTGTCAATCTATCACCTTTTTTAGGAGAACCAACCAGCCGTTGCCACGTGTCCGAGCTGAGTGTTAAATCAGCCGGCAGAGAGAGAAACCTATCATTTGTTATAGCTTTGTTCTAAGGAGGAGAGAGAAGCTTTAGGAGAGGAAGAGGAGTTCTTGAGGGAGAGTAGATTTCCAAGCTTGATTCCAAGAGATCGAACCGTTAGATCCGTGTTCTAAGGTTAGATTCTTGATCTGCTCAAGTTGTTCTTTATGATCATGTTATTGCATTGCACGATTGAATATGATTTGTAAGCCATGCATTGCTTTGAAGTTCGGTTTTAGAAAGAGAATATGATATTCATGTGTTCTTGAGGAAAAACCATGTTTTGATCTGAAAGTTTGTATCAAGATGCATGTTTTCGTGTTTGTTTTCATATGATCTTCAAGGATGGGTACCCAGGTCCATGTTTTCGAACTCGTGCCATGAAATCCCAGATTTTGTAACAAAGAAGTTATGATTTTAGCATTCATGTTCTTCATGTTCACGTTCTTCATGTTTTTCAAGAGAGGGAAACCCAGATTTCCAGGCTTCATTTCTTTAGGTGTGATCACCGAGATCACTCTTGCCTAGATCACACACCTAGGCCAAGCATCGTATCTCACCTTGGCCTACCTTGCACGATCACTTACACGTTAGTTTATCTTGCATGCACACCTAGGCCGACATGGTACACCCTTGCCGGCACCTTGTAGCACCTCGGCAGGCAGCTGCACGCCGAAGCCTAGGTAACCACACCTCGGCCAAGAGGTGTGGGACCTCGGCCAAGACCTCCTGAGTTCACTCAGCTAGGTCACTTTTGCCTAGATCATTTCTGTGCATCCATTCCAGGACCTGGTTGGTACCCAGCATGTTTTCCCTAGGTCATTTGCAGCATGTTTTCCCTAGGTCATTTCCAGTATGTTTTCCCTAGGTCATTTGTAGCATGTTTTCCCTAGGTCATTTGCAGCATGTTTTCCCTAGGTCATTTCCAGTATGTTTTCCCTAGGTCATTTGCAGCATGTTTTCCCTAGTTCATTTGCAGCATGTTTTCCCTAGGTCATTTCCAGTATGTTTTCCCTAGATCATTTGCATGCATGTAAAGCTTGTTTTGAGAATGTGATTGCCATGTGATTGTAGGTCCTTGATCTTCGCTTTGAGCCTACACCCGAAAAGAACTATGTGAGTGGTATTTTTAATAAAGCTATGTTATAACGTTTTTGTTAAAGCTTCGCTTTGCTTGTTTTGAAAAGTATTGTTGAACATGAATGATGATCCATATTTTGAATATCAAGTATTATCTCGTTTGATGGCATTCAAGTTAAGTCCGTACGTGCTAAGGGACTATAAGCATTTGTAGCACATCAAGTTAAGTCCGTACGTACTAAGGGACTTTAAGCATTTGTAGCACATCAAGTTAAGTCCGTACGTGCTAAGGGACTATAAGCATTTGTAGCACATCAAGTTAAGTCCGTGCGTGCTAAGGGACTTTAAGCTTTTGTAGCACACATGTTTTGAAAAACCAAGATTGATGTACAAGCTATGTTATGTATTGTTTTGATAAAGATCTCGGATGTCATTCATTTAAACCTTTATTACTTGTACCATTCACTGAGTATCCAAGCTCACCCTCTCCTTATATATATGTAGGTGGCAAGCAAGGAGGCGGTGACGCCTAAGATGTTATGTGCAAGATGTTTGATTCATGTTTTGTATCGTCTTGAAGATTATGCTTCTTAGTTGTAATTCATGTCTTTTGTATACTTCGGCTTGAGAAGCCTTTTGATCAAGATGTAACATGTACTTTATTTTATTTGTATCCAAGTTGTAAACTATATTAAGATGTATGTCATTTCATTTGATCTATGCACAGCTCTTATGGACTAATTAGATTTGTATATATTGCTTCCGCACATGCTAGCCCCATATATAATACTCTGATTGTGTGTGAATTTTGAAAGTTGGCCTTCGGTAATCTTGGATTACTGGCCATCACAACACCATTCTACTAGGGGCGGAATGGGGTTGTGACAATTAACATATATAACTATGACATATATATAGAAACAGGGTGGAAAAGCTCTATGTTTGCCTCTAAGTAATCACAAGCAATCAGCCGTGACTGAACTTCTTGTCTTTGTAAATTTGCAACAACTTGAGTGGCATCTTTACGGGCCTGCAAAATTTGAACATTGATATGATAAATAAGATTGAATATGGGGTCAAAATAAAGAGAAACATTATTGTGATAAATATTGTTGTGGTATAGAAAACTAGAGAAAGCCATGAATCACTAAATCTGACAGTTAAATTGAGTAGACGAAGTCCATTTATAGCACTCAATAAGAAAATCAACTCAATTTTGGAAGACATAATTAATAGACATAGTGTGTTCTCTGTACGACAACAAAACTTCTCAACAGTATAAATGCATCTTCACTTCATTAAATGTTAGGCAACCTGCAAGCAATAATAATATTGTAAATCAATTTACATCAATCTAATTTCAATCGATTTCACCATAAAAAATATATATTTTATATACAAAAGAAAAGAAAAGGCTCACTTGTTCTATGAGCCCTTGTGCCCGCTCTCCATTTCTTGGAACACTCGCTAATTGACCAGCACAACCCTTGCATTGCCTTCATAAATTTTTCCAATCAAAACCAAAGAAAGTAAAGATTTTATTTTTGGAAAATAGAAAATAGAGAAGAAAAAATCCTTTGTTGCAAACAAATGGGAAAATAAAAAAATAAAAAAGATTAAAAATTATAATTTAGGTAATCTAAACAATGCTAATGTTTAAATTATAGTCAAAATTATCACAATATGCGTACTCAATGTACTCATTCCACATAATAATTATCACCATCAAAGATGATGTACTAAAGATAAAATACGAAAACGAAAACACTTCAAGTTTATCACGCTAATTCAAAAAGATCTCGGAACCTCGGGATTTTCTTGAAGTTCTGATGCATCAATGACTGCTGGGGGCTTTCCCAATTCACAAAGCTCGCTGTATATGGAGACCAAGTCTCTCAATCCTAGCTCGAGAAACGATAGGGGCACAACCTTGTCAAAAGATGGCTGACAACATTCAACAGATTAAAATTAAGTCATGATGAAAATCAAAACCAATATATAGATAGTCAATAGGATACGAAATTAATATATTTTTAAAATTTTCAAAAATAGATAATTTACAGGAAATGATACAATATAAAGGAAAAACTATTTAAGGGGGCTATCATCTAAGATAAATGACAAATAGAGGTTACAAAAACAACTTACCAAAATGCTAAGTGGATTTCGTATTAATATGAAGTCCTTTCCATTTTTTATCAAATCATCAGACAAACCAGGTATGCGTTGTTTTGAGATATGCTGTAAAGAGGAAAAATGAGAACAAGTTTGTGAAGTGATATAGTTTGAAAGTGAATCAGTTCCTGCACAACAGATTAGCATGTGGAAATGACTGACATTGTCTGCATGCAACCGGTAAAATGAAATCTTGGGATTAGCTGAACTACATATAATTTTACTGAAACCAACCATAACTGAGGCCAATGAAAGCTCACCAAAGTTCAGAAAAACTCAGGATTTTATTTACTAACAAATTTTGTAAACATATTACACTTTCAGAATTTATAAAATTAAGATGCTGTGGTAGTATTATGATTGATTTATAAATCATGAACTCAAGGAAATTTATATGACCAGTTATCAATCTTTATCCAAATATGCACACGTTAATGTACCTTTTGGGAAATACAATTTAGAAACATAACACTGTGTATTTACTTCAATTGGTGATCCCTAAACGTGTATCTAATAGACTGTAATTTGGCTGACTTTTCTTAAGCGTCATACTTAAGTAATAATAAAGAGATTCAAATGATCAGAAATTTGCTAACATAAGAGACTGAGTTACAGCTCCATCAAAGGCTCTAATATTTAGTCCCGAAAATTCAGAAAATATTGAAATAAGTTCAGGAACATAGGCATGTTGGAGTTGCTTTCCTCTTCATCAATTTTAGAAGGAAACGATAGTAGGCATAGGTGGAACCTGAATACAAAGAAAATTACCTACGCAGTTCATTCACAGAGAGGAGTATTTGACCTTCTCAAAAGCCAAGTTAAATTCTGTCAGGAGATCAATCTTTGGATTTTTCCATTTCTCTTCTCGTAAGAATTCTATCGAGTTTATGTTATCGGTATGTTTTATGTCTCGCTCAAAGAATCGATAAGTCATCCACTTAAGCACTCTGAGTCTCTTCCACTATTTTTTACTTTTGTCCTTTGATCTGCTCTTTTAGGGTTGTTTATTGGGAGTTACATAGTGCAGTAGTATTTTCTTTAGCAATTTTGAAGAAAAAAAAAATAATAATTTAACTTGCTTTTAGTAAATTAATATTAACTCATTAAAAATAATATTTTTTAGATAACAATATGGTACTTCTATTTTATTTTTCTCTATTTTTTGACAAATATCTACTTGTCTGGTCAAGTATTAAGAATCGTGTGTTGTTGATTTAGACCTACTTCCACCCGTTAAAGTTTAAAGTTTTCTACTATAGACAAGTTCTTTGAAAACTTAAAAGTTGTAATTAAATATTTAAACTAAAATGGTTAGTTATGAAAATATTTTATACATATCTTAACTCCACTCTGCATTTTATATACATTATGTATTGAGGATTATACAATTTATACGCTTTTTATCTTTCAAAGAATCTTACTTTTGTAATTTCAAGGACTATACACTGTTTGGTGTCTAAGATATTTGTGTTTGCTATAACTATATTTATTTTTCTACCCATTTTTATAGATGTTAAAAGTATCTTATGACACACAATATGATACAATACTCAACTCAAAAAAATAGAAAAACAATACTCAATTCGTATCCCATTTTGACAACTATGGAAATGATATTTACAAGTAAGATTTTTTCCACATACTTCATCATATTCTTTTCCTCATTGTTTTCCATGTTAACAACACAAAGATTGATGATTTGCCTTGCATTTCCTTTTCCTTTTCCTTTTCCTCAAAAAATTGATGAACCAAACAGAGGATTAGTAATCTTATCCAAGGATGGACAATCATGAATAATTCTGCAAGTTAACAAAATTATTCCAAAGCATGATTTTACTAAAGAAGAAAAATAGCACATAATTTAGCAATAGGTAATGAAACTTGAGCAATCTTGAGTAATTGATAGAGAAGCTTATGGTTACCTTACAGAACCGATATTTCTTTTCTCCTGGGCCAAAAATGTTTCACAACTTTATTCCCATCAGATTCCTATTCATGTCATACAATCAATTCCAACAATATGAGATACAAAGATAATGAGAAAAGTACACAGTCTAATGTCAAATAAAAATAATAAAAACAGTAGTGATAAGCAAATATATAAAATATCAAAACAAAATATGTAGCCTTCATTTCATATTCAATATTTCATATCAGATTTCATAACAGATTTAAAAAATATCAAGAATACCAACATAAATAATCTGAAATTAATTTCTCAAATAATCAATTAATTTCTCAAATAATCCATTAAAATCTGAAATAATCCAAAGAAAAATACCTGGATTTGATGGGGGCTACGGCTTCGATCTGAAGAGGGTTGAAGATGAGGGTTGAAAAGGGTTGGAGAAGAGGGTTGAAGAGAGAAAACAGTGGCATCCGAAGCTGCAGTTTATCCAATCTGATCCGAAGCTGAAGTTTATCCGAAGCTCTGATTTTCACACAGATCTTCACTCTGATGCTCTGTGGGAGAGAGAGAGGGAGAGGGAGAGAGAAAGAGGAAGAGCCGTGGAGGAGCAGACTGAGAAGTTCTAGATGCTTTGATCTGTTGATCTGTCTTGATCAAAACATATAAAGGCAATAAAAAATAATGTTCACGGCAATAAAAAATAATGTTCACTAATTTGTATTATTAATATTTTCAAGATCAACAATGATTCATCCCACTAAAAACACTACCACTAATAGCATTAATGTATTAAAAAAGTAAAAAAAAAAAAAAAAATACAACTCCAAGACCAAAACATCACATCATTACTGGCGGGACCCACTGCCACCTAATTAGTGGGAGCACTAATTAATGCTCCCAAGCATTTTTCTTTTCAAGATGCTTTGATTTTTTCAATGCATAATGTATATAAATATATAATTGTCTAGATATAATGTATCAATGTGTAATGTATATAAATATATTTAAATATATACATTATAGTAAATTTTTAAATTTTTATTTAAAAACCAACGTAAATTTATTTTTTGAATTTATATTTTTTCCTCAAATTTACAAACTGAGACAATTATTTGTAAATTAAAAAAATTATCAAACAAGTTTTTATGACAGTTTTTAAAATTTTTGTAAATATAAATTGAAAACTAAAAATGAAATGGTTAGGGTCTGTTTGGTAACGTTTACGTTTTCAGTTTATATTTACAAAAATTTTATAAACTGATTTTTGTTTATTTTTTGTTTATTTTTAGAAAAACATAAACTACAAACACGTTTGGTAATTGACAAAATATTTTTAAAAAATTAAAAATATAAAAAAGAGTAAGAAATGACAAGTGGTGGCAAGTGGCGGCGGAAAACGGTGATGAAAAGTGGTGACGGTGGGTTGTGGGTAGCGGATGGTGGTGGGTGGTGGCGAGTGGGTGGTGGTGGTGGGTAGGTGGGTGATGGTGACGAGTGGTGGTGGTGGTGGCGGGTGGTGGGCGATGGTGGGTGGCGGATGGTGGGTGGGGGCGGGTGGATGGGTGACGGTGGTGGTGGTAGTGGATGAGTAGGTGGGTGGGTGGGTGACGGTGGTGGGGGTGGTGGGTAGGTAGGTGACGGTGGCGGGTGGTAGAGAGTGGGTGGTGGTGGGGGGTGGGTGGTGGTGGCAGGTAGGTGGTGGTGGTGATGGTGGGTGGCGGTGTGGTGGGTGGTGGGTGGTGGTGGCGGTGGTGGGTGGTAGTGGCGGTGGGTAGTGGATGGCGGGTGGTGGTGGGTGGTGGTGGTGGTGGGTGGGTGTGGTGGTGGTGGCAGTGGGTGGTGGTGGTGGTGGGTGGCTGGTGGTAACAGCTGGTGGTAGATGGGTGCTGAATGGTGGTAGTGGGTAGGTGGCAGGCGGTGTATGGTAGTGGCAGTTGGCGGGTAGATGGTAGGTGGGTGGTGGTGGCGAGTGGGTGATGGGTGATGGGTGATAGTGGCTGGCAGGTGGGTGTTGGTGACGGTTGGTGGGTGGTGGTGGCAGGTAGGTGGCGAATGGCGGGTGGTGGTGCGTGGTGGTGGTGATGGGTGGTGAAGGTGGCAAGTGGTAGCGAGTGAGTGGTTGTAGTAGTGGGTGACGGGTGGGTGGTAGGTGGTGGTGGGTGGTGGATGGGTGGTTGGTGGTGACGGGTAGTGGATGGTGGTGGTAGATGGCTGCTGAGTAGTAGTAGCGGGTAGGTGGCGGGTGGTGGATAGTAGTGGCGGGTGGCAGGTGGGTGGTGAGTGGTGGTGGCAGGTGGTGGTGGGAGATGGGTGGTAGGTGGTGGTGGCGGAAGACGGTGGTGGAAAATGGTGGCAGGTGGTGGCTACTGTTGGGTGGTAAAAAAAAAAATAAACTCAAAACGGAAACACATTTTTTGAGTTTACATTTTTTAGCTAAATTTATAAACTGAGACCACTGATTTATAAATAAAAAATTTATCAGACAAGTTTTTATTTGAGTTTTTTTAATTTTTGTAAATATAAACAGAAAACTGAAAAAGTAAGTGTTACCAAATGGCACCTTAGCAAACAGGCCAGATAATAAAGATGTTGTAAAATTAAGAAATAATTAAATAAGTTACCAACATAAGAAATGACTTATCAAAAGATTCTTAGGCCATATATGGTTTGATTTTTAGAAAAAAAATTAAAAAATTAAAAATTAATTTGGTTAAGAAATAAAAACTAAAAAATAATTATCATTTTAACTTTTGGGCAGGTTATATACATACGTATGGTTGTTTCAATTTAATTTGTAAAAAATTATTTCTAACCACTCGAAAGATAAAAATTATATAAAAATGATAATTATTTTTTATTTTTTATTTCTTAACCAAATTAATTTTTAATTTTTAATTTTTCTTTTCTAAAAATCAAACCATACATAGCCTAAGAATTTTTTGATAAATCATTTTTTATATTGGTAACTTATTTAATTATTTGTTAATTTTATGACATTTTTAGCATCTGAAACCTGTTTGGTAACCATTTCGTTTTCAGTTTTCAATTTATATTTACAAAAATTTTAAAAATTGTCATAAAAACTTATTTGATAATTTTTTTGATTTATAAATGGTTGTCTCAGTATGTAAATTTGAGTAAAAAAAGTAAATTCAAAAAATAAGTTTATATTGGTTTTTAAACATAGTTTAAAAATTTTACTAACAATTTTTTTTTTCAATTAATTTTTTTTTCAAATAATTTTTTTTCCAATTAATTTTTTTTCAATGAATTTTTTTTCCAACTAATACTAACCGAGGGCATAATTGGTAATACTACTTTAAATCTTAGGGAGGGGATTGTAATTTCTAAAATGTAAGGGGTGTCAATGTAATTTACCCAGTAAGGGAAAAATTAGTATTGAAAAAAATTAAATTGCTAAGGGAGGAATTTATAATAAAACTTTAAACCTCAGGGAGGGAGATGTAATTTCCAAAACGTGAAGGGAGAACTGTAATAAACATAAACTTTAGGGGATATCAGTGTAATTTGTCTTATATATATATATATATATAATCACACTTAATTAGAAAGTGACATAAAAAATAAATATTATCACACTCAATCAGATTAAGTGTGATTAAAAATTTGAGAATTGTATATTTTATATAAAAACCAATTTGAAATATTTTATACAATCACACTTATTTAGGAAGTGTGATTAAAAAATAGTAATGTATATATAATCACATTTTAATTACATTGTGTGATTAAAAAATATATAAATAATCACACTTTAATTAGAATGTGTGATTAAAAAATATATAAATAATCACACTTAGTTAAAAAGTATGATTAAAAAGTAATAGTGTATATATAATCACACTTTAATTAGAATGTGTGATTAAAAAATATATATATATATATATAATTACACTTATTTAAAAGTGTGATTAAAAAGTAGTAGTGTATATATAATCACACTTTAATTAGAAAGTGTGATTAAAAAATATATAAATAATCACACTTTAATTAGAATGTATCATTAAAAAATATATATATAATCACACTTATTTAAAAAGTGTGATTAAAAAGTAGTAGTGTATATATAATCACACTTTAATTAGAAGGTGTGATTAAAAAATATATAAATAATCACACTTTAATTAGAATGTGTGATTAAAAAATATATATATAATCACACTTGTTTAAAAAGTGTAATTAAAAAGTAGTAGTGTATATATAATCACACTTTAATTAGAAGGTGTGATTAAAAAATATATAAATAATCACACTGTAATTAGAATGTGTGATTAAAAAAAATATATATATATATATATAATCACACTTGTTTAAAAAGTGTGACTAAAAAGTAGTAGTGTATATATAATCACACTTTAATTAGAAGGTGTGATTAAAAAAAATATATATATATATAATCACACTTAATTGAAAAGTGACATAAAAAATAATTATTATCACACTCAATCAAATAAAGTGTGATTAAAATATCAATCTAATTTTTTTTATCACACTTCCAATAAAAGTGAGATCTTTTTTTTTTGTCAAAGTGTGATCTTTAACTATTTTTGTAGTAGCGTGAATGTGTAAATTGGCAAATTGAACCTCTAGACTTGTCATTGAGGACCTAGGTATGAATTTCATCCCCTTAATTGTGTACTTAAGCTCTATCTAGCATGGATCATGATAATTTAAAGAGTTAAGTCAAGAATTGGTTCAATAACGTTGAATTCGAGCTCATTCCATGCATGCATGTATGTATTGTTGAGTTTTAAGTTGTTTTAATGGCAAAAGGTTACATGCATGCTCATATTTATGTTTAAGACCATGATTTCATCTTGTTTTGAAAGGAATTGGCTCATTAGAGCATGTTTTGAAGCTTTGAATTGAGTTTAATTCATGCATGTTTGCATGTTCATCTTGTTCATGAATTTGGGTTTGAAATTTGGATTTAATTGACTCATCAGTGAGCTTTGATTTCACAAATTAAGCTTTGAAATTTGTTGTATATTGAGTTTTGATGTGTTTTCCAGAAATTGGGCCCAAGAGGTCGAGTTTTGAGCTGTAGAATGCTTGGTTTGAGCTTGGGAGGCAAATCTGGAAATTCCAGAATTTGGCTTCTTCGCTCGAGCGAAGGATTCTACGCTCGAGCGACCACCGTTTACTCTGAGCACCGCTCGAGTGAAGGAATGGTGGCTCGACGTAAATTTCAAGCTCTCAGAATCTTGGTGCACGCAGACACACGCTCGAGCAAGAGAACCTACGCTCGAGCGAGCGTCGAGTGAGCATCGAGCGGAGTTTTCCAACATCCAACACTTTTTGCATCATTGCAGACTGCTCGAGCGAGGAAGTCAACGCTCGAGCGACCCTACTGTTTTGACAAGCTCGCTCGAGCGAGACCCCTGTTTTCTGAAAAATTCTGAAAATGTTTTCTAAGTGCATCTTTGCATCCTCATCACATCCTAGGCATTCCTAGGCCTAGTTTAAGGCATCTTAATGAGGATATAGATATAGAACCACACCGAGGCAATTTAGGGATTAAGTTATTACTTTCCCAACTGTGTAGCTTAGTGTGTGTTTAATCTGTAAACTGTGTAGGGTTGGCTTTCTGAGGGGACGCTCTAGCTTACTGTAGCCCAGAACTCTGTGAGTAACGATTGTGTAAAGATATGTTCAAAGAGATTATCTTTTGAATCTTTGAATCGCTATCTTTATTTTTACTATTAATCAATGAATGTATGTCCTATATTCGAATCAGATTGTGGCATCTTTAGCAACTATTATTCTTGGTATTCTTTATTCTGAGAGATCTCTATCGGTTCCCTCGTTGGAACCACTACTGTTTACTGATTGATGGCCATCAATTACTGTTCGGTCTTTTAAGACCTACTGTTCACTGTTATGCTAATAGATGTACCACATATGACTGTTTACTGCACTGAACAACTGATATACTGATTTAATAGACTGTTTTCCTTACTGTAAGGACATTCATTCTAAACCTCTTTACGCACTATGTTATTCACTGGGCTTTAGCTCACTGCTCATATATATATATATATATGTAGGTGTACAGGCACCGGACCAATGCTAGAAGCGTCGGGGTAAACTCCAGTTTTGTCAAGCCAACCACTGTGCCTCATTACGAGGTTCTGAGCCTGCCAAGCCATGGCTTAGGGGTGTTTTTATTTCCCCCGTCTGTCCCTGTATATGTTTTGTAATGACTGTATAGACTGTACTGTACTGTTTTAATAGGGTTTTAGTCCCTGCTCTGAATGGTTGTATATAATGTACATATTGTTTTGTCACTGCCTGTACAAATATATGAAAAGTCTTTTTGCATGCAGACTGTCACAGCTCATTGGACATTGTTTATTTACTGTATTGGCTTCCGCCATGCCCTTGTACTGTTATCTTGTTTCTCATTAAGGTGCTTTTGGTAATCTTGGATTCTCGCCGCCATTCTGATACTAAACCAATAGGGGCAGGTTTGGGTCGTGACAGATCTACTTGAAACCAAGCAAGATCTACTTGAAAGCTCGCCATCCTCATCACCGCTACCCAACTCTGCTACCGCCGCCTCCGTACTTCGGACAACACTAGAAGCTAGATTTGAGGAGGAAGTGCACCCACAATGGTATGAGAGAAGGCTTGAGAAAGGAAGAAACCATTGTGGGTATTGAAAATCTAAATATCTATGCTGAAATCGGAGGAGAAACTCTCCAAACCCTTATTTTAGACATAAAAAAGTTTATATCTACACTCTAAAACTGCAAATCTATATTCTATGAGTGTAGATCTATAATTTAGAAATGTAAAAGGGGTCACCGGAGTATCGCTGGAGCATTGTCAGAAATCTCTTAAAGAGAGAAGCTCTAATCTCTCTCTGCACTCAAGTGTCACCAATGCATTTAAGACTGAAAATATGAAACTCATTAAATTAATGATGTGCGACATATCAAATATTATCTAATCTCCATAACATTATTGATTATATATATTCTTAAAAAATAAAGAGGATCCATAAATGCTTTAGTTAGTTACTCTAATTAATTAGAAGGGATTATTTCTGATTCAAACTTAAATTTGATTGGCTTTATGTGAGCTGTTGCAAATCTTGAAAAAAAATTATTAATTAATTAAATCCAAAATAAGAAAAAAAATGTTATATTATGAATTAAGTTTCACTTCAAATGGCGAAACTTAAGATAATAGGGGACAATATATAAATGCAGACAATTACTTTGGAATTGTTGTACTAACCCATTCCTACCATCTACTCTGATTTATAATTAGGTGCTTGGAAATCTCTTTGCAATGACAATCTATTCAACATAGATCTTTACATCAACATCATCACTCCGCCAAAGCATAAAAGGTAAACCATTTTTAGTTCTAATAGCTTTACCTATAAGTGTTGTAATGAAATTTTGCTCACCTTTTCATATCCAAGTTATCTCTGAAAAATATGTTCATTACTCCAAGAAAGCTTGGATATTAGTTTAATTAACATTCTTGCATATTATTAATTTTTGATTATTCCTGATAATATATATTAAATATGAAATTTCAAATTAAAAGGAATTAACATGTTTTAGGTTTCTGGTTACATGTCAACAATATTATGATGATTAGATTCGTGTACCAAATTTCAAAAATAATAATGTGCCACCAATATATTGATATTAGACCGAAAATATGAGACTCATTAAACTTAGAGGTGGGCATCGTGTCATATCTGTGTCATCATATTTGTGCTGTGCCATCTCGGATTCGTGTCAAAATTATCTCAACACTAACTCGGCCCGTTTATTATTTTGTATTATCGTGTCTATCATTTTCGATCTGTGTCTGGTTTATGTTGTATTAACGTGTCATATCAAAAAATTTCACTATTAACTAATAATATCAAATGTATGAAAAAAATTAAAAATTTCTTCACAAGTTAAATTTAATGAAACTAATTTCTATTAAATAAAATCATTTATAAAAATATTTGATTTCAACTTAATTTTATTTTCTTAATTTATAAATATTATATTATATTATATTATATTATTTTTTTTACTAGATTAACTCAAATAATAGACAAAAAATATATTAAGTTCAATTAAAAGTATAAACAAAACCTATATTAAAATCTTATTTTACATATTTTTTAATAAATTGAATGCAATTACATAAGAGATTAAAAAATGTCATGATTCTTTTTAGTTGAAATAATACTATCAAAATGTGTAACTAATTTTTCATTATACAGGTTATTTGTGTCAATTTTGTGTTATACAAATTTGACACTAATCCGATCTGTATTAATATTCGTGTTATTGAATCGTGTCATATATGTGCTTGTGCCAGGAAATGGTCAACCCTAACCCACTAATTTCGTGCACGATTCGTGTCATGTTATTGTATCGTGTTGCAAATTCCCACCCTATTTAAACCAATCCGTAACATTGTTGATTATATATATATATATTCTTAAATAATGAAGAGGGTCCAAAATTGCTTTAGCTAGTTACGCTAACTAATTAGAAGAGTATCTTTTTGATTAAAACTGAAATTTGATCAGTACTCTGTGAGTTATTGCAAATCTCGAAAAAAAATTTATTAATTAATTAAACCCAAAACAAGAAAAAGCGCTATATTACGCATTTGGTTTCACCTCAAATTGTGAAGTTTAAGATGAAATGTGACAATATATAAATGCAACAATTGCTTTGAGATTGATGTACTAACTCATTCTTACCATCAACTCTTATAGTTAGGCCTTTTGAAATCTCTTTCCAATCACAGTCGATTCAACATAGATCTTTACATCGACATCATCACTCCGTCAAAGCATAAAGGTATGCCATTTTGTATGCCATTTTTAGTTCTAATGACTTTACTTTTTGTAGGACAATCTTCACTATAACCTTCGAGTACTGCTGGATATCGAGTAAAGTTCAAACCATGATCACGAGTGAATCTTAGATATCTAAGAACCCGAATGATCGCTTTCCAATGGTCTTGTCCAGGGTTACTAGTGTACCTACTCAATTTACTGATAGCATAAGCTATATCAGGACGAGTACAATTCATTAGGTACATTAGGCTTCCAATGATTTGGGAGTATTTTAACTGAGACACTACATCACCTTTATTTTTCGATAAATAAAGACTGATGTCTACATGTGTTCTAGCTAAATTCAAATCATCCTTGATAAATTTATCAAGAATTTTCTCAATATAATGAGATTGAGATAATGCATATCCGTCAGATGTTTTAGTTATTTTCATACCTAATATAACATCTCATGAATTTCATATCTTTCATATCAAATCTTTTGTTAAGCATTTGCTTAGTTGATTTGATCATGTTTTGACCGCTTCCAATGATAAGCATGTCATCCACATAAAGACAAACTATGACATAGCCTTGGTGGTTTTTAACATAGACACATTTGTCACATTCGCTTATCTTAAACCCATTAGTAAGCATTGCATGATCAAATTTTTCATGCCATTGCTTAGGTGCTTGTTTTAATCCATAAAGGGATTTCACAAGTCGACAAACTTTCTTTTCTTGCCCTCGATACTACAAACCCTTCGGTTGTTCCATATAGATCTCTTCATTTAGATCACCGCTTAAGAAAGTCGTCTTAACATCCATTTGATGTATTTCTAAATTAAACAATCTTTGCTATAGAAATAAGCATGCGAATGGATGTTATTCTTGTAACAGGAATATGTGTCAAAATAATCCAGACCTTCTTTTGTCTCAGAACCTTTAACTACAAGTCTTGCTTTATACTTGTCAATTGAACCATCTGCTTTCATTTTCTCTTGAATATCCATTTATATCCAAGAGGTTTAGAACCCGTGGAAGATCCACCAATTCCCAAGTATGATTTTGCATAATGGATTCAATTTCATTATTAATGACCTCTTTCCACAAAGGTGCTTCAGACTGTCATTGTCGCTTTAAAGCTTTGAGGTTCATTTTCTAACAAGTATGTCGAAAACTGACCAAAGGATTTTGATGTTCTCGCTCTCTTACTTCTTGGTTCATCATCGCTTAAATCGCTGGTTGAGACCATTACTAGTCTCTTGTGCTTGATTGTCATTAGTCTCTTGACTTTGTGTACAATCATAAGTTCTTTTCTGTGAACTTAATTCTGTCCTTTCTTGTAAGGAAAGACATGTTCAAAAACACAAAGATTCCTTGACTCTATAATAGTGTTCACATTTATATCGTATTTCGATTTATAAGTCGAAACCGATATGCACTACTATTCGAGCATAACCAATAAACACACACCCATCGCTTTTTGGTCCAATCTTAGTCTTTTAGGAACAGAACTTCAACTTTTGCCAAACACCCCACACTTTCAAGTATTTGTAGGAAGGTGGTCGACCTTTCCACAATTCATAAGGAATGCTTTTAGTTTTCTTGTGGGGTATTCTATTAAGAACATAATTAGTGACAATATTGCTTCCCCACAAGTTCTACGGGTAAGCCCGAACTTAGTAACATGGCATTCATCATTTCTTTTAGAGTTCTATTCTTCCTTTCAGAATTCCATTTCTTTGTGGAGAATAAGGGTCATAGTTTGGTGAATAATGCCATGTTGTGCACAAAATTCATTTAATGGTGCATCATATTCACCACCCCTATCACTTCTAACCATTTTAATGGTTTTACCAAGTTGATTTTCAACTTCTGTTTTGTAGAGTTTAAACATTTCTAAGGCTTCATCTTTACTTCTAAGTAAATAAACATAACAATATCTTGTGCAATCATCGATAAATGTTATGAAATACTTTTTGCCTTCTCTAGTTTGAATAAATTTTAGATCACATACATCAGTATGAATTAATTCTAGAGGTTCAGTTTTTCTTTCAACTGATTTAAATGGAGCCTTAGTTAGTTTTGCTTCTACACAAACTTCACATTTATGATTAGGATTAATTTCAAACTTTGGTATATAATCCAAACCAATTAATCTATGCAAAGCATCATAATTTACATGACCTAATCTACCATGCCATAAATTCGACTCAAGAATATAAGCAAAAGATGTGTTATTCTCATTCATAGCAACTTTTGGTACAACTGTCATTACATTAAGTTTAAAGAGACCATCACTCATGTATCCCTTACCAACATACATACCACTCTTTATTAATACAAACTTATCAGACTCAAAAACAAGCCTAAAACCATTTTTACTTAACAAAGAACCAGAAACTAAATTCTTCCGATGTCGGTACATGCAAGACGTTGTTGAGGGTTAGTTCTTTCCGATGTCATCTTCAAGATCACTTTCCTTGTCCACCAGAGAAGTAGAAGAATTTCCCATAAAAAGTTGCTCACCATTTGCAGCCTCATTGTAGGTAGTGAACATCTTCTTGTCAGCACAAATGTGACGAGTTGCTCCAGTGTCAACCCACCACTCTTTGGGATTTCCAACCAAGTTGGCCTCAGACACCACAGCAGAGAGGTTGATGTCATTCACTCCATCAGAGATGTAATCCAATTCTGTTACATTGGCTTGATTGGTGGTCTTCTTACTTGTACTTTCATGAACCCTCTTAGGGCGGCGGCAGTCAGAAGCTCGATGTCCAGTCTTGCCACAGTTATAGCATTTTCCTTTGAACTTCTTGTTGCCATTGTTGTTGCCTTGTTTAGGACCATCTCCAGTAAACTTCCTCTTTTTATTATGTGGTTTATGAACTTGTTCAACCACATTAGCCTTGGACTCAATGGGATTTTTCCCATTTCTCTTTTCAGCCTTACGGTTATCTTCCTCAATTCTCAATCTTACTATAAGTTCATCCATAGTCATCTCTTTGCGTTTATGTTTTAAATAATTTTTAAAATCTTTCCAAGCCGGTGGTAACTTTTCCACCAAAGCAGCGACTTGAAAAGACTCGCTAAGAGACATACCTTCTGAATGAATATCATGCAAAATTATCTGAAAACTTTGAACTTGAGATATTACCGTTTGGGAGTCAACCATAACGAAGTCCAGAAATTTACCGACGACAAATTTCTTTGTGCCGGCATCCTCTGTCTTGTATTTCTTCTCCAAAGAATCCCACAATTCTTTTGCTGACTTCAGAGGACTGTATACATTATACAGCATGTTGTCAAGGCCATTGAGGATGTAGTTTCTGCACAGGAAATCTGAATGTTTCCAAGCATCTACAGCGGCAACAACTTGCCAATCACTTTCACCCTCTTTAAGTGCTGGAGCCTCTTCATGGAGAAACCGGGCCAAATTAAGAGTTGTAAGATAGAACAGCATCTTCTGCTGCCATCTCTTAAACTCGGTACCATTAAATTTTTTCGGTTTTTCTCCATGATTGATTGGTACATGAACATGGTTCTGAATAGGACCGATGTTGGTGTAACAATAGAGTACCACCGCCAGATGCGCTTCAGCTAGTAGCCATAATCTCGATTACAAAAATCAGAAAAAATTAAAACACAAATTAATTTTCTAGTTACTAAAACCAGAAAATAAATTATAACACAAAATAATTTTATTTTCCTTGTTACTAAAACAGGAAAAATAAAATATCAAAATAATTTTCTGTAATACCAAATAATATTCTGAAATTGTTAATGACACCAGTATCGTACTACTAGTATATTGTCAAAGAAAAGAGACAGTATATTACTACTATCTGTCAAATAACATAAATCACTATTTGTTTTTCCAACCAGAATATTATTTTGAAAAACAGAAAATTAAATATAATGAAGATACCAAAAAGGATTCTGTCTTAAGATTGTAGGACAATCTTCACTATATTTAAACGATTTAATTCTATTGTGTATAAAACAACAATTAGAATTTAAAGAAATAAAGAAAAGGAGAGAATTTGTTTGATTACAAAAATCAAACTCAAAATAAAAATAAAATAAAACAAATAAAAACAGATTTTATTTTGTTACAAAAACAAAATTAAAATCTGATTTTAATAAACAAATAAAAACAGAAAATAATTTAATCAACTTACTTGGTTAAATTCTTCAAATAACTTTCTGATCAAGTCCAGTGTTTAACACTGTGTCCTTAAGACAGATTCGTCCTCTCCACGGTGCTTTCAGAACTTGGACGTCTATCTCCCAGCATGAAATAATCTTATCAACAATTAAATGCAGCACCACAATTTAATTGTTCGTCAACACACTAAGTGTTTACACTCTTTCTTCGTAAATAAAATGCGCAATATGGCAGAGACTTAAAGCAGAGATGGAATACGAAAATTGGTGTGTTAATCCAAATGGGAGGCTGGTCTATTTATAGATGTTAAGGTGGCTGTAGGATTTGAATTGAACAGGTATGAAACCTGTTGGGTTTGAACTTCAACAGATTTGAATCTGTTGGTTAACTATTCAAACAGATAAAAACGGGAAGGGCCCTGTTTGGATGAACCAAAATGCCAAACCAGTTTAATTCTGTTTGAAAACGGGAAGAGCCTTGTTTGGATGAACAGAAATTCCAAACCCAGTTTAATTTGAATTCTGGATTAAATTCAAATGTTTTTGGTCCAAAAAGATTAGCATTGGGCCGAACAAGCCCAATCCAACCACACACCACGCAACGCCTGAGCCCAGCCAGCCCGAATCGGCCAAGCGGACGGACGGATGCGGCCATACATGTGTGGTGATTTTTGGGTCCAATGGGTCTAGCCCATTTCGCCCATAACCTCTCCCTCTAAAACACTTGGGTACCCCTTGGGGCACACCCCAAGTATCAAACCCATGCCTTATAAACCCTCTCAAAACCTCCCACCAAATCAATGTGGGACAAGCCTTATTCAAGCAATAAGGAATTTTCACCAAAACTCCATTTCCATGGAGCACACTTTGGCTTCAATTTCCTATTCACTCGGTAATGGTTTTAAGCAACCAAATATACCACGTGAATCACGACGCGGCATAGAACGCGTTACCACTTTGACCCGTGTAAATCGATGCACGGGGACAGATTCGTCCTCTCCACGGTGCTTTAAGAACTTGGACGTTTATCTCCCAGGATGAAATGATCTTATCAACAATTAAATGCAGCACTACAATTTAATTGTTCGTCGAACACACTAAGTGTTTACACTCTTTCTTTCAGAAATAAAATGCAGCAATATGGCAGAGATTTAAAGCAGAGATGGAATACGAAAATTGGTGTGTTAATCCAAATGGGAGGCTGTTCTATTTATAGATGTTAAGGTGGCTGTAGGATTTGAATTGAACAGGTATGAAACCTGTTGGGTTTGAACTTCAACAGATTTGAATCTGTTGGTTAACTATTCAAACAGATAAAAACGGGAAGGGCCCTGTTTGGATGAACCAAAATGGCAAACCAGTTTAATTCTGTTTGAAAACAGGAAGGGCCTTGTTTGGATGAACAGAAATTCCAAACCCAGTTTAATTTGAATTCTGGATTAAATTCAAATGTTTTTGGCCCAAAAAGATTAGCATTGGGCCGAACAAGCCCAACCCAACCACACACCCGCCCAAGCTCACGGACGGACGCCAGCATACAAGGCGATGGTGACTTTTGGGTCCATTGGGTCTACCCCATTTCGCCCATAACCTCTCCCACTAAACCACTTGGGTACCCCTTGGGGCACACCCCAAGTATCAAACCCATGCCTTATAAACCCTCTCAAAACCTCCCACCGAATCAATGTGGGACAAGCCTTATTCAAGCAATAAGGAATTTTCACCAAAACTCCATTTCCATGGAGCACACTTTGGCTTCAATTTCCTATTCACTCGGTAATGGTTTTAAGCAACCAAATATACCACGTGAATCACGACGCGGCATAGAACGCGTTACCACTTTGACCCGTGTAAATCGATGCACGGGGCCCACCTAAAAATTAGACCAAACTTAGGAAAAAATTCTGGTTTTACCCAGAATTTATAACCATTTCCAACACTTTTAGCGTTGTAATGAAATTTGTTTACCTTTTGTATATTTCTGAGTTATCTCTCAAAAATTTGTTCATTACTCCTATAAATCTTAATTATTAAGACGTTTCGATTGTAATTTTTGTTAAGAAAATTTGAAGTTTTTAGAATTTTTTTTCTCACATACAAGTGTAAAATTGATATATTTACACACTAGAAGACATAAGCACACTAACGTGTGCAATTGAATTACTCCCGGAGATTATGGATGAGAGTGAGGGGGAAACTGAACATAGCAATTTTTATTGGCTACATACTTTTGCATTTTAATCCTTTAAGTAACTGCTAGGAAAATTTAAAATCTTTAGAGAAAATCTAATATTGAGCAACTCCAATCACACTTTCTACTTTTCACTAGCTAAATTATAAAAAATGTATACTCTTTATTTTACCTAATTACTTTAGCTATTGTGTTCTCCAACCACTCTTTTTATTTTAGCTAATCATTTAAACTAACTTAATTAATTTTTAAAATAAAAAAATTCTAATGGTTGATATTTTACTAATATAAATTTGCAATAATAATAAATTTACCCATATAAACATACAAAACCTGTAGAATGAGGAGAAAAAAATAAAAAATAAAAAATAAGTTATTCCGTAATTCATCAAACATAATTGAAAGAACATATAAAATTGCTACATACACACACACACACATATAAAATCCCAAATCCAAGACATAAATATACAAAAATCTAAAATATATACATACATAATTGTTTGGAGAGCCTCTAGGGTTCTTCAATTGTAGCCACCAAAAAAATAGGATGGTTGTTGGCTACATATTTTGTACAAGCCAATTACAAGTCGACGCGTGGCGAAATAAGGGTAATATAGGAAGACTATTTAGGTCCTCGATCCTGATCGTACACGTGGCAGTTAGTATTGGTTATTAAGAGATCTGAGTAGCACCGGATCAACAAAGGAATACAAAATGACGTGATTTCAACGGTTACTCGCATTTCAGATTCAAATTTAAGAGGGAAGCTTAACTGCAAGTAATGGCGTATTTGAGCTCATATTGGGGCAACATGATCGATGATCATGGAGGAGCAGTTCGACGATTGGAAGTGCAATTCGATGGTCACCCTTGAGCAGTATAAATAGTAGAGAAGGCCCTAGAAAAAAGGCCCAGACTCAGATCCAACAAACCAGTCCTTTATACTTATTTTCCTTTCCAGTTTTACATTTACAGTTCTTTACATTACTGTACTTTAAAATTCCTACACTGCACTTCGTTTCATAGGAGTAGTTCCAAGTAGATTTGCTGTAAACCTCTACGAGGCTGAGTTTGGATCATTGTAAGTCTTTTCATCTTAATGAAATACTTCGATTGTTCTTCAATTCATTATTATCTACTTAATTCTCTTCAGTCAAGCCACCAGTAAAAGTCTTCTTCGTTGAGGCTGAAAGAACTAAAACACAATTGTCTGATAATTGGTTGGCAATTAATTTTCTGTGAGGACTAATTGATCCTTGTTGGCACGCTCGCAATTACCAAAATAACCTTCGAAAGCCAAAAAGCCACCATATATTTTTGATGCGCCTAGTGGGACTACATTTAAAATGGCTAGACGTAGAAGACAAGGAGAAAATGAACGCTTGGACGAAGGCATGGAAGGAGAGGTAGAGATACCTAATCCAGGGGACAATGTGATAACACGTCCTGTGGAAACTCCTATTTTATCAGAACCTATGGTCGAACAGACCAGCACTTCAGAATAAATACCATATGTTCATAATATTGGACGAGACCAAGGAATTGGACCATCTACTGTTCCATTTACTCAGCCAATAAATCCATGGGGTGGCTTATTAGATGCTATGGGATAGCAATTAATGAACACAAGTGCAAGATACATCGAGGAAATTTCAAATGTCCCTCAGCAAAGATTGGCTAGAGATAAACAACCTATGCAAGTTAATGGACATTCTAATGGTCAAACTAGTAATCAGAACTATGAAAGACCATCACCTCAGTCTTAGTACGAACCTATTCCGAGGCCTATACCAGGTCAAAATGCCCCAGTACTTAACAGTGAAGCCATGCAATTTGGCGGATCTGGCCCAGTACAGGAAAATGGCATAAGAATGGTTCCAAATCCTATGTTTGAAGCCATGCCTAGCACAAAGGGGTTCACTAATCCCTTATTCGAATTTATACTAGGGGGGTTGGAAGGTTTTCCTACAAATGGAAGAGATACAACACCAACACCAGTTCCAGCACCTTTCGCAGGTCCTTTCGCAAGACAGGCTCAAAGGGGTTACCCACACCCCCAGCAGCAACCTGTACCACAGGGACAACCAATCCTAAATGTACCACCTTATGGACCAAGAGGACCACAAGCACAAGTTTGCCCATCGAATCCTGTGTTTGCCCCTCCAGTAGTGGTTCAGCAGGCACAAAATATGGTCCCTAAGGACCAAATTGCTGACATTGTTAGAGAGATGTGTGGACCAATGGCTCAGGGGGTCCAGACTCCAGTGTATAGGAAACCGTATCCAGAATGGGTAGACAGGGTACATGAATACCCAAGAGGTTTCAGGATACCAGACTTTGCCCTTTTTTATGGGAATGGAAACCAATCAACTGTAGAGCATATTGCTAGGTTTGCTGCTCAATGCGGCGAATTTACTAATAATGATTATATGAAGTTAAGGTTATTCCCAAATTCCCTAACTGGAGGAGCATTTATATGGTATATTAACCTTACACCTGGCTCTATCCAGACTTGGCAACAAATAGAAGAGGCATTTCATGCCCAATTCTTCCAATCAGAGCCAGAAGTCTCCATGGCAGATTTGGCAAGATTGAGTCAAAGGCCTGATGAGAAGGCCACTCAGTTCATTACCAGATTTAAAAGGGCTCGAAATAAATGTAGAGTCATCTTACCAGAGCCAGAATTCGTGAGATTGGCTCAAAATGGTCTAAAGTTTAGGCTTCGAAAGAAGTTTGACTCGACTGAGTTCAGAGACTTAGTAGAACTCACCTATAAGGTGTCTAGATACGAAGCATTATTAGAGGAAGAACAAGATCGAAATAATGCATCGTGTAAGACATATCATAGAGATCCTAATTATGATATCGATGCAGCAGAGATTGTGGGGAAAGAACCTGTAATCTGTGAAGTATTAATTCATAAAGATACAACAATTGACCAACAGTTTAAAAAGAAAGACCTTCACAGGAAATACTCTTTCAATTTAACTAAGGCAGATGACATTTTTGATCATTTGCTTGCAGCCAACTTCCTTAAGTTACCAAAAGGAGTCAAAATTCCATCTCCCGATGAACTTAAAGGAAAAGTATATTGCAAATGGCATAATTCTTGGTCTCATTCGACTAAGAACTGTATTGTTTTTCGAGACAGGATCCAAAAACAAATTCGGAAGGGAAGTTTGAAATTCCCAGCTAAAGCAGAAAAGGCCATGGGAATCGACAGTAATCCATTCCCAGAAATTGGGAAGGCAACAGCCAATGTCATTGTGCCAGACCTTCAGAACCTGTCTTTGAAAGAATTGGAAGAAGTCAATGTGCAGATGCATGTGGCCAACCAGACAGCTACCAAGAGAGACACTGGAAATCTACCAGCTATTGGACAAGATTTCTCACACCAGGGGGAAGATTCTGATAAGGAACCACTGGATGACGATTCTTTAGAAGCAGCTATAATGCAAAGGACGTGTCCCAAGTGCAGACTAAGTCACAAGTGGTTGAAGGGGCTTCCAGTTGATGGGAAGCAGTACTACAAGGATGTGCAAAGACGTCCTAAACCAACCAATGTTTACAATAAAAGAGCATATCCATCTGGTGTTAGGCAGCAACCATTGATGGTTGAACCAACGGCCGATAGAATGCATTTTCAAGGTAAGAGGCCTTTGTATGAATCCAGATCACCTAATTATTACAAGATGGAGAGCAGTCATTCTGAAAGGAGACTGGAGAAGGGTTCAGTTTATGGGATCAAAGCCAGGGATTGGCCCCATAGATCAATTTCACGCAGGACAGAAAGTGAACACCTTCATCGAAGGCCTGAGTTAGGCCCAAAGCATGAAGTCAAGGCCAAGCAGTGGCCTTCACAGACAACTTCGAAGGTAGCTTCGAAGGAGGAAAGAAGTAGTTCAACAGTTGAGTCAGTAAATTCGTGGGTGCCTGGGGTTCCAGATTGATTTGTGATACAAAATAAACCTAGGGAAGTGTTTACTCAAAGAGAGGTAATTGGAAACCAAGGCAGGATGGTCAAACCTCCTTTGGTGGCTCCCAACAATTGGGTGTTGCTTAAGCACCCAAAAACAAAGGAACCAGACATGGTCCCTGTAATTTCTAGATCACAAAGGAGGAAAATTCAGCGCAGGTACACTCAGTACCAGCAAGACTTGAAGGAGAGTGGAGAGAGTTCTTCATTGGTCTAGACAGAAGGAAAGAAGAATCCAAAGTCAGACCATATTTCAAAACCAACTCCACAAAGCAAAATGGGTTGTAGTAGAGAACAGTTGGCCAAAGTTCATTCTGAACTAAAAGCCAGAGAGAAATCCAGTCTAGCAGGATTGGAGAAGGCATTGATGGAAAATGATAGCGAGGCAGAGAAAGAAGTTGGCTTGGGCCAAAAGAAAGAAATGGTTGAAGAAGAAATGTTTGAAGCCTTCATGGCTGAACAAACATTTGTGGTTGAAAAGCTAGTCGGAAAAGACCATTCGAAAGAATCTGTTAGGAATGAAGTGCTAGAGTATAGTATGGAGAATGCTTCTGAAATGGTTGAACAAGGTAGCCAAGAGGAGAAATAGACATAGCCAGCCATCCAATTTGGCTCTTTTCCTCCAGTATCAGTAAATATGGTACACATACTACCACATGAATTCCAAGCTGGAGATGAGATCCAAGAAGGGCCAGAAATTGACCCAATTCCAGTCTCTAGTGAAGGATCACAAGTGAGTATGGTGCAAGATGATTTCGGAATGGCTACTCCAATGGAAACTGAATATGAGAGTGAAGAAGAAGTGAGCATTAACCTTTCGTATCCTTTTGAGTATCCCTCAAACTCTATGACACAGCATGTCAAGCCTTTGTATATCAAGGCTTTCTTCGATGAGATTCAATTAAACCGAGTCTTGATAGATAATGGGACATCGGTGAACTTACTACCGAAATCTTCCTTGAAGAAACTAGGGAAAAGGAATCCTAGGTTAATCCCAACCAGCACAACCATTGCTGGTTTTGCTAGAGACAAGCAGATGGCTCAAGGAATTCTGCCTATCAACCTGAGTGTGGGAACTAGAGATTGCATGACAGCATTTTTCGTCATCGACAGCAATGCTAAGTACAATGCTTTACTTGGTAGAGATTGGATCCACACTAACAAATGTGTGCTTTCCTCTTTGCATCAAAAAATAATAATGGCCTTGGGCAATGGGGAGACAGAGGAAATTGATGCAGATCCTCAACCCTTCATAGCCTGTGCAGACTTTGCAGAGGCCAAACTGTATATTGAGGGAGTGACACCACTCAGTATACTAAGGAAACTTGATGGCTCAACCGAAGTAACGGTTGATGAGGAAGTGACACACCTGAAGCATTTAGTTCAGGAGAGTGCTGATGAGGAGGTTGTCATTAAGGATGACAATGATGCCTGGTTGTAGGCAAAGAAATGAAGTCCAAGAAGCCAAGTCTTTGGCTCTAATTAAGTTCTAAGTATTGGATATAAAGTCAATAGTCCAGAGAGTACAAGAGCAAGGGAAAGAAGTCATGATGATTGGCTGCAAGCAGGAGCAGCAACAGGCCAGAGTTTTAGCCCTTGACAAATATTGTGCATTGGACATTAAAACAAAAGTCCAGGAGATACAGGAGGAAGAGGCCTTATGGACAGATTTTGTTTATGATGAGGAGGGTAAGGATGTTAAATTAAAGAACCTGGGAGCAGAACAAAGTAAGAAAATTGCTTCGAAGCTAGAGGGGATCAAAGAAGAAGCTTCAGTAAGTTATCAGATTCTAGACCCCTTAGAAGAAGTAAATTTAGGGGAAGGTTTTATACAACAGCCCACCTATATAAGTACTTGTTTGAATGCTCTGGACAGGGAGCAGTTGTTGGTTGTTTTGAAGAAGTATAAAAATTGCTTTGCATGGTCTTATAATGAACTACCAGGATTGGAGAGATCATTAGTAGAACATAGGCTCCCTATGAGGCCTAATTTCAAGCCATACAAGCAAAAGCCAAGAAGAATGAGTCTAGAAGTGATTCAGAAAGTTAAGGAAGAAATTCTTAGACTACTCAAGGTAGGCTTTATTAGGACAGCCAGGTATGTTGAGTGGTTATCCAATATTATGCCTGTAGTAAAAAAGAATGGTAAAATGAGAGTTTGTATTGATTTCAGAAACTTGAATCTAGCAACTCCAAAAGATGAGTATCCTATGCCTATAGTAGACTTGTTGGTAGACAGTTCAGTAGGACATCGAATTTTATCAATGATGGATGGGCACTCTGGGTATAACCAAATCTGCATTGCGGAGGAGGATGTTCACAAGACAGCATTCAGATGTCCTGGGAATATTGGGACCTTCGAATGGGTTAAAATGCCATTTGGCCTAAAGAATGCTGGGGCTACATATTAGAGGGCTATGAACACTATCTTTCATGACCTCATTGGAGGATATTTAGAATGTTATATTGATGACATTGTAGTTAAATCTCAATCCACGGAGGAGAATCTGTTTCACTTAGAAGCAGCCTTTAAAAGAATGAGAAAGTTCAAATTGAAGCTCAATCCTCTTAAGTGTGCTTTTGGCGTATCATCTGGAAACTTCTTGGGCTATGTGGTACACAAGAAAGGAATACAGATTAACCAGAATAAAGCCAAAGCCATTATTGAAGCCAGACCTCCATTAAGTAAGAAAGAATTACAAAAGTTCCTTGGACAGGTTAATTTTCTTCGAAGATTCATCTCTAACACTGCAGGGAAAACTAAAGTTTTTTTTTCCCTTATTAAGGTTGAAAAATGAAGAGGAATTTGTGTAGACAGTAGAGCATCAAATTGCTTTCGAAAGTATCAAAGTCTACTTGGCCAACCCTCTAGTGCTGATGCCACCAAAGGGTGACAAGCCATTGAAGTTATACATAACTACAGTAGAAAATTCATTAGGAGCTTTCTTAGCCCAAGACAATAAAGAAGGCAAGGAGCAAGCTGTTTATTACCTTAGTAGGTTTTTAAATTCTTCAAAATGTAAATATTCATCTGTAAAAAAGCTGTCCCTTGCATTGTATTTTGCTGCAATGAAATTAAGATACTATCTTTTGCCTACAACTGTCTTGGTAATTGCAACCATAGATTTGGTTAAGTATATGTTATCTAGACCTATGTTGAGGGGAAGAATTGGCAAATGGATATTAGCCTTATCATAATTTCATTTAGAATATGTTCCCCAAAGGGCAGTGAAAGGACAAGTTTTAGCCAATTTTTTGGCAGATCATCCATCTCAAACAGAAAGCCAAAAGATAATGAAACTTGGTATGGCTAGTGTTGAGCCATGGCAAATGTGGTTCGATGGGTCGAAAGCCAATGGCCGAACTGGAATTGGTATAGTGATTAAGTCACCACAAGGAGTAGAAACCACACATGGTTTCAGGGTGGATGAAACTACTTGTTCTAATAACCATGCTGAATATGAGGCCTTAATAGTGGGATTGGAAATTTTGATTGGACTACAAGTTTATATAGTTGACATATTTGGAGATTCTCAATTGGTGGTTAACCAAGTGAAAGGAATTTTCAAATGTCAGAGTATAAGCATGTTACTATACTATGTTGTTGCATTGCATCTGCTTTCTCAATTTCAAATAGCAAATATAATTTATGTCCCAAGATTCTTGAATAATAGAGCTAATGATGTGGCTCAGAAAGTTTTGAATTTCAAGAGGAGGGATAATACCCAAAGGGACATAAACCAAACAACATACCAGAGATCTATACCACCCTTAAATAAAAAGAATGTGGTCCTGGAAGTCAATCATAATGATTTACAGGAACAAGATTGAAGGCATCCAATAATGCAAGATTTGGTCCATCTGAATAACCTCGCATCGACATCAATAACCACCGAATTAAATCTCGATTATTGCTAAACTGGACCGCTAATGACCGATAATTGGATTAACTGAAGTATTGGATAGACTGATTGAAACTGGAACTGAAATTGGAAAAGTTATCTGTTATATTGCATTTCTATCTGTTTAATTGATTTATTATCTGTTTGAATCCATGTGTTTAAATTGTTAATTGAAAGCCTTATCGGCGGCCGATTTAGAAACCGTTTGATGTTTTAGAATCAGTAGAATATTTCTGATTTTATGGTATATTTATCTGAAAATTAGTTAGGAATGACTAAATTAGATTAAATTAAGTCAATTAAAGAGTTTGATTTAATTACCGAATTGCCACCTTAGTGGCCACTTTGTTTATTGATTTCCAAGAGCCTTATTACACTTAACATACCATTTGATCAGCCCTTTCTTGCTTCCCAACCGACCATAGAAGAGGTTAGAGAGAGAGAGAATTATTCTTGTTGAAATTGCTAGGAGAACTTGAAGATTTGAGGCATAGATTGCTAGATTGAGCTCCTAGACTTGTAATTGAGACTTAGGTGAGTGAATTCATCTTCTCCTTGTTGAGTTTAAACTTGTTCTTGCATGTTTCGTGCTAAATTGATGAACTAAGTCATGTTTTAAGCTTAGCATATGAGATTGAAGTCAAATTATTGCATGCATGTTAAATTAGTGATTTTTGAAGTTGAATTCATGGAAAATTGTACATGCATGTTCACATTTGAGCTAAAGTCCATGTCTTCATTTTGTTTTCCAACTATTGAGCTCAATGGAGCAAGATTGGACCTTGAATTTGGTTTAAAACTCATGCATTGCATGTTTTGAAAGTATTCTTGAAAATGGGTTTGAAAAATGGTTTTAATTGACTCACCTTTGGGGCTTGAATTCATAAATTGGCTTTTGAAACTTGTTATACAATGTCTTAGAATGTATTTTCCAGAATTTGGGCCCAAGAGGTCGAGTTTTGAGTGAGAGAATGCTTGGTTTGAGCTTGGAAGGCAAATCTAGAAATTCCAGATTTGGCTTCTTCGCTCGAGCGAAGATTCTCCTCGCGAGCATTAACGTTCCTCTGAGCCACGCTCAAGCGAAGGATTGGTGGCTCGAGCGTAAAAATCGAACATCCAGTACTTTTACTGTTTCATCAGACCGCTCGAGCGAAGGAAGGCTCGCTCGAGCGAACCCTTTGACTTTGGAAACTCGCTCGAGCGAGCATCGAGCGAGCATCGCGCGTAAAAATTGAGCATCCAGTACTTTTACTGTTTCATCAGACCGCTCGAGTGAAGGATTGTTCGCTCGAGCGAAGCCTTTGTTTTTGCAACCTCGCTCGAGCGAATGAAGGCTCGCTCGAGCAAGACCCCTGTTTTCAGCAACTTTTGAAAAATTCCTTCCAACTGTATTTTTGCATCCTCATCGCATCCTAGGCATTCTTAGGCCTAGTTTAAGACATCTTAATGAGGATTTAAACATAGAACCACACCGAGAAAATTTAGGGATTTAATTATCATCCTTCTGACTGTGAACTTAGTGTGTGTGTTCTATTTGTTAACTGTTTAGGGTTGGCTCCTAGACGCGCTTTAGTCGCTATAGCCCAATCTCTCGTGAGTAATGACAGTTGTGTAAAGATATGTTCAAAATGGTTATATTTTGAATAATCGAATCAACTGCTTATTAAACCGATATTGTTTATTGATTGAATGTATGTCCTCCATTTCAATCAGACAGGCATCCTTAGCACCCATCGTTATTGATCGTTACAGAGCTCGCTCGGTTTCCTTGTGAAACCATACCGCTTGATGGCCATCATTATTGTTGGGTTCATAGGCCCTGGCCCTTTTGGACCTACTGTTTATAGGCTAATGGATGTACCACATATGACCGATTGACCGAGATCTTGATTGATCAAATATCGAAGATTGAAATATCAGATAATGAATTGATTTCATTATCAGGGACATTCATTCATAACCTCTTTACACGTTATGTTATTCACCGGGCTTTAGCTCACTGCTTATATATATATGTAGGTTCTCAAAGAACTGCATCGAGCTAGAGCGTGATTGATCTCCGCTTTGTCAAGCCACTTATGTGCCTCACGCGAGGTTCCGAGTTGCCATGTTATGGCTTGGGGTGTTTTTGTGTCCCCGTCGGTCTCCTCATCACCTTGTATCAGATCGTTGTCTAGGGACTTGATCCCTGCTCGACCGACCAGATATGATTGTATAGATCAGATATGGATTGTACTGTTTTGAACTGTATGAATGCATAAAAAATGTTTTTGACATACGATTTTCACAACCAATGGACACTAGTTATTTATCAGATATTTCCGCCAGCCTTGTACTGCTGTTTGGTATTGCTCAATGTGCCTTTGGTATCTCGGATTCTTGGCGATTCTGATACTAAACCCATAGGGCCGGGTTTGGGTCGTGACACCATCCTCAAAGGCCAGTAGGAAAATTAAATTGCAATCCATGCAATACATCATATACGGCAATGCTCTCTACAAAAGGGGAGGAGATGGTTTATTGTTGGAATGTTTGGGCCCAAAAGAAGCATTAACAGCTATGGCTGAGGTTCATGAAGGCATCTGCAGTGCTCATCAGCCTGGTGTGAAGATGAGGTGGTTGCTTCGAAGGCATTCCTACTATTGGCCAACTATTCTTAAAGATTGCATAAAGTATGCAAAAGGTTGCCAGGCATGTCAAAAGCATGGCACAATAAGGCATGTGCCCATAACTGACCTGCATGCAGTGGTGAAGCCTTGACCATTCATAGAATGGGCCATGGATATGATGGGAAAAATACACCCACCATCTTCGAAGCATCATTGTTTCATCTTAGTAGCCACTGATTATTTCACTAAGTGGGTCGAAGCTAAGCCTTACAAGGCTGTAGACCAAACTGAGGTCATTGGATTCATCAAGGATTTAATCCATAGGTTTGGCATCCCACAAACTATAACTGTTGATAATGGAACTGTGTTCGATGGGAAAATGGTGAAGTCCTTTGTGGCAGAGTTTAGAATTAGCCTTATTAATTCTACCCCCTATTATGCACAAGCTAATGGTCAAGCTGAATCATCCAATAAGTCCTTGAAAAAGGGAATACAAAAGGTTGTGGAAGACAATCCTAGGGATTGGTATAACTTATTGTTGGATATATTGTGGGCTTATAGAACTTCCCTAAGGTCAAGCACAGGAGTTACTCCTTATGCCTTAGTGTATGGGCATGATGCAGTGTTACCAGCGAAAATTAATGTTAAATCTTTAAGGGTAAGATGCCAAGACCAGCTAAATCCTGAGCAATACCATCAGAGTATGTACTTGGAATTAGAAGGCATAGATGAAGCCAGAATTCTGGCATTAAACAGCATTCTCTTGTAAAAGAATAAAGCAGCCAAAAATTACAATAAGAAAGTCAAATACATTGGCTTTGATGAAGATGATTTGGTATGGAAGGCAATACTCCCAATAGGAATTAAAAGCCATAAGTTTGGTAAATGGTCACCTAACTGGGAAGGACCATATCAAATTCATAGAGTCCTGCCTTTTGGGGTATACCATTTGAGAAATTTGAATGGATACATACATCCCAAAAAGATCAATGGCAGATATTTGAAGCCTTGTTTTCCAACTATTTAGGAAACACAAGGAGTAGAATAAATGTCAAGCAAAAGAACACAAGAGTACTCAGATGATAAATCAAAATTTGTTTTTCTTCATAAAGAGTTAAATACATTCTGCCATAAATTGGCCCAAAAATCATTACAATGCCTTAATTGTTCTTTTACAATAGACTTCCTATTCTTAAATAAGGGAACCAAATGAATGGCTGTGGCCATTTCTTGTTTTCGATTGGCCAATTCTTGGTTGGTGATCTACAATTTGGTGTCAGTTCGAATTAAGGCTTGATTCACTGTAGACAGCTCCTCCTCAAGTTGAGCCTTCCTCTCCAGTAGTTGTGTTCGAAAATGGGAGGCAGAGGAATGTTGTTCCTTTTGCACTGAGATTTCAGAATGTACTGTGGAAACAAAGCTCTGATCTCTCACTAATGTCTCCTTTGCAGCCTTGGCAGTATGACAAATGTTGATGTAAAAGTTGATAGTAGCTGCTGCCTGAGATAGATGATTTGAGACAGTTATACTGGATTGCTCAACAACTTTGCAGCACTGCAGGAAGCCATTTCTTATTATAGGCCTTTGCAAAGCCTCGAAAGGAACCCTTGAAAAAGATATCAGTAATTCCAGACAACTGTCCAAATCCATCAGAGGTGCAGAAGGCTTCTTACTGGAGGAAGATGAGCTCTCAAAAATTTCTAACAAAGAGTTAGCCAAAACCAATGGTTCAGCCTTATCATTAGTTGTTGGAGAGGTAGAGGGTATGTCAAAGAGACTGGCTAGTCTCGCTTCGAAGACATCAACTTCGTCCATAGACATGAGGGGTACAGAAAAAGTGGTGGTGGGAGACACAAACGATTGCATAGGGATAGGAGAAATGGATGGAGCATCCTCAGCAGTCTCTATGGTCCTAGCCACCAATACGTCAAGGGAAGAAGGGCTGGAAGTAGGTAAAGGTAATAAATCATGGGTTGGAGAGCTACCAGCACCCTCTTTAGGGGAATTAGTTATCATCAAAGATGGACTAACAGGTGGAACTTCTTTAGGGGGAGGGGAAAGAGCAAGGCTCAGAAAAGAATTGAATGGTGGTAGATCTAATGATAAGAAAAGAAGATATGGATTTAATCCAAAGGGAAGAGATGCAGGAATGTTTGGCCTCAAAGGGGGTACATGGAATGTGGGCCTAGGAAGTGAAAGTATTATCTAAATGGCTTTCACATTTTGCATCTGATCAACCTCAATTGAAACCGAGGGAGTCCTCATTGGAAGAATAAGCTCAGGAGTTATTGCTGCAAAAGAAGAGAAGGACAAAGTGATGTCAAGGCTCAATACCCAAAAATTCAACAAGGGAAAACAGTAAAGGCTTTAAAGAAGTTACTTGTTTCAGAAGTGACAGCAGCAATGGAAGAGCTTCGAAGAGAGTAGTGCTCAGCAATGTGTTGCCTTCTTGCAGTATCCCTTTGAATTACATCAGCAGCAGCAGCTTCATCTCTTAAGAATTGCTGCTGCCGTCTCTTCTCAGCTCTCTCAAAGACAATTATGGCCTTGGAATGCTCTTGTTTCACTGCCTTAGCAGCTGCCTTATGTACAGGGTCCTCGACAAAATCAGAAGGAGAGACAGTTATCTTCCTTCTCTTTTTTCTTTGTACTAGCATTGGGTGTTCTTCCTCAATTTCTTTCTCTCCAATTTGGGATTCAGATTCTTCAGAAGTGAGTTCCTCTACTCTGATAGTTGTCTCATGTGTGAGATCTTGGACTAAGTCAGAGAAAGGGACGGTCATTCTTTTCCTTCTCTTAAGGGGAGACTCCTGCTCTTAAATTAATTCTTCTTCTTCTTCTTCTTCTTCTTCTTCTACTGCTTGCACCTCAAAAACTTCCTTTTCAGACTCAAGTAGAAGTCTTCTTTTCTTTTGTTGCCGTTTGCTTTTAAGGAGATTTAGAGCCTGGGTCTTTTAAGGAGAGTCTCCCTGTGAGGTGCCTGCACCACCCTCACAAAAGAAGAATTAAAGATAAGACTGAAAGCATTGTAAAGAAGGTAAAAAGCGAAGAGATGAGAGTATATACCTTTCTTTGAGGTGGCCCGAGTAACTCTAGGAGGAGTTGAAGTAGCAGGGGCAGATTGTATGGAGGCAGGCACAGGAGTTGGAGTGGTCAGAACAGTGGAAGAAGTAGCAACTTTAGCTCATTTGGGCTTGGGCACATCTAACACCGTTAGTAGATCTTGAGGGGAAATGGCCAAGTGCACTTCCATATTGGTCACCCACCAATTTTGGTATCTCTTCAAAATGTTACCTTGGGGAAGGAAGGGGATATACTCAAAATCGATGAAATCCTGTATAAATTTGGAAGTTGCCTCTTCCAGTCTAGACCTTCGAACTTTCACATCCCTTGTGGTAAGACTTAGATTGGTGTTACTACAGAGGGGTATTGGGACCCCCTGAGTGAAACCAAATTGTCTAGCAAATTGTGCAGGACAATTGAGCTCAGCAATGCATTTATAAGCTCTGGGGTTCATGGTCCCAATGAATAATTCTCTGGGGATTAAAATGGAGGCATTTGGATTGCAACTCAGGAAAATAAGCAAAAAGCCAAAGCTGAAGAATCCAAATCGGCCCCCCTTGATTGACATCTAAGGGTTTCTCACAGAAAAGAGGGCAGGCTCTATATACGTGGCCTAGAACGTATGGGGCTAAAGCCACCCTCTTCTGTAAAACAAGGGCTTTGGCAAGAGGGGCAAATTCAGGCATAATTCTTTGAGAGGAGGTGCAGAAAAGGAACTTGCAAAGCCAATATAATAAGAAAGAGAAGAATTCCCTATCGGTCACAAGACCCTCCCTCCTATTCTCAGCCTTGACAAAATCACTATAGGATGAGTTACGAGAGGGGAGAGAAAAAAGGACTGCTAGGTCAGGATAATCTGGTCCAAGGGGAGTTCCAATAGGAGATAATCCTAAAAGATGGAAAATGTCAAGAACAGTAGGGACCATCATCCCACATCTGAATTGGAAGAAATTAAAAACAGAATTCCAAAAGCACAGAGTAGCAGGAATTAAAAAGGGGTCCTCTGGGATGGTTAACTTGGATAGTCGGAGGGCGTCGAGGAGGCAGAGTTCTTGAAGGTCCAAGGTCCTATTAGGGACAACTCGATCATACCATTCTTGCCACTCCAGTCTCACCGTAGGCCAACATCAGTGGGGGCGGTTCGTCTTCCAGTTCCTCCAGTCAAGGCCATCTTCATAAAGGAGACAATGGTCTTCCAGACGAGGATATAGAGCTGGAAGCTCAAAAGGAATCTCCTTGAATATGGGGCCAAGCACATAGTCTTGTTGCACATGACGACGAGGGATGAAGATGCATCCGTCAATGGCACTTTTCTCCCCAGCCTTGTACTTTTCACATTCTGCATCAATGAGCCTTTTCAAGGCTACAGATGGGCTCACACGCTCTACAACTGGCACTCTCAGTGAAGAGGAAGCCATTGATAGAACGCTTTCTCAAAGGACGAAGTTGGGAAAGGGGGTAGAAAGAAGTGTGAGATGATTAGAGATAGAGGGTTTGTATATCGAGCGAGCAAGTGATTTCAGAATGTGAAATAAAAGGGTTTCAAAAGCCTTTATATTTAAAAGAAACATCGCGTAAATTCGTCAAGTATTAAAAGTACGAATACGAAGAATTTCCTTCAATATTGATACTCTTGGAGGGAAAAACACATCCCAGATGTTGATACCAGCTTCGAAGTAGAATATTTGGCTTCGAAGCCAGATTTTGACGCCAAAAGTCAAATAACAAACGGCTTCGAAACTAAGAAGCCAGCTTCGAAGCACATTCCATGCTTAAGGATGTAAGAATACTCAAGTATTCATTTACTTCAAAAGGGATTAAAGACCTGTTTTGGGTTTCTTAATGAAAGTAATGTCCTTCGAAGTGAAACTTGAGACCCTGTGAGTGTGAGAATTGGTATTCAAAACATAATACACCAGATTTTGGCGCTAAAAGTCCAATAACAATGGCTTCGAAACTAAGAAGCCGGCTTCGAAGCACATTCCGTACCCAATGGATGCAAGAATGCTCAAGCATTCGTTTACTTCAAAGGGATTAAAGACCTGTTTTAGGTTTCTCAATAAAAGTGATGTTCTTCGAAGTAAAACTAGAAATCCCTTAGGAATGGAAATTGGCATTCGAAACAGGAAAACCAATAGTTGGTTTATAAGGCCCCGTTTGGGAACTTACCTTTTTAGCCAAAAAGCCAAAAAGTTACTAAATTTGCCAAAAAGCTAACAACCCATACCAAAAAGTCAAAGATTCTCTTTTCTCTCTACTTTTTGCACATCTTTTCGTAATTAGCCAAAAAGTCATTCCAAACATACAAGTTTTTTTTAACTACCTTTTTAGCCAAATAGCAGTGGCCAAGTTTGGGAAGTTTAGAATAAGTGCACTTTTTGACTTTTTTTGTATTATGTGTAGAAAAAGTAGAGAGGAGATGTTGATTAATGTGACCTAAAAAAGATAAAAAGATGAAATAAGTGCACTTATATTGAGATGCCAAACTTGGCCTAAATTAGCCTGTTCCCAAATGAGACCTAAATATTTAGAAAAGTTGTCCTTTCGAACTAAAACAGTGCAACCCTCAAAAGGAGCTTCCATATTTTTGAAAGTATGAACTGTTGTTCAAAACAAAAAGATCAATTTAAAACTGATTGATCGTACTAAGTCATTGACCATATGTTGGTTATTATTGAAATAAGTTTTGAAGAGTAAAGTTGTTAAATTCGAAGCATGGATCCTGAATGGAAAACATCAAAAACTATCAACTACATTCTGTGGGAGCCGAATATATGGCTAAATCGGAAGGGGCATGTTTTAGTACTGACACTAACCGGTCGTCCAGCAGATATTAATCAGCCCCATCCTGCAAGACTAGGATGGGCCGAATACGATACGTAAGCTGACTAAGCCGATTAAAAAAGATCGTTGGGGGCCGAATATAAGAACAGGTAATGATTGAAAACTAAGCCCAGGCCCCGAGGCCTCAGGAGGAACAGATATAAATAAAGAAGTAGCGTTCTTGGAATGGTATGTAAAAAAAAAAACACTTCACTAAATTTAGTAAACAAGCTTTCTTGAGTAGAAGCCCGACTTGCGTCGGTGCTAATCCGGCACCCAGGAGTATTTGTCTTTGTAGGTGACTAGTTGAGTATTAAGAGCGTCTCCCAGGATCTGAAGAGTATTTCCAAAACCACTTCCCCACAACTGGCGCCGTTTGTGGTAATACTCAAATACATCCATGGAAGGCGTGACGTAAGATCCTCCGATAGCCACCGACGAGACCACATAGAGAGACGACATCACCCAGCCGGTTGCTCGGGAAGGAAACCATCATTGCGAGGCCGCGCCTTGAATTTTGACTCACCAACGACTTGGCGTAGGAGACGATGCAAGCCATCATAGAACAAGCTAAGCAGAATGAGCAAAATTTGGAAAATATGCTCGCAGAAAATGAACGCCTCAAACAAGATTTGGCCTGAAGTAGCAAAATCCAAAAGCCGCATGCCAAGACCCGAACGACCCATGAGGCGGGTAAACAATGACCTCGAGCCCGACCAAGGAAGCGATAGCGACTCAATTCATTATCCACGAAGCATAACAAGGGGCCTTCAGACACTTCGGCTCCTCTGAAAAAAGCCCACACATAAGGAACAAGCGCGAAGAAGCGTTGAGCGAAGAGGACCGGCACGATCCTTTTATCCGACGAATTGCGAGGACGGCCCTGCCCAAGAAGTTCAAAGCTCCATCATTTACTCTCTATGACGGAAAATCAGACCCCACTGATCATATACGTCACTACAAGCAGGCCATGACGTTGCATGCAAACAACGAAGCCCTCATATGCCGAATATTCCCCAGCAGTTTGGGGCCACTAGCTGTCAGATGGTATTACAAGCTGGAGCCGGCTTCCATCAGAAGTTTCCATCAATTACAAAAATCCTTCAGGGCCAGGTTCATCACCAACGAGTGCTGGTAAAAGCAGCCGACTCTCTCTGGGCTATGCAAATTCAACCGGGAGAAACGCTGAGAGCATATTCGGCGCGATATTGGGAGTGCTTCAATCTCGTTGACGACGCTTGTAACGACTCCATGGCCGTCACCACCTTCAAAATGAGACTACATCCTGACAGTGCTCTTCGCAACTCCCTGACCAGAAGACCCCCCAAAACAGTCTGGGTGTTGATAAAGAAAGTCGAAGAGTATTGCAAAGTAGAAGACGATGCCCTGAGGATCAAAGCTAGACAAGCGTCCACCAAATCGGGACCTCCTGATATTGCTCAGCCGATAAGCTCCGTGCCACCTCTGAGCCCCGAGCCACGACAACGTGCTAAACGGGACAAAAGGCGAGACTCTCGCCGATCGAGTAATCAATGCTCCCACCCGACGAATGAGCAATTGTAAGTTGACAGTAGGCACTCGAGGCGCCGACAAAAAGTACAAGCTGTCGAGCCAATCACCGTGTGATGACCAAAATCAACACCTTCCATTCTTCAAATGGCCGTCAAAGATGGTGGGGCCACCCGATACACTGACGAAGAGACGGAGGTGCGAATATCACAAAGATCACGGCACGAAATAGAGAATTGCTACGCATTAAAGATCACTTAGAAGAAGCGGTGCAAGGCGGCCATTGCGGTATGTGAAACAGGGAAAGCCAACCAAGGCATTAGCATTAAGGCAGGATTCCCCCCCACTTGGCGTGATCCACGTAATTTACAGCCTGCCTACACTCCCGGCCATGCACACAATTCGATCACACCCAACCTTCTGGGCGCCAGTATTTGTTGGCGGTCCAAAGCTCGACAATTGCCTTCAATGACTCCGACCTCAATGACGCAACGGCTTCCCACATTGATCCGTTGGTCATTGGATTACGCATAAACCGGTTCATAATTGAACGAATCCTCATAGATCCAGGGAGTAGTTCAGAGGTCATGTACTATCAAACTTTCATCAAGTTCGGCCTTAACGAGGCGGATCTATCTCCGGCGCCTCACCCATGTTAAACTGTCTGAACCCCGAATACCCATTGGGCAAGGTCACATTACCTGTTCGAGCGGGGTCCAGAACGGTCGAAGTGGAATTCTAGGTCGTGAAGCTCCCCTCGCCGTATAATGCCATAATGGGAAGAACCTGGCTACATATCATGAGGGCCGTCCCAAGCACTTACCATCAGATCCTGCGTTTCCCAACAACCCACGGCATTGAAGAAATACGTGGTTCCCTCCAATCGGCACAAGCAGAGTTTTGACGAAAACCCTATCACTGACCCGATCTGTGGGCTCTGATACCTGTAAATATATTTCGCCTCTGCAATATGAACTATTTCTCCTCGATGCCGAAAATCATATGTCGATTCCCAGTGGGGCACATGCCAGGATTGGCCAAATTAAGTCTCCGGATTCGGAGCCCCTTTTGGCGTATGCCGCCTTAGGGCCGATTAAGTCTCCGGATTCGGAGCGCCCTTCGTGGATATCACGATTGGCCAAATTAAGTCTCCGGATTCGGAGCGCCCTTCGTGGATATCACGATTGGCCAAATTAAGTCTCCGGATTCGGAGCCCCCTTTGGCGCATGCCGCCTTAGGGCCGATTAAGTCTCCGAATTCGGAGCGCCCTTCGTGGATATCACGATTGGCCAAATTAAGTCTCCGGATTCGGAGCCCCCTTTGGCGTATGCCGCTTCAGGGCCGATTAAGTCTCCGGATTCGGAGCGCCCTTCGTGGATATCACGATTGGCCAAATTAAGTCTCCGGATTCGGAGCCCCGTTTGGTGCATACCGCCTTAGGGCCGATTAAATCTCCGGATTCGGAGCGCCCTTCGTGGATATCACGATTGGCCAAATTAAGTCTCTGGATTCGGAGCCCCCTTTGGCGCATGCCGCCTTAGGGCCGATTAAGTCTCCTGATTCGGAGCGCCCTTCGTGGATATCACGATTGGCCAAATTAAGTCTCCGGATTCGGAGCCCCTTTTGGCGCATGTCGCCTTAGGGCCGATTAAGTCTTCGGATTTGGAGCCCCGTTTGGCGCATGCCGCCTCAGGGCCGATTAAGTCTCCGGATTCGGAGCGCCCTTCGTGGATATCACGATTGGCCAAATTAAGTCTCCGGATTCAGAGCGCCCTTCGTGGATATCATGATTGGCCAAATTAAGTCTCCGGATTCGGAGCCCCCTTTGGCGCATGCCGCCTTAGGGCTGATTAAGTCTCCGGATTCGGAGCGCCCGTCGTAGATATCACGATTGGCCAAGTTAAGTCTCTAGATTCGGAGCCCACTTTGGCGCATGTCGCCTTAGGGCCGATTAAGTCTCCGGATTCGGAGCCCCGTTTGGTGCATGCCGCCTTAGGGCCGATTAAGTCTCCGGATTCGGAGCGCCCTTCATGGATATCACGATTGGCCAAATTAAGTCTCCGGATTCGGAGCCCCCTTTGGCACATGCCGCCTTAGAGCCGATTAAGTCTCCGGGTTTGGAGTCGATTAATCTCATTAAGGCCAAATGGGCCCTGGGATCAGGAACGGATCATACGGTGCTAAGTGCTAATCGCGTCTCCGAATCCGGAGCAAACGTTGGCACGAACAAAAGATATTGATAATTGATCCTATGTAACATATTAGAACAGATCATGCATTTGAAGTGATGAGCTTTAATACACAAGCAAAATTCAGAATAACACGCAAATAGACTCAACATAAAACCATTTATTTGATTAAACAGTTGATTTATTTGATTAAACAGTTGTTACATAAATACAATCCGCATTCGAACATTACAATATCGAAAGCAAAAAAAGGGACAAAACGCGCCGGTAAAGCAATATCGCCGGATCGACGACCGTCGCCCTAAACCCCTCCACGGCGTGCACTACCTTGAGCCAGTTTTGCTTAAGCCCACGACTTGCATAACGCCAAACTGCCTCTGACACCACTGACAATGTCAAGGCCAAGATCCAAGACAAGGAAGAATAAACTTGACAATTGTTGACTCTCCTTTCGGGGTGATCTGCTTCAACGACTTGGAGACTCACAGATCTCAAGCCCTTCGGATGACCTAACTCCCTCACGGATAGGTTTCTTGCCGCAAACCATTTCAACAACAAACTTGACCGAAAGTTGAGCATCTGTAACCAAAATCACCATCCCAGACAAAGAATGATGAATCAAATGGGATTATTGGTGCGAAGCGCCCACTCTTTTTTATTCTCAGCAATGACCGCGATCTCGAGGTCCCAATCCTGAGAGAATTTTATTAACTCCCAAAAACGCATTGGTTGAATAAAACAAGTGTCGATTGACATTCGCCATGACCGCCATCACGACGGCAGGCCGAAACGCGCGCTGGCTGGGCCAAAGCGAAATAGCTTTATTAAAACCGGTCGGCCAAATATTCACATGCTGATCACCGTCGACCAGCCCATTAGTCCAACTGCTCAAGCGTCAATACGCTCACCCAAATCAAAGACAAATGGCCGTTGAAATAGCCTCAATAAAACCCTAACGGTCGTCGCGGATGTGTCGACCTTGCCCATGTGCAGATCCTGCCGATAGGCCCGCGTCTTGTCGGGCAGTAGACGGCTATTTGGGTTGGGCAATATTTAGACATTCAAACATTTAAGCAACACGAAATACACATATGCCGAATATGAATGACAACGAAACGGTCATAATGAATCAATCTTTATTCAATAAAACAATAAGTTACATAGTTTCGAACATGCCTTGCGTTCTAATCTTACAACTATAAAGTTCATATGGCGTCACCCTCATCCTCACTCTTCTCAATCTCAAAGCCACAAAATGGAAAATCTTTACTCTTGTAGCGTGGCGATGCCGAATCAATTCCCGACGCTCGAAGAGCTTCTGCAGCTTGAGATGCCTTGATCCAACCGTGCCTGAACCCGCGGTATTCACATCGGCATACTTCTTCAGCCAGTGTTTCCCTGGTTTTCTTGATTCCCACCTTTCGGCCCTCATGGAAACCTTTTTCATAGGCCCTCCCCTTCGCACTCTCTATTGCGAACATACTAACCGTCTCTCGATCGGCGAGTGCGGAGCTGATAAGCCGACTCGTAACCCTCTCTTCCACAATTGGGTTCGCGTGCGCGGTGGGTTGTGCCTGAGCCGCCTTGGTCTTCCTTAGTTCCCGCTCGGCCGCCTCCATGCGGGCCTCCAAACTTCGAATACGTTCGTCCTTCTTCTCCATCTCTTGACGGGCAGCGCGCAAACGCATGCCGACTTCGTAAGTAGTGTAAAGCCCCTTCACTGCGCCATGAATGCCCTCGCGAAACACCTCGTAATCCTATCGACCCAGCATTGATTTTTGAACCTCAGGTGGAAATATTTGTTGAGCAAAGTCGACCGCTACATCTGGGTCTCGAACGATCGAATCCGCCTCTGTCATGGGTCTATTCTTCACGAATATCGCAAAGCTTAATGGGCACGGTTTTGCTTCGAACCTCCCCTTGACTCGGGCCTGTGGAGCCTTACCCTGCGACTGCTTTTCTCGCCTAGGCGATCTACTGCGATGTCGAGGAGACTGACGCCTCTCTCGACCCCTGGCACTCCTACTTCCTGGCCGCGAAGGTTCACCACCTCGATTCATATCTCCGCCAAGCTCAGCTAGGGTCTTCGCCTCTCCTTTGCTGTTAAAGAAAAGTCGGTTTGACATTCGCGCAATCAGTCTTCCCCTAAGAGCTCAGCTCAGTTGTCTACCAAGCTCATACAGGATGTACGTTTCCTCATTTATCCATCATGGAGGCAGCACGTTCGAGGCAATCTCATTAATTGAAGATCTTGAATCGCCCGACGCCGGCTAAGTCGACGGCAGGGGCACGATTCTACCATAATCACAGACCGACTGGGGCAAGGGCACCCATCAATCTATACGGCTCAAGTACCCCAGCCGGCCCTCGACCTCACAAGGACCGCCTGGGACAAGGGTAGATTCATCAATCTATCCGGCTCAAGTACCCCAGCCGGCCCTCGATCCCGCAATGACCGCTTGGGGCAAGGGCAGATTCACTAATCTATGCGGCTCAGATACCCCAGCCGGCTCTCGAATTAACAGTTCAAGTACCCCAGCCGGCCCTCGACTCCGCAAGGACTGACGGGCAAGGGCAGATTTATCAATCTATCCGGCTCAAGTACCCCAGCCGGCCCTCGACCCCGCAAGGACCGCCTGGGGCAAAGGCAGATTCACCAATCTATCCGGCTTCGATACCCCAGTCGGCTCTCGAATTGACAGTTCATAATTTGAATCCAGTCGGCATGAGAAAGACGAACCCATATTGACACAGGATATTCAGTCCCTAAAAGCTGAAACTCAGCAACAATTTTACGCAAAGTAGAAAAAGGCTTTGAGCCAAACTCAGCAAAATGTTTCATTAACATAATCACACAAATTGTGCACAAGAAGTAGTGACATTACAAGGAAATGTTCATTAATAATTTGCGTACAAGTTAGTAACCAATTTATACATGAAAACTACCCTGAACCAACAAAACTCTACCAAGCAAAAAACTTACAAAAACCAACAAAACCCTACCAAGCAAAAACTTAAACAAAATTAGGAAATGCCTCCCAAATCACTCCTCGGTGTCGGATTCGAGTAGCTCAACATCCATTTGCTCGTAAGGAATTGGCAAATCCGATGTAACCCCAGCGGCAGCAAGGGCCTTGAGCCACCTATGTTTGAACCCTCGATTATCAAACTTGGGAACTTCATCAACATATTACGTGTAAGCGGCACTTTTTCCCGCCTCGAAAGCATCGGATTCGGCTTTCTCCTTGGCCGCCTTCAGCTCCTCTAGCTGAGTCTCCGCCTTGGCAAGTTCGTCATTCGAGAGCTTGAGCGATTCCTCACTCGCATTTGCTCTAGCCTCAGTATCAGATCGAAGCTCTTCAGCAGTGCGAGCCCTCTCCTTCTCCGCTTCGGCTCGCGCGCTCTCCATTGCGGCCTTCATTTTTTCAAACTCCGCTCTGCTCTTCTGACCTTCCACTTCGCCTTGCAAACGGTCAATCCTGCCAAGAGCATCATGCAGGTGGCGGCCCAAGTCGGCAATCTTGACGACGGTCTGCAAGAATAAGGGATCATTAGATACCTTTATAAAAAATAAAAAATAAATAAATTCAGAAATAAATATAAGATTCCTACCAGGAGTGCCGATTGCGCAGATAAGGCTACGGCCAAAATATCGACGCAGGCGCAAAAGCTACTGATGTCGGTTGGCAAAAATCGAAGCCGCCAAGCTCAACGCAACGGCCGGATCCTCAATGGCAGAAGCATTGGAAGAAATCAGCGTATCTCTGATCTTTGGTTGAATAACAAAGGGAGCAACCACGCCCGATTCTTCACGGCGAGGCCGTTTGTCAGAAGGACTAGCTTCTGAACTGGCTTCCTCCTCGGCGCTGCGTTTTTGACCGCGCTCCTCCGGAATTTGCCGTTCTTCACCGACCCGCTGTTCACCCCCTTTCTTCATTTCAACCGGCGTAACTTGAACCATCCCTTCGACAATGGGCACGGAGGCCTTAGGCAAGCTGGGATCAGATTCGCCGGCCTCGGCTTTTTGTCGAGCAGCCATTCGCTTGGCGTTTCTCCTACACACCATTTACGTAAGGCTTTCCTTCGCCATACCTTCGAAGAAATCACCGGGTAAGTCGCCCAAATTCGCGAAAATGTCTCCGGAAGAGACTTATGCCCGACCCGACGCGGATGGTGAAGGCTGATCGAGTCCAGCAGTTTCAAACACCGAGCGCACGGCCTTGTCAACTTCTTCGCCCTCCTCAGCGAACTCTCTAGGCGGATCGGCAACTACTTCTATTTCCGATTCTGCGTCTCGCCCCGAATTAGAATCTTCGAGACTGATTTGCCTAAGGTTCTTGTAGCTGGGGAAGATAAGAGCCGAGAGCTGCTGATCGCCAGATGGAATCGGAATGTTGTCCGCAGCCGAGAACGTGGTATAAGTGGGCTCGTACCGAAGTAAAATGTGGGCTCTCCCTGTTTTTGCTGCGTTTGGTATTTGGAGTAGTCGAGTGCAATCTTAATATCCCTAAGGATCGCTTCGTCAACGCAAGTTAGAATCTTCTTCAATTTATTACTTGCAAAAGAAGAGTGATTAAGTAAAGAAAGCCGACTAAAAGATAAATCATTAAACACAAGATACTACGTGGCAACCTGGGTCACCCTTATGTCTGGGAATGGGGTTTAGGCGATCTTCGCCTTCAGCGAACTCCCAATTACCTCGGACATCGACCATTACATCTTCAACCCTCTTACCAGAACTGGCAAGCATAGTCACCAAATGATGGTCAGTATCCTTGGCCCTAAGGAAGTACCGACCCAGCCGACCAGAGGATTTGGCTAAAGCGTAGCAGTGCCGAATGGTCGAAATTCCGAGATCAATCCTAAGACGTCAATTCAATTCTATAACACCCATGATGATTCGAAAGAAATTTACATTTGGCTAAGAGGGGATCAGGCCCCAATAGCGAAGGACAGCCCTAAGTAGTGGATGTAAGGGGAAACGGACTCCGCCTTCCGCTATGGACAAGAGGGGGAATATGATTGTATTCCGATCCTCCTTCTCCATATCCAGAGTACTGTCCGTTACAAGAGTTAGATGGACGTCGTCGGGAATGGAAAAATGTCGCCGGAATCCGGAAATGCGACTTTCAGAAAGGAGGTCCTTCAAGTGTTTAGCCATTTCGACGGGGACCCAAGGATTCGCTGAAAGTAAAAATGATAAACAAAAAATAGGGCTACAAAGAAAAGGGAAGAAAACTTACGAATAGCAGATGAGGCAAAGGTAGACGGGCGAAAGTTGCAGAAAACGCGAATGAGAGAAAGGATGCGCGCTGACGGTCCAAACGTATCAGATGATCGACGAAACGTGCACCAAAAGGAACTGAAGTTTCAAATCGCAATAAATGCGAGAGACGCATGAATGAAGCGGGAAAGTGTAATGATAAACGAAAAGGCGAGCACCTTCTGACATTTTCCGATGCCTTGGGATGTGCGAGGCTGCCCGATCTGTGGACTCTTTGAATTCTAAACCAAACACGCCGATTAACTACCGTCAATAGGGAGTTCGGGGGGCAATTGTGGGAGCCGAATATATGGCTAAATCGGAAGGGGCATGTTTTAGTACTGACACTAACCGGTCGTCCAGCAGATATTAATCGGCCCCATCCTGCAAGACTAGGATGGACCGAATACGATACGTAAGCCGACTAAGCCGATTAAAAAAGATCGTTGGAGGCCGAATATAAGAACGGGTAATGATTGAAAACTAAGCCCAGGCCCCGAGGCCTCAGGAGGAACAGATATAAATAAAGAAGCAGCGTTCTTGGAATGGTATGTAAGAAAAAAAAACACTTCACTAAATTTAGTAAACAAGCTTTCTTGAGTAGAAGAACTGACTTGCCCGTCGGAGTGCTAATCCCGGCACCCCCAACCGGAGTATTTGTCTTTGCAGGTGACTAGCTGAGTATCAAGAGTGTCTCCTAGGATCTGAAGAGTATTTCCAAAACCACTTCCCCACACATTCCATAAATTGGAAAAGTTCATGGTCCTTTTTGTTAATATTCATTTAAAACGATTGAATTCAGGTTCGAAGGAAAAGATTGTTCAATTCGAAGCTCTGAAATTGCTTTTAAAGACAAATGGAGATAAGATCAAACCATATCAAACAAAGTAAAGTCTTAGTGGTGTTAAAAGCAAGAGCAGTTACATCAAATGGCCCTATTTGGGTACAAACTCAAGCTCATAAAAATAGGGAATGGAATAAATAACAAGATCATGAAATTTAGTCCAACTATGATCAATGAATTTCTGTTCTTTCTTTATTCTGTCTTCTATTTCTTCTAACATTGGCTGCATGAGTTAATGTGCTCTCACTTCGTAAAAAAGCTCTTCAGCCTTTATTTCGAAAGCTGTTTCTCTCAATCCTTGTTCCAATTCGTCTCTATCCAAGTTATCCCAATACGCAGAATCTTTATTCTTGAAATCATCGAATTCTTCAATAAAGTTTTCTACTTCGTACTGGGCATGAATTCGAAGGGACGAAAGTTGGTCTAAAAATTATGTGGTGGTCATAGAGGTCCGATGCCAGTAGAGAAGCAATGGAAGTTGGTCCAAAAACATGTGAAGCTCCGCTTGGGCAAGGGGGTTGAGGACGTGACCACAAGTCAAAATATCACAAGCCCATCGAAAGTTCTTAAGAGGGACTTCGTCCTCAAGAACATTGAAGGGCAAGTAGGAAAAAGCCGCGAGCAGAAGTTGAGCTTGTTTCCGCTCGGCCGGAGTAAGGGAAAGTGGAGGTTTGTAAGGTGGAAAGACCTTATCCGCGGAGAGGGCAAGCCTCAGTTTCTCTATCCAGCAAGGATTTGACGGAAGAGAAGGTATGGATGCTTCTATCTCAGGAGATGGAGGAAGGGCAGAAGGAACAAAGGCATTAATATAATTGAGCCAGTCAGAGGAACAAATCTTCGCCTTCTGGGCTAAGAATGATGGATTGTACCCTTATGCCTCTTCTAGACGTCGGGCAACATGAACTATCTTTGTAGGCATGGAAGATGTATACCATGCCACAAACAGATTCTCCTCCAAACTGCGTCAGTGGTCAATGGGCACGTAAGGATAGACCACCGAGCTTCGTGCATAGGAAGGGAATTCTAAAAGGTCAGTAAACTCGACAAAATGATGGTTGATTCGTTTCCTTAAATCACAGTCCTCAGGTTTTGACTAGTTGGTTTAGTCAGAAGCCCCAGTAGAGGAAGAAGTTGCAGCCTTATCCCATGCAGAGAGTTGTGAAGGAAAACTTCCCATATCCATCTTTGCAACTTTCTGGATCAAAGGATTGAGAGTAGTTTGTTCGTAGTCTGAGGATGAGTCAGAAGAAGACCTTTCCATGTCCATATTTGTAAGCTTCTGAATCGAGGGATTAAGGGCAATGTGTTCGAAGTCCAAGGGTCGATAATCTGCAAAGGCATCCATAACCTGAATATAGAAGGATGGGTAAATGTGGCTAATTAATGCATAGAGGTTCTTTCGAGGAGGAACAACATCATCATAGGACTCTTCGTGTGCTCGATCAATGAAGGGGATAATTGATTCAGCCATAAAAGGTGTACTAGTCCGTTCGAATACTAAGGTGGCGGAAGTGTTCAAGAGATTGAAGAGGAGTTTAATACAGATGATGAATGACAGTTGCATTTTTGGAAACCATGCACGTTCCAAGACATGGGAAAAAACTTTGATCCACTAATATCACCAAGTATTGGATATATTAGTGCGGGGGGTAATGTTGGCTACATATTTTGTACAAGCCAATTACAAGTCGACGCATGGCGAAATAAGGGTAATATAGGAAGACTATTCAGGTCGTTGATCCTGATCGTACACGTGACAGTTAGTATTGGTTATTAAGAAATCTGAGTAGCAACAGATCAACAAAGGAATACAAAGTGACGTGGCTTCAACGGTTACTCGCATTTCAGATTGAAATTTAGGAGGGAAGCTTAACTGCAAGTAATGACGTAATGGAACTAATATTGGGGCAACATGATCGATGATCATGGAGGAGCAGTTCGACGGTTGGAAGTGCGATTCGATGGTCACCCTTGAGCAGTATAAATAGTAGAGAAGGCCCCAGAAAAAAGGCGCAGACTCAGATCTAAAAAACCAGTCCTTTATATTTATTTTCCTTTCCAGTTTTACATTTACAGTCTTACATTTACAGTTCTTTACATTACTGTACTTTAAAATTCCTGCACTGTACTTCGTTTCATAGGAGTTGTTCTAAGAAGATTTGTTGTAAACCTCTACGAGGCTGAGTTTGGATCATTGTAAGTCTTTTCATCTTATTGAAATACTTCGATTGTTCTTCAATTCATTATTATCTGCTTAATTCTCCTAAGTCAAGCCGCCAGTAAAAGTCCTTTTCATTGAGACTGAAAGAACTAAAACACAATCGTCTGATAATTGGCTGGCAATTAATTTTCTTTGAGGACTAATTGATCCTTGCTAGCACGCTCGCAATTACCAAAATAACCTTCGAAAGCCAAAAAACCAACAATGGTAAAGTAGCTAGCCCATTGGAGCTCAAAATTAGACTTATAGTGACTAAAATGCCTAACAAGCCTTGTTTTACTATCCCATAAGAAATGCTCTTATTGGGGTTATTACCCAAAATCAAAATTATGTGACATACTTCATACCAACTAAGTTGTATGCTATATATAATAGTTATATAGGCAAAACTTCCTGATTTTTCTTGTTGTCCCTTTTATTTCTTGCTCATCCAACTTGATTTGATACGTTAAGGTAGTATGTCTATCAAATTTTCAGTTAACTGCAAGGGAAAGATAAAGTTTGGAATTCTATCTTGGAGGCCATGGCAAATCAAATCTTTTTAGTTGTTTGTAAAATACTTCTACAAAAGTTAAAGTGAAATTTTACAATGTTTTATTAAGAATAATTGCAATTAAAATTTCGAAATTGAAAATATTACTCAATTTTTTTACCGAATGGTTAAGCATCAATGCTCTTACTTTAATTCTTCCAACAAGGTATATATATGTATATATATATATGACATTGGTTGAAACAGAATTTGACTTGATTTTGGGGGGCACCCATGTAAAATTTATCAAATGTGGGGTAACCATTGCATTAATGACACAGTTTAGTGAACAACACCAAAATTTAGGGGATGACCCCTCCGCAAGCCCGTTGGTTCGTATTCAAATTTTAGCAAGGACAAAAGCCTTGGGTTTCCTTGGGAAGCACTTATATGTGGGGTTAGTTTTTATAATTTTTTCAAAAAAATTTATATTTTTAAATTCAACTTGATTAAATGGACTGGGACAGTAAAAATTTGAAGAAGAAAAAAAAAAAAAATTTCCAGAAATGATAAAAACAAAAACGGTTGATTTTATTTTTTTTTCTTTTGTATTTTATTTTTTTTAAATTTTAAATTTTTTTTTTGTACCTTTTAGATTTGTCACTTTGGTTTTTTTTATTTTTTTTTTTGTTGTTGTCACTCTAGCGCATTTTTTTGCCCCCTACTTATTTTTGCCTTTTCTGAGCTTTTTTAAACTTTAAATCAAATTTTGTATTATTTAGGTCTCTCTCGACTAGACAATTTTAAAATATATAAAAAAAAATGAATCAATTTTTTTTAAAAAAAATCACTAAATATGAAAATATACCAAACTTTATATACATAAAGGAGAAATCTATGATTTTTTATAATGCAAGTTATGATTATTTATGACGTATGTTATGAAATTTTGTGTTAAAGTTATGAATAATGAATTTATGGTATCAACCCTAAAGTTATGGATGATAATGTTATAATATTTTGTGATTTTTGTTATGACACTATAGTTTTGTTAGGACACTTTTGTGATTTTTAATATGATATTTTATAGTGAAAAAAAGTTATAATATTTTGTGTTTAAGTTATAAAATTTTGTAAAAGGGTTATAAAAAGGCATACCATATGTATATTTTTTTGGGTGCACATTATATTATCTCCTATATATAAATTATAAAAATTGACTTATTTTTGTCTTTCCTAAATCTTTTTCAAATTTTTTAAATTTAATTGAAAAAAATTTATAAATAAATAAATTTTACATAATTTTTTTAAAAAAAAACATTAAAAAGAAAAAAAAAATTATTAAGAACATTTCCAATGGATCACCAAATGGTTCATCAAAAATTTGATGAGAAAACTCACTTTTTGCTCCTCTAAGACCATCTCCAACGGTAAACCAAACCCAACATCAGATTTAAATTTTAATGAAAAATTCACTTTTTCACGCTCCAACAGTTGCACCAAAATCATACCAAAATGAGAATTCAGCAAACAAAATATCAAACTGAGATCAAGACACAGATTTTACCAAATCATCACATCTTCGAGTTGAAAGTGGTACACCGGTCAACCCGGTAAATTTCTTTCGACTGGATTGACCAACCGGTCGCCCGGTTTCCTTTAAATTAGGTAGGTTCAAACCGGTCAAAAAAGGTTCAAACAGGTAAAAAAAAAAAAAAAAAAATTTATTTTTGCCTACCCGGTCGACCGGCCGGTCAACCAACCGGTCAACCACCTGCAAACAATTGATGAATTGGGTAGAGTCTTTGGATGAATTGGAAAGGATGAAGACTCAGGGAAAGTTGATGAGAGAGAAAATTATTGGGTAGAGAGACCAGCCAAGTGCATTAGAAAAGTTGAGAAGGATGAGAATTTTGTCTTATTGTTTATGTTTTTTGTATTCCATGAATTGGGTAGAGAGACCAGTCGGTTGCATCAGAAAAGTTGAGAAGGATGAGAATTTTGTCTTATTGTTTATGTTTTTTGTATTCTATGAATTTTCATATTTCCACAAATTTGTAAATTATGTCCAGAAACAAAACAGCGGATCAGAGAGAGAACCATGCTTGCAAAAAAAGCTGCAAAAAAAAAAAAAAATATATATATATTTACACTTATCGGTCGACCAACCAATCGACCCACAAGATTTGATGATGAACCGTTGGAGTATGAAGTATCAAATTGAGGAAATGACTATTCTTTTACTCAAATTTGATGAAATATTAGGTGAACCGTTGGAGATGCTCTAACCCAACACCAAATCTTTTATCAAATTCAAAATTTTTGAAATCTTTCATCAAATTGAGGATGTATGTGCTTTTCATCAAATCACTGTTCATATCCGTTGGATTTTCACTATCGGATGTCTCCAAGATAACCACCTCAAGATAAAAAGTTTGGGAAAAATTACATTGGCCAGTTGACTACTTGGACATCCGTCCGATCATCCGCCCAGTCAATTGGTGTTCAATGAAGCCTTAAAAACTTCTGTTGAAACACTTGATATCGAATGAAATTTTTACTCAAATTTAATAAAAAGAAGAATAAGATGAATCATTATAGATGCCCTAACTTATAAGCTACAGCTACAACCAATCCTTAAATGTTGCCAATATGACAATATAGCTCCAAATGCAACAATTTAATAATTATTTTTTTCCTCCTTCGCTTCTTATATACTTTTTTTTTTTTTTTTTTTGGGGGATCAATGCTTCTTATATACATTGTTGTCATCTACTTTGACTGCTTTTAGATTGAAAAAAAAATGGCTACTTTCAGTGTGTTTATTTTTGATTTTTTGGAAATTAAATTTTTTATTTTTCATATTTTTTTTAGTGAATATTTTTAAAATTTTAAGTAATTTTTTGGGTGATGCACCAATAAATCCCAAATCTTTATCTTATGACCCATTTGGTCCTATGTTTTATCTTATGATCCAATTAGTCCCAAGCTAATGTTAATGACAAAATAACCAGTGTTACACTATGTTTTTATGCTTTTTAGTAAGGGTAAATGAGGAAAACCCCAACGTGGTATTGACTGAAATGCCCAAAACTCTGTAGATGTTTGTTTTCCCTCCAAACAAACATCAACAAAACATAATCAAAAATATCAACAACATCAAACATTAAAACATCAACAAACATTAAACATCAACAAAACATCATCAAACACATCAACAACATCAAACATTAACAAAACATCATCAAACATCAACAAACATCATCAAAAAAAAAAATGTGAACATCATCAACATCAACAAACATCATGAACAAAACATCATCAAAAAAAATTGTGAACATCATCAAACATTCGAACATCATCAAAAAGTTGTTGAGTCCGCAAATTTTTTTGGGATGTGATTTGATTCCATTTCTTTTTACATCAATACCATTTTCAATGTTGTTTCCTTATATATTTGATTATGATTTGAGAGAGAATCAGAGAGATTGGGATTGTTAGGGTTAGGATTCGGAGCTTTGGAGATGGATGAGATGATTGAGGAGGCATCTTCCGAGAGATCGGACTGCGATTGTTGATGCTCGCCATCGCCGTCGAGGTCTCTACCATTGTTGATGTTCATGTCCGTGAGAAAACAGTTTTTATTTTGGTCATTTTTATATATACACAAAACAGTTCAGAAATCGATCTAAGCATAAATGTATAACCACAAAACCAATAGATTTGAATACAAGCATTTACATCAAATGAATCGAAAGAATCAACAAAAGAGTAATCTTGAAATGGAAAAACCAGGGATTACAGAGATTTGCATGAGACAAATGGAATTGAAATTATATTAAACAATAGAGAGAAAATTTGTCTACCGAATTTGAATTGGAGAGAGTTAAATTGCAGAGACTGAGAAAGGTGATAAAAAGATCAAAGAATTGGGAATGTGTGAAGAGAATCTGAATGAGTTGAGGTCTCTCTTTCGCCATTGATGAATAGTTGCAGAGAGAGAGAAATCACACCCTCAAAAGGGTATTGATGTAAAATAAAATGAAATCAAATCACACCCTCAAAAATCTGGCAATACATTAGGACCAAATGGTATACAAAAAAACTTAAAAGACTAAATGGTTTAACTTTTCCCAGGATAGGATTTATAGGTAATTTTTCCTAATTTGTTTACTTTTTTAGATGCACCTTAATTAGATATATCTAAAAAATAAAATGTTTATAAGTTTTTTTAAAAATTAATAAATACACAAAAATATGAAAAATATAATAAATTCTCATATTTTTTTATTATATAGTTTTGGTATTTAGTGAATTTTCTAAAGATTTTTTTCACAAATATTATATTTTTTAAGTGTATTTATGTTTGGTGTATTTAAAAATTAAAAAAAAAATTTGTTTAAAATATTGAAAAAATTTAGTAAAAATAAAAAAATACGGAAAATAAAAAAAATTTATTTTTTTTGAAGAGTGAATTTTGAAAATCCAAACCAAACAAGTTAATTTTATACTTTGGCCTATTTTGACAATTAAAACTAGTTTTTTGATTTTTTGTTTTTTTAGATCACATCATCTCTCTATTATTTTGTACATTTTTTTTTTCAAAAAAAGCTAAAAATAACCAAAAATTATTTTTAAACATACTTCCCAAAATAAGCCCTTAACGTTCATAAACTTTTGTAACAATAATTCAAATTCACAAAGACATCACTCCAAGTTTATCGATATTTAATTTATTAAAAATTTGTTGGAGATCTATTCCTTATGTAAATTTGTTTAGGTTTTGTTTTGTTTTATTTTTTTTTTCCCCAAAGTTTTTATATGATTCCTACTCTTTTGGGGATGAGATTAAAAGTAGCTTTTTAACTTTTAGTATTTTTTGAGTCACATCACCTCTCTATTTTTTTACATATTTTTTTTAAAAAAAGTTAAAAATAGCCAAAATATTAGTTTTTAATCTACTTCCCAAAACAATTCTAAATCTTTTGTTAGACTCTTAGACCCCGTTTGTTTTCAGAGTTAGAATGGAGGGGATTAATAGTGAGGGGATTGATAGTGAGGGAATTAAGTAAAATTGTGTTTGTTTTGATAATAGTTGTTAATGTAGGGATTGTTAAATTATTTTTATATAAAATAAATATAAAATAATAAAATAAATAAAAAAATACAAAAACATTAAACATTAATATTTTTAAAAAAATGCCCAACATGTAAAAAAAATTTAAAAAATAAAAAAAAGTAAAAAATTTCTAGAAAAAAATAAAATAAATAAAATAATGATTTTTACTTAACAAAAAATACAAAAAATTAAACATTAATGTTAAAAAAAAAAAATGCCCGACATGTAAAAAATAAAATAAAAATAAAAAATTTCTAGTCCGTCGGATTATTTTTCTAATACCAAGTCCTGGAAGTTCATACGAATCCCCTTGGAGAGGCTCATCTTAATCCGGAGCTCACTATCAATCTCCTGCTTATCTCTCAGAACAAATACAATATTAGTGAATCCTACCTCACTATCAATCCCAATCCCCCATCTAACTCTTCAAACAAACGGGGCCTTAATCATTTCCTTCTCACGTTTGTTTTTCCGTATAGTAATGTTGCCGCTGTTTTTTTCTTATTATTTTCATTATCATTTTTCAAGTTCACTTTCTCTTTTACCCGACAATTTTAAATGCTCAAAAAAAAAAAAAATTATTATATTAAGACATGCTTAACTATCAATGAATATCATGTTACTCTCAATATTTTTACTAATATAAAAATGGACATTTATATGATATTCACTTATATTTGAAAGGTCTCATTATAATTATCTAAAAAATAAGTGACTAAATCAATACTTTTAATTATCTAAAAAATAAGTGACTAAATTTGTTGGAGATCTATTCCTCATGTAAATTTGTTTAGGTTTTGTTTTGTTTTGTGTTTTTTTTTTCCCCCAAAGTTTTTATATGATTCCTACTCTTTTGGGGACGAGATTAAAAGTAGCTTTATAACTTTTAGTATCTTTTGAGTCATATCACTTCTCTATTTTTTTATACATTTAAAAAAAAAAAAAGTTAAAAATAGCCAAAATATTAGTTTTTAATCTACTTCCCAAAACAATTCTAAATCTTTTGTTAGACTCTTAGACCCCGTTTGTTTTCAGAGGTAGAATGGAGGGGATTAATAGTGAGGGAATTGATAGTGAGAGAATTAAGTAAAATTGTGTTTGTTTTGATGATAGTTGTTAATGTAGGGATTGTTAAATTATTTTTATATAAAATAATAAAACAAATAAAAAAATACAAAAACATTAAACTTTAATATTTTTAAAAAAATGCCCAACATGTAAAAAAAATTTAAAAAATAAAAACAAAGTAAAAATTTTCTAGACAAAAATAAAACAAATAAAATAATGATTTTTACTTAAAAAAAATACAAAAAATTAAACATTAATGTTAAAAAAAAATGCTCAACATGTAAAAAATAAAATAAAAAAAAAAAATTTCTACCCCGCCGGACTATTTTTCTAATATCAGGTCTTGAAAGTTCTCCGAATCCCTTTGGAGAGGCCCATCCTAATCCGGAGCTCACTATCAATCCCCTCCTTATCTCTCAGAACAAACACAATATTAGTAAATCCTACCTCACTACCAATCCCAATCCCCCATCTAACTCTCCAAACAAACGGGGCCTTAATCATTTCCTTCTCATGTTTGTTTTTCCGTATAGTAATGTTGCCACTGTTTTTTTCTTATTATTTTCATTATCATTTTTCAGGTTCAGTTTCTCTTTTACCCGACAATTTTAAATGCTGAAAAAAAAAAAAAAAAATTATATTAAGACATGTTTAACTATCAATGAATATCATGTTACTCTCAATATTTTCACTAATATAAAAATGGGCATTTATATGATATTCACTTATATTTGAAAGGTCTCATTATAATTATCTAAAAAATAAGTGACTAAATCAATACTTTTAACTTTTATTTCAAAGACTGGAGAATACATATGACTATATGTAGGTTCTTTAAAATTTAGTAGAAGACAAAGGGTATAAGGGTTGGTGGTCATAATAAAAAGGGACAGCTAAATATAGTAAATTCAGATGTTGTGAGACAGAGATAGAGACAGAGTGTATAGTTATAAGAAAAAGAAGATTAAAAAAAAAACATGTGAGAGAAGGGGGGTGGGGGATAGGGGAGGGTGGGACTTATTCCAATGTTTAAATACCTTGTATTAAATAGAAGAGCTGCTGTTACGGCACTCATATCTCAAAAGTTGGTTCTTATCATTTATCTAGAATTTTTTTTTTAAAAATTTGTTTTTATCTAAAAAGGTGAGAAAATAGATGGAGGGAAGTAGGAAAATTACAGGAAAATAGTAGAAAATTTACGTAATCATGATAAATCAATTTTAATTACATTTGGGATGTAAATTTGGGATATATTTACAAAAATGTGATTTTTTTACTATTTTGCCCCTCAATTTTCTCTTTTTCCCTTTGTTTTTTCTATTTTCTCCCTTTACTTTTTTTCCTCCCTTTGTAACCCTCCATCATTGGTCATTCCTCAGTGGCCACCACTATTTTCACACTAGTCTCATTTCGTTACCATTACCACCATACCTACCCTCTTCCATTAGCTCTAACCAGTTATTATCTCACGACACCTCCATTGTGACCCTTTCAACCCTCCTTTAACTTTGTTGTCTTGCCCATTGTGACACCTTCATCACCGTAACTACCCATAACAACATCACAAAGAGAAGGACTAAATGAGGACTTGAATAGCTAGCATTAGGGAGGGTGATGGAAAGAATTGGTATTAGGTGAGGTTAAGAGTTGACGAATGAGAAAATAAAAGAGTTGAAAGGGTGAAAGAAGATTACGGATAGTAGGGGTTAAACTGGTGGTTGCAAGATTGGATAGGGGATGGATGGAATGAGGTTGGGGAAGATGGATGAGGAAGCTAAGGATTGGAAGAAGGCTTGGTTTGGGAACAGGCTATTTTAGTAACTTTTTGGCTTTTTATGAAAAGATGTGCAGAAAAGTAGAGAGGTGCTATGATGTGTTTTAGTTGGCTTTTTGACTTTTTGGCTATTTTAGCCACTTCCCAAACATAGCTGAAGGATAAAGTGAGACAAGGGATAGAGAGGGACATTTATATCATTTTTAAGATATATTCCATTGCTTTGTAATTATAATTGATTTTTCATGATTTTGTAATTTTTTCTTTGAATACTACTTTTTGTAATTTTTTCAAATAAACGAAAAATGAAAAAAATAAAATAAAAATGCAGGAAGAATTATGTCTCAAGGTGCAATTTTCACTGAAGAAGTTTTTATTTGTGTTATATTGAAGCGTTACGTTTGAGAAAAGTATATCAAAGAGTTTTTTTTGTGTTACATTAAAGTGTTAAGCTAAGAAATTATTTTAGAGTGTTATATTGAAGTGTTACGTTAAAAAAAGTACGCTAAAGAGTGCTTTTGTATGTTACTTTAGAGTGTTAAACTAAGAAGTTTGTTAGAGTATTATATTAGATTGTTATATTTAAGAAAAATGTACTAAAAAGTTTTTTTGTATGTTACATTAAATTGTTACACTAAAGAGTTTTTGTGTATTACATTAGAGTGTTACACAGGAGTTTTTTTGAAATGTTATATTAAAGTATTACGTTTGGAAAAAATACAGTAAGGAGCTTTTTTTTTTATTTTTAATTTGTTACATTAGGGTATTACACTAAGTTTTTTTTTTTTTTTTTTTGGTGTTACATTGGAGTATTACGTTTGAGTGTTACAGTTTGAAATTACGTATTTAGCCAAAACGTCCTTAAGCCTCGTTTGGGAACAAGCTAATTTAGTAACTTTTTGGCCATTTGGCTAAAATATGAGCTAAAAAAAACTAGCATGTTTGGAATATTTTTTAGCTTTTTACGAAAAATGTGCAAAAAATAGAGAGAAAAGAAAATTTTTGACTTTTTGGTATGGATTGTTGGCTTTTTGATTTTTTTAGTAACTTTTTGACTTTTTGGCTAAACAGGTCGCTTCCCAAACGAGGCCTAAGTAGTTTTTGTACTTTTTTTAAAATATTTGAAAAATCCCATATCTTTTTGAAATGTTTGAATAATTCCATATTTTAAGTCATTTTTGTATTCTTTTTGAAGTGTTTTCTAAATAAAAAAAATTATATAAAAATTCATCCCAAATTTGATTTTCATATATTGTGTACCTATCTTTCTAGCACAAAAGAAAAAAAGAGAAGGAACATAATAGAAATAAACGTATAACCGTAAATATAATTTTTAAATAATTTATTAAATCTACCTTTTCAAAATCAATGGGACTAATTGGTCTATAATTTTTTTTTTTCAATTTAAATGAATCACCATTCCTTAAGATGAGATTTATAAATAAATTTTTCTTAAAACAACTCATGAGTTAAAAAATAAAAATTATACACTTCTTTACAATTAGTTTATTATTTCACATTTATTTAATATTTTTTTTTTCCAAATATAATATATGCATCTCACATTTTATATTGAGGGGAGAGAAAATAAAGATAGAGATGTGCCGAATTAAGTGGGGAGTCAAAACAACACGTTCGTTAGTTCCTTTGCCTCCTCCCCCTCCCATTACCATAACTTGCCATATATATATATATATATATATAAAATAAGATAAACATGGCCTCATCATTAGGGCACCCACAAAATCTTTCTCTTAAATGAAAGCTCCTCAAGCTACTAATTCATGGTATTAAAATTTAAAACTACCCTTTCATCATCTGAGGGTAGGATTGTGATTTCACTTAAGGTGTTTATTTTTAGGTTTAATTTTTCATTTCTTCATCACTGTTCACCATAATTAGAAAAAAAAAAAAAAAAGAAAATAAAAGAAAAATTCAAGATATTAATATAACCCCTTTATAAGGGTTAGTCTAAAAATCTTGAACCAATGTCATTTGATTGTGGGTTGTACATACAAATCATTCTCTCTCCAAATGTTGGTAAGTTTGTTGCTTATTTTATTCATTTCTTCATCTGGGTTTCTTCTGTATATATCTTATATGTATTCTTAATTTATAATATATCAGAGAAAACAATACATTTATACGACAGAGACACACAGTCAAAAAATAGTAATGCAGTACTGTATTCCAATGTGTGGTTATTTTATTATTATTATTTTTATGTCTTCCATGGGAGAAGAGAGTTCTGATTTGAAATTCCACTGTGGGGTTATGTTTTTGCAAAGGTGAGATTTGGTCCCTATTGAGACAGGACTTTCTTTTTCCCTGATGACCCCACAAACTCACCATGTATCTTCTATATCTTTGTTCAGAAACTATGTCAGAGAAAAGGAAAGAAGGAGAGAGAATGTGTGTAGGTATATATGTAATTATATATATTCTGTATAGGTAGGTACCAATTGGGATGTCATATCTTTGGGAACGTCAGGGCAAAGATTATAAATAGCCCATATAGACTTTGGAAAACTTGTTCATGTATATATATAGAGAGACTGGAGAGAGACTTTTGTGCATCTGGGGTTTCTTTATTACCAAAGCCCAAATGGGTCTCTCTCTCTCTCTCTCTCTTAGCCTCTCTGTTTTAGGAGGGCTGAGCTTTGATGGGTTGTTCCTGTTTGGTACTCTAAAGAAAAATTCATGGCTATGCCAGCTATGCTGTACTGTATACTTTTCTTGGGCTTTGAATATCTCTCTTTGGCACTGGGAGTTACTTCACCAACAGGGGTTGTTGTTCCTCAGTTCTACATTCATAATTTGATTTCAAGGTGGTTTTCCTTTGTCCTCTCCAGTCCCCTTTTCATGGTAGTTTGTTTGTTTCTGCACAGTATTTGGCTATTATCTCATCTATTTGAAATTATTCGTTCTTTTTTCTTGATGGGTTTTATCTATTTTCTTGGGCTTTTCTGTTTGAAGTATTGTTCTTTGTGTTTCTTTTCCCTTCTTTGGGTTGTGTTACTTTGGTTCTATGTTTGGTACATGCTTTATTATTTTGTATGCAATGAAGATCAAGTAAATGATAGAGTGGGTGTTGGTTGAGCAGGAGAGGACAGAGGAAGGTGGCGGTGGTAAAGGGAAATTGGCAATGGCATCATCATCTTCTGCTGCTGCAAACCAGAGCCCAACGCCCAAGAAAGAAGCAGCCCCAACTTATCTTCCATACCCTCCTCCTCTTGCCAAATATGAAGATGTTGTGATAAACCCAAAGCTTTTTTTGGACACTTTGGAGAAGCTCCATGCTACTATGGGAACTAAGTTCATGTAAGCTTAATGCTCTCTCTTCACCTTTCATGCTGTTGTTTTGGACTCCTATGAATCTTTACTCTCATTATCTCATCTTGTGTTTCTTGTTCAACCTTTATGGTTTATATGTTGAGAACTGTAGGCTTTTTTTTTTTTTTTTTTATATTAGGAAGATGTTACTATGTGCACCATTTCCCCCTTGAAAGCATGCATATGTATGCCTTTCATAACGGCACCGTAAAATTGTGTACCATAAACCATAAAATGACATAACTTTTTATCAAAAAAAAAAAAAAAAACTTCTAGTTTATGGAGTACTGTAAATTTGCTATTCACTTAAAAAAAACCCTAACTTCATTAGGGGTGCACATCATGGATTTCCCCCTTCTATTAACATCTATCAATAATTTTTTGCCATTTAGAAAACAAGGATGGAGATTCACCTCCATTGTGATATGGAACTGCTTTTCCCTGTTGACTCTTGAAACATTTATTTTGTTAAAATAAAATGATGAAAAAAGGGACTCCTGCAAAATGGAAAAAACCATCCACCAAATGGACATTTCATTTGACACTTTCTCTACAATGTATAGATTGAACTTTGAAGAATCATTGTGTCTATTATCCTTTGAGTTAGGGGCTTATATTTGTTTCTAAACCCTTGTGTTCAAAATGTACCTCCCAAAAGTCTTCTGGTTGTATTTTCTTGAACTTGGAAGTAGTAGCGCAGAGTTTAGCTTGATGTTTACAGAATAACTGTTGAATGCACTTCTCTCAGTTCTGGGATTAATAAATCCAGCATACGGCTTAGCTGTTCCTTGTTCTGCCTAACTAATTCATTCAAATCATGTTTAAGTTAATAAAAATGGTCCTGAGCTCTTCCAACTTTACCACTATCTGCTAACCATTTAAACTTTAATAGTCTTAACTGACTTAATTTTAGTTTTGTCATTGTTATTGCAAATTACAATTTATAAATATTCATTGTGGAAGCAGTGATGCATTAATTGCTTGTATTTTTGTCAGCTAATCACTTCTAGACAATAGAAGTTTGGAGGACCTGCATGGTTACATTTACGTCACTTTTCTTTGTCAAGGATGTCACACTTTTCCGTGCATGGTCACAACAATGTAGTTTCTACTTTAACAAGAATTATTCTGGTTCCTTGTAGAACAAACTCGAAGTAATGTGTTTGCTTTGCTTAATGAAGAACATGAATCTTTAGAAATTTATTGACCTGTTTTTATTGAGGGAACTATACATATTGAAGCTGAAGTCATTTCCATGAACCACTGTGTCAAAGAAATTAAGTAGAAGCAACTTGTTAAGTTAAGACTTGTTGTGCCAAGGTTTTGCACAAATACCTACGAAGTCATCATGCTTACAAGTTGATGCCATTTTTTTCCACACCTCTTGCCTCAAAATTTTAGGAATTGGGCATTATAATCTCAAATTTGGTTAGGATTTCGACTGAGAGTTGTCAACCCGATTAAATTCGGAAAGTGTCTGGGCAGGGGCTTTCACAACCTATGCAACTTGAACAACCTGAATTCTGCTGTTAACCGAACTTGCCCTAGCTGCTGCCCTACTGGATTTCAAAGTTCTGCAAAATATTCATTTCTAAGAAGATTAACCTTGAACATGGATAAATATCTCAATTTGTTAATGAAAAATATAATGTCTTTTTTATTTTATTTTTTTAAAAAACTAGGATTAACAAGATACACCTTGCAAAGTAGTCAAATCTTTAGATATGTGCCTTTTTTCCCTATCACCCTATTATTCTTTAAAATTCTTTCCTCAATTGGGTTAGTCTGTTTTGGGCCAAAAAAAAAAAAAAAAAATTGGGTTAGTCTGCTCATTAATGTGGTGGTTGAAGGACCTCTTGTACAGACTGGAACTAAACTTTATTTACAGTCGCAATTCAGATCACTAATAGGCGAGCTCTAAACGCAGCACTACTTACGTGGCAGCCAACAAGGGATGTAAAACCACACATTCATATTACAGTGCGTGTGTTTCACGCATTGAAAAAAAAAGAGAAAGGGGCAGATGTAAAGCCACACCTCCGTCACCGTCTTCTTCTCCTTCTCTGTCTTCCCTCTCTCGCTCTGAAAGCATTTGCAGATTTGTACCAAGAAAAATATACAGAACAGAGAGAGAGAGGCAGATTCTTTCTTTTTGTAAGCCAATTGCAATTTCTTCTAACAAACAAAACGTGCAGAAGATAGAGACAAATATATATATATATATATAGAGAGAGAGAGAAGAATGGATAGAGAAAGTGAAATGAAGCAGTCCAAGTTCAAGAGGGTTTGTGTCTTCTGTGGGAGTAGCCAAGGGAAGAAAAGTAGCTACCAAGATGCTGCTGTTGAGCTTGGCAAGGAATTGGTATATTATTGCTTTCATGCCATTAATGCCTCTGTTTCTTTTATGGGGGTTTCATGGTGTTCTTTCTTTGGGACCTTTCTTCACTTGGGTTGTTGACAAATGTTGTTTTGTCTCATGGGTTTTGTTTGAAATGTGTTTCTCACACTTTTTATCTATTGGATTTGATGTGGGTTTCTCTTGAAATCATGTAAATCTGTTTGTAAGTTGGTTCATAGGTCTTTTTTCATTTAGAAATTTTGATTGATACCTTCAAATGAGACATTTTTTGTGCTGCTTTGGAAGTTTTCAGGCAAAACCCTCCATGTTAATCAATGTTTTCAGTTCTGTTTCTAAACAGCTCTCTCTCTCTCTCTCTCACAGTTGTGATGTGTCGGCGCCGATCTCTCACTGTCGAGTGTGAGCGAAGAAGAAGGATGAAAGAGAGAGGTCGGAGAGAGAATCAAAAATGAGAAAGAGAGAGAAAATGGTGAGTTAGCAACAATGGGCGCAATGGGCGCCACGTCATTTTTGCTTGCTCTAGAGCTCTTGCTCTAGTGCTCCGAAGCATTTTTGCTTTATTTATTGATTTAATTTTGGCATAGTGGAGTGACATTTTAGATTTAGATATTGAAAATTACCATCTAGGGTGTTAGAAAGTTGTAGTTATGTAAACACTTTGCTGTGGAAGTATATACCCCACCGATTTATTGTGGTGGAATGAAGTAGGTAAAGGTTGTCAAAATAGGAATCCTATATTGGATCAATAGAAGGGTTGACATGGTATACGATTGTAGAATTGGATCAAGGAAACATTGTGAAAAATAATTTGTAAATGTGTAATAATTTTACATGACAAAACATTTTCTTAAAAGTAGGCTCAAAATAAATGTAAATTACACTAAAATGAAATGAAAATATTGTGAAAAATATAATGCACCTTGTAAATATAAACGTCATACAATAGAAAATTTGGTAGTAAAAGATTTGCATTTCATGAAAAAAAGAAAAAGAAAAAAAGATGGAGAATAAGAATTTTGCAAAAGAGCATTTCGCATTTTGATGGCGTGGTACATAAAAGAAAAGGCAAAAGATTATAAGTGAAAACCTATAACTATTGTCTATTGTATCGTAAGAATACTTCAATGCATATTGAAAATACTCCATCTGTTTGGCCATTACTGACTTGCAATTTTGCCACTAGAAACGGGAATTGATTTGTAGATTCTGGCAGCATTTAATATTTAGCATGAACTATTTTTTCTTCTCCATGCTATTGCTGTTGTGCTGGAGTCCTTTCTTCAACCATTGTAGTTCATTGTTTTGTGTATGTTTGCTTATTGTAGGATCCCTATTATAGGGGAAGGACCTAGACTTGCATCGGCTTTTTGTGGAGGTCACTACTCGTGGTGGTATTGAGAAGGTAGTAGTGATATTCTCTTCTTATTGATTTAATTGGAACCCTTGAATTATCAAGGCAAGATCTTTTATGGTGCTTACTGCTTAGTAATGCTTTATCACATTGTTTTACGTCTAAACTTGTGTGGCATACCACTAGTCTGACTGGCTTTGTTTTAACAGTTTTTCTTCTTGGTTTGGTTATACATCACAGTTTCTTAAAAAGTTGCGTACAATTTTTCTGAATATTTAACAGTTTGTCTATGTTGAACTATTTCACATTTGCTTAGTGATTCTCTAAATTTATTGTTTCCCATATTGTGGGTAGGGGTAGGTAATGTTGATTATTTACATTTGTTTATCTGTTATAACGTGCTTCAAAAAATCCTAAAGTTTGTAAGTTTTTTCTTTTTGCTAATTCTTACAAGGCTTTTATGTGCTATCCTTGTAACTCATGCTTCACTCGGCAGGGATAAATTGCCTTGCCTTTGTGCTTTCACCTTGAAAACAATTTATGTCTAATATTTGTTTTTTTTTTTTTTTTTTGGAAGCCAACTTTAGGTGATGAGGATAATGTTTCACAATGATTCTATTGATATGAAATTACTTGTGGCTTTTAAGGTGAAGTTCATCAGGTGTTACATAATGAATAATTGCAAGCAACACCAAGTATAAAAAGATAGCCCAATTTGCAATCAAAATGTGCACATTTGCAACCTATGAATGCAGTTTCCAAATGAGTTACCAACTATCATCCTATAGTGTGAAAATATGATTTTGAAAATAACTTCAAAATTCATACGGGAATTTTTATTTTGGGACTGGATGTACCTTTGTTATATACTTCCTCTTCTTTTTTTTTTTTTTCATTTTTGTTTGTCCCCTTTTAGTATCTATTATGACCAAGATTGTTAAATTCGGGATCCTACGTTGGATCGTTGGAGGTGTTTATATGATCAGATCGTAGAATTGGATCGAGGATCATAAAATCCTACCGAAAAAAACAAATTACATAACAATTTAATTTAAATAAATATTTCTTAAAAAGTATACACAAAAATAAGTCTATATTCTATTAAAAAGAAGTGAAGATACTGTGAAAAATATAATACTTTATGTACAATGTACATATAATATTATATAATAGTAAACTCGATAGTAAAAGTTTTGTATTTCATCAAAAAAGAAGGTGAAGAAGAAAAATTTTATAACAAAATACTTTATAATCTACAATAATGCATACAAAGTGAAGAAAAAATATTTAACGAAGTTGGATATGAAAATAGATTAAGAACTCAAAAGAGTAGCTTAACCGAATGATAAGGTTTGTCATTAGCATCCCTGGTGGAGCAGATTTGAGTCACAATAATAATCTCTCTAAAAATTGAGATAAAGTTGCAATCATCTTACCTTTCTTAGACTCCATTAAAGCTAAGTTTGTTTTTCCGATTAGTTAATTTTCTTAAATTACCGCAATATTTGAATGTTTATTTTCTAGTTTGTTATTTTAGTCTATTTGATTCAATATTAATTAATTTTATTATCTATTTTGATCACATAAATTGGTATTTAGACAACAAACATAAAATTTACAATAAAATATGTCATACAATAAAAAACAACGGGCTATAAAATATGTTATACAATACAAAATCGGATTCGGATTGGGATTCTACGATCCTATAAGATCCCATTATCAGGATCGAAAGATCCTACCTATAAGAAATTTTTTACATGATCCAGATCGATTGTACTCAAATAGATCGTAAGATCTGGAGCAGGATTCTAATAACAATGATTATGACCATTTGTGGTTTTGGTCTACAAAAATTTTGTAGGAAAGAATTGAAATTAGGAATTGTACTACCATTGTGTGTCACAACAGTGATCTTTGAACTTCAAAATTTCTTTCTTTTTCTCATGTTTTATGCAACCAAAGAGATCAGTAGTCTTTTATTCACTCTGTTATGGAGTTTGTAGATGACCTGTAGATTGTGATTTTGTTATTAACTTTCTTTTTAAGTATTATCAAATGTTGATTTGTTTACCAGTAATTGTTGTGGTCAAATTGAGCTACACAGATACTCAAAGAAAGAAGATGGAAGGAAGTGACTGCTGTTTTCAGTTTTCCCTCCACAGCTACAAATGCTTCTTTCGTGCTGCGTAAATACTATGGGACATTGCTTCACCACTATGAGCAAATTTACTTTTTTAAGGCCAAGGGTTGGAGTCCATCTGTTGGTGCGTGCACATAATCTCTTGAAACCCTAATGATTATTATTTTTCTTGTGAATTCCCATTTATGGAACAAAATTCTTCTGCAGATCCTTCCCAGAGTCTGTCTTCTCCGCCTGTTCCACCTCGGGCTTTGGCTGAACCAGTGCTGCCAAGCCCGCCAATGACTGAATTTCCGGTAGCTGGATTGCAGCCGCTGAGAACTAATGTGGCAGAATTTTCACATGGAGGTTTTCCCTTTTGTTCTTTTGTCCCTACCAATAAATATAAAAAAGTGTTGATTACATCAAGACTCCCTCACAGATGAGGGGAGTAATATTCATATGCATAGCAAGTAAAAAAATATAAAAAATATTTCTGTTTGTTGTATTCCCATCATGTCCATATCCTAATTTTTTGAAAATTGCTGTGCCAATTTCGGCTTCACCCTAATAAAACCAAATAGTTTTCAGATATTTGCAAGATGAGGTTGCTAAGGCATTTTTTATATAATGGTCTCTTTGAAAGACTTCTATAAGATGGCAACCGGACTTGGAATTTTGCAAGAGTACTCAAATATTAACCTGTTGCTTATTGTGCCAGTTTTCTTCTTCTGTTATAATTTCTCTCAGTGGAATGTTGCTTCTAATAATGTGTCATAGGATTGATGATTGTTGAGTTGAAGTGAGTATATACCTTGCAATGCTATTTGTCTCGTCAATGGGTTTTTATCTTGGATTTTCAAATTTTCACAAACCATTTACTTGTGTTTCTGATGCATATCTGTGGTAAATCAAATAATGCCTTCCCTCTCTAATGGCTGCAGAAACTTCAGCGCCGCCATCAACAGGAACTCCAGCGATTGGTGTCATTGATGGGAAATTTGAGACTGGGTATCTTGTTACTGTCAGAATTGGCTCAGAGCTGCTAAAAGGAGTACTTTATATGGTTCCGCAGAACCCGGGAAGCCAAGTGCCACAACATCAAAATGCATCTGCTAGCAATAATGACAATAATGCCCCCGCAGCATCAGGCATGTCTCGTCGCAGGCGTAGGAAGAAATCTGAGATGAAAAAGAGGGATCCTGCTCATCCCAAACCCAACAGAAGCGGATATAATTTTTTCTTTGCAGAGCAACATGCTCGGTTGAAACCACTTCATCCGGGGAAGGACAGAGAGATCAGCAGGATGATTGGTGAATTGTGGACAAAAATGAAAGAACCTGAAAAAGCAGTAAGTGTAAAAATACCCAATTCTCTTGTATGCTATAAATGCTACTTGCTTGCTATACTATAATTTGGTTATGGGTTAAATACGCAAATGGATCCTAAAGTATGTGTTATGTGTCATTTTGGGCCCTGATATTTCAAATGTGTCAATTTGGTTACCAACCTATTAATTTTGTCAGTGATCCCTACCTCTGTTTATGTCTACAATTGATAACAGAAGTGCAGCCACTTTTGTAACATCTTTACACATCAGCAAAACGAGAAGGAAAAAAAAGGGGTTAAATACAGTCTCAATTTCCAAAGTACGTGTTTTGTTTCATTTTGGTCCCCAATATATCAACTATGTTAATGTAGTCGCCAACTTATTTAAATTGCATTGAATAATCCTCAGTGTCACTGGTGATTTTGACAAAAATACTCCTACTCCTGTTATCAATTGCAAGCGGAAACGGAGGTAGGGACCATTTGATAACAAAATTAATAGGCAGTAACCAAATTGACACATTTGAAATATGAGGGACCAAAATGACACATAACACACATACTTGGGGACTATTTGTGTATTTGACCCTTTGGCTGTCTTTGACTTCTATTATATCTAAGTATTATTATTATTATTATTATTTTCATTCATGGTTTTTGTTTCAGGTTTATCAGGATAGAGCTGTGAAGGACAAAGAAAGATACAGAACAGAGATGGAAGATTACAGGGAGAGATTAAGGACAGGCCAAATCATAAGCAATGCGGTGCCAATACAGCAACGATCTCCCGTGCCACATTTGCACATATTGGAAAGTAGTGAGAAAATTGTAACTGAAGGTGGGGAATCTCCTCAAACTCCAGAAAATGAGATTAGCAGTAAGAGTGACTCAGAAGATAAAAGTGCAGATAAGGACTCAGATGATGCGGAGATATCTCCAGGAGTGGAATTCGGTGCTGAAAACATGGGCATGGAAGATTTAGTTGACAAAGAAGGTTTCGAGCTGCACCCAAATAAGAAAAGGGCAGTCAACAAAGCTGGAGATGAGAGCTTGGAAAACTCAAATGATATTGTTATGCAAGAGACCAAGAAGGACTCGGTAGCTGTGGAAGAGAAAGGATCAATGCCTTCTGAAGGGAAAGAACCATTGCCTAGCGATGAACAGAGAGATTCGGTTTCTAGTGAAGCAAAAGAAGCAGTGCATAGTGAAGATCAGTAAGTGTTTTTTCTATGGTGTAGGAGGCTAGCCTCTATAGGTCATCATCATACCTTGTTTAAGCATAGTTGGATTTAGATATATGCTAGTAGTATGTGGTTTTATTGATTTCTTTGCAGATGTTTGTTTATCCTGTTTGTACAATCATGGTGCTGTGTTAGATTATATGGTGTTCTTGGCTTTGCCAACTTTGGACAATTTTGTAATGCTGTGTTGTTAGATATGATTTTGGGTTAAAGTGACATTCTGAGGCACAATGCTGCCCCAACTTTATCAGTGAATGTTCTCTGTTGCTTTGTGCATTTTTACCTTTTGGTGGAGATGTGTTGAGGTGCAATTTGGTTTTGCTTGGGTGAGTTTTTAAGATAATATATATAATTGCTTATTTATTGGTAGTTATCTGTTTGGTTGTGGGTTTTGAAGACTTTGACATAGTTTCACTTGTAAATTTTCATTCTCTTACTTCCTTCATACGCTGTTGTATACAAAATCATCATATTTAGGCCAAGTTTGGCAATCCAAAAATAATTCATCTTTTTATCTTTTTTTCATCATATCACTTCTCTACTTTTCTGCACATCTTTTTGTAAAAAGACAAAAAGTGTACTTATTTAGGTCATCCCAAACAATCCCTTAGATTTTGGTAGTTGGACCTTGAATTATCTGTTTTTTTACCTGGTTTTGGAAAATTCTTTTTTAGAAAAAAAATCAGTTTGTGAAAAAGGCAGTGTTATATGCCACTGTCAAAAACAGGCAAAATTTTTTTTTGGCTATTTCAACCAAAATCAAACGGGGAACTATTTTAGCCAAAACTAAACTGGGAGTATCAGCAGAAATGTTGTGTTATTTTTATGGACCATAATTGGTTGGAACCTCTAACCAAAAATTGTGGTTAGGTGTGATGGTCCTCTTGTGGAAAAAGATGAAACATATAGTAATCAAAAACTTTATTAGTGCATAAAAGTCATACAAAGATAATTACAAGAATAACCTGACAACATCATTTTTATAAATATAAATAATTTTTATAGATATTTTGCTTTATAATGAAAAGTCTCTATGAAGCCCTATCATTATATATGAAAATTTTGTTAGAATTTTTAACTTTTATATCATTATTCAATTAGTAGTAACTTGTATTATGCACGATGTGTAAAACAATTAATAATATATTTTTATATAAAATAATATAAGTAGTTAAATTTTTGTATGTAAATTATGAAAGCAAAGAAGATTGAAATTTACAATTTAAATCTCACAATTTTATCACAATTTATTTATTATTTTTTAATTTGTCACAAATTTAATCATATAACTTTTAATCCCTTTGTTAGAATTGCAAACTTAGGTGAACTCAACCCAAGCAACTTGAGTTGAGCTTAAAATATTTTAAACATTGAACAACATAGTTTTTAATTAAGTAAGGACCTATGCAAAAATTCAAATTAACTTTGAGTGGATTTAAGCAGAAACACCAGATACCCTGAGAAACCAAAACAAAATTATATATAAATATATAAATTATTTGCTAATTTATTTTTTTAAATAATAAATGAAACTAATTAAAAATTTAATATTAATGAACAAAAGAAAAAGCAATATACTTAAGATTTCTAATAAAATTTTTCTTGAAAATATTAAAAAAATACACCTTTTAAAAAGGGATTATCAAATAAAGGATTGTTTGGGAAGTGCCATATAAGCTCACTTTTTTATCTTTTTATTTTTTTTTTTTGGGTCACATCACATCTTCATTTTTTTACATATTTTTTCGTAAATTTTTTTGGATCACATCACATCTTTATTTTTCTGTACATATTTTCGTAAAATGTAAAAAAAGTATACTTATTTAGTATTTCCCAAACTACCACTTGATATTAAAAAAATTTACTTTTTATAATGGCATAAATTATTTAAGGGCAAATTACCTACACCTCCCTGGAGGTTTAACTCAATTAACGCCGTTAATGGATATCACAAATTGACTGAAATGCCCTTTTGACAAATAAGGGCAAATTACCTACACCCCCTTGAGATTTAGCTAAATTACAGATTCCTCCCAAGGTTTAGATATATTATCATTTTTAAATAAGTTATGAAATGCAAAATTAAAATGGAAAAACGCTTATCACACTACAAAAAATTAAGGTTTTATAGATCAAAATTTAGGGACAATTATTTTTAGGAGACCAAATATTTTTGTTGCGAAAAGTATCATTATTATATTTTTAACAACAGAAATTGAACATTAGTGATTAATTATTATCTTTTTGGTAACAAATTTTTTGTCTAAAAAAATAAATCATTTTGAGACCAAATTATTTTTTCCCTAAAAGTCTATTTATTATTGACATTTTTGAAATTTTATCGCTAAAAGCCTTATTTTTTACTTTTCAAAGCGACCTTTTAGCGATTATCTTCACAACAATATAAATTAGTCCCTGAATGTCTTTTGCAACAAAATTTAACTTTTAGAGATCAAAAAAATTGGTCTTTAAAACTCTTATATGTTGTAGTATCAGATAGTGAAAATATTATAAAATTAACAAATAATTAAATAAATTAAAAACACAACAAATAGCTTGTCAAAAAATTCTTAGAATATTTTGGTTTGATTTTTAGAAATTTATTTTTAATTTTTTTAAAAAAAATTAAAAATTAATTTGGTTAAGAAATAAAAAATAAAAAATATTTATTATTTTTATATAATTTTATTTTTTGAGTGGTTAGAAATAATTTTTACAAATTAAATATATTTTTTCATGTTTATTTTTATTAAATTAGTTTTTTTTTTTAATTATGAATTTTTTTTTTCTAAACAACAAATCAAACATGGTTCCAAAAACTTAATTTTTTTTTTCTCCATCTAACATAATTCTTTTGTAAATTTTGTTGATTTATCAAAGGGATTTTAGCAGGGGCAATATTGTCCATCAATTTATATTTTAGTGATGTCAGCTAACCAATCTTAACGTTTAGTTAATAGTATGAATTAAATTGTTATGCGAATGTAAACTTCGGAGGGCGGAATATAATTTCTGAAACCTCGGGGAACTCAGAATTTAGCTAAACCTCAAGGGAGGTGCATGTAATTTGCCCATAATTTAAATATGATTTTTTATAAATTCTTTTTAATTTGAAGATTACAATAAAATATTAAATAGAATAAAAACAAATTTCTTACAAAACAAAAGTATTTGAATAAAAAAAGGTAAGAAGAAAATTTAATATGGTATTTCTATTTAATCTGAAAATAATTTTAGATAAATAATAAATTATCACCTATAACCCTCTTTTTTAAATTATCACCTATCACCTATAACCCTCTTTTTTTTAACGATCACTTTAATTAAAAAAATTAATGTTTCTTTCTAATTAATCTTAGCAGAAGTAACTTTTTAACAATTTGACTGAAAAGGATATAATTTTTTTTATAAAATTAAAAAAAAAAAGAAAAAAAATTAATAGCGATTAATAATTTGAATACATGTATTTAAAACAAATTATATTTAGACCAATAATATTATGACACATGTGAATATTGATATTATTTTAATTGTAGTAATATAATTTGAAGAAAATTTAAATTTAAAATTTATTTTATTTTATAATTTAATAAATGATGCAAAATTTAAGGAATGAATATTGACCTCATTCCAATTATAGTAACAAAATTTATGTAAGAATCCAAATTTGAAATTTTTTTTTAAGAATATAAAATTAATTTATAAATCAATCATATTGTAACACGTATTAACAAAAAATTAAACAAAATAAAAAAAATGTGAAAAAAAAATTGCAACTTTCAACATTAATGAAATGACAATATTTTGCAATTATAATAGTATATAGATATATAGATAAATCATAGAATATATCATTATTTAAAACTTATCTATTGTGGATAAATTATTATAATTTTAAATTTAAATTAATGGAATGTTTCCATATTTAGTGCTTCTCAAATTTGAATTTTGAAATGGAATAATACACATTCTATTTTTTATTTTATATATTTGAAATACTTTATATTTGAAAGATATAAATCTAGAAATATTAAATATTTTGAAACAGAATTAAAAAAAAAAATGAGAAAAAAGAATTACAACATTCAACCTTAATGAAATGACAATATTTTACAATTATAATAGTATATAAATGTATAGATAAATCATAGAATAGATCATTATTTAAAACTTGTATATTATGGGATAAATCATTATAATTTTAAATTTAAATTAATAGAATGCTTTCCATATTTAGTGTCTTTCAAATTTGAATTTTGAAATGGATTAGTATATTTTTTATTTTATATATTTGATATACTTTCCATTTGAAAGTCATAAATCTAGAGATATTATTATATATATATATATATTGCTTGAATGAGAGCTATAGATGATTTTTTTAATTATTTAAAATCAAAAAATTAGAAATTTTAGTTTGAGATATTGGAGTTCCCACAAAATTTGTGATTGGAAACCACTTTTTACTTGTATAATATATAGATAGATAGATAAATTTAATAAGAATTTATATTTATTTTAAATATTTTTTTTAATATACAAATTATTTTTTTTGACTTTTTATAAAAGTAATTTAACAATCTCATCACTAATCATAATGTATGGAGGAAGTTAAAAAGGGTGTAGTAGGTGCGTAAGGAACCTCTAGAATGGTTTCCTAAAGTGATCTCCTGAAGTGATGAAAGGATGTGCGACACGTGTCCCACTTAGCCCCAAGGGCTAAGATTTCAATTCACCAAAACGACGTAGTTTTAGTGAGTAAATTGAAAAAGAAAAAAAAAAAAAATCCTTGTTCTGGGTTTCATTTCAAGTTGTTCTTGGAGAGAGAGAGAGAGCGAGCGAGCGCGGAGAGAAGAAGAGAAGAGGAGGCTTTTCACGTTGTTTTTGGGTTTCTTTTTGCCTTCTTTGATTTGGTGTGTCTTTATTATTTATAGTTTAAATCTTTTTACTTTCTTTGATTTGGTGACCAATCTCATATTCTCTCAAACCCCTGTTGTTGTTGTTGTTGTTGTTGTTGTTGTTTTTTTATTTTTTTATTATTTTTTTTTAATTATCAAGGTAGTCTTTCATTTTGATATTGAGATGAGATAGTGTTCAATGGGTTTCGTCGGCGGTGGGGAGGTAAGGCGGCAAACTCCTTTGTTGGTGGGTTTCTTGCTCAACCCCTCTTCTCTCTCCTTCTCCTCTCTCTCTCTCTCTCACTTACAGTTACGTTCAAATCAAAGAAGGGAAAAAAGGTTTAAACTGAAATTAGTTGAAAACCCAATTCAAAAAGCAGTACAAAATGAAAACCCAAATCTTGATTTTGGTCGGAAAATAATAAAAAAATGAATTGATGATCGAATCTGGGTTTGATTTCAATTTTTCAAATCTGGAATTAAAAAAAATAAAAAAAAAATTGATGACCCAATCTGGGTTTGGTGGACATGGATAAAAAACTTGCAGCGAAAAATGGTGGAGATGGGGCTTTTATTCTTTCCAAATTGATGACCCAATCTAAAAGTTTTATTCTTTCAAAATTTATTGAGTGTGTTTTAAGCAAGATGGGGCTTTTTTTAATCAATATATAGATGAAACAAATGGTGGAGATTTACATCAAACTTGCTGAACTAGAAACAAAGAGACAGGTTTGATGTGAAACAAATTGATGACCCAATTTGTTTTTGTTTGATTTCAAACAAAAACAAAAATAGAACATATGGAAATTTGAATATGTTGGGTCTATTAAAGTTTTTTTGAATCTGTTGAAGTTTTTTGACTAACTACTTCTTGGAGCTTCTTTTTTACCCCCTCATCTGTCTCTCATTTCTCATGGCTTCTTGGAGTTTCTTCTTCACCCTCTCATCTGTCTCTCCTCATTTCTCTCACTCTCTCTCACCTTCATTGTTGAATGATTGAGAAACGAAGGGAAATTTGATTCTTATTTTTTATTTTTAAATTTACTCACTAAAACGACGTCGTTTTGGTGAGATTTTAATCTTAACCCTTGGTTCTTCTAGTGAGACAGGTGTCGCGCTCTGCTTAATTCACTTTACCAGATTACTACAAGGAGACACTTTAGAGGATCTTTACGCGTAGTAGGTATGAAAGAAATCAAAAAGACTTGTGGATTGAGATAAATCAATAAATGTTGAGATTTTTTTTTTTTTTAAATCAAAAAGTTAAAAGATTAAAATTGAGATATTAGAACTCTTACAAAACTCGTGGGTTAAAAATTTCATTTTCCTTATATAATATATATATATATAGCAATACATCAAATCCAAAACTTTTGATTCTCAGTCACTTAAAACATTTATTTCACTCAAAATAATATTTTAAATTAGATGTTTGGCAATTGGGATTGAGAACTTAGAATAAAGTCGGGCAAATTATGTGGGCAATCTATATAATTTGCCCTATGTTTTATTTTAATCATTATAATATTAATTGGTTTGATTTTGATTATAAATTTTAAATTTTATGTCATGGAGACTAAAAAATTATACCGAAAATTCGCAAAATGAGTGACACACATTATTTTAAAGGGTAAAATGGTCAATTTATCCATATTCTATCAAACCCTTTGAATGAACTCGGTGACTCATGGTCAACTCACTCAACTTTCTTAACTATCAGAGAGAGAGAAAGAGAGAGTAGGTGAAGGGATGACGGTGGGAAAGCAGGCTACGGAGGTGTGTGGGGAGATTTCCATCTGTTAGTACGGCCGAGTAAGGACAACGCCCGGCGTTACAGACTACGCGACGCCGAGCTAATTGGGCTAGCGACGGCCGAGCAATCTGCCTTGTCCGGTCGACCAGGTCAACCAGCAACCTCTTGGGGCCGAACTGAGGTCCACTAGGTCGGCGGTTCGCAGGAGATGCAACCGAGTGAAGATCGACCGGGTTACCGAGGATGCGGCATGGCTGTGATGCCATCCACCGCCATGACGAAGCGGCTGCACCTGACCGAGATTGGAGATGAAACGGTTGGAGGCTGGCATGCCTCGCAACCGGTCAATCACAATCAACCGGTCTAGGATAGCTCGGCTTTTGCAGTTGAGTTCTCGCTCGGATCCAAGTTACAAGCCGGCGGAATGTAGCACGGTTGTGTGATGGCAGTTTTCCACAAGTGTTTGGCCGGTCTTGGTACCTCGGTTAAGGGTGCCACCTGGGCCAATGGTGTGAAGGAGAGGACGTCTGCTCCACGAACGCCTCAATACCGTTAGGCAGTTCTGCATGTGTCAGAGGGAGGACAAAACCTTTACACGTGTAAGGTGGTGAGAGGCGCGCACTGCCACCTGTCCAGGGAAGGACAGAGGTAGTGCGCGCATAATCTCGGAGCTGCCAGGCAGCCTAGATATGGAGATGGGAGGGCGAACGTTTCTGGTATGCAAATTCTCTCTCACAAGCTCTCTCTCTTCTCATCATCTTCTTGCTCACTGAACTGACTTGAGCGTCGGAGGGTTTTTCCGGCACACCACCGCCGGGCAGCTCACCGTCCTTGTTTTGCAGAGACAGACGCCGTTAGTAGAAGCTCGACGTTCAAGGCGTACGGAGAGACGTGGATATTTCCCCCCCGTACAGGAGGGTTGTTGGGGGTAGGGTTGGAAATTGGATTTTGTTTTGCAATTTTTGATTGTATGATGATCATCTGCTGATCCAAAATGAATGTTGGGATGATTGTTTGGCAGTGGCTGGACGGTGGTGGCGATGGCGGCGGAAGGCAGTGGAACGGTGGTGGTCGGTGGCTCTCTTTGTGGCCGAGGAAGGAGATGAAAGGGGAGAGTAAAATGTCTATTTTGCCCTTAGAAACCAATCAAATGCCATTCATCCCTGAATTTTCTCTCTAATTTCTTAACCTCTATTTTTATAATTGGACTAAAATTATACAAAATCAAAATATAGGATTAAAATTATAATGACTAAAATTACAGAAAAAAACAAATTAGATACAACGAGCGTAATCATATATATACATATATATATTACTAAAAGTATCAGTATGTTTGATTTGAGTTTTTTGAATTAAGTTTTTTGAAAATTGAATTTTTTGATTTTTGTATTTTTTTTTGCTTTTAGTGAATATTTTTAAAATTTTAAACATTTTTTTTAAAACTTTTTTAGATGCACTTTACTTAGATGTATTTAAAAAATAAAAAATTTGTAAAAAAATATTTTAAAAAATTAATAAATACATGAAAATACAAAAAATGTATTGAATTATCGTTTTTTTTTGTTTGTTGTATTTTTGGTATTTATTGAATTTTTAAAAGATTTTTTACACAAATTTTTTACTTTTTAGGTATATTTATGTTTGGTATGTCTAAAAAGTTAAAAAAAAATTACTTAAAATATTAAAAAAATTCGGTAAAAACAAAAAAATACGGAAAATAAAAAAGTAGAATTTTCTGAAAAAGTATTTTTTGAAAAGTGTAACCAAGAAAATAGAATTTTCTGAAAAGTGTTTTTTCATATCCTTAAGTTGCCCATTATGAGAGTTTATTTTTCTTTCTAAAAGAATCACGTCAATATGTATTTTTGAATTATATATATAGTTCTACACAAATTCAAACCTAATTTAAATTATATTAACTTTACCTATTTTATATGGACTCTATTTGACAAATATTTCTTTTCTATACATTTTTATGATAAATTGAAATAATCTACAAATTCAATACCAATTTTGCGTTTTACGTTTTTATTCTTAATTCTTTTAAAGGTGTTAGGATTTTTTTAATGTTAAATTACCCTCTCTTTTTTCTTATTTTTATTTTTTTCGTGCATTATTCTATATCCAATACCAATTACATATTATTTTATATTATTGATTTATCGTTTAAATTTTATTCTGATTCTATATATGAAATTATACTACATTTCTTATATTATTTTATATAATCACAATTTACAAGAAGAAAAACTTGCGCAACAATGATACTTTCGAGAAACCTCAAAAGTTTGAACTTATTGTTGAGCAATAAGTTCCTTTATATTTTGACATCGTATTACAGATAACTAATCATTTTACACACTGAGATGTGTCTATCTTTCAAATGTTTTCATTATTTTTTCTTTTTAGATTTAGATGTTATTATGCGATTTTTTCTTGGTTAGTTGTTGAATTTCTTTAATATAGTTGATATTTTAATTTAATTAAGAGTGTTTATTTTACAATATTATAATTTAACTACAACATATTTATATTTTATTTTTTTAATACATTTTATATAATTTTTATTTCTACATATTTTTATTTTCCAAATGAATATACAAGAAAATTAAATAGTTAGAATTATTTTTAATTTATATTACTAATTCTTCTTCTAATTTAACTATTATTTTTAATATCAAAATGAATATTTATTTTAGAAAAAATTGGTCTAAGATCCCTGCCCAACTTTTGGTAGGATGAGAGGTCCATAATAATATTTTTTGATACCTAAGGTCTCTCAACCTTATTTTTCGTTGTAAAATACCTAATTTACCTTTCTTTATAACATACGTTTGTTTGGATTTTGGCAAACTGAATATTCTATTGCTGTTTTGTAGAAGATTTCATGGGGATGGACTTCATAGTGGAGATTTCGTAGGGATTTTGCAAGTGTTGCAGTGGACTTGGAGATGAAAATTGCTATGATCGTGTAGGTGTTATAGTAGTGTTGATCGTGTAGGTTTTTTAGTGAAGTTGAATCAGGCATGTTTTCGATGGAGATTCTATATGAATTTCGATTTTTGTTTTGAATTGTATGTAAGGATTCCGATTTCATATTATTTTTTCGAGTGTATTTTGCATTAGGTTTTTGTTTTCAATTTTGATCAATTTAAAAAGAGGCTAACTCGATTGAAGTTGTTTATGATTTTTAGAGTTGATTTTTCATTGTCTATTGTTGATCAATTTTAGAGAAGTTAGCTTGATAGAGTTGATTTTGATTTTTAGAGTTCATTTTTCATTCTCTGTTTTTTGATCAATTTCAAAGAGAGTTGGCAATGGAGTTGATTTTAATTTTTAGAGTTCATTTTTCGTGTTCTGTTTTTCATTAACATGTTTATCAATGATAAGTTTTGTTATCTATTTTTTCAAACCAAAGAAATTTCTTTAAACCAAAGATAAGTGTAAGTTTCTTATCATTTTTTATTCTCTAAGTTTTGTTCTCTGTTTCTTCTGCACTTTTGTTGGTATAGTCCAGAGAAAATTGTAAGTTTGTTATTATGATCCAAAGAAAATCACAGAAAAAATTATAAGTTTATATGGACAAATTATTATCAGTTTCTAATGCAGATTAAATCACAGAGAAAATTATAAGTTTGTAATTCAGTGAAAATCACAAAGAAAATTATAAGTTTGTAGTCCAGTGAAAATCACAAAGAAAATTGTAATTTGTTATGGACATGTTATTATAAGTTTTTTATTATTTTTTTTTCTCAATTGAATGTTTTGTGAGCATAACAGATCTTCTCTATGAGTTTCTTTGAGTTTGTGTGGAATAATTAGCATTTTTGTCAATTTGATGTTAATGTGTTTTTGTTTTTGTGATCTTGAAAGTGAATATAAGTTCTTAAATTTCTCTGGACTTTTATTTGTAGTTTAGAGAAAATTATAAGTTTGTTATTATAACTCAGAGAAAATCATAATTTTATTTGGACATGTTATTATAAGTTTGTTATTTTTTATTTTTAATGTCCTCTAGATTAGATATATGGGTTGGGGATTTAATTGAATGTTTCATTTAAAGCAAAAGTTATTTTTATGTTTTTTTTCTTTGTTTAGATGGGACGGTCAAGATTTTTTGTTACGTTGAAGGTGTGTATAAGTTTGTAAATTTCTCTGGATTTTGATTTGAGTGCAATATTGCACAATCACATAGAGAAAATTGTAAGCTTGTCGTCCAGTGAAAATCACTGAAAAACTTATAATTTCATAACAGATATTCTGTGTGATTTTTGTCTATGATTGTGTTTAATAGTTAGCATTAAATTTCTCTGTGATTCTCTCTAGATTCATTAAGTTTTTTGTAATTTTGTTTTTGCTATCTTGAAGGTGGATATAAGTTTGTAAATATCTCTAGACTTTTATTTGAGTTCAAAGAAAATTGTAAGCTTGTTATTATAATCCAGAGAAAATTATAATTATTAGAAATTTTTCTGGACTTTTATGTTGTTCTTGAGAAGTGTTTTTATATTGAACAAGTTAATTTTCTTGCTTTTTCTTTCAGTTTAGATGGACAGTGTAGTTTTGTTGCTGTGCAAATATGGGAATGATACTATTATCATTAATGTTTCATGTGAATTGAATTTTGAGGAATTGGTTGACATTTTGTGTAAAACATGGGAGAATTTGAAATCTGAGACGATGTGTATTTCATATTCTATTGTGGGCCATCTGAATTGTATGGTTCAAAACAATATTAATTTTTTGAATATGTTGTGCACGTGGTGTTGATATAGTTGGTATTTCGGTTATTAGGTGTAGTACTTCTGATCAAGAGGATGAAGTGGGGTCTAATTGGGTAGATGTTGTGCATGGTGAATGTGATTGTCACACCCCAAACCTGTCCTTAAAAGTTTGGCAATGACCAACCTGATAAAGAGCCTCAAAGACAAATAAACTCATAACATGAATATCTAGTATGATACGGGGCCTGGACGGAAGCAAATTCTTAGTTTGAAATGACATCCATTGAGCTAGTGATTAAATGCCAGGACCACAAAACATGTCATCACGTAATCCCACATAATAAAGCATACACGCAAGAGATAACTATATACAAGCATATATACAATCCCAACCCCGCAACTGGGGGTATAACTAAAAACTCGGTGATGAAGTTATACTTATTTAACATCATTTAACAAAAGACTAGTGACCAACGCCAAGGGCTAAGAAAGGAATTCCACAAAAATGAATAGCTTCATCTAACTGCTTGGACACAGCGGGGTTAACAAAAGCTAAGCTGCCAGGGCTGGACTAGGACTGACCTCCAAGCTGATTACCTACAGAGACATACATAACACGGAATGAGCAGAGCTCAGTGAATAATAGTATGTAGGTAATTCAAGTGAATAAACATAAATCACACCGTATATCAGTACATGGTTCGCATATCTAATCTTGTTCTGTATTTAGTTTCAAATGGCCTTTGGCCCAATATTAATGTAGAACGACCTCAGGCCCACATATCTTTCAGAACGGCCTCGGGCTCACATATCATACAGAATGGCCTCAGGCCCACATATCAACAGCTCTTTAAACATTGGAGGGTAGGTAAAACATCGACATGTACGCTACCTCCCTCGGTCTTAGGTCATGAGTCATGATTAATTCAAATCATTTTAGGGTCGGTGAGACATCGGCATGTCATCACCTCCCTCAGTCTTAGGCTGTCATCAAGATGTAACTTGTGTCTAAACGGCCTCAAGCCCAATAATGGCAAAACAGAACGACCTCAGGTCCATAAGTGTACCACTGTCCAATATTACACATGAGTTTTCTAATTGTTCACCATAGAGAAGCATAGCTCATTTACGATTAACGGTATGCTAATGATAACTATTAGCAACAAATAAACATATCACTACAGTACTATTACTCACAGTGCTGCGGCGGAGTGATAGTCCCTTCCTGTATGTGACCTACACACACATGCAACGCATAAATTAGTCATTTTTCCTTTTTAATCGATAACCGAATCGTTCAATATTCATTTAATGATAAGCATTTTAAAAGCTTCAATACACATTTTAGCGATCCCAGAAGGTGAAACAGAGGAAAAGAAACACACATGATTTTTCTCCATGGGCGCGTAATGTGGAAGGTAAATTTGCGTGTGTACCCCACACGTGCATTTATTTTAGAATTCCAACTTCGCACTCCCTTGTTTTTCGCACGTGCGGCTGTGAGCCCCGCACGTGCGGTAGTGCTTCCCGCACGTACAGCCATGACCCCCGCGCATGCAGTCACAGCCCCTGTTTTGAGCAGTCTGAATCAAGGCACAAATTCAGCAAGGCAAACATATCACAAGGGAGAAAAATGGGAAAATCACCTCAATACCATAACATAATATTACCATAACATGAATCACAAATTATAATACCACAATGAACATGAATTACAAGTTTATTTAGATCATAATCTTTTCTAGATTCATATACACAATTCAATTCCCTCACGGTTGTGGTTAGATTTGATATATGAACAATACATGTATATAATCATGTGAGTTCAACATGAAAAATCAAAGAATAGGATGCAATTCCTCCATATAGCTCAAATTAATTCCAAAACAACCAAATGATAAGCACATTTTTCCAATTAGTCAATTATCACACACAAGACGTCAATTACAAACCCTAACTTGCATGAATGTCAAGAAATTCTTACTCAAGTCCAAGAGAGAGGTTATTCAAAGTGGGTTATACATACCTTGAGCTCAAATCTCAACAATCCTTCACAATTTCCCAATTTTCTTCCTTGTTGAAGCTTTCTCCCTCTTGCTCTCCCTCTCTAACTCTCTCATTCTCAAGAATATGTTTTAAGTGATAGAAGTTGCAAAGTCAAGAGTTATGAGGGTTATTTAAGGATTTATCACAATTTAATCATTCCAAATCAATTTTTTACAAAAATTCATATTATGATCTAAAAATCATGCTCATCACAATTATAAAGTCAATTTCGGATTATCAAGCTTCTAAGGCTTCCAATTACTGATCCCAACATCACAATTATAACAGATTTTTCTCATAATTGACAGAGATAAACCCATAATCATATAATTCACACCATTAAACTTAATTTCACATGGAATTTCATATTAACCAGATAAATGCACATAATAAGACACCGAAAGCATACTAGAAGGCATATAAGACGGTTGGGTTATTACAGTGATAGGCTCATGGATATTGAAAGGAATTCACTTTCTAAGTTTTGTTCTCATCAAGAAAATGTGTTACTGTTAGTTGGTTGGTGAAATAATATTACGAGTGTTAGACAAAAGTTTGAGGGTGGTGTGGTCGAGTTCCGTACTGTTTTATGCAAGTATGCTATTGAGGTTGGTTTTGAGTTTACGTATGTTAAAAATGACAAGCTGAGGGTTACGGCAGAATGTGCATATAAGGAATCAATGGGATGTATGTGGTGTGTACGTGCTTCAGTTGAAAATACAAATGGGTTCTTTTACATAAGAACTTTGAACAATGAACATACGTGTAGTGTGGCGGTTCGTACTAGTAAACATGCTAGGATGACTTTCAGCTTAGTTTCTAGGTTGATACTTGAAGAGGTAAGTGCAAAACCTTTAACTCGTCCAGTGGATGTTGTTAAATAAATGAAAGACAAGTATGGGGTCTTAATCAGTTATAACTGTGGTTGGTTGGGGGTTGAAAAAGTAAAATGTAGTTCATACGGGGATTCTTGTTTGTCATTCAATTAATTACGGTGATATTTTGATGAGGCATTGAAAAACAATCCAGGTAGTTGTTTTGAGTTAATTTTTGAAGATAACAAGCATTTCAAAGGAGTGTTTGTGGCTTTTCATGCATGCATTGCTGATTTCAAATATTGTTGATCATTGTTGTTTTTTGACGGAACATTTTTTAAAGGACGATACAAAGGAGTTATGTTTGCTGCGACGGGAAAGATGGGAATGAAAGTAATTGTAAATATATCTAATTTTCTTTAAGTATGTGAATTTTCTATACATGTAGGAATTGAGTGAATTTTCTATTTTTGTGGTTATGTTTTGTGATTTTTCTCTGACACTTTGAATTTTTTCTGAAGGTGGCCACTGTGTGAATTTTCTCTAGATTTTGGTCAGTGTGTGAATTTTCTCTAGATGTTGTCATTGTGTGAATTTTATTTGTAGTTGGTCACTAAGTGAATTTTCTCTGGGTGTTGTCATTGTGTGAATTTTCTCTGTAGTTGGTCACTAAGTGAATTTTCTCTGGAGTTGGTCACTAAGTGAATTTTCTCTTGAGGTTGCCACTGTGTGAATTTTCTTTAGATTTGGCCACTGTGTGAAGTTTTTTTGGATGTTGGCAGTGTCAAATTTCTCTGATTGTTTATTGTTCTAATTTTCTCTGCATGTGTATATCTAATATGCTTGTTCCTATTTATTTTGTAGGTTTTTTTCTCATAGCTTTTGTCGTTGTTGATCTTTGAGAATAAAGACAGTTGGTGTTGGTTCCTTGAACATTTATGTGAAGTATTAGGATCGGAGAGGGTGATAAGTTTCATATCGGATCGACATTGTGGTATTGTGGAAGAAATTGCTAGGTTTTCTCTAATTGCTATCATGGATTTTGTCTTGAACATCTAAAGAGAAATTTGAGAGATATGTTATCATATGGAAACACAAATTTGGTTAGGAAGACGATTATGTCCAAGTTTTCAGAATGTGCATATGCGTCAACAAAGGCATCATTCCATTTCAAGTAAATGAATTAAAAAGTGAGGGAGAAGATTTTTCTTGATAAGTTTACCATATGAAAATTGAAGTGATGCATATTTTGAGGGGAAACGTTATGGTGAAATATATTCAAATGTTGCTGAGTCATTCAATTCATGGATACGAGAAGCTCGACACTTGCCAATAACAAATTTGGAAGACATGATACAGTTGCAAATCATGAATATGAGGCTGCTCTCTAGTAAAAGGAATAAAGTTCTCTGTCCTCATATGGATAGTGTGTTGGAGAAGGCTTTCATGGATGGAAGGACATGGAATGTGAGTTTATCATCTGATAATGTGTTTGAAGTGCATTATTTTCCTTCGATTATGGTTGATCTTGGGTTGAGAACTTGTTCATGTCGAAAATGGAAAATAAATGGGTATCCATGTCAACATGCTATTGCTACAATTTTTAGGAGTGGAAAGAATTTGAATTCATTTGTTGAACCATTTTTTCATGTTGATATGTATCGTCAAGCATACTTGTTTTCAATTGGCCCAGTTTCAATTGTTGAAAAACCTATGTGTAGCATTGATGATGCTATGATTTTACCTCAATTGAGTAAGAGACTAGCTGGGAAGCCAAAGAAGAACAAAATTGCTTCTACTGGAGAGTTTAAAACGGTAATGAAGTGTAATTGATGTGAAAGTATTGGTCACCATAATAAGAGGGCATGCAAGGAACCTTTGTTAAATAGTTGAGGATAATACATTTTATTGATTGAATAATATATTTGGGGATTACTTTGTGTAATTTGTTTTGTGAAATGTATTTTTTGGACAGTTTGTATATAATACCAATCAAATTCATCCAGAGAAATTTTTCAATAGCAGTGAAAATTATTTTTTGCATTGTATTTTTAGAAACATACTTTGGGAGTCAAATTCATCTAGAGAAATTTGCCAATAGTAGAGAAATTTACTATGTGCATTGTGATTGTTGAAATGTGCATTGTGTTTTGTGAGGTCAAATTCATCTAGAGAAATTTGCCAATAGCAGAGAAAATTACAATGTGCATTGTGTTTGTTGGAACATACTATAGGCAGTGTATTTACAATACTAGTCAAATTCATCTATAGAAATTTGCCACTAGTAGAGAAAAATTCTCTGTGCATTGTGTTTTGTGAGGTCAAATTCATCTAGAGAAATTTGCCAATAGCAGAGAAAATTACTGTGTGCATTGTGTTTTTTGAATTTGATGATTGTTTTGTACCAACACAGTGCATTACAGATTATATTACCTATAGAGTTCTACATAATTTCAAATCTAATTTAAATTATACTAACTTTACCTATTTTATATTAACTCTATTTGGCAAATATTTCTTTTTTATATATTTTTCATAGTAAATTGAGATAATCCACAAACCCAATGTATTATATAAATGCATTTTTTTGACTTTTTGGCTAAAAAAGTAAAGAAAAAAGATGTATGTCTAAGATAACTTTTTGAGTTTTTACGAAAAGATGTATAATAAAATATTATAGTAAAATCAAAATGACCATTCTACCGTTATTGATTTTTTGACTTTAAAATTTTGACTTTTGGGTAATTGAATTCAAAGGGTAAACTAATAATTTTGCCCCCTAAGCTTTCTCCACAAGCTTCCCCCAAATAGTATGAACTTTTTAACTTTTTTGATAACTTTTTGACTTTTTGGCTTTTAGTGGTTATCCCAAACAAAGCCTAATTTTGCGGTTTCAGGTTTTTCTTTTTAATTTTTTCAAGGTATTAGAATTTTTTTTGAATGCTAAATTGTCTTTCTTTTTTTTTTTTCTTCTTATTTTTCAGTATATTATTCTATACCCAATACAAATTCTATATTATTCTACATTATGAATTTGTTGTTTAAATTTTATAGTGATTTTGTATATTAAATTATACTTCATTTCTTATATTATTTTATATAATCACAATTGACAGAGGAAAAGACCTGCACAACAATGATACTCTCGAGGAATCTCTAAAATTTGGATTTACTGCTTAAGTTACTTTTTCAATTGTTGAACAGTAAGTTCTTTTATGTTTGGTATTATATTATAGATGATTAATCACTTTACATATTGAGATGTATCCATCATTTAGAAGTTTTTATTATTTTTCCATTTTGAGTTTAGATGTTGTTATGTGATTCTTTCTTGGTTAGTCGTTGTTGAATTTTTTTTGTAGTTGATATTTTAATTTAATTAAGAGTATTTGTTTCATAATCTTATAATTTAATATATACATATATATCATATAAAATTATTATAGGATAATTCAACTATAATATATTTATATTTAATTTTTTGATAAATTTTAGATAATTTCTATTTCTACATTTTTAATTTTTCAAATGAATATAAAAGAAAATTAAATAGTTAGAATTACTTTTAATTTTTTGTTACTAATTCTTCTTCTAATTTAACTATTATTCTTAATATCAAAATGATTATTTATTTTACTATTTCATAATTTAATATATGTCATATAAAATTATTATATGATAATTACATTTTTATAATACGATAGAATTAAAATTATCAAATTATACAAATAAATTAACTAAAATTAATATGTCTATTTATACTATTATCGAGTGAAAGCCTGAATTGGTTTAGTGAACACTTCTTCTCCTCATGCTACGTGACAACTTTATATAAGCCCTGTTTGGTGCAACTTAAAAGCTGCTTATTTCAGCTTTCAGCTTAATTTAAGCTATTTTGATGTGTTTGGTTTAACTTATAGCTTATAACTTATAGCTTTTTGGAAGTCAGAAATCAACTTATTTTTTGAGTGGGGCAGGAGATGCTTAATTTATAAGTCAGAAATCAGCTTATGTTCATAGTTATAAGTTATAAGCTATTTAGGCATAAGCTCTGAGTACTTTCCCACAGTTTTACCAAACAGGGCCATATACTAAAATAAAAAAATTATTATACACCATATAAATAAGTTTTGAACCCAAGACGTTGCATTTTATTAAAAACATATTTATTATTTAAGTAACATACATATTATAAATTATTTATTTTTATTATTAATTATCTAAATTATATACGTGTTACATGTGTCACCCGTTAATTATTATATACAAAAATAGTAACAAATTATGTCACTAAATTCAACGTTTATAATTAAGAAAGCATACATCGTGCAAATAACAAATGGACACCCAGTGTGAACGCACTACCGTCATAGTAATAATACTTTATTAGTAAATTATGTTGGTGGTCCTAATTTACTGATAGTCTCTAATACTTTATTGGTAAATTACGTTGATAGTCTCCAATATGAATACATTACTATTTAATATATATATATACATATTTATTTTGTATATAACATTATTACATATAAATAGTATTACACATAAATACTGACAAATCATGTCACTAAATTCAACTTTTATAATTCAGCAGGCATACTAGTTCAAATAAGCACCCAATGTGAACACATCACCACCATTACAGTAATAATACATTATTGATAAACTATCAGTTGATCCGTGTGATGTAAGTATTTTTTTAAAAAAAAAATATTTAATGATACAATATGTATTATAAAAGAATAATTTCAATACTAACTCTATACTAGGTATAGGAGCAAAAGTTATAGATCTGGAGCTAACTGAAGAATTACTTCTAAATAACCGACTCATTATGATTTTGTTCCATTAAATTCCAGTTTCCTTATTCTCGATTAACTTATCTCTTGTTTTCCACTTTGTCGGTAGCCACCTACCTTTCGTCCCAATCCAGAGTAAGTCCTTAGGTTTAGACAATTGAAGGATATAAGGGTTTCTGGAAAGGGTATGAGTGAACACACCGTATGTGAAAACTTGATAAGTAATCACTGAAATTTGGAAAATTGAATTTAATCTGATAAAATCATAATGAGTCAGTTATTCAGAAGTAATTTTACAGTTAGCTCCAGATCTACAACTCTTGCTCCTGTACCTAGTACAGAGTTAGTATTGAATGAAGAAGAACATGAGTATCAAGATGTCAAAATTGATTTAGGATGGAATATCCCTAAAGTTAAAACTAAGGAAATATATAAAACTAGTTTTTTACAATCTACCTTTAATGTTGATTTACAAGTCAAAACTGTTGAACAAGCTTATGCTTTAAGTAAACCAAGAGAAAACTGCCAATTATTATCCAAAGATGCAATCAGAAAACATCTCAAAACTGGTCATAATTTTATTCATTTAGGATTGATCCAAGTATGAATAAATCCTTTAACTCAACAAAGTAAAAATACTTCTGTTTTATTATGTTTAAGAGATGCCCGATTTATTAATTACAATGCAAGTGTAATGGGTATGATGGAATCAGGCCTCCATAAAGGTCCTGTCCATTTTAATTGTTTTCCTGACTTTACAATAAGCTTACGTGATCCTCACATATTAAAAGCCTTAACATTGAATATTCAATTATTTGGAAAATTTACTAATATGTTAAAAAGTGTTCATAACATTACTTTAATTTATCGAATCTATTACAAATGTATTAAAACTAATTTAAATGTTCAAGCCTTAACCAAAAGTTTAAAGGATAAAACTTTATTAATCCAAGGTAGGACAACTACAACTAATATTACTGTTCCAAAAATGATCCAATGGAAAGATATAAATCTTCCTGAGGATTGGGCCACTGTCAATGAAAATTATTCTCAAAACCAACAATCATCTAATGACCAAGATATTCAACATATTCAACAATTTACTGATGGATCTGTCCATATTAGATTTAATAGAACCTACAGTCAATCTGCTAGACATAGTACATCTAGTTTACCTACAGAAACTGATGATGATGAAATTTTTACTACCCCTTTATTCACTAGAAAAGATAGAAAACTTCACCTTAATGAATCTACCTCCCAATCTCATCATAGTAAAATGAAAGGAATAGATAATTCCTCTACCTCTCAAATTAGTAAACCAGTTTACTGTACCTACACACATCTTCAAGAAGAAGATATTGTTTCTCAAGATTCACCTACTCAAACAGATTTCGAAGTTGTTCCTCCTATTAATCCACAATTATTGACTCTTAGTAAATCTTTTACTCCCAACCTTAATCGGTTTCATGCAGAATTTAAATCCAACGCAAATAAGCTAAAATGACAAAATTACAGAAATACTTATGATACAAAACAACAATCTAAAATTACCAAAATCTGGTATAACTTTATGATAGAACATAATATTGAAATTACATTCTTTGATTATTTAGAAAATTATTACCAAAACATAAATGTAATTACCAAAACCAAATGGAAAACTTCTTCCAATACTATTGTCTCTGCTAGTCATCATCCTTTAGAGAAAATTCTTATTGAACATAAAGGCACTGTTGTCCCAGCTTCTCCATTCAAACTTCCTAGTGATGAATCTTCTGAAGTTAAAAAAAGTAATTGAACAAAATAATTATACAAATCAATGTTTAAAAACTATTTGCAAACAACTTGATAAAATTGAAACTTCTTTTGATGAATATTCTGTTAGTCATACTTCTGTCAGTAAACCTTTAGATAAACCTCTTATTAATCTTCCCAGTAATAGAAAACGACTAAGTTTAAATACTCAAGACCATTCCACAGTTGATGCTATTGAAAAAATATTTAGTCAATTATCTACATCCACTAGTAAAGACACATCTACCTCTAACACTAAGGGAATTACTATCTTAAAACAACAGCCTCCATTAGAATTTCCTATTCAGTCTGACACATCTAGTGATAATGAGATCAATCATCTAGCCCAACAATTTCAACCTTTTCATTTTAATAAAATCACACATTCCAAAGTTAATCCTACTACTCTCACAAAAAATTGGTAAAATAAACCCACACCTCCTGATCTCTAATTTGAAGAAACTAATATTAGTAATCAATTTTCTGTTTCGGCTAAAAAACTATATGAATGGAATATTGATGGTCTTAGTGAACACCAAATGCTTCTCAAACTCAATCATTTATCTATGGTTTCTAATAATTATCTTAATAATTATCCTGATTACACTCAACCAGAAATAGTTCTTTTGATTACTACTGGATTTACTAGTTCCCTCAAAGCTTGGTGGGACAAATATCTTACTTCTGATCAACGAGAATCTATTCAATATGCTGTTCAAATAAATGATGAAGGTTTTCCCATTTTTGATAAATAAATAGGTTCCACTATACCTGATGGTATTAATATTTTAATATATACCATAGTCAAACATTTTATTGGCACACCTACTAATATTCATTCCCGTATCCATGATCAACTTAGTAACCTCACTTGTCCTACTTTAAGTGATTTTCGATGGTATAAAGATATTTTTACTTTTAGAGTAATGCTTAGAGATGATTGTACCAAGTCATTTTGGAAAGAAAAATTCATTAATGGATTACCCAGTCTTTTTGCTCATAAAATTAGAGATGTATTTAGTCACCCTAATGGTATTATAGAATATGATAATTTAACTTATGGTGATATTATTAGTACAATTCAAAAAGAAGGCTTAAAAATGTGTATTGATTTAAAACTTAGTCAAACAGCTACTAAGGATAAACATGAAGCTAAATATGAATTAAGTAATTTCTGCGAACAATATGGTTTACCCCATGTTGCTCCTTCACGACGTAAAACTAATAAAAACAAAAATAAAAAATCTTCTTCCAAATATTCCAATAAAAGGAAAAAGAAATATTACCCTTCTAAATCAATAGATAAATATTATACTAACCCAAAAAAGAAATATTCTAAAAAAATCCAAAAAGACGTCAAAACCTACTCCTGATGTTACTTGTAACAATTGTGGGAAAAAAGGCCATTATTCTAATAAATGTAAGGTTAAAGAAAAAATTAAGACTAAACTTAACCAATTACAAATTTCTGAAGAACATCAACAACAAATATTTGATATATTTAAATTAACCTCTACTCTTGATCAATCTAGTACTTCATCTGACCATGACCTTACCTCTAGTAGCACTACTACTTATTATTCTCCTACTGATAGTACAGATAATGAAATTGAATTAGGATGTAATAATACTTGTTGTAAAGCAATTAATGTTCTTAGTAAATTCCAACAAGAAGAAACTGTTCTTATTGAATTAATTGCTAAATTAGAAAATCCTGAATTAAAAAGACAATATGCTAATAAGTTAAAATCCCTATTAACAAATAAAGATAAAAAAACCTAAACATGATAAACCAATCATTAGTTTAAATAAAACTTTAGATCGATTTAAAAAAGAAAAATATAAAGAAGTTACTTTACAAGACTTACAAAATGAATTTAATCAAATCAAATTCACCATCCAAGAATTAAAAACTAAAGATAAAACTTTAGAAGATGAAATTGCTGTATTAAAAATTAACAAAAGTCTTGATGATTTTCAATAATCCAATAAATCTGATTCCGAACATGAGGATGGATCTGAAACTGATCTTGAAAAAGTCATCTTTGATAATCGCACTACTCCACACCATAGTGATCCAGACAGTAAACATTTAAATATAATTCATCAGATTAATATTCAAAAATAGCATTCAAAAATCAAATTAGTCATTAATGATTTTCAAAAAGAAGTAATTGCCTTAATCGATACTGGTGCAGATCTAAATTATATTCAAGAAGAATTAATTCCAACCAAATATTATCACAAAACTACTGAACAATTAAGTTCTGCCAATGGAAGTCAAATGAATATCAAATATAAATTACCAAAGGTACATATTTGCCAAGATAATGTTTGTTTTAAAACATCTTTTGTTTTAGTTCGAAATTTAACTGATAAAGTTATTTTAGGTACTCCTTTTATTTTCCTATTATATCCCTTCACTACAACTAATCATGGAATCACCACACAAGCTTTTGGTCACACTGTTACTTTTAAATTTTTGTCATCGCCTGAGGTCAAAGAATTAAACCAACTAAAAGATTGTTCGATTTCTCAATCAATCAATTGATTAACTAAACACCTTAAATTTCTTAAAGAAGAAGTAAACTATAAGAGAATTGAAACTCAATTAATTGATCCTCTTCTAATCTCTAAAATTGATCATTTTAAAACTTAATTAGAAAATACTGTTTGTTCTACTTTACATAGTGCTTTTTGCCATAGGAAAAAACATGTAGTCACACTCCCATACATTAAAAACTTTAATGAAAAACAAATACTCACTAAATCTAGACCTATTCAAATGAACCATGAGTTAGTTGAAATGTGCAAAGAAGAAATCAATGAACTGTTAAACAATAAAATTATCAGTCATAGTAAGTCACCTTGGTCTTGCCCTGCTTTTTATGTTAACAAAAATGCTGAACTTGAAAGAGGAGTCCCTCGTCTTATCATTAATTATAAACCATTAAATACAGTTTTAGAATGGATTCATTATCCCATCCCTAATAAAAAAAAATATTTAATTAAACGACTTAGTCAAGTCGTAATTTTTAGTAAATTTGATTTAAAAAGTGGATTTTGGCAAATCCAAATTCATCCTATTGATAGTTATAAAATTGCTTTTACTACTCCTTTTGGCCATTATGAATGGAATGTTATGCCCTTTGGATTAAAAAATGCTCCTAGTGAATTTCAAAATATTATGAATGAAATTTTCAATCCTTCTAGTCATTTTTCTATTGTCTATATAGATGATATTCTTATTTTTTCTAAGTCTATTAATGAACATTGGAAACATCTCAATTCTTTTTGTCCACCTCATTAAATACAATGGTCTAGTTATCTTCACTCCCAAGATTAAACTTTTCCAAACTAAAGTTCGATTTTTAGGTTGTGATATTCACCATGGTACAATTCTTCCCATTAGTCAGCCCATTGAATTTGCCTCTAAATTTCTTGATGAAATCTTAGATAAAAATCAGTTACAACGATTTTTAGATTCCTTAAACTATATTGTTGAATTTTATAAAGACCTTCGCAAAACTTGTCAACCCCTTTTTGATCGGTTAAAAGATAATCCTCCTCCTTGGTCTTCTCTCCATACTTCTATAGTTCAACAAGTCAAAAAATATGCCAAGACTTTGCCTTGTCTTGGTATTTCTGTTGAAAATTCTTTCAAAATTATTCAAACTGATGCTTCTGATATTGGTTATGGTGATATCTTGCTTCAGAAACTCACCCCTCCGTCACAAATTGTTCTTTTCCATTCAGGTGTCTGGAATAAAGCACAGAAAAATTATAGTACGATTAAACAAGAAATTTTATCTACTGTTTTATGTATTATTAAATTCCAAGATGATATATTAAATCAAAAATTTTTACTTCGTGTTGATTGCAAATCTGCTAAATATGTTTTAGAAAAAGATGTTAAAAATCTTGCTAGTAAGCAAATTTTTGCCAGTTGGCAATCTATTTTTAGTATTTTTTATTTTGATATTGAATATGTCCCTGGTAGTCAAAATTCTATTCCTGATTTTCTTACCTGAGAATTTTTATAGGGGGGATAGAGGATGGCAACTCCTTTTATTGCCTACCATAAATTACATGTCACCCATTACAAATTACTCATTCACCAAACTGCTCACTATATTGCTTGCCTCAAATTAGCCAAAAAATCCTCTAAACGTGCTCGATTTATTCATTTTCATACAATTCATAGTCTCCGTCATTCACTTGCTCACTACATTAACTGTGTTGATTATCATTTAAGTAAACTAGATATCCTCAGTGGCTGTTAATTCCAGTCTACCTATTTTATTCACAGATGTCTGCCCAGAGACCATTGAAACCTTCTAGCAAGGCTCTTGCTCTTGCTAGTCAACCAGTTCCTCCTTTGGACCTAGTCACCAGATACCATCCCGCTAAATTAGTCAACCGTTACCAAGTCCTTGGTAATATTCCTAAACCTAGTTATACCTCTACATTAGCCACTGATCCATTTGAGTTTTCATCTCAGACAGTTATGCCTTACCCTCCTAACCCTATTAAATCGGCTCGTTCTGATTATGTTCAATCTCATACCACTAATCTCTTTTTCAAAGAACCCAGTCACAAAAATAATTAGATTGTTCTTGACCTAGTCAAATCGTATTTTCCTCCTGGATGACATTTTGTTCCTCTTCATCCAGAAAAGTCAATTACCTATTACAAAGACATCTTGTTTAATCATCAGTCCATTGTTATTAAACCCATTTATGATCGGACTTACACTAGTAAGATTGTGTACCATTCATTGTACATTCACAATATTGTCTCTTTGAATGAATGAGGTCTTCCTTTCCAACTCCGTAATTTACCCGGTCACACAATTCAATATAGTTATTATGATTATATTGATGCCTGGTTCAAAGTTTTCCTGTATCAAAATGAGTCAAACAGTCACTCTTGGTTCCTCCAATTTGATCATAAATTCAAATCAGAATTCCCCACTTGGTTTCGTCGATGGTGGACTCAATATGGGGCTATTAATGATATCTTCCCCTCCATTATGATTGAACAAGTCAATTATTTTTCTACTGTTTTCTCGTTCAGTCCACAACAAAAGAAATTTCCTCCACTGCTCATTTTTATATCCAAATACAAAGTCCCGTGGATATTTAAATGGCAATATGATATTTTTGATGATTTAATCTTTCGCCCACACTCTGTTAAATGGTGGGATAATTTCAAAATTCCACGCATCATTGAACAAGTTCAAGCTGAGTTTCCAGTCAACCTCCATGCTCCTACTCCTGCCATGATTAAAGCTCAGCAGAATCCAACTGCTTCAATAACACAAGGAAGCCAACTTCCTCCAGTCAACCTTGGAAGCCCAACTTCTAGTTCTTCCAAGCCCAAGTCAGCAAAGCCCACGTTTGATCAATCCAAATCCAAAGTAAAATCATCATAATCTCAGGCTAAGCCCAAAGTCAAAACCAAGTCATCTAAAGATGAGCTTCTGCAGATAGCCCGTTTACTCATGGCCCAAGACAAGTCACAATCTGATGAAGACAGTTCAGAAGAAGGTTCAAATGGTGCACACTCTTCTTCTGGTTCAACTAACCAGGATCCTTATGGGCCCCAGTTCCAAGATGCTTAGGACCCATATGCTTAATTCAGTCATTGGATTCTATATAGCTATAATTATCAGCTTCAATCAATACTCTTCTTTTGAAAAAAACTGCTGATATATATATCTATATTGATTCCCCTAGTCATATGCCTCCAATGAATAGTGAAAAAGGTCAAATTTACTATTCACTATTCATCAAAAAGTCAACATCACTATTCATCATTCATCATAATTCATCCAACTGACAAATTCAGAACAGTGAAAGGCAGCCATCAACTTTAGTCACTCACCGAAAGTTGCAGATAGCTCCCATGTGCTTCTTTCACAGTTAGATTCCCTCACAAGGCTCACAGTAACTCTTTTATTTATAAAAAAGACTCTTCAGTCAAGAATAAGGCAGAGTTAGAAAAATTGAGAGTTTCAATATTTCAAGAAAAATCTCTGTAATTTTAATTTCTACAAATGTATTTTCAAGCTATGTATTTAGAAGAATTATTTGCTTCACTCTAGTAAACAATTGTAAGTCAAGTACTACTGTATTTTTTAAATCTGAATTTTAAGTTATTTTGTTTATTTTGTTTAAGTTATTTTATTTATATTTTATATGTGCTGCTTCCGCTCTCTTTTGGTATCAGAGCCAAGTTGTTGATAATCTGTGCTATATTGAATTATTCATTCTGCTTAAACTTCCCATTTGATTTTGTTTAAGTTATTTTATTTATATTTTATATGTGCTACTTCCGCCCTCTTTTGGTTAAAATTAAAAATTAAAGTATGATTTTAATTATTTATTTTGATAATATTGGCACTATCATTTTATAAAATTGTTACTTGAATACTTATATATATATAGTAATTTTAGTTAAATTATTTGTGTATTTTGATAATTGGAGTTCTATCGTATTATAAAAGTGTAATTATCATATAATAATTTTGAAGACATTTTTTCATAAATCTCTTCACCTACTTGTGTTCCATTTAATCCACACTATTTTCTTATATTCCAATAAGTTTTATGGGTGACATAGTTATCGAAATACCCTTAATAATATTCACATTTACAGTACAAATGTTCCGTAATGTGAATGTTCACACCATCAATGTAAATGTTCACATCGTCAATGTGAACGTTTACACCATCAATATGAATGTTAACATGTCAATGTGAATATTCATATTGTCAATGTGAATATTCACATCGTAAAATATGAATATTCACATCACTAAATTGTTAATCGTTCAAAAAATATTTGTTAGGGTAGAAATGTTCATAAAATACCTTAAATATGAAAATTATGATTTGGTAGATCAAATGTTCAAATAATAGGACTTATTGGAATACAAGAATATCTTATAGACTAATTGGGATACAAACATTTAAAAAAGGATTTTCTAATAAATTTCCCAATAATTTTGTATGATATATATTAAATTATAAAATAGTAAAATAAAGGGGGATTTTTTTTAAGGTCCCTAATAATAGTAATTTAGAGGATAGAGGACAAAAAAAATGGGGGTGATGCATCAAGTCCCTCAACTATATCGCACGCATTTTTAATTATTTCTTGAACCAAAATACCCTTCACAAATCAACAAAGAAACTAAACTGGATTCCAGCGACTGAGTTCCATTCCAAACATCCAATCATCTTTACGAACAAGAGCACAATAGAATTAGGGCTTCACAATCATCTTCACTATCGACATTAGGGTTTCATTATCTTCTGCAAAAATCTTTTTCATTCATTCCTTACAAATTTCTCTGACCCATTTTCACTGTTTATTGTCATCTCAGTTCATCTTAGTCACACTGCATCTTCATCTCATGGCATATCAATTCGTAATTAGGGTTTCATCCTAACTATGGTAAGTTTTTATACAATCCAACAAGTTTTTCTCTAGAAACATAGTTAATTGCATTTTATATTAGCCTTCTATTAATTAGTGTTTCAATTTTGTAATAAAATGCTACATGAATTTGAAAAAAGTTATTTCTCTCTGTTTTGAACTTATTCTTGAATATGTTTGTGTGATTTTATTCGTAAATTTCTCTGACATTTGAATTTCTCTAGTATTTGCTTGATGTATGCTTCTTCTTTGAATTTTCTCTGGCATGTTTATTTTGAAAAAAGTTATTTCTTTGTGTTTTGAACTTATTCTTGAACATATTTGTGTGATTTTGTCTGTAAATTTCTCTGCGCTTTAAATTTCTCTGGAATGTGTAATTTTATCTGGAGAGTGTAATTTTCTTAGGCATTTTCATTTTCTGTGCCTGCTAAATTTATGTTTCTTTTTTGAATTTTCTCTGGCTATATTTTACATCTATATGTAATATTACTCTCTTGTCTGTGTCTAAGCTTCTCTGGCATTTAAAATTTTCTCTGGTCACATCACTTTTCTCCCTTGTGTGTCTCTATCATGTTTAATTTTCTCTGGTTGTGTATGTCAATTTCTCTGGCATTTTAATATTATGGAATGGAAATTTTCTTTGGAATGTATAATTTTCTGTGCTTACTAGATTTATGTTTCTTTCTCGAATTTTCTCTGCCTATATTTTACATACATATGTAATTTTTAACAATTAATGAAAATTTATCTGTCATGTTTATGTTGCTTTGGTTATTTTCTCTGGGAATGAAATTAGCTGTGGCCACATGTATCCACACGAAAACACTTAGTATTCTCTTGTCTGTGTCTAAGTTTCTCTAGAATTTATAATTTTCTCTGGCCGCATTAGTTTTCTCCCTTGTGTCTGTCTGTCTGCCATATTCAAATTTTCTCTAGTTGTGTTTATAAATTTCTCTAGCATTTTAATATTATGTGGCTTGCTAGATTTATGTTTCTTTTTTGAAAATTTCTCTAATATGTTTATTTTATTCAATTCTTGATTTCAATATTTTTTGTGGCATGTTTACATTACTTTGTTTATTTTATCTTGCTAATTGTGGAATGGAAATTTTCTCTAGCTTGTCATGTTTACTTTTCTCTGTTATATTCATTTTCTGTGCTTGCTAGATTTATGTTTCTTTTTTAAATTTTCTCTGGCTATATTTTACTTCTATATGTAATTTCAACAATTATTGAAAATTTCTCTGACATGTTTATGTTACTTTGTTGATTTTCTCTGAGAATGAAAATTTTTTGTGGCTAGATGTATTCCATAGGAAAACAATTAATACTCTAACATTTAATTTTCAGTGTCTAATTTTCTTTGACATTTATAATTTTCTCTAGTCACCTTAGTTTTCTCCCTTATATGTAATTTTCTCTGACATGTTTAATTTTCTGTAGCATGTTTAATTTTCTCTAGGATTTAATGTTGACATCTTTATGTTTTCATTGTCTAGAAATAGTTAAACGCAAAAGTAGCAAAACACCAGAAACACCAAGAAAGAAACAGAAACTCTTTAAGTCTTCTTATGATCTTAGATCAAAAGGCAACAAAACACCATAAACTCCTCGCCAAAACACACAAGTCCAAAGTGATGAAGCAACTAGCATCAAGATGAATACCCCAACTTTAAAAGACTCAAGCTCAAGGGGGAAAAAACCTATTAAACTCCAAAGAAAGAGAGCTAATTACTGCACTCAATACCGATCAAACCTCTCATCTATTGTCTCTTTTTTCCAAACACTTAAATTCAATTCAAACCAACTTGAAGAGCTTCAAAAGGCTCCATTCTGGTATTTGATCCAAGCTTTAACCACTGGAAGGATAGTGTAACAACCCTCACTTTGACTTAGTCTTGCTTGCATGCATTGCTCTTTTGTATGATTTTGCCTTGCCGAGGTTGCAATCTGTTATCTTGTTTTGCTTTGCTTTGTCTATTTGATGCTTGCTTGAATTCGCACCTTGTCTAGAGTATAGCCGAGGTCAGCTTAGCATAGTTTACCTTTGAGCCCTTGCATTTAAGAACAGTTTTTGAACCTTAGCCGACCTCCACCTTTAACCTGGCATATTGGCCGAGATGATTACCATCTGGGCCGAGGCGTGTACCGCCGAGGCGGAGGTGTGTATTATCTAGGCCGAGATGTTACCTTGAACCCAAGTGATCTTGTCCTGGAAGTGGTACAACCTAGACCGAGGTGTGGTACATCTAGGCCAAGGTGTGGCACAGCTCAGTTGGGTGTTGTCCTTCCTAGCCGAGATCATTAGCCAAGTCATTGTCCTTTTCTTGCCGAGGTCTTGTTATTGGCCGATGTCATTACTCGCCGAGTCCCTTGCCGCCTAGCTTGTTGAACACACTTTGTCGTGGACTTGTCTTTTCCATCACCACCTTTTTGAGTTAAGCCAACCCGTGGCGCCACGTGTCCGGAAAGGTTAAACCAAAGCAAGCTTAGAAGTGTACCTTTTGTATCATATCTTGTGCGTGAGGAGAGAGAAGCTCTAGGAAGAGTTCTAGAGTGAGAAAGTAGAGTGCAGGCTTGATCCTTGGTGTTTGATCCGTTAGATTCGAGTATTGAGGTTAGAATCTTGATTAACTCTTGCGTTTCTATTGATCCTCTAGCTACATTGCATGATTGATTATGTTTTGCATGCCATGCATCGATTCCAAGTTGGTTTTAGAAAGAGAAAGCTAGTGTTCGTAAGTTCTTGTGAAAAGCCTCATTTGATCCGGAAGTTTGCAACAAGTTACATGCATTTGTGTTTGTTCTTGCATGGTCTTCTTGTATGGGTATCCAGTCCATGGTTTTAAACTCATAACATGAAATCTCGTGTCTTATAATCATAAGTTATGATCCTCGCATTCATCTCCTTCTTGATCTTCATGTTCATGTTCTTCATGTTCTTGAGCAGAGGGAAAACCCAGATTTTTCCCGGCTCCATCTCTTTGAAAGTGGCCTCGACAAACACCTCGGCGAGGAGGTGTTGGACCTCGCCAAGACCTCGTTAGTGCCAGCTTGTTCCCCGAGATGAGGACGATGTCTGCTTTTGATTTGACTTAGCTTTAGTGGATGCCGAGATCATTTGTGTGCATGTGAAGTCTGCTTAAAAGTGCATTCAATGAACTTGCCATGTGTTTGTAGGACTTGGGCTTACCTTGGCCGACGCCCCAAGAACTATGTGAGTGGTATTTTAATAAAGATATGTTATAGTGTTTTGATAAAAGCCTTATTTTTGCCTTGTTTTGGAAAGTATTTGTAGGCATGAATGTTATCCCTATTTTGTATACCAAGTGTTATATCTTGTTTTGATGACATTCTTGGAAGTCCGTGACGATGCCAGGGACTTTAAGCATTTGTGGCACTAGTCCGTATGTGCTAGGGGACTATAAGCATTTGTAGCACAAAGTTTGGAAGTCCGTGACGCGTGGGGACTATAAGCATTTGTGGCACAAGTCCTTAGTGTCCGGGACTATAATGCAACGACACCATTGTTTTGAGATCTCTTGTCTTGTCTTGCTTTGCCATCGACGGTTTACCATGGGGCTTGTTTGTCCGAGATGTCATCACTTGTATTATATTGATGTTAGTAAGCATCTCTTGAAGCTTTGAAAGATTTGATAGATGAACTTGATTTGTTTCATGTATTATTTGTTTAAAAGATCTCGGATATCATTCATGTAAACCCTTTATTACTTATGCCATTCATCGAGTATCCAAGCTCACCCTCTCTATATATATGTAGGTGATGAGCGGTCGGCGGTGATGCCTAGTTGTGCTTAGCCGACATGTTTTGCCGATGTGTTTTTAGATTCATGTTTAGCAACATCTTGAAGATTATACTTCTTGGTTACTTTATTGTATTTTGTGTTTGATGACCGAGAAGCCTTTTGATCAAGATGTAATTTGTGTACGTCATTATTTTGTATTAAAGCTACTATAAGATGTTTGCCATCTCATTTAACTCAAGCGGCTCTTATGGACTACTTTACTTTTGATTATTGCTTCCGCATTTGTAAGCCCCATATGTTTACTCGATTTGTGTGTGTTTTCTTGTAAGTGGCCTTTGGTAATCCCGACCATCGGCCATCATGGCACCATTCTACTAGGGCGGAATGGGGTCGTGATGATTGGTATCGAGCACAAGTTTCATGTAGTACGTTATTCACACACTTGAGTCCCTCAGAGCATAGGAATTTCCTTAAACTTGATACAAGGATTGCATCATATTGCTTGTTACTTGACAATGTGTGCATCATCTCGGCATAACTACTTGTTGCTAGCATACATGCTTTGTTGTGCATTTTGTTTTAAAGTCACATTTTGCATACTCATAGCACTATGAGGAGAGGGAGACCACCGATTGGCGAGATCGATCCAAGACGATTGGACCGATTAGAAAGGCTAGTAGAAGGGTTAACTCGGGAGTTGAGACAAGTGAGACAACAGAATGCTAGTGCTACAACTACCCAGCCGAACAGACTAATGGCCGACGTGCAGATCCGCCTCCACCTCCTCCAAGACTCAAGTACCTCCACACCAAATTTTGTATGGAGAGGAACCCCGACTTTGATTAAGGAGTTCAAGAAGATGAACCCGCCGAGATTCCAAGAGGGCATAGAGCCGATGAAAGCCAAGCATGGGTCCTAGGAATGGAGAAGCTATTTGAGATCTTTCCCAAAGATGTATGTAAGGTGGCACCGCCGCATTCACGTTGGACGGCGACGCCGAAGATGGTGGATCTTGACCGAGAAGAAAATCTGATTTAACTTGGGCCAAATTTTTGGAGCTATTTTATAACAAGCACTTTCCCATTAGTGTACGAGACCGTAAGACCACGGAGTTCCGACTTTGATACAAGGGAACAAAACAAGAAGCGTATCACGACCGAAGCTTTCACCGAATTGGCGAGAGGTACGCTACCATATGATCGATGATGAGTATAGGAAAGCCGTGAAGTTTGAAAGCGGTTTATGCGCGACCGACATAGATAGAGTCAACATGCACAACATGCCGACTTATGCAGAGTTTTGGACAAGGCTATCCTTGCGGTTAATCAACCGCAGATCGTATCTGGGGAGAATCGAGAAAGAGACAGAACTATGATAACCGCCGAGTTCCGTTCAACTCCAAGAAGAAAACAAATGTGGGCGACTCAAGCAACTCGAACCAGAAGGTAGTACCAAGCCGATGTGCAAGTTGTGGGAGGCCGCATTTCGAGTTTGCCGCTACGCCAGCGCTTGTTTTGAATGTGGAGAAATGGGTCACCGTGTGAAGGATTGTCCAAGTCAAGAACCGATGATGGTAAGAAAAGTGGGAGCACCTCGGCTCGCGACAGGAAGCAACGTTGGAAGGACATGAGCGAAGGCAGGGTAGTTTTTGCGTTGGTGCCAGAGACACCTGAATCGCCGAGATGAGTATCGTATACTCCCAATCGCTCTCAAGATGCATACATATTGATAGATTCGGTTCTACGATTCATTCAGATTCCGCCAAGTTTGCCGAGAAATTGAATAGACAACAAGAACCTCTTGATTATGTGTTATATGTGTTCCGCTTCCATCCGGGAGAACCATGATTGTTGCATCTATCTATAAGGCGTGTGTTATTGTGATTGAGGGTGTAGAACTATTAATTGATTTGTTGCCGTTAAACATGACCCACTTTGACGCCATATTAGGAATGGATTGGTTAGTAAAGAATTATGCATCAATTAATTGTGTTTCAAGAGTGTCACATTGAGACCCCTGCACAAGCCGAGGTTATTTTCCGAGGTAAAGGGTAGTACCCCACCATACTTGATTTCGTCCATTAAGGCCTGTAAGCTAATTCGAAAGGGTGCCATGGCTACTTGTGTAGTATATTGAGTGATCGAATGGAAATGTTGATTTAGCCGACATCCCGCTTGTTAGTGAATTCCCGACATCTTTCCAATGATTTGCTCGCCACTTAGTCGATAGAGAAATAGAGTTCATGTGGACATTGTGTCGAACACACCGATCTCCAAGACACCCTATAGAATGGCCCCAAATGAGCTTAAGGAACTAAAGGTACAACTACAGAATTATTAGATAAAGGTTTTGTTAGGCCGAGCACTTCACCGTGGGAGCGCCATCTTGTTTGTTAAGAAAAAGATGGTACACTCCGCTTTGCATTGACTACAGAGAACTTAACAAGGTAACTATTAAGAACAAGTATCCGTTGCCTAGGATTGATGATTTGCTAGATCAACTACAAGGAGCAAGAGTCTTTTCCAAGATTGACCTTAGGTCGGGCTACCACCAGTTGAAGGTTAAAGCCGAGGATATTGAGAAGACCCTTTTCAACAAGATATGGCCACTATGAGTTTCTAGTAATGCCATTTGGAGTGACTAATGCGCCAGAAAGATTCATGGACTTAATGAATAGAGTCTTCAAGCCGTACCTAGATGAATTTGTGGTTGTTTTTATTGATGACATATTGATCTACTCCAAGAGTACACCGAGCATGAGAGTCATCTCGAGACTTGCTCTACAGACCTTGAGGGATGTGAAGTCAGATGCTAAGTTGAGTAAGTGTGAGTTTTGGCTTTCCAATATTTCATTTTTGGGACATGTGATTAATGAAGAAGGTATCTCTGTTGATCCCAAAGAAGATTGAAGCCGTGGTAAATTGGCCAACGCGACCAATGTGTCCGAGGTTCGCAGCTTTCTAGGTTTGGCAAAGTTATTACAGAAGTTTGTAAAAGACTTTTCAAGGATTGCGGTGCCATTGACGCAGCTTAACTCGTAAGGGAGTGACATATGAATGGACCAAAGATAGAGAATCACCTTCCAGAGTTGAAGACGAGGTTAGTTACAAAGACCAGTTCTTGTACTCCCATCAAGTAATGAAGAATTTCAGATTCTGATGATGCTTCACATAAGGGTTTGGGTTGTGTATTAATGCAAGGGGCAAGGTCATAGCATATGCATCTCGCCATTAAAACCTCATGAGAAGAATTATCCTACCCATGATTTGGAGCTAGCAAGTGGTGTTTGCTTTAAAGATTTGGCGTCATTACTTGTATGGAGCTTCTTGCCAAGTTTTCACGGATCATAAGAGTTTGAAGTACTTATTCACCGTAGGAACTAAATTTGAGGCAAAGAAGATGGTTGGAATTGTTGAAGGACTACGACATGCGATTCAAGACCACCCGTGCAAAGCCAACTCAAGAGTCGATGCATTAAGCAGAAGTCATTGGGAAGTTTGGCGTGTTTAGCTATAATCTCGGCAGAGCCGACCATCATTGAAGAAGTAAAAGCAAAGCAAATGGAGGATAAATTCAAGCGGATAGCCGACGAGATTATCACTAAAGCCGAGGTCAGGTTACACCTTTGATAATGGAGTGCTTAAGTTTGGAGGAAGGTTATGCGTGGCGACGCCCCCGAGTTGAAAAGAAAGATTTTACAAGAGTCCCATGGTTCCGTAATTGTCGTTCATCCAGAAACACTAAGATGTATCACGATGTAAAGCGACCTTTTGGTGGCCAAACATGAAGAGAGAGATAGCCGAGTTTGTATCCCAATGCCTACAATGTCAACGAGTGAAAGCGAACATCGAGACCAAAGGACTTCTTCAACCTTTGTCAATTCTCGAATGGAAATGGGAACACATCTCCATGGATTTTGTGATTGGTTTGCCGAGGACGCAGGGAATGGATTCGATTTGGGTCATAATCGACAGATTAACTAAGTCAAGACATTTCTTGCCTGTTCGCACTACATTCAATGTCAACCGACTAGTCAGATTGTATATGAATGAAATTGTGAGACTTCATGGAGTGCCGGTCCATTGTTTCGCATCGAGATCCAAGTTTGTTTGTAGATTTTGGCAGAGTTTACAAAGAGCCTTGGGAACCGAATTGAAGTTCAAAGATGTTTTTCACCCCCAAACCGATGGGCAAACAGAAGGGCAATTCGGACACTAGAAGATATGCTCAGTTATGTGTACTAGATTTCGGGGAAGTTGGGGAGCACATTTACCATTAGTGGAATTTGCTTACAACAAGCTATCAAGCTAGCATTGGCATGGCACCGCATTTAAGCTTTGTATGGAAGGAAGTGTAGATCGCCGATATGTTGGACCGAAGTAGGAGATAAAGTTTTGATCGCCCCGAACCGATTCAAGTGACAACCGAGAAGATTAAGCTTATCCGACAGGATCGACCGCCTGAGTCGGCAAAAGAGCTATGCCGACAGAGAAGAAGAGAATTGGAGTTTGAAATTGGGGACCATGTATTCTCGAAAATTTCGCCAACAAAAGGAATTTCCAGATTTGGGAAGAAAGGTAAGTTAGCACCTCGTTACATCGGGCCATTTGAAATTCTTGAGAAGATTAACACGATCGCATGCACTTGCTCTACCACCGAATTAAGTCAAGTGCACAATGTGTTTCACATCTCGATGTTGAGAAAGTATATTCGATCCCCCGCATGTGATTAGTCATTTTGGGATTGTGGTTGATGAAGAATTAAGCTATGAAGAGAAGCCGATGAGAATTCTTGACGGACAAGTGAAACAAATGAAGGAACAAATCTATAGTGATGGTGAAAATTGAGTGGAAGGAACACTTCGCAAGGATGCCACGTGGGAAATGGAAGAAGAGATGAAAGTTCGATATCCCGAATTGTTTTCAGATCAAGGTAACCTAAGTTTGGGGACCAAACTTCTTTAAGGGGGTAGGATGTAACAACCCTCACTTTGACTTAGTCTTGCTTGCATGCATTGCTCTTTTGTATGATTTTGCCTTGCCGAGGTTGCAACTGTTATCTTGTTTTGCTTTTGCTTTGTCTATTTGATGCTTGCTTGAATTCGCACCTTGTCTAGAGTATAGCCGAGGTCACTTAGCATAGTTTACCTTGAGCCCTTGCATTTAAGAACAGCTTTTGAACCTTAGCCGACCTCCACCTTTAACTCCGGCATATTGGCCGAGATGATTAACATCCGGCCGAGGCGGTATCGCCGAGGCCGAGGTGTGTATTATCTAGGCCGAGATGTTACCTTGAACCCAAGTGATCTTGTCCGGAAGTGGTACAACCTAGACCGAGGTGTGGTACATCTAGGCCAAGGTGTGGCACACCGCTTGGGTGTTGTCCTTCCTAGCCGAGATCATTAGTCAAGTCATTGTCCTTTTCTTGCCGAGGTCTTGTTATTGGCCGATGTCATTACTCGCCGAGTCCCTTGCCGCCTAGCTTGTTGAACACACTTTGTCGGACTTGTCTTTTCCATCACCACCTTTTGAGTTAAGCCAACCCGTAGCGCCACGTGTCCGAAAGGTAAGGTTAAACCAAATGCAAGCTTAGAAGTGTATCATTTGTATCATATCTTGTGCTTGAGGAGAGAGAAGCTCTAGGAAGAGTTCTAGAGTGAGAAAGTAGAGTGCAAGCTTGATCCTTGGTGTTTGATCCGTTAGATTCGAGTATTGAGGTTAGAATCTTGATTAACTCTTGTCGCTTTCTATTGATCCTCTAGCTACATTGCATGATTGATTATGTTTTGCATGCCATGCATCGATTCCAAGTTGGTTTTAGAAAGAGAAAGCTAGTGTTCGTAAGTTCTTGTGAAAAGCCTCATTTGATCCGAAAGTTTGCAACAAGTTACATGCATTTGTGTTTGTTCTTGCATGGTCTTCTTGTATGGGTATCCGTGTCCATGGTTTTAAACTCATAACATGAAATCTCGTGTCTTATAATCATAAGTTATGATCCTCGCATTCATCTCCTTCTTGATCTTCATGTTCATGTTCTTCATGTTCTTGGAGCGAGGAAAACCCAGATTTTTCCCGGCTCCATCTCTTTGAAAGTGGCCCTCGACAAGACCTCGGCGAGGAGGTGTTGGACCTCGCCAAGACCTCGTTAGTGCCCAAATTTTGTTCCCCGAGATGAGGATGTTGTCTGCTTGATTTGACTTAGCTTTAGTGGATGCCGAGATCATTTGTGTGCATGTGAAGTCTGCTTAAAAGTGCATTCAATGAACTTGCCATGTGTTTGTAGGACTTGGGCTTACCTTGACGCCGACGTCTGAAGAACTATGTGAGTGGTATTTTAATAAAGATATGTTATAGTGTTTTGATAAAAGCCTTATTTTTGCCTTGTTTTGGAAAGTATTTGTAGGCATGAATGTTATCCCTATTTTGTATACCAAGTGTTATATCTTGTTTTGATGACATTCTTGGAAGTCCGTACTTGGCGGGGGACTTTAAGCACTTGTGGCACTAGTGCGTATGTGCTAGGGCACTATAAGCATTTGTAGCACAAAGTTTGGAAGTCCGTGACGCGTTGTGGACTATAAGCATTTGTGGCACAAGTCCTTAGTGTCCGGGGACTATAATGCAACGACACCATTGTTTTGAGATCTCTCTTGTCTTGTCTTGCTTTGCCATCGACGGTTTACATCACGTGGGCTTGTTTGTCCCGAGATGTCATCACTTGTATTATATTGATGTTAGTAAGCATCTCTTGAAGCTTTGAAAGATTTGATAGATGAACTTGATTTGTTTCATGTATTATTTGTTTAAAAGATCTCGGATATCATTCATGTAAACCCTTTATTACTTATGCCATTCATCGAGTATCCAAGCTCACCCTCTCTATATATATGTAGGTGATGAGCGGTCGGCGGTGATGCCTAGTTGTGCTTAGCCGACATGTTTTGCCGATGTGTTTTTGGATTCATGTTTTGCAAGATCTTGAAGATTATGCTTCTTGGTTACTTTATTGTATTTTGTGTTTGATGGCCGAGAAGCCTTTTGATCAAGATGTAATTTGTGTACGTCATTATTTTGTATTAAAGCTACTATAAGATGTTTGCCATCTCATTTAACTCAAGCACGGCTCTTATGGACTACTTTACTTTTGATTATTGCTTCCGCATTTGTAAGCCCCATATGTTTACTCTGATTTGTGTGTGTTTTCTTGTAAGTGGCCTTTGGTAATCCCGAATTACTGGCCATCATGGCACCATTCTACTAGGGGCGGAATGGGGTCGTGACAGATAGATCCAAGGAAGTCTAGGAAATCTGATGATGATGTAGTTGCAATAATCCAACGTTACAATGAAAAGCGAAAACATTCATAGTTGGTAAAAAGAACTTGACCTTTACAACCAATGACATGACCTTGATTTTTGATTTGCAAGGTAGTAAAGAAGCCATGTCATTAAGATACTTAAAAAAGCCAAACATTGCATTCCTAAGGCAAAGATTCTCAAAGGACACAAGGTTCACTGGTCCTATTCTTAAGAATGCCTTGATCAAAGCAATGAAAGACAAGCAACCAACTGACTTCAAAGATGTAGCAATCATTGTTACCTTGTACTTGTGTCTCACCCTATTTTTTGCAATAAGTGGGAATTCAATAGGGTGGGTTTTTATCAAGTATCTGGAACCTCTTGAATCAATGAAGCAGTATGATTGGCCAGAAGCAATCACAACAATATTGATCGATTCTATAACAGCATTGCACAAAACTCCAGAAAAAGTTACAAGGTGTGTCATTGCATTACTAATAAGTAGAATTTTTATTCAAATTTACAATTATGATACTTACAAATTTGTGTGTTTAGCAAAATTTAATTACTTCAATTTCCATTACAATATTGGCTATGTGAACATGCGAATATCATTAACTGGGAAGATAGTAACACAACTGACTTCCCAAGATGTACCAAGTGAAACCAACAAAGCTTGACCAAACTGTCACGACCCAAACCCGCCCTTATAAGTTTAGTATCGTAACCAGCTAGTAATCCTTGGATTACCAAAAGCCTCTTAACATAATAACATATAAACAGGGGCTGCAAAAGCAAATACATGAAATATACATAGTCCATCGAGCTATGAAGACATACATGGGACAGATAATCTTAAACTTTCATAATCATACAGGTGATCAAAACAAAATACATCAATTATGTCACTTCATGTAAATTTAACAGAAAACTTGTTCGTAAATCAGAATGAACAAAAACTTATATATCCACAAAACACAGCCACAAGGCTTGACTTAAGTCGAAACCTCTTGGGAGGCACAACGGCTGGCTGACAAAACAACTGAGGCACTAGGTCCTCAACTCTGAGCCTGGTCACATGCTTGATCACCTATATACATAATATAGATAGTGAACGAAAACCTAGTGAATAACAACACAGTAAAGGGTTAAATGAATAATGTCTCATAATTAAGTCCGTACATAGAACCAATTCATATTCGTGTTCTCATTCAATGCGTATATAGAATTCAAGAATCATGCTGGATCATTCATAGATCATACGTTAGCGCTAATAGATCATATACAGAACATCATAGATCATACTTGTCAGTTCCATAGAGGAACCTCCGGACAGGTACAGATAACTTGCCAGTTCCATAAAGGAACCTCCGGACTGGGTACGGATAACTTGTCAATTCCATAAAGGAACCTCCAGCCGGGTACAGATAACTTGCCAGTTCTATTAAGGAACCTCCGATCCGAGTACAAATAACATACTTGAATCATAGCATTAATGTCATAAATATTTGCCAAAGGTGGACAATCATTCATAGTGTAAACACATAGCATTCATGGTACAGATCTTAGTCCATATACAGAAAATAATTTAATTTCAACATAACTTTACTAAGTCATTACTCACAGATAATCGGTGGCTCCAAATAGACGAGTAGAGTAGGCAATTCACTTAACTTGAGGCGTGTGACCTACGTAACATGACAGATATATACATTGGAACAAACACTCATATTGTACATAACTTATTTCATTTGTTCTTAGTGTGTTTCTAGCCTTTATCCTCATCATACTACCTTGATCTTGGCCTAGGATTGCCTAAGATGGAATAATGATGCAAAAATGTACTTGAAAACATTTTTTAAACTTGCTGAAAACAGGGTCCACGCTCGAGCGTGGCTTTCCTCTCTCGAGCGGACATGCAAAATGTGAGGGTCCACTCGAGCGGTTTGCAAACTTTGAAAAGTACTGGTTGCTTGATTTTTCCATTCGATGCTTGCTCGACACTCACTCGAGCGTAAAAGACATGCCCTCACTTGAGCGCAACTTTTGTCGTTTGAGTGTATTGCAAAACATAAGAACTTCTGGGAGCATGCATTTTACGCTCGAGCTAGCCTTTGGTCGCTCAAGCGGAAGTGTGAGACACCGAGTGGTTACTCGAGCATGGAACCCGTCGCTTGAGCTTGGAAGCAAAATTCTGGAATCTCTAGAATTGCTTCCAAGCTTCAAATTAACCCCAAAGCTACAAATTTATGGTCTTTTGGGCCAAAACTTAAGGAATCTTATGAAAACTTGGAAAATATAAAGAATTGAAGATCATTTCATGAAATCAAGGCCCAAGAGTAAATAAATTGTGCAAACTCAAACTTGAATTTCAAGAATATAACATGTATGATGTTTCTTGGCTTCATAGCTTTCAAACCAAAATCAATTGAGGTCAATTGATGGAAAACAAGATGAATTTTCAAAACTAAGATAGACTTGGCACATGCATGGAAGAATTCTTTGCAATCAACACCAAAACCCTATGAAATGTTCATACATGCAAGGTATAACTTATTTTCCCTTAATTCTTGCTCAATTCTCTTACTTGCTCACAAAGTCTCTTTAAATTCTCTTCATTAATAGCCTAGATACAAAGATGAGGAGTCAATTACTCACCTAGGGCCTCCAATTGAGTTCTAGTCCCCAAATTGTGAGCTCATACAAGCCAAACCTTCAATTCTTATAGTACTTTACCACAATTCTCTTTTATCTTCTTGAAGACACTCCTTCCTTAGGACTCTTTTCCTCTTTTTCATGTTGGTTGTGTGTGTGTGAGCTCAAAATGTGTTGACATGAGAGAAAAGAGTGAGTAAGAGCACACAAGAAGCCTTACATAGGCTTGTCTAATAGTAGTTAATTAAGACTAATCACATGAGCTATTAAATTAATCTAATTTAATTGTTCCGAACCAAATTTTAATTGGACCCACCATAAAATTCTAAAAATTTTAAATAACACACAAATCAAGTCAGTTTCGGAATCGGATGCCGATAAGGCCTTCAATTCGCAAACCGAATAAAAACATGAATAGATCTTTTTACGTTAAACAGATATAAACATAAATAGAGCAACACATGGTGCAAATTTTCACGTTAATTTCTTGTTAGGTATAATTAAGCATGGATTTACGTTAATCATGGGTCGGGGTTGTTACACAAACAGTTTGTGGAAGACACCAGTCCACTCTCTTGCACCTCGACAGGTTAGATTTCTACTGCCACTACATTTTCAGTGAAATTCCAAAATTTCTTTGACCACTGGTTTGTTTCCCTCATTGTGCTTTGATTGATTGAGATCAATTTTCTCTGCGATGCAATATCTTATATGGAATAACTTATGTGCCTTGACTGATTGACATCAATTTTCTCTAAAGTTTCAATTTACGTTGCTTCTTTGATTACCACTAGTTTATTTCTGTCCTTGTAATGAATTTTCTCTGGAATCCAAATTTCTCTGACCACAAGTATAGTAACATTAACTTATATGTCTTGATAGATTTTCTCTAATATCTAAATTATGTTGTTTGTTTAATAATTTTTTTTAGCCCATAAAATTATTTCTTCTTATGTGTAATTTTCTCTGGTCCATAACTTATGTGCCTTGGCTGATTGAGATTAATTTTCTCTGAAATTTCAATTTATGTTGCTTCTTTGATTAACACTATTTATTTCTGCTCTTGTAATGAATTTTTTCTGGAATCCAAATTTCTCTGACCACAATTATAGTAACATTAACTTATATCTCCTGATTGATTTTCTCTGATATCTAAATTATGTTGCTTATTTCATAATTTTCTCTAACCCATAAAATTATGTCTTATTGTGTGTAATTTTCTCTGGCCCATGTAATTTTCTCTGAAGTTTGTTTCCCATTAGTATGATTTAGATGAATTTTATCTGTCTTATTTGAATTTTTCTTTCAGTGAATTTTTAACATTTCTATAATAAAAGAGCCTTCTATTACAGATAGATAACAAGGAGCTAGTTAAAAACCCATCAGAGGAGTTTTGTCTTGGCAAAAAAAAGAAGAAAGAATCAAAAAAGGCATTGGTCAAATTCAAGGAGACATTAGAAGATTCATCTGAAGAATAATAGATGAATGAAGAAGGAGAAGACAACACAGAAGAACAAGAAGCAACCAATGAAGAAGAAGATCAAGCAAGCAGTGCAGAAGCAGAAGCTAGAGAAGAAAATGAAGAAGTAGAAGACAAAGAAGAAAATGAACAGAAAGAAGAAGAAGACAATGAAAAAGAAAATGAAGGCATTGAATCTAAAGAGGAAGAAGAAAACAATGAGGAAATGGATGAAGAAGAACATAATGAGCCAATGGACCAACATCATGATAACATTTGTGGCTTAACAATGCATCAACCTCAAGAATCTGAGAAATCAAAGGATGCTCAAATTACTAATCTACATCAAAGACTAAAGGCACTTTATAAATCCAAAATAGAAGAAGAGAAAACTTGAAATGAATTACTTGTAGAAAAGGACATTGCAATAAGAACCTTGACATCATGTAACTTGAAACTTTAAGAAAAAGACAGAACAAACCAGATAAAACTAAGGATATTGGAGGTTTAAAAAGAAGATGATACAAAAATAATTCAACAGTTGAGGTATTCAATTTCAGAGCTTGAAACTGAAAATGCTAGATTACATGAACAAATTCAAGAACTATCCGTCAACTAGCAACACAACCTTACCGAACACCAACACAAGTTCAATCTCAAGATCAGTGAAAATCTTGAGCCACAAAAAGTTATATTCTTGTGTCAACATAACTCAGAGAAATTTCTATTTATTACAATTTTCTCTGTCAATGGTAATTTTCTCTAGAAGTTAAATTTCTCTGACCACATTAGTTTGGCCAGTTTGATTTCTATTATTTATTTGATTTTCTCTGTCTATTTGCTTATTTGATTTTCGGGGCTTGTTTGATTTTCACTGTGTATAGTTGGAATAAAAATGGAACAACAACCAACAACCCAACAAGAACAAGTGGCACACAAACAACAACCAAAACAAAAGACAAAAGTCTATGGTAACTAAAAAAATATTAAATCAAATAAATTTACATATTGAAATATGATCTGTTACTTCAGAGAAATTTAATTTTTATTGATATTTTCACTGTCTACAGTGAAAAAAGATCCTATATCAATGATAAAGAACTTAAAAGCAAAAGAAAGGAAAGAAAAGCAAGATCCAAACTTTCAATATCCCAAAGTTGTGAAGGTGACTAGAGGTTCAAAACAACCTGCAAAGCAAATTGAGTAGACCGGCAAAGACAAAGAAGTATTTGATGCTGATGAGTATGTCTTGCCTCAACCAACAAGTGTTAGAAAATCTTGGGTTTTTCCATAAAGTCTACCAGTTGCAAAATTGGTAAAAAAAACATGTCAAAGATGTCTCTTATATTGCATTAACAACTATTAAATCACTTCTTTGTCGTCTTGTAGGGCTTTAATCTGAACAAGTGAGTTGAATCTAATTATTTTTGAATATATCGAAAACCTAATAAAGGAAAAAGAAATTGCCAACAATGTAAGTCTTTCATCAAATTTCTCTGCAATGTTCCATCAGCCTTTATAAACCAATGTTACAATTATAAATGATATTTTTTAAGTCATTGATAGTTATTGAAAGATCCTATTTGCTGACCAAAGGAGAAAATGACAATAACCAACTTGATTTTTTTTCACATGCATGAGCTTGGTATATTACTACTCTTTTATTTGATTTTTCTCTAGAGTTTACTTATTACTTTCTCTTGTTAAGACACTTTTTGAAACCAATTGTATCACTAGTCTAATTTTCTCTCGCTAGTTGTATACATTTAAAATTTCACTGTGTGTATTTCTGAAATTCCTGTCTTTTCAACTTTTTCATAACCATTTTTTAATTTTCTATGACCGTAGAACTTTATCAAGATGACGGAAAATCAAACTTTCCGAGTCTTTTTATTTGACAAGCATCTTGAAATAGCGTAGAGGAACTACAGGTTCCTCTATTTCCCAATAAATACCGAGTGCAATGAGAAGTCAACAAATGGAAATCACTAGACCTTGCTAGTCTTGGACAAACAAGACAATTTATGGAGGTACTACAACTTACTAAGGCCAAGGAGGGATGATGCACAAGACAAATATATCAAAGATGCAAAAAAATTGGTAACGAGTGCAAATTTCTATGATCCATGGTAATGTTTATGTGATGGTAATTTTAATAGAATTCCATTAATTTTTGTGTAAATTTCTCTGTTATTTAAAAATTATTTTTTTTGCAGCAAGATTATGTGGAGAATTTTTTGAAAGCTTACCTTAAAAGAGAGGCACAATCATAACCCTCTTTCAAATTGATAGACTCACAAAATACAAATTATGACTTTGAATATGTCAACAATGCTCCACAACAAGACAGTGATTCGTAAGTTTCATACAACATCTATAAATTAGATAATCTAATTTGAATGTTTCTTAAAAGTAACTCTACCTATAATTTGTATACAGTGTGGATTGTGGCCTTTTTGTATGCTACATAATGAGACAATATAGCAACCATGAACTTATCAGCTCGAAATTGTTGACACAAGACGTAAGGTTGATGATGGCAGAAATCATAGAGAGATTTGCGACCGAAGTTGGCCGGTCATAGACACCAGAAGAAGAACCAAAAGTATAATAGTGAAAGCACACTAGTAAAAGGAAGACAATGCACACAATGTAATTAGGAATAACTCTTCAATTTGTTTTTTCATGCATTGAAGGAATGATGATGTTTGAAATATATGTATAAATCTTTTTTTGACTAAATTTCATAGCTATCAATGGTTAAATATTTTTTTTTATATAATGCATGTTAAATGGTGATTGTCAACACAATTCACACAGAGAAAATTGTCTGTAGAAATTTCTCTGGTATGAGTTACCAGAATTTCATAGAGAAATTTAACTCGTATAGTGCTGACATGGTTCTTTTAAAAAAAAAAGAAAAGTAAATCCTTATAATATGTCACTTAAGCATGAAAAAAGTACTACTTTTAATATATATATATATGATGCAATGTACAAAAAATATAAATAATTAAAATTAAAAAATAAAATAAATTTTACTAATAATGAAAAGTTGATTAAAAAGGTAGCTTCCACACATTGGTTTTTTTTTTTCCCTTCTTTTTTTCCATACATATTTTTGTAATTTTTTTATGCATGTAATATTACTGGTTGATATAAATCACGTGCTAAAACACAATTTTTTGGTTTTTATTTCTAATTAGGTGATAAAAATGCATCCTTAGAACTGTAGTTGAAGTTAGGGAAAATTTCACTTTGTCCACTCAAATTATCACACTTGTGTCACTCTCTCCCTTGAACTTTCAATTTTTATAATTAGCAACCTAACTTTATTGAAATTATTTCTTTTTGTCCGAAATCATTAAAGGCGCTACAATTATTTGTCAAAAAATTCAAATTGCACCTCAAATTATCACACTAATATCACTTTGCCCTTGAACTATCAAGTTTCAGTGGTACTATATGCACCAATTAGTGTACACACTAATATACCAATTAGTATTATGATATTATTATTGACAACATTTATTATATAAGTTATAAATACACAAAATCATACAAACAATACCACATCATTTGTTAGTATACTAGTGTACACATTAATTGATAAATATAGTATTATTCATCAAGTTTACACAATTAACTTCTTAAACTATTAAGAATAATTCACTTTGTCCCCAAAAGTTAACGACTTTACAATATTTTATGGAAGACCGAATGAACTATTCACAAGTGATAGTGCAAGAGACATTGGAGAGGAAAAAAAACATTGCTACAATAGCTTGCATGTGAGTGATTTCATTTAGAACCTCCACATAACTGTGTTCTTTAATTATTTATTTATTTTTTAATTTTTTTCTCTAAAGCTTCTATTGCTTGCTTTTCTCTATATTTTTTTTCCTTAAACTTACTTTTTTTTTTTTTTTTGATCACAAAAACGGAAGCTCTATGGTGTCATCACTGCCTTCGTAGACCCAGGCTCCGGGGTAATCGGTTGATAGCCTGACTTGACCCAACCCATAAGAAGGGACCTACCACCGAGGCACCAATGAAACTCAACTATACACCACAGAATGCTGAGGGTTCGAACCGGAGTACAGAGAGGAGTCTCAAAGAGAGCACTTCTACCTCTCCCTAGGATTCGACCTTAGGTCATGCCTATGGAAATGAGTTACTTTCTCTACTAGGTCACCACTCCCGGTGGTCCTTAAACTTACTTTGCTATCAAATTATTTGTACGTGCAAGTCATGTGCACAAAGTTGATGTAAATTTGGCTGGAGAGAAATTTTCTATTTCATACAATACTCGTATTTAAAAAAAAAAAAATTATAGCGTCATTAATTAAATGGATAAAGTAAATTAATTTGAATAATTGAAGGTGTTAAATGTTAAACTTAACAATTTATGGGGCAAAGTGATTTTTAACTCCGTTAATCATGAACCAATTTCAAAAGTTTAAGGTGTTGATTATTAAAATTGGTAGTTTAGTGGGTAAAGTGAGTTTGTACTCCCAAAAAAGAATGAAAGTTTGAGGGGCCAAATTGAAATTTTCCCTAAAATGTGATTATTTTTTTTGTTCTATTTGGACTTGGACCATGACTTTTGACAAAGATTCTGATAGAATTGACTTCCTTTCTTCTGCAAGTTTTATTTTAGAAATTAATTAAAAGAAAAATTAAAAAAAAAAAAAAAGACTTTGCATCTTGAAGTCTCCTCCTGTCCAAAAATTATTCCATGCCCTAGGTGGTTATACCACAAATCAATCTCACCCACTCATTGGAGTGGACCCACACCAATAAATGGCTAAGATTGATTTGTGACGTGGCCACGTCAATACCTTTGTGGCATTGAATAATTGCTCCTGTCCTGTGTCTCTCTATGAATTTTCCCATCTGTTTCCTTGTTCATCATCTTCAAGATCATCGACTTCTTCTTCAAGATCATCAACTTCTTCTTCAAGATCATCACCTTCTTCTGCAACAAACTCAATTGAAGCTACAACCTTTTTTTGTTTTTGTTTTTGCTTTTGCTTTTCATCAACAAACCAACCCAATAACATGGAAACAATGACTTTGGTACAAAACTGTGCAAAGCGAAGGCTTGAAATGGAGCTCAGAGACATGAATGAAAATCCCCCAACACATATCAGTTTTGGGCCTCTAAGTGATGACATGTTCCAGTGGCAAGGCATCATCATGGGTCCTGTGGATACCCCATTTGAAGGTGGTCTCTTCCACCTTTCCATTGAGTTTCCCATTGATTACCCTCTCAAGCCTCCACAAGTAAAATTCCAAACCAAGGTATGACAATTTTTGTTTTTTTTTAATGTACCTGGTCTTCTTTATGCATCAATTAGTTAGCATATTGCTTGTGTTTGATTATCTTAGTAAAATTTCAGGTTTTTTCGCCCATTTGGTTGTGTTTCTGTTTTTAATTTTGGAAAGTGCAAAATACTTGTGATGCTGAATTGTTGCTGAAAACAGCTCAGTTTTAAGGAAACATCAAAATTTTGATTTTGAAAATGATGGGTGTTTTTGAATTGTTATATAGAAATTGAATAGTTCCAATCACAAAACAAATCACAACACGATGTTTTCCTTTTGTTAATGTAAAACGAAAACACAACCAAACAGAGTTTGATCTTGATTTTACTTGGTATGATAAGCAGGTTTATCATCCAAACGTAGATCAAGATGGCACAATTGACATCAACATACTAGGAGAGGAATGGAGCCCTGCCCTGACCACAGAAAAATTGTTGCTTTCCATCATTTCAATTCTCATGAACCCAATTCTAGAAGAAGGCAATCAAAATCAAGTCTCCAATCTCTATCTGCACGACATAAAATCCTACAACAAGATAGCTAGGGAATGGACCAGACAGTATGCAATTGTCTAATTTACTTTTTTTTTTTTTTTAATCTCCCCTTGCATGGACAATCATACCATGTGATAGTTGCTAAGCACTGAGTACAGAGAAATGTATAGAGGAAAGCTGATATTAGTTGATTTTATAGTTTTGATGCAAATCAAGATTGAGTTAACTGCTTCAAAGTTTCATGGGTAATTCTGTCTTGTTTTAGTTGGTACTAGTTTTTTTATCCCTCTGTTTTCGGATGTAATAAGAAGCATTTTGAGCTATTGAGTAAAATTGAGAAGATGTAAGTGATACATATAGAGAGGCTTGTTAGTGTGTGATAAAAACCATTTTCTCCATTTTTCTTTTGGGTAAATTAGGCTTTGCATCCTTAAAATAATACTCAATTTTCGCTTTGATTCTTAAACTGTAAAATTTCTCAATTTAACCTCCCAATTGTCGAATTTTTGTCAATGTAGTCCAGCTAGAAATTCAACGTGGTGATGAAACTTTTCTCACATTTTTAAGTATTATATTTTTTCCACATCGGTAAAAATCCAATATTTAAGAATTAGATTAAAAAAATCTTCAAGGGCTAAAGTAAAAATTATAAAAATTGATAATACTTTAAAGTGCAAAGTGATTTACTGGATACATACAATCACTTTTATGTACCGCTTAATTCCAAGTGTATTTCATTCTTTGAAAAATTGAATATGAGATATACAAAAATTATGTCAAACTGAAGTTAATCATGTTTAAACCCCTTGGCATGATTTGGATTTAAGGTTTGCAAAAAAACAGGGGAGAGAGGAGAGAATTTCAAGGGTAATTTAGTAATTTTACAGATTTTTCTTATCTTTGAGTTAATTTACATTTTTTTCATCATTATTGTGAGAATTTATTAGATTATCAATTTTCAAGTATTTATATCTTAATAGTTCATAACATATTTTTATTTTTCAACAAGTCCTATTATTTGGACATTTGATCCATTATATCTTAATTATCATATTTAAAGTATTTCATAAATAATTTTACCTTTACAAATATTTTTTGAACCCTTAACAACCTGATGTGCACTATTTTGGACTATCAAATAAGATTTCACTTGAATATGTAATTTTATAAAATAAAAATAAATAAATAAATTTGACAGTATGAATGCTCACATTGATAGTGTGAATATTTCATGATGTGAACATTTACATTAAATAAATTTGACAGAACATTCACACTATTAATGTGAATATTAATGTGCACTTCACCTTATTATTATTATGGATATTTTGATAATTATATCACCAATAAGATTTATTGGAATATAAGAAAATAATTTAAATTAAATATAAGTGGATGAAGAGAGATTTATGAATAAATGTTCATTGTTGTAATTCTTTTAGATTCTGCACTAACATCAAATTATTTTGGAAAATTCTACTATACACACTCCGCGAAAGGGGTGTACATGTATCATATGTACACTTAATTATGTAATTTTCTTTTTTTTGATAACTCAGGGTGTTCGGACCAGATTATGCGCACCTCGACTAATCCTTGGAGGACCAATCCCACCGTCCACTAGCGGGAGGCCCATTTAAAGCCATGTAATTTTCTTCTTTAGTTATAAAAAATTTTCTTCTTTAATTAAGATATTATTTTAATTATAATTTATGAGATCTTTAATTATATTTCATGTGGTGGTGTTTGGTTATAATTTTATTTATTTTTAGTTATGATTTAGAAACTATGGAGTTATTTCCCAATTATTTTTTGAGTTTAATACATATCATCCTTGACGTTTGAGAAATTATACTAACCTCCTGTTATTGTAATTATTTAGATTGAATGAAAATATTGAACTCATGCACTTTCTCTTTTCTTACTTTGTTTTTTTTTTTCTGTTTTTTTTTTTCTTCTTTTTACTTCACTTTTTTTTTTTCAATGTAATTTATTATGTTTTTCTCCTAAGAATTGTTACTTTTTATATAAATAAAACTATTAATTATAAAAATAAAAATATAATTTCTAAAATATCAAAGATAAAATATAATTGAATCAAATAGTGTCCGTGTAATTTACCCTTATTTATTTCTTTATTTGTTTACACACCTTGGCTGTTGATAAACAAAAAAGACTTCAGTAAAATCAACTTTATGTCATTTTTATAGAAGACTTGTCTTTCTCAAGTCTTCTCTCTCTCTCTCTCTCTCTCTCCAAATTTTCATCAAATGTTGATTCTGTCTTTCTTATCTCTATATGCTTCTTTACCATCTTCAAGATCAACTTCTGCTGCAACAAACCCAGCTGTAGCTACAAGATTTTAGGTCACACACACACACACACACCAATTGGGAAAACATGGAAACAGAGACTATGCAGAGCTTTGCAAGGAAAAGACTTGAAAGGGAGCTCAGAGACATCAATGAAAACCCCTCAACACACATCAGTTTTGGCCCTCTAAGTGATGACAACATGTTTCAGTGGCAAGCCATCATCATTGGCCCTGTGGATACCCCTTTGGAAGGTGTTCTCTTTCCCCTTTCCATCCATTTTCCCATTGATTACCCTTTCAAGCCTCCAACAGTAAAATTCCTAACCAAGGTACTTACTACTACATCACCAGATGTTGATCATCACCATTGAATTTTGAGTTTTGATACTTACTCAAGCAGTTTAGTTGATATTAATTGGAGTTTTATCTCAAACTCTCATGTTGATTGTATTTTGATTTAGTATTGAGCTTGTTGGATCATCAATTGTTCCAAAAGGGTAATCTAACTAATTATTAGATTTCTTGAAAATATTCACCTCAAAATCAATTGGTATTGAGTGGTTGGGCCTACAAATTATATGGATTAAGTTTGGGTGTTTTATGCTGTGTTTGATTGGGGGATTTGAAGAGGAAAATAAAACTATATTTCACTTAGTTTCACATATCTTTTTCCTTTCTCTTTCCAAATTCCTTCCCAAATCCCTCAACCCTCTCACAAGTGTCTAATACTCCCTGCAGATCTGACTTGTTTGGATGGGGAGGTGAAAAATAGATTAGAGACACGAGAAACAAATTGGAGATGAAGAGTTAGCCCGCGAGACCCCCAAGACCTAACTTGGATACCATGTGAGATTTTTTTGGAGGCAATATAGGACGAATGTTCCATAGCTCTAGCACTAACAGTCACCTCATATGTGGCTTTGTTTTGCACGTGGAGAAAATAGAGATAACCAAAAGAGTGCACAATGATAAAGATAACGAGGAAGACGAGAATTAAAACTAGGACTACCAGAAACTAGAGCTTTCATACCATGTTAGATCACCAATTGCCTTCAAAAAAACCTTAAATTGTTAGCAAATGGACCAAACAACATATATCAATCTAACAAAGTTGATAGTGGGTTGGTATGATATGCAGGTTTGTCATCCAAATATAGGTGTAGATGGCTCAATTCAAATCAACATACTAGGAGATCAATGGAGTTCTGCACTGACCACAGAGAAATTGTTACTTTCCATCTTCTCAATTCTGCTAGACCCAATTCTGGAAGACAGTTCATGTCCAATGTCGAATCCATATCGGCACAACATGAATTGCTACAACAAGAAAGCAAGAGGATTGACAAAAAAGTATGTGATCTTTTGATTTTTAATTTGATTTTCCTTTTAATGAACAATTCTTATATTCTTGGAACGTACCCAATTCTTGAATATAGAGCCACGTGTATAGAGGTTTCTTCATTTGCATCAAAGTAAAGTTTTGATAAAAATCATGGGTGTTAGTTAATGAGGCAAGAAGATGATTGATTTCAAACACGATAATTTTATATTCCCTTTTTCTTTTGCCAACTCTCCTTTAGATGATTGATTGCAAAGCACTGTAGAAAGATAAGCATCTCTTATTTATTCCATTTCTGTGATTTATAGGATATTGAGATGCTGGTCAAGGATCAAGCTACTCTGTCATCCAAACTCAAAAGCTAGAGATGCAAAGCAAGCTTGAAAGAAGAGAATTGATTTCTTTAGGCTGTGTTTGGATTTTAGATTTGAATAGGAATTTGTGGATGGAGAGGAAAAGAGAATGGAAAAGTCACAAAAATCGAAGCTAATTTTTGTCACTTTTTTCCTTCATTTTCATTTTCTTTCATAAATTTTTATTTAAATTCATAATTCAAGCACAACTTAAATATATATATTTTTTGGTTTCTTCAGTTAATACCCGAGCCTGTGTTGTGATAAATATTTTTATTTTTTTGTTTATTTTTTATTTTATCAACAAAAGACAATGATTAGTTGTTAGATTAGCTTGTGTTGTTATATTCATTTCATATTTTTTTAATTATTATAATATTTTTGACTTTTTGTCTACCATTACCAAAAAAAAAAAAAAAACAAAAGAAGAAAAGAAAACAACTACAAGTGTGGCACAATTAAAGAAACAAGTATCGATTTGATTCCCAAAAATACTATGTATAATTGTCGTGTTTTGCTTTCACTCTTCAAGAAGACACATAATTAACGACTCTTAACTCATTATCACAAATATGTTAAGAAAGTCGTATTAAAAATAGGATAAACTACTAATATGTCCTACTTTTGAGACTTATTACCCATTAAGTCCTATTGATAAATTTATTAAGTGATAAAGATAAATTTATCAGTCTTTTATTTTTATGAATAAATTTATAGTGATAAATTTATCAGTCTCTTTATTTTTATGAATAAATTTATAGTGATAAATTTATCAATCTCTTATTTTTATAGTGTTAAATTTACTAGTTAGGACCTGTAGGTAAATAAGTCTAGTTAATAGGACTGATCGGTAAGTACCCCTTAAAAATATTAATACTGTGTTTGGTTGGAAGATTTAGAAAGGGATTTGGAAAGGGAAATGAAAAAGGTAGGTGAAATGTGAATAAAATATGCTTATATTTTACCTAGTTTCATACATTTTTTTCCTTTCTCTCTTCAAATCTCTTCCCAAATCCCCCCACTAAACACAACATAAAAGTAAAAAGAATTCACATTTCTGAAAATAAAGGATGCTTTGCAATTAGCAAAAATAAGTGATCATACGATATGAAGTGGATTAACATTTTAACAGTAGATAAGATTAAATTTTTTGACCATTTATTAGACATGAATATTTAGCACAATATATATAATTTTTACTTTTATTTTTGGTCAATTCAGTTAGTAAAAAAGTTTTTGATCAAAATTAAAGCAAATCGATGATATATAGATAAATTAAAATGTGTTTTTTTTTTTTTTTTTCCCCAATGATATATAGAAGATGAATTTATATCAGCTATGATTTTATCCACAGAGATTGCAAATAAAATAAAAATAAAATTTTTATTATGTGAAAAAATATATAATTCGTAGAAAGAAATAATTTGATGAAAATTCCAATGATGAGACAACACAACCCGTGGAATAATCTTTTGGAATTGATTGTTTCATGTATAGTAAATCAAAGTATTTCTTCTATTTAGAGTAAATTTGAACAATTACAAATACATGAAGATACTTTTTTTTATCTATATTCAATTTAATTTCAAAAAGTTAAAATCAATACGTGACAAAAGTTTGACAAAATTTTATTTTAAGAATAATTCTACACATTAACAATTTTAATAAAAATCTTACAAAAAATATAGGAAGCTAAATGTGATTGGTTATAAAAAAAAAAAATAGTAACATTTAACCATCCAATGATGTTTGGACACGTATGGATTTAAGTAAGATTTTAAGTAAATGTAATATTACTCTTATTTAATGGTGAATTTTATGTGAAATAAGTCATGGTTTAGATTTATTTTTTAAAATTTAAAATTTAATTAATTAATGGGATCTGGTATCGAAATTTAAATTCTTCTTGGGCTCGATGAGTCAAGAGGCTTTTTTGTATCATGTGTGGGCCTTTTGCTATTGTCAAACTATCGCTTGGTTCGACTTTTTAGTATGTTTTTGGGCCGCAGAGTGATCATTTTGGTTACCAGATTTTTTGTGCTTTTTTATTTTTTATGACCCAGGGCGAAAGCCCAATAGTGCAAAACTTTATATTTGGATTAAGAATTACTGGGGAGAAAAGAAAAACAAAAATAGTAAAAAAATTTAACTTCTATTTCATTTATTTTTTTCAGTATTTTTAAAAAAAAATTTCTCTCCATAAATCCTCAGTCATCTTTTTTTTTTTTTTTTTGGTTCCAAAGATAAGATGTTGTGTTAATTGGGTTATTGTGATAAGGCTACGGGTCCGTTCAAGGCCACTGGACCATCATTCATGGTCTTCAAAATGGGTAGTTATTAGTCTTTTTGTTTTAGATAGAAAAAGGCCGAAAGAAAGAAATTACAAATGAAAGCTAGAGGCCTCAGACGACACAAGTTGTGCATGGGAAAGAGTAACTTCCACTATCCAGACTATAGTCTCATCAAGATTAATTGCCATTCGTGCAAGATAATGTGCAATCGCGTTACCCAGTCATTAGGGTTGAGTATAGGATTATTCAACTTGCGAAAATCGCCTAATTCGAACTGCTCGTGTCTATTTAGGTAGTTTTGCAAAATTGTTAGGGTTGGATGCAATTTAAGATTTTCCTGTTTTGCAAGTTGCAAACGGGTCGCAAGTTTTACTCGCACTCATACTCATCTGCCTGCATCTGTATGCAATTTTTTTTTTCAAAAGTCTGGACCACAAGATTTTTTTTATAAGTATTGCAAGTGTGTAATCATAATCTTCTCTTCTCTCACTCACTTTAATCTGATTATCAAACCTATAAGTTCTAACATTACAACATTATAATCATATCACACATCGTCTTGTCTAAAATACTTATTATTCAATTGAATTTTTTTTCATTTTTTTGCAAAACTAGTTATGTGATATTTTTCTTTTCTATGTTAGTTTTTATTTAATTTTCATTCTAATTTTTTTGGCAATCCAATTTTAATGAAGGATAGGGTTGAATCTCCCGCAATCAAAAATATTTAACAAATGGAAAAAACCAAGCCAAAATATAAGTTTTTAAAAGAAAAAGTTCAATCTGCAAACTGCTCGTATATGTGTGACCTTTATCTGTACAAACCGTAATTTGCATTGCGGGCGATTATAGGTTCAATTTTTTCTAAATCACAGACATGCAAACGGGTTCAAATCGCAAATCAAACCATCAAAAATCAATCCGCGAACACCTAGCCAAGCAAAAATTGCCCACATGCGTACCTGTCGCTTAATATGCTGGACAAGTTGATCATCAAATTGCCTAAACAACTCTCTGATAACATGAACATGATGGAATAAAGAGTGACCACACCATAAATTGGTGTGACTCACTTCACTGAAGCTTCTCTCACTTGTAGTATAATAAACCTTCCCGCAAGAATATTAAATCTATTCGTTAGTTGGTTAATGATTTGAATTCAAACCTTAACAGACACAACTCTTTGAAACATGATAACTGTTGTTCTATTATACCTATTGCCAAGAGTCACCTAGTTGTATATAAATAGTGACAGCAGGTTGTGAATGAGATATAGAGAAATACTAGAAGTTAACCATTTATTCTAACTTTCGGATAATTGCTATTCTCGCGTGATAAACACCCTTAGGAGAACTTCGATCCATTGCCATTGATTATCTATCAGTGCTATCAGAGCGTAGTTACCCATTATCGCAGATGTTGAATTTTAGTCCGGAAGAAAGACAAGTTTTCGAAATCTTTTTACTGAAAATTTAGAAAATAATTGATCAACAATCTTCGGCATTGGTGAATTCTGTTTGTTTATATAATTATCACCAACGTGTCGTATTCCCAGAATACTATCTGAAGAAAATAACTGTTGGTGACGTTGTTGTTCCGAACCTTGCCGAAAGTGAAGCCGAATTGCACCGTTGGAAGAAATGTTATAAAATATTTTTCGGTGCAAATTGGGTCTCCAAATTTTCTCCATCTTGTTCTTCACAGAATTTTGATTACAACAGTGTAATTCGTTGTGAAAAACAGAAAAAATTTGATCCACAAAATTCGAGTTTTAGTCTGTGGTCGTCGACTCCCGTTACTGGAGAAGACAACCTGTGTATTAATACTGTTGCAGATTCTGTTCTGGAAATTCAAGACTGTGGGCCAAAAATAAAAGTTGTAGATTATGTTCTGGAAATTCAAGACTGTGGGCCAAAAATAAAACCAATTAAAAGGGGCCTAAAAATTAGATTCACTGCAAGGAAGTCCATTCCTTTGGGCTGCAAAATTAAAAAGAAATTGTTTGGGCCAATTCATTCATCAGTCTAAGCAAATCAGAAGGAACCAAATAGCCCAAAGTCTCAAGGATCATCTGGCCTAGCAACGCAGTCCAGAAATTTCAACCTCGCAGCCTGCCGGCGCCAAAGCTCTGACGTTGACTCAGCGCCAACAAGACAATACCGGACTCGCGTCTGCGCTTTGCCCTCGACCCGCGTGATGCGTCTCCCCCAGCCTGACGTTGACTGCGGACCGCGTTCAAGCTGGTTCAAGCCAGTTCAGCCACAACTTTGAACCGGCAGATTGGTTCAAGGAGTTTTCCAGCTCGTTCTCGCTCATTTCAAGGCCATTTTCAGTCATTTAAAAGCCAAAATTTCCAGAATTTTGCTAAGAATTTTTCTGCGGGTACTTGTTCTAAATTTTCTGAAAACAAAATTCGAGGAGCAGGATATCCAAAGGTGTTACCAAGGAAAACATCCAAAGTAACATTGTTTAAAAGGCACCATTGTGTTCCTTGGGTTCGTAACTATTATTACAATTTTAATTTTGCTTATTTTTATTTTTAGTTTAGTATTGTAATATTCACATTTGAATTTTCATAGTATTACATTTTAATCTTAATATGGCTATTAAAAATACAATGGATTCTTCGAGAATTGAGATGCTTAATGAAAATAATTTCCGAGCATGGAAACGCCATATTTCTTATCTTCTTACACATGAGAAAACATTGCATACTTTATCCACTTCTAAAATTGGTTCCAAAATAAATGGATAGAAGATGATGCAATGGCAAAGGCAACTATGTTACATAATATGAAAGATAACATAATTCCGCTCTTTGAAGAACATGAAACTGCAAGACAACTAATGGAAGCACTAGAAAGTAAGTATGGAGTTCGATCGAATACTCAAATTCAATTGCTCTTGGACAAATATAATAACGCTCGTATGAGTGATAATGATAGTGTTGGTGATCATGTTAATCAAATGGAATTAATTGCTAAAGAATTATCCAACGCTGATCACTCTTTGTCGAACAAGATGCAAGTAACTACTATACTTAATAGTCTTTTATTATCTTGGGATCATGTTATAACATCTTTAACTCATAGCGGATGAGAGATTTCAATGGTCACATTGCCTGTACTCTTAGTTTTGGAAGAAGAACGAATGAAGCGCAGGCGTAAAGAAGGATTGTCTTCTAACTTATTGATGGCACAATCTTCACCACAACCACAGAATAATACTCACACTCCATTCAACAAGAAAAAGACGACTTTTTTCAAGAAAAAATGGAAGAAGGAATTTCAGAAATGATGGAAGAAACCACAAGAATGGCAAAAACAACAATATCACAAGTATCAAATTGGCCCATGTTACAAGTGCGGTCAAAAAGGACATATCAAAGCCAATTGTCCTCAGAAGAAACAGCCAAAGGAGAATAACCCTGTTGCCATGACAGTTTCTGAAGCAATGGTACTTGAACCTTCATCAAATTCATGGTGGATTGATTCTGCTGCAACCAGGCATATTGTGCAAAATAAAGACATGTTCGTAGAATTTACTGAAAAGAAGGTTGGTGAACACAGAATCTACACGGGCAACAACTCTTATAGTGATGTTTTGGGTATCGGCAATTGTCAATTCTCTATTAATGGGACTTCTATTATGCTTCATGATGTGCTTTATGTACCTAACATTCGGCGAAATTTAATTTCAGTTCCGGTGTTAACTCAAAAAGGTTTTGAGGTTAATTTTAGGTTTAACACAGTATTGATTAAGAAAGGGGGTGTATTAGTGAAAGGTGTAAGAGTGAATGACGTGTACTCTCTTCCTATTGATAATAAAGTACGTATTTTTGATTATTTACATGTTTCTACTAGAAATAGTTTTTATTTGTGGCATTTAAGGTTAGGTCACATTAATAAAAATAAAATGTCTCGAATGTTTAAAAGTGACTTATTGCCTAAAGTATGTTCTGATAATTTTGATATATGTGAACCATGTATCAAAGGTAAAATGACTAGCAAGCCATTTATTAAACATTGAAAATTATCGGAATTACTTGAAATAATTCATTTGGACATTTGTGGGCCTTTAAGAACTAAAACTCATCGAGGCATGGAATACTTTATTACTTTCACTGATGATTATTCAAGATATGGACATATCTACCTTCTTAAATACAAATCAGAAGCAATTGAAAAGTTTAAGGACTATAAATTAGAGGTCGAAAAGCAACTTGGTCAATCCATTAAACACTTGCATAATGATCGAGGTGGCGAATATGAAGCTATGGATTCTTTCTGCAAGGAAAATGGCCTCAAACATTTGTTTACAATGCCATATACACCACAACAAAATGGGGTCGCAGAAAGACGAAATCGTACTCTTATGGAAATGACAAGGTCTATAATGGCTCATGTTGATCTTCCTATTCATTTTTGGGGGGGAAGCCTTGTCCACTGCTACGTACATCTTAAATAAAGTCGAAACAAAGGCCAAACCTCTAACTCCTTATGAATGCTGGCATGGAACTCAACCTAATGTTCACAATCTCAAAGTTTGGAGATGTAGGGCACATGTCCTTATTCCTAAACCTTTAAGGGATAAATTAGGAAGCAAAACTTGGGAATACAAGTTTATTGGTTATGTCGAAAATGGGAGTGGTTATCGTTTTTACCATCCCAAACGTGGATTAATTGAAAGTAGAGATGCTATTTTTCTTGAATCCACAGATCTTGTTACTCCTATTGAACAAATTGAATTGCTCTCTGAAGTATCTCAGGATTCTTCTCTTTTTTTTTTGTCACACATCCCACATGTTCTCTCCGAACCATCTAATAGTGGGAGCAAACGCCAATTACATGATGTTGTTTTACCTGTTTCGAATTCTGAGATAAGTGGAAGTAAGAGAGCAAGACGTCCATCTACAATTTTGAAAGATCATTATGTTTTTCAAGTTGAAGAACTTAATAACTTAGTAGATGATCCTACTAGTTATAATGAAGCAATGAGTAGCAGTGATGCTACACAATGGCTTGAGGCAATGAATGAAGAACTTGAATCGATCAAGAAAAATGATGTTTGGGAATTAACCGATCTTCCGAATGGAAGAAAAGCCATTGGTTGCAAATGGGGTCTTAGAAAGAAATTCAAAGTAGATGGAAATTTGGAGAAATACAAGGCCAGGTTAGTTGCTAAGGGATTCACTCAACAACCTGGCATAGACTTCGTAGATACGTATTCTCCTGTTGCAAAATTTGCATTTATAAGGATTCTAATGGCGGTAGTAGCTAGGATGGATTTGAAATTACATCAATTAAATATTAAAACTACTTTTCTCAATGGAGAATTAAAAGAGGAAATTTATATGATGCAACTTGATGGTTTCCAGAACCAAGACAACGAGGATAAAGTTTACAAGTTGAAAAAATCTCTATATGGACTTAAACAATCTTCAAGACAATGGTACTTGAAATTCCACCAAGCCATTTTAGAAATGGGTTACGTTGTAAATCCATTAGATCACTGTGTTTATATCGGGAAAAATGATGACAAGTTAGCAATATTGTCTTTATACGTGGATGACATATTGTTAGCAGGAAATTGTCCAGATATGATTGTAAAAACAAAAATTTCTTGGCATCTAGATTTGAAATGAAAGATATGGGTCTTGCAACCTATGTTCTAGGAATTAAAATTTCAAGAGATAGAAATTCAAAATTATTATATCTAGATCAAGAGAAATATCTAGACAAGGTGCTCAAAAGATTTAATATGGATAACTGCAATTCTTTAAGTACGCCTGTTTGTAAGGGACAAAGTCTTAGTAAAATTATGAGTCCTCAAACTAAGTCGGACATTGAGGAAATGAGAAATGTTCCATATGCTTAGGCAGTAGGCAGCTTAATGTATGCCATGACAAGCACTAGACCTGACATCTGTCATGCAGTTGGATTGGTAAGTCGGTTTCAATCTAATCCAAGTAAGGAACATTGACAAGCAGTCAAAAGAATATTTAGATATTTAAAAGGCACTAAAAACTTGAAATTATGTTTTGGTTTGTGTGATCTAGACATAAAAGGATACACTAACGCAGATTTTGCAGGAGATATAGATGATAGAAAATCTACTAGTGGTCATGTGTTCTTGTTTGGTGGAACAGCAGTTCTTGGTTAAGTAAGAAACAGAGTTGTGTTGCAAAGTATACTATGTAAGCTGAATACATAGCTTGCAGCACAGTCATTAGTAATGCGGTCTGAATAAAACGATTTGTTGACAGTTTACAATTAGGTATACCTGTTAGACCGGTCAGTATGTTTTGTGACAATCAGTCTGCCATCTCATTAATAAAAAGTGGAGCAAATAGCTCTAAGGGAAAACATATTGATGTTAGTTACCACTATATTTAGGACATAGTGGAGAGAGGTGAAATTAAAGTCAACTATATACCCTTAGAAGAGATGGTGGCTGACCTTATGACCAAAGGGTTGTCTCTGGAAAAATTCAGAGAACATATAGCTAATATGGGATTGAAAAATACCTAGTTAGGTGGTTTAGCTACTTATATAGGAGCATAGTCAGATGACTCTGGGGATGCCTAGATAACCGATGTTTTTGTGACTCTATCTTGCATAGAAACATGTGTTTGGTCAAATAACAAGATAAAGGAACTGACAAGGTACGGATATCATAGTTAGCATGAGATGTAAAGTCCATAATATGCAACGTGCAAACTAGATGATATTGTCTGCTTGATCAGCAAAAAGTCATTGATAAAGTGTGTTAAGGAAAGTCTTCAGGAATGGGTCTTAAAAGAAGTACTTAACAATAATTTCAGTGCAGGTCGACACATGAAAAATGTGTACGGCTGAAGTCGTCAATGGTGATTGGGTATGGACTATGAACCTATCACTGAAAATTGATGCCGTTCACTTGTTATATAGTGAATTGAAGTCATCTGGAATGTGTTGTCAGTGGGAGAACACATTCGTACGGGTGCGGTCAAATTGGTGGCAAAAAACATGCGCACGTATGGCCAAGTCACAATCAGACGTCGGTCTATAAGGTAATTTCATAGATGAAAGTTGGCACGAGGCAAAATTTTGGTACCAAGGTTAAAAATGCTCAACTCAGGTTTATCATCTGATTATGGTGTGTTCAAGTGGGAGATGATGGAATAAAGAGTGACCACACTATAAATTGGTGTGACTCACTTCACTGAAACTTCTCTCACTTGTAGTATAATAAACCTTCCCGCAAGAATATTAAATCTATCCGTTAGTTGGTTAATGATTTGAATTCAAACCTTAACAGACACAACTTTTTGAAACATGGTAACTGTTGTTCTATTATACTTATTGCCAAGAGTCACCTAGTTGTATATAAATAGTGACAGCAGGTTGTGAATGAGATACAGAGAAATACTATAAGTTAACCATTTATTCTGACTTTCGGATAATTGATATTCTCGTGTGATAAACACCCTTACGGGAACTTCGATCCATTGCCATTGATTAGATTATCTATCAGAACAATGTGACCAGACCCAGCCAAGCAACATTCATTTGAATACACAGCTCGAACCACATTAAGTGAATTCCCCTTCAAACCAAACTCGACGAAGCCCCAAATGTGTAGGGTCTGTTTGGTAACATTTACGTTTTCAGTTTATATTTACAAAAATTTAATAAACTGGTTTTTGTTTATTTTTTGTTTATTTTTAGAAAAACATAAACTACAAACAAGTTTGGTAATTGACAAAATGTTTAAAAAATTTTAAAATATAAAAAAGAGTGAGAAATGGCAAGTGGCGGCGGAAGACGGTGGTGAAAAGTGGTGACGGTGGGTGGTGGGTAGCGGGTGGTGGAGGGTGCTGGCGGGTGGGTGGTGGTGGTGGTCGGCGGATAGGTGATGGTGGTGGGTGGTGAGTGGTAGCGAGTGGGTGATGGTGGTGGTGGTGGTGGCAATGGCGGTGGCGGGTGGTGGGTGGTGGTGGCAGGTGGATGGCGGGTGGTGGTGGGCGGGTGGGTGACGGTGGCCGGTGGTGAGTGGTGCGTGGTGGGTGATGGTGATGGTGATGGTGGTGGTGGTGGTGGTAAGTGGGAGATAGGTGGGTGGTGGTGGCGGGTGGCTGGTAGTGGCGGGTGGCTAGTGGCAAGTAGCTGGTGAGTGGTGGTGGGTGGTGGCGGTGGATGGCGGTGGGTGGTGGTGGTGGTGGTGGCAATGGGTGGGTGGTGGTGTTGGCGGCAGGGTGGTGGCGGTGGTGAGTGGGTGGCAGGTGGGTGGTGGGTGGTGGGTGGTGGTGGCAGGTGGTGGTGGGGAGTGGGTGGTAGGTGGTGGTGGCGGAAGACGGTGGTGGAAAATGATGGCGGATGGTGGTTAGTGTTGGGTGGTAAAAAAAAAAACGGAAAACTCAAAACGAAAACACCTTTTTTGAGTTTACATTTTTTGGCCAAATTTATAAACTGAGACCACTGATGACCACTGATTTATAAATCAAAAATTTTATCAAACAAGTTTTTATTTAAATTTTTAAAATTTTTATAAATATAAACAAAAAAATTAAAAACGTAAGTATTACCAAACCGCACCGTAACATCCACAGTAGCATAATACAATGCTAATGCTTCCATGCTATCCACATCAACCAAGCTAGGTAGTGGCATCGACATTGACTCAATCACCTCACCCCTACAGTTGCTGATAACAACACCAACTCCCATAGCCCTACGATCCTCACAGGCCTAGGTACAATTTCAATAGTACAACTGGTATTCTAATTAGGAAAGCAACCAGTCAACCACTAACCACATAGCAACTTCAAGGTCCCATCTATCTAGACTTCATTTTACTCCAACAGCACTTTTTTTAATTGGATTTGCTATGAGAAAATTAGTAGATATTTCCTAATCTCGAAATATATTGTGTTATTGTGTACTCTTGATTAATAAAAAATTGTAACAAATATGAAGTAGGTCATCATTTATCTTTTAATTACTTAACAAAGATAAATTAACATATCATTGTGTAAAATTTTCTATTATGTACTTGATTTAGAGCATGCTGAAAAGTAATTTCATATGATGTTACTGGACTAGACTGTGATCTAAACAAGAATTTTATTTAACTTTCTTGTCGAGAAATATAAAGCAAATCCTATCTGGACTTTATAGATTATGAGTAAAGCTGACTCTTGATTTATTTGCAAGGAAATTTCAATTAAATAGCTTACTAAGCTTCTGTTTCTGGTTTGTGTCCCTAGACTTCTTTAATTGATCAAAACACACACACACACACACACACACACACACACACACAAAAAGATAAGAAAAAAAAGAAAAGAAAAGAAAAAAAAAAAGACATACATTGGGAGACTAATAATAAGACATTCTAGTTGATTGATAACAAAGAAAAGTATTTACTGTTGGACTTTTACATTATAAACCACCCACTAAGCCCAATATATTATTTGATTATACTAATCACCGATAGTGACGGATGTAAAATAGTCCTTCCAAATAGCTTCTTTGTTTTGTTGCATTTTATTTTATTTATTATGAGTAATAAACTTATCGTTAAAATTGAGAATCAAGCTTATCTCCCGGCAATGGGAGGGTCAACTATTTTTGCCTATAGATTTATCTTAGGCTCATATTTTTTATTTTATTTTATAGAAATGAGGCTTATTTTGATAATTCGAATCGTTTAATTTATAAAATTTGTCAAGTAAATTATTTATGTAAAAAAATCAAATTGATCCAATATTAATAACTATATGACCGACTTATATTTGTATGTGTTGGCTTATTTTTCCTACGAAGGAAAATATTATAAATGCGAGCGTGCCAGCAAGGATTGAAAAATTTTTACAGATTAAATTCAAGTCAATTATCAAGTGATTGTGTTGACAGTTCTTTCGCCTCAACAAAGAAGACTTCAAAATTGCCAAAGTGTAGAGAAAAGAAAAATTAAAAGAAGAATGAGGGAGACGGAGAAAGATGATTGAGTGAACAATCAAAGTAATAATTACTTACCTCTACTCCTATGCTTCAAAAAGGAAGTGCATTAAATGCTTCGAAAATGAAATGCTGAAAATAAATACTTCGAAATATAAATTTATGTTAAACTACTCCTAAGATAAGGAAAATGACAAGAAATATTGAAATTAATTGTCTTTGATTTGAATTCTGGATCTTTTACAATGTAGCCATGAATGGCTATTTATAGACAAATATTTGTAAGAAAAAACTTCCAGCAATAACTACCCAATAACCACTTAAAACTACTCACTTTTCCATCTTCATTCCCACAATGCCACATATTCCTCCATGTCTTCATAACTTCCTTTAACTTCCAATTAATGCTCCATGTTCTCCACTTCATTCTTCATCATCTTTTCACATTTCATAACTTCTTATAACCTCCAAATGAATAAGAAGATGCCACATGTCCTGCAATTATATAAATAATAAATAATAATAAAAATTATAGATTTATGGTGCCAACATTACCCCCCGCGGCTCTTAAAAATGATGTTTACTTGAATTTTTGAAGGGCCGAACCAAGCATATGACTAATCTAAGCAATAAAGTGCTTTGAATAATATCAACAAAGTGCTTCGAATGATGTAATAGCACCAATGAAGTGCTTCGAATGAGTATGAAATTATGACTAGATGTCTCGAATGCTAGCTATTATGGACTAGTAACAAGCTTCGATGGTGGTATAAAAGACCAAAATCATCTTTCGAAGGTTGAAAGTGTCGACAAAGGACAAATTACATCCTTGAAAATATTTGGCAAAGTTTCGAAGGTTCACAACTAGCATTATTGTTTCTTCGAAGCTGTTAATGCAAGATGGAGTGCTTCGAAGCTTATAAAATTATGGCAAAAGGGCCTTCGAAGCAACTTTTGGCCAACATTGTGGTTATTCAAATTTTGTATGTTCTGGTTCATACATAATTAATGAAAATATTAATTTTGTGCTTCGAACCAATTATTAATTCTTCGAAGATACCAAAAACTGTTGTTCTTCAAACCAACTTATCATGCCAAAAATAGGCATTATTCGACAACTAATTAATTGCCATTTTACATATATTTGAAGAGATGTACACATTTCGAAAGTTTTCAAAGCTTTATACAGTTTCGAAGGTGAAGCAATCAACCTTCGAAACAACTCTTGATGTTTTGAATGTATCTTCAAAGCTTTATATAGCTTCGAAGGTGAAGTAATCAACTTTCGAAACAACTCTTGATGCTTCGAATGTATCTTCGATGCTTTGATTGTGTACATATAAACAATTGGCCATCAATTTGAAAAGATAAGTCATTCTTAACCATTTATTTAAATGCACAAGCTTTTTCTAGTCAAGTTCATGCATTTTAAATGGTCATCCCTTGTTTTTAGTGCTTCGAACTCATAAGAACAATTTGTTAATTTTATTAGTTACATCATCAGAATTATATTTTGATGTGAACCACAAATCTAAAAAGGATTTTGAATACCAAAAGTCATGGTATAGTGTGACCATAAAAATTCATACTTTTTGACATTTTGAAAAAAGTCAAAAATTTTGAATTCATGAACAGTGGCTTGTTCATTATTCTTGACCATGTTTGTTTTAAAAACATGACTTTTGCCGAATAGGTTTTCATAATTATTTGGCAAAGTGGGTTGTTTTTCCATATTAGCCATTAATGGCTTATGAAAATCACCCATAGATATGTTATTTTCATGACTTGACTCTCTAAAATTTAATTTTTGGACCCTCCGAGTCATACATGGAACATCATTCTTAGCCAAATTTGGTTCAAGAACATGCTCTTTTGTTGTGTTAATTTCATAATTTGGCTCTTTTAAAACGGACTCTTGAACCCCCCGAGCCATTGATGAAATCAACTCTTTGTTTTTACTATTTTTAACCATGGAAAAATTTTGAAAAAATTCACCAATTCCGGCCATTAAAGCCTTAGTTAAAGACTTGGTAGTGAGAGTTGATAACTCATCATTTCATTGGCGAATTTCCATATCAAGTTGATGAATTTCTCCAATTAAATGGTGTCTTTTTTCTTCCACCAAATAATATTATAAAGGATGAAAGTTTATTTCATCAAGAAAATGGATCTCTTCTTGAAGATCCAAAATTTCTCTTTCACGCCAATATATTTCATATTGACAAGTTCGAATGACGAAATCCAAATCGTTTGTCATTTCTTACACTTGGCTGTCCCACTGGGCGTGCCAAAAATTGTTGGCTTATTTTTCCTACGAAGAAAAATATTATAAATGCGAGCATGTCAGTAAGGATTGAAAAATCCTTACAGATTAAACTCAAGCCAATTATCAAGCGATTGTGTTGACAGTTCTTTCGCCTCAACAAAGAGGACTTCAAAATTGCCAAAGTGTAGAGAAAAGAAAAATTAAAAGAAGAATGAGGGAGACGGAGAAAGATGATTGAGTGAACAATCAAAGTAATAATTACTTACCTCTACTCCTATGCTTCAAAAAGGAAGTGCATTAAATGCTTCGAAAATGAAATGTTGAAAATAAATGTTTCGAAATATAAATTTATGTTAAACTACTCCTAAGATAAGGAAAATGACAAGAAATATTGAAATCAATTGTCTTTGATTTGAATTCTGGATCTTTTACAATATAGCTATGAATGGCTATTTATAGACAAATATTTGTAAGAAAAAACTTCCAACAATAATTATCCAATAACCACCTAAAACTACCCACTTTTCCATCTTCATTCCCACAATGCCACATATTCCTCCATGTCTTCATAACTTCCTATAACTTCCAATTAATGCTCCATGTTCTCCACTTCATTCTCTATCATCTTTTCACATTTCATAACTTCTCATAACCTCCAAATGAATAAGAGGATGCCATATGTTCTGCAATTATATAAATAATAAATAATAATAAAAATTACAGATTTATGGTGCCAACAGTATGAAAAAAAGACGATCTATTTTCAAAATTACTTTTTTTTTAAAAATGTGATTGAATTAGGTAGTTTCACTTGCACCCAGCACATTTCACAACAATGAGATCGGTGGTGCTAACCTTGACTGTTGTCTTGAATGATTGGTGAGTATACTCCCTACACAATTATTCAGGATTCAACTGTTGAGTCCAGGCAACAAGAAATAAATTTCTTGTGAATTTCCTAATTCCAATGTGAATAACCTGCCTTTGACCGGATCGGGAAGGGAATTAATTGAAATGTGCATAAACTGGCCTAAACACCCCTACAACCTACCAAAAAAAGAAAAAAGGATAGGTGGTGCTGGTAGGAGAGAAGCAAATAGTTAAAAAATATATATATAACACGATTGAATGTAAATCTAATTTGTCAAAATTTTAGAAGTGAGGAAGCTCAAATTTTTGTTATTTTAACAACCAAGGAGCTCAAACTTTGAAGCACATTTTGTTAGGACTCCTACCTTTATTTTTTATATATATTTTATATATATATATATAATTTGTTTATGTTGAAATTTTAAAGAACTTACCAAATTGAGATTACTTTCTCTATTCACCATTTATTTGAGAATTTCCAAAACATTTTTTTCATCCTCATTGTTAGCCTAGTCTTTTGACTTGGCACCTTGTCTATATTCATATAACTCGACAAGTAGAATAAATTCCCACAAATTATGGTGCAATGATTCTTTTTCTTTAATTTTTTTTTTTTTTTTGGTCATGATTCTTATTCAATGATAAGATGTATGCTATGTCTGGATATACCGTAATGTTCATTCCCTCCAATTATGGGCCCACAATGACCCAAGCACTTAATATACTTTTGTGGCCCAACGTCGTTTGACTTATATGAATAGGGCCCATGAAGCACATTCTAAAATTTGGCAGCTACAACTACAAGAAAAGTTTGGATCTTCCAATTTCCATTGACAACTTGGAATGTTAATCAAAGTTCAAAAATATTCCATTTTTTTATGTTTGGGGTTCTCTTTTTAATTTTTATTTATTTACAATTTTAATAATGATGTGGTCATATGTGATCATGTAATTTGAAGACAAAACACTCATTATTGTAATTCAGAGATACAAAAATGATTCATCAATTATTCTCCAAGTGATAAAAAAAGTCGTTTACATTAACAAATTCTAATTAGACATTAAATTATCAACCAAAAAAAAAAAAAAAAAAGAAAAGAAACACAAAATTGGCATGAAACACATCATTTAATTAAATATCATTACGAAATTGGTGAATAAAAAAAAAATATTATGAATCAAAAGATTGCAAGAGTTCTAAACTATGGTCATTATTAGAGAAAGAACAAACTAAGAAATTTAAACATTTAGCTTGATTTTGTGCCATAAAGATCGGAGTAATCATACCCACATGAAGATCTATGTATGTATATATATGATCATGAATCAGGCACTAGAAGTGCATCCCAGATCATGTCCATGTCCAAGGAAGGCATTCTACTTAGTTGAACAGCATCAACATCTGACAACACTTCTTGATGAGTCTTTCTATTCTCAATCATATTCTCAGATCCAACCTTACTTTCCAACTCAAATTGCCACTCTCTTCTTGTTGTGTTCTGATTTAAACCTTTGATTACTCTTGAGCTCTGAACCAAGTCTTTATTTGGTGATGTTGGTTGTGGATGAAGATCTGTGCCCTTCTTATTAGAATTTATTGCTTGTAATTTGGCTTCAAGAAGCGCAGCGGTTGCACCATTAGCAGAATTGGCCTTGAGTTGATTTTTTAGCTCTGGAAAGTTCAAATGTGCATAGTCTCCTCTTAAAATGTATGCCGCTGTGTCATATGCAAAAGCAGCTTCTTCTGCAGTGTCGAAAGTCCCAAGCCAAACCCTTGTTCTATTTCTTGGTAGCCTAATCTCAGCAACCCATTTTCCCCAATGCCTTTGTCTCACCCCTCTAAACACCTTTCCTTGGGATGATGATGACGGTGGTGGTGGTGACAGGCCTGCCTTTTGGTGGTAGTGATGTGGCTGCAGCAATTTTCTTCCAGTGTGCTTCATGGGCTGAGTCTTGGTGGTGCTCAGCCAGTAGTCACTGAACCCTTTTGAAGTGTAATTTGACAAGTTGTGATTGATCTTAAGCCATTCATTGCCAAGGTGGGGCATGGAAAATGAGGGGTTTGGTGAAGATGACATGGGCTCACAATTTTGGCTCTTCCCAAGTGATTTTGTGGCTCTTGCTGATATGTCCAAGATGGCTGGTTCCTGCAAAAACAAACCAAGTTTTGGGTATTTTGACGCGGTTGATGATGGTGAAGAGGGTGAAGATGGTTCAGGTATTTGAGCATAGCTCAGCTCGGGGAAAGATTTCAAGAAGTTTACAGGAATGTAGGTGTCTTTTGGATTTGAACCAGAAGCTCCATTCGAGTCAACAATATCCAATCCACCCATGAATGGATGCGAATGGTTGACATTAGTGCTCAAAGTGGCTGCAAAGTCTTCTGCTGAAGAATTTGACTCTGGACTCGAAAACAATCTATCGGGTGAGGATGGTGACGATGATTTAAGACTACTGCCGCCGCCGCCACCACCACCACCACGACAAACAGGCTCATCGGCTGATCCCCAAACATTGACATCAGCAAAAAGGCTTGATGATCCCATTCCATGAAAATACAATGGCGATTCACTTTGAAGGAAGGTTTCCATCTTGAGAAACTGATTTTCCATGCCAAGGGTGAAGAAGAATTAGAGAGAAAAGAGAGATAGAAATGAAATGACACAAATGAAGCTTTTATATATTAGGAGATAAGAGGCTGAGAGAGAGAGAGGTATGATTCAAGTTTCATTCAAAAATTAAAAAAGACCTACTTTGTGTTCACAAGACCTGAGTCAGATCTACTTGTTTTCAATACAAAAAAAAAAAAAAGAAAAAAGAAAAAAAGATTCATCATCACCTTCAAGGCTTCAACTATTCCACGCATTCGTCCTTCCCATCCACTAATGCTCTGTCATTAATTAACCAATCAGAAACTGACAGGTCATCCCTTGCATGCTTATGTGTCTGTCTTCTAAGGTTTACAAAAGTTGGGTGAATATTCTTCGCAGGACAGTGACCACAAGAACCTCAAAATCTTTGCTTTACTTTGATCGCATTATGTGGTGCTACTTTTTTTTTCTCTGTTTTTTATTTTATTTTAATTTAGCTTTATTAATGATCATGTGAGTTTCTCAAACACCCACATATTCTTTTGCCCTTTTTCCTTTGCTATTTCCTAATTGAATTTAATATGATGATCAGACTTGTTAATAGGAGATAGGTCCCTTTTCTTTAAGTACTAATGCCATCATTCATCTTAGGAAAATTGGTTGTAGAGAAACAACAAAAAAAAAAAATTAAGTAATATTTGTCAGGATTAAATACACTTGCATAAACCTATTGAATATGTCAATTTGATCCAAAATTTTATATGTGTCTTCATTTGCCACCCAAAATTAATAACCCAACATGGAATAAAAATGTCCGATATACCCTTAGTTTTTAAGATAAAATATTTAAAATTCCCCCGTATTGTTATTAATTTGTTTAGCATCAAGTTTTTTTTTTTTTTTTTTTTTTTTGGGGGGGGGGGACAAAGATAGTGTTAAGTTTGTAGACCAAATAAAAATACATACTTTTTATTTAAAAAAATTAAATTGACATAATTAAAAAGTTCAAAATTAACATGACACAAATCGCATATATTTCATAACTAAAAGTCTTATTTATTAATTAATAATTACTAAGAGATTTCTATATCTTAAGACAAAGATGTGGTCCATCTAATCATTGGTCCTGATTTACAGGTAATCAGATGGAAAGACCCCATTATTGTAATTAGCAAAGCTTAACTATCAACATTGTCATCGACTTACTATCTAAAAAAAACATTATCATCGACTTTATTATTGGTTTTAAACAGGGCTTGACTCTCTTTTTCTAAAAAGAATAAAAATTTGTTCCACAAGGATGAGAAAATCATTGCTGTCTTTTCTAGATCAAGTATAAAGAAAAGCCCCACCCTCCAAGGCCATGAACACAGTAATGCCTTATTTGGCTTTTCTTCTTGCAGCTCTAAGTGCTTTTTGGGAGGAAAATTATTGGATACTCTAGGTATTATATATATTTGGGGATTAAATATTTTAGTTAAAAAATTATAAAGTTATTATAAATTGTTAAATTATTTTTTCTAATTTTTTTTTACGCCTTTAAAAAGTTTTTTTTTTTAAAAAAAAAAAAAAAAATCACTAATAATTTCTCAAACAAGTTCTATGCAATGTTATTGTTTATGTAGTATTTTTGGTTGATGCAAAATTGCAACAACTGTTAAATAAGATTTTTTTTGGTCTCTCAATCTGAGATTTAAATAATTACCTAACAATTATGAGTTAAGATATCCCACTAAGGCCTCGTTTGGGAAGGATCGGTTTAGCCAAAAAGTCAAAAAGTTACAAAAAAGTCAAAAAGCCAATAACCCATACAAAAAAGTCAAAGATTCTCTTTTCTCTCTACTTTTTGCACATATTTTCATAAAAAGACAAAAAGTTATCCAAACATACTAGTTTTTTTTAGCTCATATTTTAGCCAAATAGCCAAAAAATTACTAAATTAGCCTGTTCCCAAACGAGGCCTAAATAAAATTTTCGTTACCAAATTTGTTTGGAACAGTATGTAAATAATGCTACATGGTCTTTGCGTTTCAAAACTACTGAATAATTACTTCTTTTATGATGGGTTTGGAGACGTTTTCCCAACTCATTAGTTCAAACAAGAAAATATGAAAAGTTATTGAATTGTTGATCATCAATGAGAAATAATTTTATTATTCATATTCTCAATATGCTTTTTAACATGTGATTAAATTCTCCTTCCTAATCAATCAAATACATACAAATATTTTAATTATCGAATTGACAATCAAATTCAAACACAAATTTTTTTTATATTTTTTATTTTATCTCCTCTAATACCATCTCATCTAAAAAATGAAGTTCTTAAAAAAATAATAACTGCATTATTGAAAGGACATTGCTACACCCCCTAAAAACACTTCCCTTAATCTCCCTAATTTCCATATCAAGTAAGAAAAAAAAAAAAAAAAAAGAAACAGTTATCCAAAATAAAAATTAAGGAGATTAGGGGGACAGTTTTTAGGGCTCAAAATCATTTTCCTTATTGAAATTCTTACCAAAAGTGAAGGCGACTCTACGGGCCACATCCACCTCACAGTTTGAGCCCCAACCAAATGATTAGGATCCCATTATTAGTAGTTATTGTTTGCTTGCAGTCATCTCAAGCTAGCTCTCTTGGTTCAAAACAACTCATATGTTTTTCTAGGAAATACTTTCAAAAGAAGGTGTGTGTGTGTGTGTGTGTGAGAGAGAGAGAGAGAGAGAGAGAGAGAGAGACAGACAGAGAGAGAGAGAGAGATTCCCAAGAGCGAAGAGTCTAGAGTAAAGAGTCTCTTTATTCCACTTTGTCAGAGTTAAGTTATTCTATATATGAATTATATGACCAAGTTCTTCCAACCTTGCTGTTGTTTTTGGATTGTTATTTTATAGAGGTAGCACATGGTATGGTAATATGCCTCTCTTATTTAACCTGGCTGTTTTGAAGATTAGAAAGCAAGCATATGAGGCCATGTTTCTCAAAGTCGCTTTTTTTTTTTTATTCTGCTTTTGTTTCCTTGTCAAACATACACTTCTTTATTCCTTGTGTGCTTTTAGGCCTCAAAACACAACAAAATAGACCACAATAAATTGCTTCTGGTAACACATCACCACTGCCTTTTGGAATTGAAAATGAGGCAGCACACATGTGGATTCTGCTTGACCAAGCAGTAAAGAACAAATCATCTGTGCAGTCTCAATACCATTGTGATGATGATGAAGATGTGCTTAGGACAAGCCTTGTTTTAATTCGCTTTCATTATTTCCCAGTTTCACAACTGATATTGATAAGGAATTTTCTTGGTTGGCCAGCTTCCTCACTTAGTTATTTTTATCTTATTTCCCTCCATCAATTTTTTGAAGTTAATTGTGAAGTTAATTAAATATTTTATTGAGTTAGTGTGCATCTACGTTTTATGTGAGATTTTTTTTTTTTTTTTTTTTATAACTGAGTGCTTGGATCAATTTATGCACATATTTCGCAATTGAAGTGTATCCACATGAACCAATGCGAAATTTACTTTACAAATCTATACTATATATTAAACAAAATGGGGTTTTTAACTCTAATATTTGTGGGAGCTTCAATATCCCAATCTGAACTTTCTAAATTTTTTATTTAAAAAAAAAATTAGCATTTATTGATTTGGTCAAAATCCCCTGATCAGCATTTATTAATTTTTTTCAATCCACGTGTCTTTTCACATATCTGCATTTATTGATTGGTCAAAATTCACTAATCAGCATTTAAAATCCTTCTTACAAATAATTATATATACCCTTTTTAATTTCTCCCATACACTATGGTTGGTGATAAGATTGTTAAATTATCTTTATAAAAAATCTTAAAAAATATAATTTATATATTAAAAAAATCTAAAATAAATATAAATATTTATAATTATCATGTGCATATCACACGGGTAATAAACTAGTAATTTATTAATTTAATTACAAAAGATTTGAATTTCTCTCTCTTATTTGTATGTGAGTACATTTATGCGCGTGCATGCATGTTGACATATATTCAAGTTCCCAATGGATGACTATCCATATGTAAATAACTAGTCATGTCTAGTCTCCCTTTAGTAAAATGTTACTATGCCAATAAATAATAATAAAAGAGGTAAATTATGCAAATGATTATGTAGTTTACACGATATGTTAATTTAGTCTTTATTATTTTTATTTTTTTAATTTTATTCTTTAATTTAACAGATTGTGTCATTTTAGTCCAATAAATAACAGTTGTTAAGTTTGATAGATGGAAAGTTTATACAATGTGTCAATTGGATCTCTGTAGTTTACACAATGTATTAATTTGACCCCTATTGTTTTAATTTACTTGATTTTAACAGGAACCAAATTGACACATAGTTTTACTTTTTGTCTACCAAACCTAACAACTATTATTTATTTGACTAAAATGACAATCCATTAAATTAAAGGGAAAAATCGAACAAATTTAAAAAGTAAGAACCAAATTGACACAGTATATAAATTATAGAGACTATTTATATAATTTATCCTAATAAAAAAATATACTAGTCATGACAAACGGCATATTTCTTATACCCACTTATGGGCAATTGATGATCTAACACTTTCAATGGTGAATAACGTTATGGTAATCATTAACTAAAGACTTTAACTGATGGCTGGTATTGCAAACTCAAGTAGTTGTTCTTTGACTTGGAGGTTACAGCACTATGGAGATGTCAACTAATGGCCTAAACAATATCATGGTTTACTCTGTATGTACACAACTGGCATACATTGCACAAATAACATATCCATCTCCATTTGAAGTTTTTGATAAAGAAATAAATTTGCAAGTTTGATCAGAAATCTTGTGACTCACTAGTTATGAGGTCAAAAGTTCAAGCCTTGTCATAAGAAAGATTATCTTATCCCCAAACTACAACCTTTAATATATAAATTATCTTATCCCCAAACTACAACCTTTAATATATAAAAAAAATATATTTATACACATATGAGAGAGAAAGTGAGAGAGAAACGTGTCCTCAGTCTACTAATTTCTGAGATGTTGGCTTCTCAACTTTCACAACTACCCACAAAGCCTTTTGGTTAAAGCTCCATAACATTACCAATAAACAAATACTTTTTTTTTTTCCCAGCAGCATAAGCTGACTATAAAATACTATAGGTTTGTATTTGTTGCAACCACTTCTAGCTTTAGACTAATAACTTCCACATCTGCTTTGTTTTTGCCCACTGTTATTTTAGGGTGCCTTTAACCTTTTTTCACTAGGAAGTTTGCTAGTGCCTCCACACCAACCCCATTTTTACAACCTTCCCTCCAAATCCAGATTTAGCTGCCTAAAAATTCATAAATATTCTAATGTGACCCACATAAAGTAACATAACAAAAACCCAAAAGTTGAAAGTAATTGCATCAAAGTGGAATCCTTCTAGTTCAAATTATTCTTGCTTTTGTTTTACACCACTAGCTCAACCCTACTTTCTACCTCATTACATAAGCTTGAATAGGAAGAGAATCAACCTTTACATTAGTTTCTTTGTCTAACGTTCCTCTATTAGAGGGACTCTAGTGGTTATTGTCAAAATGGCAATACCATAGCTGTAATTTACATGCCAAAGCCTTCATTTGGCATTCTAATTTTGGGTTAAAATAGTCACAGAATAACAAAATAGGCTAAAAAATTAATAAGATAAAATGTCACATTTAAACCATAATCATTGCATTTTTTTCTTTCACAAAAGTCAAAAAAGTCAAAAAAATTCATTTCAAATGAGACTTTTTAGCCTAGGCTAAAATAGTTAAAAAAAGTCAAAAAACCAACCCAAATCTCAAACGAAGCCAAAGTATTACAATGACATCTTTAGCAATATTATTCTAATGGTGTAATATTTTTTTGCCTAATAAAAAAGGGTAGGAGGGGGTGACCAACCATAGCAATCCTCCTTTCCTGTGACCAGAGAAGCCCATACACCTACAAGGGAGCCCGATAGACGGGTCTAATAAAGTAGGGGTGCATGGGTTTTTGCCCAATGGATGTCTCACGTCCGAACCACTTATGCAAAACTCTCTTTTGGGTGAGTTGAACTAGCACAAACGACATTGTGAAATTTTGTGTCAAATTTGATACAAGATGGAGAGGGTGTTTCTTTTTTCTTTTTTTTTTTTGGCTAGGACAACTATAATATAGCAAATTATAACAACCATTATAAGCTCTAAGCCAAATTGATTCTCACCATTAGTTATCATCATCATCATCATCATCATCCTCTACATGAACATAGTGGAAAGCATGTAAACCACCTTGTGTATATGCTCATACCATTTTGTAAACTATACATGACTTCAATAAGAAGACCCATTTGCCTAATTCTTTATGGTCATTACATCGTGCATATATGCTTATGTATGCACATACACACATATATATATACATTGTCATACATATTCGTAGACTACCAGCAAACTCTCTGTGAAGATCGATTAGAAAATCTTTTCTTGTCCTGTGAAAACTAAGTTGTACTTGCCCATTTCCTCACGAGCATCAATATCATGACCTCCACAAATACGACCTAATTTGTAACTATGAACAAATGCACTTTTAGGGTTTATTTTAAACAAAACATGTATATCAATGTTATTAATCTTATCATCATTATCATTCAATGTTGTTAATCTTATCATCATTATCATCATCTAATTACTTTAACTATAACTAGACTGGACAAATTAAAATTGTTAAGATATAGTTAGTTGTTAGAAAGCAAAATTAATGTTAAAAAGTGTTAGTCGGCTGACAAATAACGATGTTCCACGCTTCAGAATATTTATAGATTATGATGGATGGCCGCTAATCTTTTCCATTATATTGGTGATGGACTAGGGCTTAAATCTTTAAAAACAAAAAGTGTTTGTTTTACCTGAAAATAATATAAATAATTATATATAGTTTTGTGTTTTATGTGGCGGGATTATTCATTCCCCTTTGACATGAGGAAACCCTAAGATAATTTTGTTTAGTTCAACCATGTCTCTCCAAATGACAAAAAGTTCATGGTTAATAAAAATATAATACAATAAATAACCACAACAACTCCATCATAGAAGGGTGTTTAAGCACTTTTTTATGGCATTGACTTGTTTGTTTGCACAATTTTTATTTGTCTCGCATGACAATGACAATGACAATGACAAAATAATAATAATAATAATAATAATAATAATAATAATAATAAGACATGAGTTTAATGAAAGCAACCCATATGAGCTTAGACATATGGCTGGTAATAGGGTAGGGGACCCCTAAATGAAAGGCACTATTATTTTAAGCAATCAAAATGGCCATCTCTCACCTTTTTCTGTTTTGGGTATATAAGTAAATTTGGGCCTTGGAGCATGACTCATCTCGAAGCTTAAATTCTTAGAGAAATGAGGGCTTCAATATTTATTCTTAATGATATAAATAATAAAATTACTTCAGTAAGAGTTAATGAGTTAGTGGTCAAGAATTTAATATAGTATTAGAATAGACTATAAATCTTATGTTCATCTTAAAGTTTAAATTGTTAGAAAAATAAATGATGGTATTATTATTTACTAAAAAATCTAATAGCAACAATCTCTAGTGGATTTGCCATTTTGATAACGCTATACACATAATTTGACCCCTTGCATTAGTCAATCCTATAATTTCACATCGTTGCTTTAATGGTAAAAAAAATGTGTGTTATTTTTTTTGTTATAATTATTTTCTTGCATAATGCTGGGGAGAAATGCCATTTGTAAATCACATGACAAAAGAAATAGTAAGAAATCGTCCTATCAAATTTGACAAAAGTAATGTTATATAAACAAAATTTATATATAAAAATTCATACAAAATGATATGTCTGTGAAAAAAAAAAAAAAAAAATTTATACACCCTCAGCATAAAGAGACTATTAAAACACAATTATTTTTTTATTTTTAAATTTTATGAAACTTGAATATTTTGAAGTTGACATGGGATGTTAAGGAGAGGTGAGAATGGAAAAGTGGCGTGGATGGCACGTCAATTTGCCCCTAGCTAGCTACTTATATTGGACCACTGTATATGTGTACCAATTGATGCTTGCCTTCACAACCTAAAACTCTCTCTCTCTCTCTCTCTCTCTCTCTCTCTGTAACATATACATAAAATAGTATACTTTGAAGTATATCTACATTGCAAGGAATAATTTTCTATTCACACAAACAGCATATTATGTTTGGGAAAAATTGAAATTGATTCCATATGCTTTCTTAATTACTCAAAACTCTCTTTTGACCTGTATGATTGATAAGTATATACGATTTGTGAATATATTTATGGTGTAAATGAAATGATTTTCTATTCATTCAAAATAAGAATATTTGACTTATATGTACTTCAAGAAAACTGGAATATCAATTTAATCAAACAAGAAATGCAAAGATGAGATAAACTATAATACTCCCAACATCAACAATTCCATTGTAAAGATTCAAATTTGTTTTCATTGTTTTAAATTATAACTATCATTATTATCATTATAACTAGTTTGTTTTGTATATTTTAAACTTTTTTTATTAATTTTTTAAGTTTACATTTTAGCGTGAATAAGAGTAGTCGAATGATAGGTGGCTAGCTTATAACCCATGCAATGATCAGAAATGCAATGATTATTCTATCACTAAAAAATTTTAAAAAAAATTACAAATAGAATTATTATTTACTATTATAAAAAAAATAATTATTCCACAGAAAAATTAAAGAAGGACCATTTCATTTAATTTCATCTAAAAACACTAGCTAAAAACAATCAAACACAAGCAAATTTTGAGACAGACATCATGGATGAGCAAGCTTGAGCTACAACTTTTAGACATTTATATGGTGTTTTGGAAAGTCGATAAAAAGTTAATTTTTTGATTTTTTTTGATTTTTTGATGACTTTTGTGGGAAAAATCTGTCTTTTTAGTGATTTTTTTTTTTTTTGTGTAAAAAAGTTAAAAAGTCAAAAAACAAGTTATGTTTGAAAAAAACTCAAATTTGAGACACATTCAAGGTATATATTACACACCCACCTGTAAATAATAATAAAAAGATTTACAAAAGGTAAATATTACATGATAGGGAACCTTTTAAAACATATGTTTAGTAGCATAACACAATTTTATTCTATTCTATTCTATTTATTTATTTTTCAATCAAAGGGAGGGGAGAGCCGAACTCATAACCGTTCTAATACAAATTCGAATGATTTATTCCTTTTATTTATTCAACTGTGGTGGGTCCCATTCTTAATTACACCACATTCCTAATTTTTGTTCTATGCATCATGTCTATGCACGCAAGTTTTATTTATATTTTTTTTATTGGGTTTGGTTCCCTCCAGTTAGACGGATTGGAAGGTGCTATTAGATCTGTGAGATCTATTATATATTTTGTTTTGATAATTTAAATTGTTCAATATGTAAAAATCGTCGAATGATATATATTTATAAAAAATTACGTTGATAGAGTATCGATAGTTACGTAATCAAATCAGTTTTATATAATAAAAAAAATAAATGGTGAAAAAATAAACGATTGACAGAAATCTAATCCGATGAAATAACTATCGTTATCCGATCAAAGCGATTGTTTTCAGACATATAATGCTCGATGAGTTTTACACATTAAATTATTCGGATTCTTGAAACGAGACCCGTAATGGGGCCCTCATGAGCCAACAACACCCTCCAGTAAGCGAGTGAAATAACTCGAGGAGAATTTTGTAGGAGCTGTTGGAATTAAACTAGAGCCATTAAAAAAAGGAAAAGCAGTGAAATAACAAATATTTACTATTTGGAGAGAGAACAAGTAAGAAAATATAAACAAACAAGAAAACCAATTTAATAATAACTACACAAACATAATTTTTATATAAAAATTTCATATATAATGATGCGAAATACATCCACTATTGTTGTTCATAATTTCAAAATTACTAGTAGATGGAATTTATATACAAAATTGTGTTTGAGAATTTTTCAAACTGGTTTATGTGACATACTCCAAGTTTGAGATAAGCAGCTTCAACCCAGGATTATAACTCTAGTAAATATAGGTGCACAAAATTCATGCATATAAATATTTTTAAAAAAATGTGTAATTAAAATTTAACTCTTTTATAGTAAAATTCATATTTTAAATACCCATACATAAAATATTCAGAGAGTATACATAAGTCGGACTAAAGTGACTTGGACTTGGGGTTTGCATAGAGCCCAAGACATATTCGGCCTGTGCTCTACTATTCTTCTTACAAGCAATTACTCATATTTATTTTTTTATTTAAAAAAAAAAAAAAAAGAAAAAAAAAAGAAGGGGAAAGAAGAGGAGGAGGAGGATTTGAGCTCCTGACATTTAACTTGTTTGGATAAGCTTTTTTTACGTGTTTATTTTTTTTTTTTTTGGGCTTTTGGATTTTTACTTTCAATTTGGACTTTCAGTAAAGAAGAACCCACACTAAAGGGCTATAAAAATGCTGATAAAATGGATTTTAAAAAAAAAAAAAACTACTAGAAAAGTTACTAAAAATGTTGATCCAAACAAAAAACGAGTGGCTAAATAGGAACTATCCAATCCCGTTAGGTAGCTTGAATTCATTTAGGCTTGAATGGCTCGATGTGCCCAAATAACGTCATTTTGGCATCTTTTTTTTTTTTTTTTTTTTGTTCCCTTTGTCCTCTGTGTTTCTAGATCTTCTTTTTTTTTTTTTTTTTTCATAACTCAAAATCTAAAAAAAGAGATAGAGGAGAGACAAGAGATAGAGCAGAGAGGATAGGAAAAATCAAACAAGAAAAAAAAAACAAAGGAAGAAAGAAACAGAAAGAAAAGAGAGAAGAACAGAGAAAGAAGGAGAGAAGGAGAAAAGGAGAGGAGGAAGAAGAAAAGAAGAACAGATCTATGTGTGTATACACATAGATTTATCTGTATATACACATACTGTGCTGGTTAGATCTGTGTATTCATAGATCTCTATATATAAGAGAGAGAGAGAGAGCCCACTGCCGCAAATCCCTTTAGCGCCGCCATTAATGTCGCAATTTAGAAGGAAGAAGAAGAAGACCAAGGCAGAGGAGGAGAGATAGAGAGAGAAAGGTCGGGCCAATCGAGTCCCATTTTTTTCGAGCTACGAAGCTTTATTCGGAACTACTTGACCATCAAGTCAACAATTTTTATATTTATTTTTGATTCATATATTTAGGGTTAGTTTGGGATGTTCTAAAAAAGTGCACTTTTTGACTTATTGGCTTATATGGGTTGGGTTTGGGTTGGGTTTGATGTGATGTGTTAGAGAGGTACTGTGATTTAAATAAGATGATGTGACTTAAATAGGATAGTGACTTTTTGACTTTTTGTATTATTTAAGTTATGCCAAACTTGACCTTAATTTTAAGTGCTGAATTGAATTATTAAATCTCATGGATGGAAAGACGCACGATCATATCCTTTACCATGCTTGATGATGGGCTCAAGTCTCGCCCCTCTCCATCCCTTTATGTTACCAAACATTTATAACATTTTTCACTTCAACTTTCATACATCTACAATAATTTTGATCCATCGCATTTAGATTACATTTCAATCGCAAATGTCACTTTTATTGTTTATCAGTGTGTTTCTTTCGGGATAACCTTTGTGCTTTTTCTACTTACATGAACTGCAGAAATCTTAAAAAGAATTAGCACAAACTGATTCAATAGGGCCCTCTAAATCCAATGGAAAAAATACTAGAAAATGTTTTTTTTTTTTTTTTGGTTGTGCTGAAGCAGGTATAAAAAAACAGAAAACAGAATACTTTAGTCTCATCCAATAATATTATCTCAAGCAGTTTTCCATCATCTTATTTTCAAATGGAATCGCTTGTGACTTCTTCACAACAGATTCTCATTCCTTCTTTTATCTTTTCTTTTAACACCGCTCATTCATCTCAATATTCTCGTTTTGCTAAAGGTACACTCCACATATTTTTTCTTAATCCTATTTAACCTAAACCCTATATATTTTAAAGTATATCTCCACAATTTCAACTTAAAACTTTCTTGTTTCATGAACTAAAATTATATCGTCCACAAATAATATACACAAAGGAATATCATCCTAATAAGGACATGTTGTTGATCCTTGACATAAAGCTATTTTTATTGGAAATATACTTATTTCTTCCCGTTACGGTTCTCACACTAGTCATCATTCCAACGTGCATGTCATTAATTACATCAAATTATCTAACTAATACTCAGTTTTTTTCTCAAAACTCTCCACATTTCCTCTGTGGAGACCCTAACATATTATTTTTATCGGTTAATAAACAACTCAAGGCAATCTTTTTTCTTTTCCTCATATTGTCCACACTAAATGAAATTAATTCATAGCATTCACAACTCACCAAAGTTACATTAGCCACCTATGATCAATAGTCTTTCATTGGGAAAAAATAAAAAAAGGCAACACCTAAAAAAGTGAGAAAAGCCAAACTGTCCAAAATAACGAAAACTAAACGCAATTAGGCCTTAATAAATGCGTTGATGCTTGTGAAGGCATTATTCCAACTCACCAATAATAATTCAGAAAATACTACCACAAAAGACCCGTATGTCTTGGCCTTTCGACGTCTATAACACCCTCTTAAACCAAATCAACTGACAATACACCATAAGCACATCACAGCATTCCTCAATACAAAGGTGCCATTGTGCATCAATCATATTCAAAGTTTATAGGTCCAACGAAAGAGTCCAAATCGTTGAAACTACGGGTCACTTCAACACTATCAGTTTGGATGATCCTGCTTTGGTTTGTGTCAGAATCAAGTCATCGGTATGTATAAATATAATGTCCTAATATGGACTGGAGTTTATCTGAATGAATCATTGTAACTTGCAACAGTTTTAATCCTAGAATCATTTGTAAGGCTTATAACCTGATAGTTCAGAATTGCACTTTTCTTAAATACTAATTGTTTCCCATGTACTAGCTATGATGTAGGTCACATTCAAATGACTCAAGCCCTGACAACAACCTCAAACAAAGCAATGTTTTTGCTTAAGGTTCAACTAAAACCTAGTTTCAGGGGTCTTAGCAAGCTGGGTTTGCATCCAAACAGAGCAAGATTGGGTGAAGAAAATCTGTAACTAGTATCTCATAGCTTACACAAAATTTAGCAATCAATGTGTGCAACAATAACAAATTCAATCAACTCCATTGTCTCTAATATGGTCTTCATGTGAGGTGCAATAGGAAAACTAATTAAAAGGACCAAGACATTTAAGGTTTGATCCAAAGAAAGATTGGCTGATGGAACAGGGAATATAAAAGAGTCCTTGGATGAACTGTGTTATAGAAACTGAGCTATCTTGAGTGACTCCCTATTTCATGGAGTGCAACTTTTCTTATTAGCGATGGATAAGTGATACTAGTCGGCTTTTATTTATTTCTTTTCCCACTTTCTAGTACTTCCTTCAGTTCTCTCATTCCCCAATTTATTATCAAATTTGTCTCTCCCATAAGTTCCCCAGAAAATAGTCCTATCTTGGTTTCTAGGTTGCCCAACATCATATCACATACCAATTATGCAGCATAAAATAAGAATCAACCACTTCTATGCTATTTCTAACTCTTCTATGCTATTTCTAAAAAACCAGAAGTTTTACATGGTTGTCTCATTTTTAACAATATGTCTTGATGACAAACTTCGATAGCATCACATTATAAAGCAAGGACACTTACAAATCAGACATACAAGACAATACGGACAATTTAGCATGGTGATTTATATATATATTTTTAAATCATGGCACGTGGCATGGACAACAATCATGAATTCTTCATTTTTACATTACAATCAAAATAGAAAGAAATCATTTTGCACATTACCCAAATTACATATTATACGTATCATAAACAGAAATAAAACACTTTAAACTTGGTCACATAAAATTCTCATAACAAGAAATTGAATGCAAACAACAACAGAATCCAAAAATTAGGAAGTAGCTATTATGAACAACAGAAAAACTAGATTTTATTAATCACATGTCAATAGCCAACACAGAATTAGAAAGTAAAATATAACTGTTTCTTTACTCCAAAAACAGATCCAAAGAACACAAACCCACAAAACATACAGTCACAACAACAACCATAACACAAATACCATCCTCATCATCATCAAACTAAACATGAATTTTCAAAACAATTATGTTTCCAGATCTGTTATTTCTTGTTGTTGCTTTTACCTCCGGCATTGCCTGCAGCCCCTGCAGCCTTCTTTGCAGCCTTCTCTTGAAGCGCCTTCGCATCCCTATATATATACATAACAATAAACAAAACAGAAAACCCTAATCAAGATTAAAATTTAGGATTAAAATTTAAACCTTTCACGTAACAATAAACAAAATTGAAAACCCTAATCAAGATTTAAATTTAGGATTAAAATTTGAACCTATCACGTAACAATAAACAAAACAGAAAACCCTAATCAAGATTTAAATTTAGGATTAAAATTTGAACCTTTCACGTAACAATAAACAAAATTGAAAACCCTAAAAAAGATTTAAATTTAGGATTAAAATTTGAACATTTCACGTAACAATTAAAAAAACAGAAAACCCTAATCAAGATTGAAATATAGGATTAAAATTTGAACCTTAAAACTGAAAACCCAAATCAAGATTGAAATTTAGGGTTAAAAATTGAACCTTTCGCGACGCTGTTCAGGGGTCAAGCCATCATCTTTGCCCTTGCCTTTGCCGCCGTTTCGAGCCTGAGCTCTTTCGCGATCACGTTCTCTCTGGTTACCGCGTTAGATCAAGAATCAAGGAAAAAAACACAAGAACCAATCGATATATACATATGTATATATATAAAACATATACCTATATATACACAATCAGCGAATCAATAAATTGGAAACATCCAAGTTGCGAATCATACATGGATTTTTGGTGAATTGATTTGAGAATTGAATAGTGAATTGATGAGATGAAAAGAAAAAAAATCAACACTGTTGATAATTAAAAAAAAATAGATAAAAGAAAATTGAAAGAAAGGTGATTTGGGATTTGGGATTTTGGGTTTTCGATTTGAGAGGATATGAGTCATCGCGAAGCTGCCGAAAGGTTCGCCGCTGTTGAAATTCTTCACACAAAGAGGAGAGAGATGTGATGTGTGTGGTTGAAATTGAACAGCCTCTGGTTTTTTAGAGAGAGACTACGTTGGCCCCGTTATCAAATGTTATGTTAGGTCGGTTTAGTAGAATTTATAAGTTGTTTATTTTAATTTTTAGTTTAATTTAAGGTAAAATATTATATTTGGTATAGTTTAACTTAATTAATTTATAATTTAAATTAAGTTATTTCTTAGCTTATCTTAAAAGTTGGTTAGGGGTGTGTAAATTTTTAACTTAAACGCGCAGTTAGTGTGGAGGACTAAAATTACTTAAATGCCCTCATCAATACCCAAATTTTAATATTAATATTAATTAAAAAAGAAAAATTGTATATTTCTAAAGAAAAAGAAAAAAATCAATATTAATTGGTATTAATTATTAATAAATTAATATTATATACTTTTGTAATAAATTAATTATTAATTGATACTAATTAATAACAATTGTTGACTTTTAATATTAATTGACACTAATAAAAATTAATTATTAATATTAATTTATACTAATTAATAATTTTAGTATTAATTGAGACTAATTAAGCCATTAATTGATACTAATTAATAATTTTAGTATTAATTGATACTAATTAAGCAATTAATTGATACTAATTAATTTGTAATGGAAAAAAATTGTAACAATAATACTTCCATTACATTTTTATCAAATGTATCAATTTTTTTATTAATTGATACTAATTATATTAACTTTTATTAATGAAATAATTTTTTTAAAATTAAAACTGAAAAAAAATGACAAAATAATCATTTTTATATCATATAAGGGTCGAAAAGACAATTATACAGTAAAAAACTATTTTACAGCTTATTAACCAAACATTACTCTGCTGCTTAAATCCAAATCTCACAGCTGCACTAAACAGATTAACAACTTATGTTCACAGCTATAAACCATAATCTGTTAAGTTATAATCTATAATTACTTTTCCACAGCTCTACCAAATGGGGCTATTAACGCGTCGTTTGACGAGTGATTTTTTTAGTTAAAAAGTCATTAAAAAAATTAAAAAGTCAATAATTTATATTAAAAAAATTAAAATTTTCATTTTCTCTTACTTTTTATATACCTTTTCGTAAAAATTCAAAAAATCATTCCAAATATACTATTTTTTTTTACATCATATTTTAGTCAAAAAACTAAAAAATTACTAAAAAACAAACGAGGCCTAAATGTCTTGCTGTAGTGCTAATGGCATATGCAGTAGGTGTATGTACAGTTCGCTTGAAGAAACTAATGTTGTGTTGGCTGATAAACATGCCGCCCTGTAAGCTAAGTATGAAATTAAGTCCTCAGATGAAAGGATGATTCTGCTGGGTATTTCCAATCCAAACTTGAGGCAAAGGGAACCATTCTATATGCTGATCTTGAGAACCTAGATGATGAAAACTAATCTGTACTCTATTAATGCAATGTTTAGTGCCATCTGCGATACTAACTAAGGCTAGGGTTGTTAAAGCTGTGCTCCAACCGGGTGGAACTATGTGTTGTTCAATGTATGACTTACTGGCTCCTGTATCTATCATGGCATCTATACTAAGGGTTTTTTCTATAAATTTAATTACAGAAGAAATCTCAATTAAATTTGACTTGGGTATAACAGGATAATTAAATGGTAAATATGTATTATCTGATTTTACTTGAGAGTATTGGCTAAAGAGTTGAGAATCAACTAAGTTGACTATTTCTAGAGAATTTCATATGTTCTTCAATTAGTTTATCTTTTAAAGGATATTTATTGTGAAATTATTCTAACTGCTGTTTGAGTTGTCTATTTTCTAATTCTAAACATTCTATGTCAAAACTAGTCTTAGTTTCTATCTCTCGTATTTGTAATTTGAGTTCTCTTACTTGTATTTCTAATTCTCTAATTGTTAAATGTAATTCTCTATTTTCTATACTATGGTCTTCTCTATTATTTTCTAACGTTATCTTATGCGTCATGTTTAATTTTTCAAGACAGACTATATAATAAGTTATACTACATAATAAACACTGAGCCCTCTAATCTTTAGCTGGAAACCAATTACAATAACTGCATCTAGTGGTATCAAATCCTAGTCCTATTTGAAAATTATGCTGACATTCAGTATCTGCATTACATTCCATTATAAAGAAACTATCATGAGAACGAGTTGTTCCTATTTCTTGATTGAGTTGTCCTAAGAGATTATCTATATCTGTATCACTTTCTGAATCACTGCCTGAACTTATGGCTTCTATTTGATATTCATAATCACTGACTATACTATATACTTCTAAATCATCACTATTTATGCTGACGATATCTTCTTCTAAGTCTTCTATAACATGTAGCCTTTCTATCTGTTTGTTAGTATTGGGCCTTTGTCTTTTTGGGCAGTTTTTTGCAAAATGATTGGGTTCTCCACATATAAAACAATTTCATTTTTTACTGTTGGGTTTTCTAACATATCTCTGTTTTCTTTTATCTTTTTCTTCATTGGGTAGTTGCTTATACTTTATCCTATTAAAAGTTCTGCTTTTTCTAATGAATTTCTATTTCTTCTATGGTTTTCTATATTTTTTCTTCCAATATTTTTCCTTTTTATATTTTCCATATTTTTTTGTATTTTTTCTTATTATATTTATCTTCATATTGCTGAGGGGTATATATTATGCTACTACAAAAACCATAATTTTGTTTTTTCAAATCTTTTTGTATTTTAACCTCTAAACATTTTTCTCTAAGCCTATGGAAGGTAAAAACTATTCTAGGTCCTATTCTTAAGGTTCCTTTTATTTTTACTTCTCCTGAGGCTATTTGGGCTGGTAAGTTTGCATAATAAATTGACCATTTATTTTTTATCTCTCTTCCTAGTTCTCCGGGTAATTTTCTAAAATATTTATTTCCTATTTCTTCATCGAAACTTTTTCCAGTTCTGGCTGCTATGGCTAAATATTCTTTGCTAAAGGGTACAATATATTTCCAACTTCCTAATGTCATCTGATCTAATTCAGTTAATGCTATGCTCTGAGTGTAAGTATTTCGTTTAGAATGGTCATATCCTATAAGTATTTCTTTTATAAAACTAGTGAAATTCCATGGGTTATCTCCTCGTTCTTTAAGCTGTCTAATTATCTCTTCATATTTTTCTTTAAATGTTAAGTAAATATTAAAAGCCGAATCTCCTAAAAGTGTCTCCATATATTCCCACATATCTGTTGATTCAAAGGGATTACTCATCCATGCCTTTACGACATCTTTTTCCCATCTTTCTATTACTTCTTGCCATATCTGAGGGTCGAATCTAGCTAGGTCTAAAAGGGTTCTTTGGTTATTAGCTGGCTATAATTGTATACTCATATCTGGTTGTTTACGCTTTCCATGAAATCTATAACTTTTATTCGGGTCTGCTTTACTTTGTCCTGAACTGGCTAATGGTCTTCTTCCTCCTATTGCATAATGCATTGGTTCTACGGGATCTTCTACAGCTGGTTGTTGGTTACTAGTTCCGAAGCTCTCTGTATTCATGTAAAATGTATCTTCTAAATTGGATTGTTCTGGTGTTCTAAATATTTTGCTAGGATGTATTTTATCTTCTATGATATCATTTACATATTCAATATGAAATTCTTGATCTAAAAATGATACTGTTTCATCATGGGTATCTCTTCTGGTTAAGTATTCATAATATCTAGCATCTAATATTTTATTCATGTCAGTTAGGGTGAAATTTTCTAAGTCTATCTCATCAATATTATATATTTTATTTTGTGAGATTGTCTTTTCTTCTGTCATTACATAAAGCTGATTTATTTCACTACGATTATCTTGATTTTCTTCTCTATCTATGCTACTGAATTAATCATCTTCCGATTTTTCTGGTGCTACATAAGTATATTGAGTAAATCTTACCGCATAATTTCCATCTGCTGCTTGATATAATAAATTGTCTTGAGGGGCTAATCTTTTTTGTCCTAAAAAGTCTCATAATTTCCAATCTAATGCTGCATTATCTTTAGAATTAAATTTTTTAGCTGGTAGTGCCTTTATTCCTTTTGCGCCTAATAACTTGACTATCTGATCATTCGTGAGTCTATAGTGAGTATTACTTTCTGAGACTGCTAAGCCTAAAAATCCTGTACAGACTAATAAATTCTTTTCTCCTTTTTTCATTTTGTATCCTCTACTTTTTATTCCTATTTTTATCTTTTTATGAAAAGTTGAGGTGGGTTGTAAAAAATCTGGTGTAAAATAAACTATTCCTCCTTTTGAATTCATATCTAATTCATAGCTGTCTAAAAGACTTTGTCTTACATCATTAAACCTATCATCATAAAGACATACAAAAACTTTAGTTCCTAAATTCTCTCTAGTTAAAGCTTTAACTCCTACTACAACTAATCCTAAGTGGGTCATTTTAAGGTGTTCATTTACTGCATATTTATAGCTTTCTCTGTCTATTAAATTTAGCTCTATTTTATCATCTTCTTGTGTTACACTAATCATTTGTTCACCATAGTGTTTAAATAGATATTGTTTTTTATGAGTCTTGCCTAGCCTATATACATATTTAGCTGGAATTAATTCCAGTTTTTCTTTCTTGAATTTTTATATTTGTTGTTCTACATCTATAAATTCTTCCATTTTAATATCTCCATCCTCATTACGCTTTTTGCTACTAATTCCTTTTATTAGCTGTTTAAACATTTTTATTTACTGTAAGTTTTACAAACGGATTTCTTTGGTAATTTAAACTTTTCAAAATATCTAGCTATGTCTTCTTCGTTTACCTGAGATTGAGGTTTATTTGTTTGTCCTTCTACTCGTTTACCCTTTTAAAATATTATTTTTTCTAAAGAAGCTAGACGATTTTCTAAGCTGTGTAGCTGTTTTGATAAATATTCAAATTTTTCACACAATCTAATTAGAAATAAAATTTCTATATTATTTTGTCTCACCGATATTTTATCTGACTGATTTATACCCTGATAGCTACTAATTCCTTCTGGGTTATTATGAAAATCTTCTGCCTGTTTTAAAATAGTCTGGTAATCTCTATTAGCTTTTTTATCATTACTCATAAACTAAGATCTTATTAGTTGTTCTAAAATTTCTAATTTCTGTTTTAAATTATCTTGAATTTGGTTGATTTGTTCTATTTGTTTAGCTATTTGATTTAGCTGGCTATGAGTTTGTTCAATTAATTTTCTAAATTCTAACTCTATTTGTTTTGAGCTGCTAGTATTTTATGGCTGAGATTAAAGTTTCTATTTCTAGCTTAGTGGGAAATTTTTCTAAATTTAAATCCGTTCTTTTTTGTAAAATTGAACTACACTGGTCTTGAATATAGTCTAATTTTTTTTATCTTGATCTTTAATTATGCTACGATTATTACGAAGATGCTCTACAGATGAAATAAAAAAATTACTAATTCTATCTATGTCCTTTTTAATATTTTCTGCAAAATTAATTTGATAATCTATGATACTATTTAACTGAGGATTATTTTCACTATGAAGTTGATGTGTAAAAGTATCTTCAAAATTACAACGAAATTTATTTTTATTTATACTAAGACGATGATTATGGTTGCTGAGTTCTAAATCTAGATATTCTACTTTTTTCATACACAAAATTAAGTCCTACTTTAAAATTATTAAAAGCTACTATAACATGAAATTTATAACTAAAATGTCTAAAAATAAAAACTACTCTATTACCATAAGCAAAATGCATAAACTAACTTAAACTGTCCTAAAACCGAACGCTGCTCTGATACCAATTTTTTGGGGAAATGAGTTAGTGGTCTACCACTATTTTGAAATTGAGCTGAGAATTATCAAATTAATTCTACAGTTATGCTAATAGGTCTTCAAGCTGTTGTATGGCTAGTCTTAAGGCTTCTTGTTTTACAGTTAGCTGTTTATTTATCTGAGAAAATTTTAAACTGTAATTTTCTAAAGATCTGCCAGAAGCTAATGATAAAAGAAACTGATATCTTGATATTTGATCTTCTAATTCTTGTATAAGTTCAGTACTAATTTTGATTTTAATCCTAAGTTTTTCTTCTAAGGGCATAAAGTTTTGATTTTTTAAATTTCTTTTATAGACAATATTTCCTTAATATTTCTACTCGGGTTGCTCTCCTTTTATTCTAAAATTCTTTTTCTTTAGCAAAAACTATTTTTAGGCAATGTTTATTTTCATTACATGTACTCCCACCTTGAAGCTAAGCCTCGTTCAACATAGTATATCTTTATTTTCTAATTTTTTACCTTTTCCTTTCTGTCTACAATTTGCCCTCCAACGCCTAACCACGGCTCACACGGGCTCTTCAGCTAAGGTCACTCAGTAACAAAATAGAAAATAGCAGATACTACGAAGGTACAAAGCATGTAATATTAATGAGAAAACAAGCATTCCATAAACTTAGTTTTTCCCAAAAAGAAAATAAATATTTAGAATAGAAGAGTTACCCTTTTGAAATATTTAAGGAAAAAGAGAAACTACTCACACTTCATATTAATAAGAAATATACTTACAAAGATTATATTACAGACTCTGAAATTCTGAAAGACTTAGTACACTTAGAGGGTTTTGAGAGAGGTTTGGAAATTTTTTACAACGCAGAGTGAAGGGGTGTTTTTCATTCTGCTTCATCTGTTGGCAAGCATGCCAATTTACATAACTCAAAAAGAAAATAAAACAAAGCTTCAAATCTTTGCCTACGTCTAAATTATCCTAAGGAGTCAAAACCTAGGCTATCCTATTCCTTAGGCTTTTTGAAAATTGAAAAAGGACAAAACTATATATATATGCAAACTTTTGACTCATATCATTATTATAGATAAATTTTATCAATAAAGGATTATGATAATGATATTGGGTACTGCTTTTGGGCCCCATCGCATATCATTCAATCCTCCTTTTTTGACAAAATTTTGACACTATAATTTATTACAAGACACGTATAAAGATTTTCGTAGCTTTTCTTTAATAAAGCAGGATAAGAGATATCTACTTTATTAAAGTAGTGAGTGAAGGAAAATCCTTATTACTGACAGACTCAAATAATTATAGACACAAAATATTTACAAAATCCTTTTTGTCTTTTCTTGGTATGCATTTTCTGATATTTGAAGAGAAGCTTTATCTTCTACTGATTTTGTCTTCTTCTGTTGGGGCGCCAATTATTGATGCTGACCCAAAGAGTGATGCTTCTAGGCGGGTTCTTGGAGGATTTGCAAAATTTAAAGAGTCAAGATCGTGGAACTAATAGAATATTTTTAAAATATTGTAGGAGTCTTGTAGTGGACACCTTTTTTTTTTTTTTTTTTTTTATCCGTACATTCTGTCTACGAGGTCGTCTAGGTCTGCTGCTGAGAGTTGGTCGTAAAATTCATCTCCACCTCCCATGGGTGGTTCATCGTACCATTCTTAATCATTTTCTCCCATCACCGGTGATTCATGAGAGATGTCATGCTGATAGTTAGGGTACTGACTTTCATCGACAAATGTCTCTTTGCTAAAGGGATATCTTGGGATGACTAAATTACAATGTATCTTCTGATGTCTATCTTCACAAACTAGATGCCCATAGTTTCCATTATATGCTAATAGAGAGTTGCTAGCAAATTTTCTCCATTTATTGAGCTGGTCTTTGAGTGGAAATCTTCTGCATGACCAGGGTCTCCTATTGAAAAGTCCTGGATATCCTGGGAATGTAGAGGTTCCTCTGAGGTATACTTTGTGTTTAGCTGGATTGCACCATATTCCCTTCCACTCTAGTAGTCTGCTATCTATCAATGCTTCTACATACGGATGATGTTCTTTCATTACGCACAATACTGCATGAGCAAGCTTATGTCCAAAGTTATCTGTCTGATCTGGATCTGAGAAAATTAGTCTGGAGACAAAGCCGTAATCTAACAATTTTGGGGCTGTTAGATAACGTGTTTCACCTCTAATCTCTATCTCCAATGGCTCAAATGTAGCTAGATTTATCTGCCAAAGGCAAATGCTGAAGTCTAGGTTACACTGACATCTACCAAAATGTTCGGACCTCTTTCTGCATTTTTCTTCTTCTAAGCAGGGTTGCTCTTTATCTTCATAGGTATAGGTCCATTGATAACCTAGGCCAGGGCAATCAATTCTTGCTATGGAGAGATCCTGAAGAAATTGCTGAATAATGACTAGCTCGCTATTTCTGCTATCTTCGGCTAAGGTGTAAATATAGGGTTTTAGGTCTTCTATTGCTTGGCTTTTCTCACAAAAAGATCGAATGATAGAATGCCTGAAGAAATACATTTTAGCACTCAATTGGTCAAATTCCTCACTGGTGAGTCGTTTGATTTCTGGGTTTGGTAAGTAGGTAGGTGTTTTTTCTGGAGCGAATTTTTTAAGCTGGTGAGTTAGGGTTCGAACGGTTGTTCTCAATTGTTTTTCTTCATCTCGGAGCTGGTCTAGCTCTTCACTGACTCTTTTGCCTTTATTCATAATTTTCTTGAAATTTCTGGAAAGACCTTCACAATGTCTGCACATCTGGAGAGGATTTTGGATTTTGAGAATCTGTCTGAGGGTTAGAACTACTACTGCCTGTACTACTGTTTCCAATTATCTGGCTAACTGGAACTCCACTAGTAACAAGAACGGTTGACCTCATCTTGCTTAATGTGTCTAGGTAATCTTTCGCTATCTGGCTAATAAAATAACTGGTTCCTATTTGTCTTCGGGCATAGGTACTGGCTGACTCTAAATCATAAAATCCTTTAAACTGGAGTATAGGAAAATTTTTAACTAAGGGGTCTACTTCTATCGGTCATGGTAAATACCAGGCTTGGTTCCTTTAGCTACTACATAGAAAGAAAAACTTTTAGACAATGGTTTGTTTTGGATTTTTGAAAAATATATACTGAGAGAGTTTAGGGTTGAAAGGCGTTTAGCTGGGTGGTTCTGACTGTTCCAAAGGTTATCTAAAAGACATTGTTGAACTGGGTCTAACTCAATCCCTGTTAAAGGTCTGAACTTGGTTCTGCCTTCATGAGTGGGAAGAGAAAATCCCCCAAAGTTCATGGTCTTGCTATTCTCCATTATCTGCACAAAAATTAAACTGGTTATCTTCTTTTTCTAAATAAATTTTTCTACTTAACCAATCTGTTAACCTATTATCACTTCCTTTAATATGCACAAATTCTACTTTATATCCTCGTTCTACTATACAATCTAAAAATTTTGCCCATCTTCTAGTACTTAATTTACGCTCGTTAAATTTGTTATGAAATCTAACTATGGCTTCACAATCTGTTCTAATTATAAAAGGTTTGTGCAAAAATAATCTAAATTTATTTATTACATATACTACTCCTAATATTTCGAAATCTAGGCTGGTCATGGTCGTGTCTTTTTCTTTGAACTTTCCAGAACTATATCTACAAATGCGTTCTTTATTTTTGCTATTATACTTACTAGGTTTAGCTAATAATATTGTTCCCTATCCTAATTGACTTGCGTCTGTTTCTATGACTATGTATTCTGATTCTAAGGGAAGTTGTAGGTCTGGTAGATTTTTACAAATGTCTTTTAGTTTTCTAACTAGAGCTATATCTTGCTGATTGAAATATTTCTGTCCTGTGGGTGTGGTCTTACTATAAAGGGGTCCTATTATTTTACTAAGGTTAGGAATATACATTCGTGCATAAGTTAAAATTCCTAAAAAAGATTGAAGTTGTTTTGTATCTTTTAATTTATCTAGATAGTCTAAAATTTTCTTGACTATATGAGGTTGTAACCTAATTTTTCCATCTCCTAGCTCCATTCCTAAGAATTCTGTGTAAGGTTTATTTAATACCATCTTTTTCTTGCTAATTATTATTCCATTATTTATGAATTCCTCTAATGTTATATACAAATGATCTTTGTGACTATTTTTATCTGGACTGAATATTAATATGTCATCTATATATACTAGTATAAAACTATATTTATTAAATATACTATTCATTTTACGCTGAAATATGGAAGATGCATTTTTTAATCCAAAAGGTATAACTAGCCATTCATAATGTCCTTGAGGGCAACAGAAGGCTGTCCACGGTATGCTTTCCTTTTCCATTTTTATCTGCCAAAATCTTGACTTACAATCAAATTTGCTAAATATCTTTGCTGTCTGTATTCTATTTATGAGTTGGTCTTTATCTGGTATATTATATTTATCATTTTCTGTATTATCATTTAATCTTTTATAATTTATAACCATTCTAACTTTTCCTCTTTTTGTTTTTGCATGATTTCTAACCATAAATGCTGCGCTCCTATGCGGACTATTACTAGGTCTAATTACTCCTAAATCTAGTAATTCCTTAATCTGTGTTCTAAATTCTTCTATATCTGCTGGCGTATGGTCTATATGTGCTGATGTAATCTTATAATCTTTATTTTTTATATCTAAACTAGCTAAAACTTTATTTCTTTCCCAATATTTCATGGGTTGTTCTCCTAAAATTTCTGTTGTTTCAGCTAATCTTATTATCTCATCTAAATCATTTTCTGTTCTTCTATATATTGGTTTTTTCTTTAATTTCCCTATTTTAGCAAAAATTAATTCTAAGTTAACTATTTGTTGAAAATCTTCTAGGTTCCAATAGTCTCATTTTTCTTCAAAATCAAACTCTTCTAACTCATATTTTTCTATATCTAAATTTTCTAAAGAAGTATTTGCTATCTCATTAGGTATGTACGTTTGGGCAATCAGGAAAAATATTTCTACTAGGGAATAAAAAACTAGCGGGAACGGAATCTTCTCCTATGGTACCACCACGCTTCGCACGCAAACAGAATGTACGGATAAAAAAAGAGAGGAAAAGCGAGAATGGTTATAAATTATAAAAGATTAAATGATAATACAGAAGATGATAAATATAATATACCAGATAAATACCAACTCATAAATAGAATACAGACAGCAAAGATATTTAGCAAATTTGATTGTAAGTCAAGATTTTGGCAGATAAAAATGGAAAAGGAAAGCATACCGTGGACAGCCTTCTGTTGCCCTCAAGGACATTATGAATGGCTAGTTATGCCTTTTGGATTAAAAAATACACCTTCCATATTTCAGTGTAAAATGGATAGTATATTTAATAAATATAGTTTTATACTAGTATATATAGATGACATATTAGTATTCAGTCCAGATAAAAATAGTCACATAGATCATTTGTATATAACATTAGAGGAATTCATAAATAATGGAATAATAATTAGCAAGAAGAAGATGGTATTAAATAAACCTTACATAGAATTCTTAGGAATTGAGCTAGGAGATGGACAAATTAGGTTACAACCTCATATAGTCAAGAAAATTTTAGACTATCTAGATAAATTAGAAGATACAAAACAACTTCAATCTTTTTTAGGAATTTTAAATTATGCACGAATATATATTCCTAACCTTAGTAAAATAATAGGACCCCTTTATAGTAAGACCACACCCACAGGACAGAAATATTGTAATCAGTAAGATATAGCTCTAGTTAGAAAAATAAAAGACATTTGTAAAAATCTACCAGACCTATAACTTCCCTTAGAATCAGAATACATAGTCGTAGAAACAAATGCAAGTCAATTAGGATGGGGAACAATATTATTAGCTAAACCTAGTAAGTATGATAGCAAAAATAAAGAACACATTTGTAGATATAGTTCTGGAAAGTTCAAAGAAAAAGACATGACCATGACCAGCCTAGATTTCGAAATATTAAGAGTAGTATATGCAATAAATAAATTTAGATTATTTTTGCACAAACCTTTTACAATTAGAATAGATTGTGAAGCCATAGTTAGATTTCATAACAAACTTAACGAGCGCAAATTAAGTACTAAAAGATGGGAAAAATTTTTAGATTGTATAGTAGGACAAGGATATAAAGTAGAATTTGAGCATATTAAAGGAAGTGATAATAGGTTAACAGATTGGTTAAGTAGAAAAATTTATTTAGAAAAAGAAGATAACCAGTTTAATTTTTGTGCAGATAATGGAGAACAGCAATACCATGAACTTTGGGGGATTTTCTCTTCCCATTCATGAAGGCAGAACCAAGTTCAGACCTTTAACAGGGATTGAGTTAGACCCAGTTCAACAATGTCTTTTAGATAACCTTTGGAACAGTCAGAACCACCCAGCTAAACGCCTTTCAACCCTAAACTCTCTCAGTATATATTTTTCAAAAATCCAAAACAAACCATTGTCTAAAAGTTTTTCTTTCTATGTAGTAGCTAAAGGAACCAAGCCTGGTATTTACCATGACTGGATAGAAGTAGAACCCTTAGTTAAAAATTTTCCTATACTCCAGTTTAAAGGATTTTATGATTTAGAGTCAGCCAGTACCTATGCCCGAAGACAAATAGGAACCAGTTATTTTATTAGCCAGATAGCGAAAGATTACCTAGACACATTAAGCAAGATGAGGTCAACCGTTCTTGTTACTAGTGGAGTTCCAGTTAGCCAGATAATTGGAAACAGTAGTACAGGCAGTAGTAGTTCTAACCCTCAGACAGATTCTCAAAATCCAAAATCCTCTCCAGATGTGCAGACATTGTGAAGGTCTTTCCAGAAATTTCAAGAAAATTATGAATAAAGGCAAAAGAGTCAGTGAAGAGCTAGACCAGCTCCGAGATGAACCAAAACAATTGAGAGCAACCGTTCGAACCCTAACTCACCAGCTTAAAAAATTAGCTCCAGAAAAAACGCCTACCTACTTACCAAACCCAGAAATCAAACGACTCACCAGTGAGGAATTTGACCAATTGAGTGCTAGAATGTATTTCTTCAGGCATTCTATCATTCGATCTTTTTGTGAGAAAAGCCAAGCAATAGAAGACCTAAAACCCTATATTTACACCTTAGCCGAAGATAGCAGAAATAGCGAGCTAGTCATTATTCAGCAATTTCTTCAGGATCTCTCCATAGCAAGAATTGATTGCCCTGGCCTAGCTTATCAATGGACCTATACCTATGAAGATGAAGAGCAGCCCTGCTTAGAAGAACAAAAATGCGAAGAGGTCCAACATTTTGGTAGATGTCAAGGTAACCTAGACTTCAAAGATTTGCCTTTGGCGATAAATCTAGCTACATTTGAGCCATTGGAGATAGAGATTAGAGGTGAAACACGTTATCTAACAAACCAAAATTGTTAGATTACGGCTTTGTCTCCTGACTAATTTTCTCAGATCCAGATCAGACAGATAACTTTGGACATAAGCTTGCTCATGCAGTATTGTGCGTAATGAAAGAACATCATCCGTATGTAGAAGCATTGATAGATAGCAGACTACTAGAGTGGAAGGGAATATGGTGCAATCCAGCTAAACACAAAGTATACCTCAGAGGAACCTCTACATTCCCAGGATATCCAGGACTTTTCAATAGGAGACCCTGGTCATGCAGAAGATTTCCACTCAAAGACCAAATTTCAATAAATGGAAAAAATTTGCTAGCAACTCTCTATTAGCATATAATGGAAACTATGGGCATCTAGTTTGTGAAGATAGACATCAGAAGATACATTGTAATTTAGTCATCCCAAGATATCCCTTTAGCAAAGAGACATTTGTCGATGAAAGTCAGTACCCTAACTATCAGCATGACATCTCTCATGAATCACCGGTGATGGGAGAAAATGATTAAGAATGGTACGAACCACCCATGGGAGGTGGAGATGAATTTTACGACCAACTCTCAGCAGCAGACCTAGACGACCTCGTAGACAGAATGTACGGATAAAAAAAAAAAAAAAAAAAAAGGTGTCCACTACAAGACTCCTACAATATTTTAAAAATATTCTATTAGTTCCACGATCTTGACTCTTTAAATTTTGCAAATCCTCCAAGAACCCGCCTAGAAGCATCACTCTTTGGGTCAGCATCAATAATTGGCGCCCCAACAGAAGAAGACAAAATCAGTAGAAGATAAAGCTTCTCTTCAAATATCAGAAAATGCATACCAAGAAAAGACAAAAAGGATTTTGTAAATATTTTGTGTCTATAATTATTTGAGTCTGTCAGTAATAAGGATTTTCCTTCACTCACTACTTTAATAAAGTAGATATCTCTTATCCTGCTTTATTAAAGAAAAGCTACGAAAATCTTTATACGTGTCTTGTAATAAATTATAGTGTCAAAATTTTGTCAAAAAAGGAGGATTGAATGATATGCGATGGGGCCCAAAAGCAGTACCCAATATCATTATCATAATCCTTTATTGATAAAATTTATCTATAATAATGATATGAGTCAAAAGTTTGCATATATATATAGTTTTGTCCTTTTTCAATTTTCAAAAAGCCTAAGGAATAGGATAGCCTAGGTTTTGACTCAGGATAATTTAGACGTAGGCAAAGATTTGAAGCTTTGTTTTATTTTCTTTTTGAGTTGTATAAATTGGCATGCTTGCCAACAGATGAAGCAGAATGAAAAACACCCCTTCACTCTGCGTTGTAAAAAATTTCCAAACCTCTCTCAAAACCCTCTAAGTGTACTAAGTCTTTCAGAATTTCAGAGTCTGTAATATAATCTTTGTAAGTATATTTCTTATTAATATGAAGTGTGAGTAGTTTCTCTTTTTCCTTAAATATTTCAAAAGGGTAACTCTTCTATTCTAAAAATTTATTTTCTTTTTGGGAAAAACTAAATTTATGGAATGCTTGTTTGCTCATTAATATTACATGCTTTGCACCTTCGTAGTATCTGCTATTTTCTATTTTGTTACTGAGTAACCTTAGCTGAAGAGCCCGTGTGAGCCGTGGTTAGGCGTTGGAGGGCAAATTGTAGGCAAAAAGAGAAAGGTAAAAAACAAAAAAATAAAAATATACTATGTTGAACGAGGCTTAGCTTCAAGGTGGGAGTATATGTAATGAAAATAAACATTGCCTAAAAATAGTTTTTGCCAAAGAAAAAGAATTTTAGAATAAAAGGAGAGCAACCCGAGTAGAAATATTAAGGAAATATTGTCTATAAAAGAAATTTAAAAAATCAAAACTTTATGCCCTTAGAAGAAAAACTTAGGATTAAAATCAAAATTAGTACTGAACTTATATTAGAAGATCAAATATCAAGATATCAATTTCTTTTATCATTAGCTTCTAGCAGATCTTTAGAAAATTACAGTTTAAAAATTTCTCAGATAAATAAACAACTAATTGTAAAACAAGAAGCCTTAAGACTAGCCATACAATAGCTTGAAGACCTATTAGCATAACTGTAGAATTAATTAGATAATTCTCAGCCCAATTTCAAAATAGTGGTAGACCACTAACTCATTCCCCCAAAAAATTGGTATCAGAGCAGTGTTCGGTTTTAGGACAGTTTAAGTTAGTTTATGCATTTTGCTTATGGTAATAGAGTAGTTTTTATTTTTGGACATTTTAGTTATAAATTTCATGTTATAGTAGCTTTTAATAATTTTAAAGTAGGACTTAATTTTGTGTATGAAAAAAGTAGAATATCTAGATTTAGAACTCAGCAGCCATAATCATCGTCTTAGTATAAATAAAAATAAATTTCGTTGTAATTTTGAAGATACTTTTACACATCAGCTTCATAGTGAAAATAATCCTCAGTTAAATAGTATCATAGATTATCAGATTAATTTTGTAGAAAATATTAAAAAGGACAAAGATAGAATTAGTAATCTTTTTATTTCATCTATAGAGCATCTTCGTAATAATCGTAGCATAATTAAAGATCAAGATAAAAAAATTAGACTATATTCAAGACCAGTGTAGTTCAATTTTACAAAAAAGAACATATTTAAATTTAGAAAAATTTCCCACTAAGCTAGAAATAGAAACTTTAATCTCAGCCATAAATACTAACAGCTCAAAACAAATAGAGTTAGAATTTAGAAAATTAATTGAACAAACTCATAGCTAGATAAATCAAATAGCTAAACAAATAGAACAAATCAACCAAATTCAAGATAATCTAAACCAGAAATTAGAAATTTTAGAACAACTAATAAGATCTTAGCTTATGAGTAGTGATAAAAAAGCTAATAGAGATTACCAGACTATTTTAAAATAAGCAGAAGATTTTCATAATAACCTAGAAGGAATTAGCAGCTATCAGGGTATAAATCAGTCAGATAAAATATCAGTGAGACAAAATAATATAGAAATTTTATTTCTAATTAGATTGTGTGAAAAATTTGAATATTTATCAGAACAGCTACACAGCTTAGAAAATCGTCTAACTTCTTTAGAAAGAATAATACTTCAAAAGGGTAAAGGAGTAGAAGGACAAACAAATAAACCTCAATCTCAGGTAAACGAAGAAGACATAGCTAGATATTTTGAAAAGCTTAAATTACCAAAGAAATCCATTTGTAGAACTTACAGAAAATAAAAATGTTTAAACAGCTAATAAAAGGAAGTAGTAGCAAAAAGCGTAATGAGGATGAAGATATTAAAATGGAAGAATTTATAGATGCAGAACAACAAATAGAAAAATTCAAGAAAGAAAAACTGGAATTAATTCCAGCTAAATATGTATATAGGCTAGGCAAGACTCATAAAAAACAATATCTATTTAAACACTATGGTGAACAAATGATTAGTGTAACACAAGAAAATGAAAAAATAGAGCTAAATTTAATAGACAGAGAAAGCTATAAGTATGCAGTAAATGAACACCTTAAAATGACCCACTCAGGATTAGTTGTAGTAGGAGTTAAAGCTTTAACTAGAGAGAATTTAGGAACTAAAGTTTTTGTATGTCTTTATGATGATAGGTATAATGATGTAGGACAAAGTCTTTTAGGCAGCTATGAATTAGATATGAATTCAAAAGGAGGAATAGTTTATTTTACACCAGATTTCTTACTACCCACCTCGACTTTTCATAAAAAGATAAAAATAGGAATAAAAAGTAGAGGATACAAAATGAAAAAAGGAGAAAAGAATTTATTAGTCTACACAGGATTTTTAGGCTTAGCAGTCTCAGAAAGTAATACACACTATAGACTCACAAATGATCAGATAGTTAAGTTATTAGGCGCAAAAGGAATAAAGGCACTACCAGCTAAAAAATTTAATTCTGAAGATAATGCAGCATTAGATTGGAAATTAGGAGACTTTTTAGGACAAAAAAGATTAGCCTCTCAAGACAATTTATTATATCAAGCAGTAGATGGAAATTATGCGGTAAGATTTACTCAATATACTTATATAGCACTAGAAAAATCGGAAGATGATGAATTCAGTAGCATAGATAGAGAAGAAAATCAAGATAATCGTAGTGAAATAAATCAGCTTTATGTAATGACAGAAGAAAAGACAATATCACAAAATAAAATATATAATATTGATGAGATAGACTTAGAAAATTTCACCCTAACTGACATGAATAAAATATTAGATGCTAGATATTATGAGTACTTAACCAGAGGAGATACCCATGATGAAGCAGTATCATTTTTAGACCAAGAATTTCATACTGAATATGTAGATGATATCATAGAAGATAGAATACATCCTAGCAAAATATTTAGAACACCAGAACAATCCAATTTAGAAGATACATTTTACATCAATATAGAGAGCTCTGGAACTAGTAACCAACAACCAGCTGTAAAAGATCCCGTAGAAGGAGGACAAAGACCATTAGCTAGTTCAGGACAAAGTAAAGCAGACCCGAATAAAAGTTGTAGATTTCATGGAAAGCGTAAACAACCAGATATGAGTATACAATTACAGCCAGCTAAAAACCAAGGAACCCTTTTAAACCTAGCTAGATTCGACCCTCAGATATGGAAAAAAGTAATAGATGATGGGAAAAAGATGCCGTAAAGGCATGGATGAGTAATCCCTTTGAATCAACAGATATGTGGGAATATATGGAGACACTTTTAGGAGATTCGACTTTTAATATATACTTAACATTTAAAGAAAAATATGAAGAGATAATTAGACAGCTTAAAGAACTAGGAGATAACTCATGGAATTTCACTAGTTTTATAAAAGAAATACTTATAGGATATGACCCTTCTAGACGAAATACTTACACTTAGAGCATAGCATTAACTGAATTAGATCAGATGACATTAGGAAGTTGGAAATATATTGTACCCTTTAGCAAAGAATATTTAGCCATAGCAGCCAGAATTAGAAAAAGTTTCGATGAAGAAATAGGAAATAAATATTTTAGAAAATTATCCAAAGAACTAGGAAGAGAGATAAAAAATAAATGGTCAATTTATTATGCAAACTTACCAGCCCAAATAGCCTCAGCAAAAGTAAAAATAAAAGGAACCTTAGGAATAGGACCTAGAATAGTTTTTACCTTCCATAGGCTTAGAGAAAAATGTGTAGAGGTTAAAATACAAAAAGATTTGAAAAAACAAAATTATGGTTTTTGTAGTAGCATAATATATACCCCTCAGCAATATGAAGATAAATATAATAAGAAAAAATACAAAAAATATGGAAAATATAAAAAGGAAAAATATTGGAAGAAAAAATATAGAAAACCATGGAAGAAATAGAAATTCATTAGAAAAAGCAGAACTTTTAATAGGATAAAGTATAAGCAACTACCCAATGAAGAAAAAGATAAAAGAAAATAGAGATATGTTAGAAAACCCAACAGTTAAAAATGTAATTGTTTTATATGTGGAGAACCCAATCATTTTGCAAAAAACTGCCCAAAAAGACAAAGGCCTAATACTAACAAATAGATAGAAGGGCTACATGTTATAGAAGACTTAGAAGAAGATATCGTCAGCATAAATAGTGATGATTCAGAAGTATATAGTATAGTCAGTGATTATGAATATCAAATAGAAGCCATAAGTTCAGACAGTGATTCAGAAAGTGATACAGATATAGATAATCTCTTTGGGACAACTCAATCAAGAAATAGGAACAACTCGTTCTCATGATAGTTTCTTTATGATGGAATGTAATGCAGATACTGAATGTCAGCATAATTTTCAAATAGGACTAGGATTTGATACCACTAGATGCAATTATTGTAATTGGTTTCTAACTAAAGATAAGAGGGCTTAGTGTTTATTATGTAATATAACTTATTGTATAGTCTGTCTTGAAAAATTAAACATGATGAACAAGATAATGTTAGAAAATAACAGAGAAGACCATAGTATAGAAAACAAAGAATTACATTTAACAATTAGAGAATTAGAAATATGTGATACCCCGAACGTTTAATTAGAGTTATATATAATTATAGTGGCATGTGATGATAGACTATTAAATAAATAAATATATAAATCTAATTTGGCATTGGATTATAGGATTAATTGAAAATTATTTTTGGGAGCAAATTAACACATTTATGGAATTGTAATATTAATTGGGTCAAACTAAAGATAGATAATAATACAGATAATATAAATAATAATAATAATGGGTATAGTACTAAAATAAAATAATTAATTTTATAATGATTAAAAAAAAGAAAATAAAATAAGATGTAATTTAATTTAAATTAGGAACATTGAAAAATCTTAACATCAATTAAGAAAAAAAAAAAGAAAAGGAATAAAAAAGGGCCCAGCAACAATGGAAAGGAAATGAATAAAAAAAAGAGAAGGAAATGAAAATTAGTTGGCCCAAAGAAATTCTTTGTGAATTACGGCCCAAAAGAAAAGAAAGAAACAGGGCCCAAGTATAAGATTTAATCTTATCCTAAAAAGATTCAAATCTTATATTGAATCCCCAATTAATAACTCAACACCTAGCATCATGATGACCTCGAGAGAGAGAGGGGTATGTGGCTATCCTTCATGGCTCGGTTAACAGTATAAATAGGAGCAAGGTGTTGCGAATTGGAGAGGAAAAAAAGACGAAAAGAACAAGAGAAAGAGGGGAAACTGAGAGAGAGAGAGGTACGTAAGTGAGTATAAGGAATCCATAGTAAGAAAGTTCTGATAGTAAAGTCAAGCTAAGGGTTATAATCAAGGTGAGATATGTTATACCTTGATTTACCATTATATGTTTTACAAATGTTTTGAGTTACCATAGCTTATTTTAAACAAATTATATTTATTAAGTTATATAAATAAAAGTTATGTTTATAAATATTTCAGTTACATGGGTTACTTTTTAAACTCTATTTTACTTAAAAAGAAACCCATGGATATGGTTGTTTAAATTTTAGTATATATTTGACTATAACCTTATAAACAATTGTGTTTTGTAAGTACCACCATAGGAGTCCCACGCCTTGGGGGACTTAAATAGCCATGAGCCTCTGTTTGGCCACTTTGTGGTTCTCTGTTTGTCATAGATCCATCGACCTCTGTTCTGACTATCACTTTTGTGACCTCTGTTCTGTTCGGTTTTATACCGTGGTTATGATTAATTATTTACATAATTTCTGTATTCTACCTATTTAAATAAATTGTTATTAAATTATGCAAATATTTTAGCCTAACTAATTATCCATGGATATTTTGTATTCTCTACACTCTTGGCATAATATTTCTCACTCTGCTGTGTGCTTATAGCTGTTATCCTTTCAGGTGACGAGATGTAAGGGAAATCCATAACCCTACAAAATGGAACCTGCATATGGACTGACGATGAATCACTATTTTACCTTTCTTTTTCTTTTTTTTTATATATTTTTGCTTCCTTTTGTCTCTATTCGGGGCTGGTTACTGAATAATAAAATAATGAAAGCCCTAGAAATGTATTTCCTCTTTCTTAAATAGTAAGATGTAGTAAAATTTCTGTTTAATTATTTTTATTTGCGTAGCCTAATTTGTTTCGAATGAGAATAAGTTAGTAAGTCACGATTCTAACTCTAAACTCCTAGGGTTGGGTCATGACAAAGGTGGTATCAGAGCAACGGTTCACAAAAAAAAAAAAATCTATAACGAAAAAAAAAACAATATATATATATATAATCAAAATAAAATAATAATAAATAATTACATGTGATGTTAGTTTTCCTGTGTAAAAATCTCACGTTTATTTTGGTGTTGTAGGATGTTAGAGATTTACCTTGATGATGCTTTTTGGAATGACCTCCAGGCCATCAACTTGGATGAAATTTTAGCCGAACACCTTGCCCCCGCCCCCGCTTCACCTGAGGGTTGGGGAGATTATGAGGAAATAGTCAGGGAATTGCACCCAGGTCTTGGCCGGTTGATGGGTTGGCCAATTTATATCCAGGTTGACCCTACTGATGTCCCACACTTGTTATGGAGGCACAGCCTTGACCATACACGCAGACGTTTTCTCGGACCATCTCGCGTCCTTGGTGTCGTCCCGGGTCATGACTGTCCGCATTACATTATAGGCCCTCTACCCTCAGAGTTTGCAGCCAGAAGGGGGAATGTGTACCCCGAGGATTACATTCTCACCACAGTTCCAAATCCATTAGAGATCATTAATATGCAAAATGTTGACTTTGAAAATGACCTATCATATGTTGAGACACCTGTATGGATTGTCGACTGGGCATTTGTGGGTCATATACGATCTATCCCCATTTTCACGGTCCACGTAGCATGGGTGTGTTTTGGTGTGATCCAGTTGGGGTGGGAGTTTGAGCTTTTTATGCAGCACTATTTCCCCTATTTTTTCGACCCATCTGACCCACCACTCTAGATCTGGATAGTAGAAAATCTTTTGTATGCTGATCTTGATATGTTCTAATCCCCTTTTGTTGACTTTTGTTTTGTTTACAGCAGGGATGGGACACTAACATGTTCTGACAAATGTAATGTGAATTGAAAAAAAATATATAAACAAATAACAATGTGTAATGTTGGTAGTTTATATAAATATAAAGTGTACTACATATATATTGTGCTACATATATACATATATATATGTTGCGTTGAAAATATAATGCCTCGTTTATTACTTATAGAATGGCTAATGGTAATGGAAGTGAGTCATCAGTTAGTGGTACGGAATCGATGGAAAGAGTAATGGAAAGAGTAGTTGCTAGTTTTCTACAAGCCTTGCAAGCTAACATCAACAATGGGACACCGGAACAGCGAGAAGGGCCGGTTACCATAAAACAGTTCCAGGATCTAAAACCAACCACATTTACTGGTGGCCCAGACCCAATGGTAGCGGATGCTTGGGTTAAAGACATGGAAAAGATTTTTCGTGCCCTACCCTGCACTGAGAGGCAAAAGGTAACTTTCGCCATTTTCACTTTCAAAGACAATGCGCAGGAATGGTGGCTTCTCACTCTGGCCAAAGAAGAAATTACGACATGGGCAAGATTCTTGGAAGTATTCTATGAAAAATACTTTCCAGATTCATTGCGGGAAGAGAAGGCATCCGAATTCATACATCTGAAGTAGGGAACCATGACGGTGGCCGAATATGAGAGCAAGTTCACACAACTCGCTCGGTTTGCAACATACGTCATCCCCACCGAAACTCGAAAAGCAAGAAAATTTGAAGCAGGATTGGATGCTGGAATTAAAGACAGGCTTGAAGTTTTGAAATTGCCAACCTATGCAGAAGTGGTGGACCGGGCGTACATAGCAGAAAAGGGAATTAAAGCCTCGCGTTCCGGAGAACCAAGCTACAAGAAGCGATTCTGGGAAAGAGATAACAGAAGACCCGGTGTTGCACCTCATAAAAAGGTGAACATGGGCACAACCAGCTCAGGCCACCACGGTCCTACCAACCCCCGAGGTGGCACTATTCCAACTTGCCCCACTTGTGGAAGGGTTCATTGGGGACAATGCCATCGAGACACGGGAGCATGTTTTAGATGCGGACAGTTTGGCCACTTGTTAAGGGATTGTCCAAAAATGGTTAATCCTACAGCCAGTCCCTCTGGCCCAGTCAGGAAAACCGCGGGACCGGAAGGAGAAAAGAAGGACCAAAACCGCCAAGGTCGGGCTTTCGCCTTAGTACCTGGAAAACTGGAAGTTACCGAAAATGTTGTGTCAGGTACACTTTCTATCTGTGGTCTTTTAGCTCATGTCCTTATTGACTCTGGGTCAACTCATTCTTTTGTTGCACCACACTTTGCCGCCACGTTGACATCAACACCCGAACCATTAGGATATACATTGTCTGTGTCTTTTCCTTCTGGTAAGTCTACCTGTAGTACTGATGTGTACAGATCTTGTGTTGTATTCCTAAAAGGCAAAACCTTATATGTAGACTTGATTCCCCTCTGCATTGAAAACTTTGATGTAATCTTAGGTATGGATTGGCTGGCTGCCAACCACGTCTCTATCGATTGTAAAGCCAAAAAGGTCTTCCTTAAGCTACCAAACCAACCCGAACTTGTCTTTGATGGGGCTAAAGTTTCTAACCCTTCCTGTATCATATCTTCCATGGCGGCCCAAGGACTCCTAAGAAAGGGTTGTAGTAGTTATATTTGTTATGTGATTGATACACAAAAAGAGGCCCCTACCGTTGATGCAATTCCTGTAGTTCGAGAATTCCCTGATGTTTTTCTTAAAGATATACCCGGTATTCCAGTTGATCAGGAAATCGAATTCACCATTGAAACCCAACTTGGCACGCAGCCTATATCAAAAACTCCTTTTCGCATGTCGATGACAGAATTGACAAAGCTGAAGACTCAACTCCAGGAACTCCTGGACAAAGGTTTTATCCGACCTAGTACCTCACCTTGGGGAGCTCCAGTATTGTTCGTGAAGAAAAAGGATGGCACGATGAGTTTATGCATCGATTACCAGGAGTTGAACAAGGTCACCATCAAGAATCGATATCCTCTGCCGGGAATCGATGACTTGTTCGATCAACTTCAAGGCGCACAAGTGTTTTCCAAAATTGACTTACGTTCTGGCTATCATCAACTAAAGGTTAAAACAGAAAGCATTGAAAAGACTGCCTTCAGAACCCGTTACGGGCACTACGAATTTCTCGTCATGCCTTTTGGCGTCACAAATGCCTCGGCAGCCTTCATGGACCTCATGAACAGAGTGTTCAAACCCTACCTTGATGAGTTCGCCATCGTCTTCATTGACGACATCCTCATATACTCCAAGTCACTAGAAGCTCATGAGCGGCACTTGCAAATGGTTCTACAAACACTACGTGATCACAAACTTTACGCCAAGTTGAAGAAATGCGAATTCTAGATCACTAGTGTACACATTCTTAGTCACGTCATTAACAAAGACGGCATCTCGGTTGACCCCCAAAAAGTTGTAGCAATCGTGGACTGGCCACGACCCACAAATGTGTCGAAAATCCGAAGTTTCTTGGGTCTAGTTGGCTATTATTGACGCTTCGTGCAAGATTTCTCAAAGATAGCATCGCCCTTGACCCAGTTACCTCAGAAGAACACACCCTTTGAATGAACTAATAAACAGGAGCGTTGCTTTCAAGAATTAAAAGGTCGACTTGTGTCAGCCCCTATACTAGCACTCCCTATCGGAGCAGATGGGTTCGTAATCTATAGTGATGCCTCATACAATGGGTTGGGTTGCATTCTCATGCAAGACGGAAAAGTCATTGCTTATGCGTCACGACAATTGAAGACTCACGAGAAGAACTACCCGACTCACGATTTGGAATTGGCTGCGGTGATTTTTGCTCTCAAAATCTGGCGTCATTATCTCTACGGTACAACCTGCGAGATTTATACTAACCACAAAAGTCTAAAATATCTATTCACACAGAAGGAACTGAATATGAGGCAACGGCGGTGGTTGGAATTTATGAAAGACTACGATATAGAAATCCATCACCATCCGGGCAAAGCTAACGTGGTAGCAGACGCACTGAGCCGAAAGTCAACAAGAAACTTGGCATGCACACTCGTTTCTCGCAAGGTCAATGGGTTACTCGCCAACGTAACCATGGAACCTACATTGATTGGAGAAATTAAAGCGCGTCAATGGGAAGATAAACTCTTGAAGAAAAAAGTACGAGGAACAAGGAAACACGCCTGATCCTGATTTCATTATAAGTAATGGGATACTGAAATTTTGGAACCGAATTTGCATACCCGACATCCCGGATCTCAAGAAGAAGATACTGGAGGAAGCTCATAACTCACGATTTGCAATCCACCCTGGCAACACAAAGATGTATCATGATCTGAAGGAACACTACTGGTGGACTGGAATGAAAAGAGATATAGCAAACCATGTTTCTAAATGTCTGCATTGTCAGCGTGTTAAAGCAGAACATCAAAGACCGGCAGGGCTATTGCAACCACTCCCTATTCCTGAATGGAAATGGGAACACATTACTATGGACTTTGTGGTCGGGCTACCACAGTCTTTTTCAAAGAATGATGCAATATGGGTTATAGTAGACCGATTAACAAAGTCAGCACACTTTCTACCAATCAAAATCATGTACCCTCTGAATAAGTTTGCCACTTTATATATCAAGGAGATTATTCGGTTGCATGGTATCCCAATATCGCTCGTGTTTGACCGAGACCCTCGTTTCGTGTCTCACTTCTAGAATAAATTGCAAGAAGCTTTGGGAACTACACTGAAGTTCAGCACGGCCTATCATCCACAAACCGATGGACAATCCGAAAGAACAATTCAGACGTTGGAAGACATGTTACGTGTATGCGTGTTGGACCTCAAAGGTAACTGGGATGAGCACCTACCTTTAGTGGAATTCGCCTATAACAACAGCTATCATGCAAGCATTGGAATGGCGCTGTACAAAGCTCTGTATGGAAGGAGATGTCGATCACCTCTGTGCTGGACGGAGGTTGGGGACAGGAAATTGTTAGGCCCCGAAATCGTGCAAGTCACCAGTGAGAAAATCCAACTCATCCAACAGCGGATTCGCACTGCTCAGAGCCGCCAGAAAAGTTATGTGGATACTCGGAGGCAAGACTTGGAATTTCAAGTAGGAGATCATGTGTTTCTCAAAATCTCACCAACAAGAGGAGTGATCCGATTCGGATTGCGCGGAAAGCTAAACCCACGTTACATCGGGCCATTTGAGATACTGGAAAGAATTGGTCCTGTAGCCTATCACCTTGCACTACCTCCTGAGCTATCTAAAATCCACGACGTGTTTCACGTATCAATGCTCCGACGGTATCTTTGAGATCCAGAACATGTCATCGACTATGAGAACTTGGAAGTTCGAGAAGATCTCTCTTACGAAGAACAACCAGTGTTGATTCTCGATCGACGTGATCAAATTCTCCGAAATATGACCATACCACTGGTAAAGATCTTATGGCGAAATCATCGCATCGAAGAAGCTACGTGGGAAACCGAAGAACAAATGCGAGCTAAATACCCAGACCTCTTTGAAAGTTAAGGTACGTCAAGTTTGGGGACAAACTTCTAATTAGAAGGGGAGAAATGTGACACCCCGAACGTTTAATTAGAGTTATATATAATTATAGTGGCATGTGATGATTATAGGATTAATTGGAAATTATTTTTGGGAGCAAATTAACACATTTATGGAATTGTAATATTAATTGGGTCAAACCAAAGATAAATAATAATAATACAAATAATATAAATAATAATAATAATGGATATAGTATTAAAATAAAATAATTAATTTTATAATGATAAAAAAAAAGAAAATAAAATAAGATGTAATTTAATTTAAATTAGGAACATTGAAAAAGCTTAACATCAATCAAGAAAAAAAAAAAGAAAAGGAATAAAAAATGGCCCAAAAACAATGGACAGGAAATGAATAGAAAAAGAGAAGGAAATGAAAATTAGTTGGTGTAACAACCCCATACTGTTTACCGAAAGTTCTTGAATTACCTCTTGATTGCTAAACCGATGCTTATGATCGATAATTGAGCTAATCGGCATCTTGAGCGGATTGATTGAAAATTTAAACCGAATCGATCAACATGTTTATTGTATTGCATTCTTATCTGTTTGATTATTCGATTATCTGTTCGTGTTTTATGTTTAAACTGTAAATTGAAGGCCTTATCGGCGGCCGAACTGGAAATCGTTTAGTGCCTCATAATCAGTGGAATTTTTCTGATTTTATGGTATATTCATTTAAAATGTGATTAGGAATGATTAAATTAGATTAATTTGAGCCAATTAAAGAGTTTGCCGTAATTGCGGAAATGCCATTAGTGGGCCTTTGTTTATTCTCCTTATTGAGGCTTATACACACTTGAATTAGAACATTTCCTCAGCCCCTTACTCTTGCCATAGCCGACCAAGTGAGGGAAAATGGGAGAATTTGGGTTCCATCTAGAGAATTGGCTTGTAGACTTGAAGAATTTGTAGGAAATTGGCAAATTTAGCTCTCACACCTTGATTTCAAGACTTAGGCAAGGTAAATGAACCCTTCATTGTTGCATTTAAGGTTGTTCTTGCATAAGTCAAGTTAAATTGTGGAGTTAAGACTTGAATTAGTTCATACATGTTGAATTAGAGCATAATTCATGCATGCATGTTTGAATTGATGATTTTGTGTTGATTTCATGGCCAATTGTCACATGCATGTGCATAATCAAGCTTAAGTCCATGTTTTCAACTTGTTTTGAAGGAAATGAGTTCATTTGAACAAGAATTGGAGCTTTGAAATGGTTTAATTTCATGCATGACATGTTTGAAGTTTGTTCTTGAAAATGGGTTTGAAAAATGATTTTAATTGACTCACTCTTGGGCTTTGAATTCACAAATTGAGCTTTAAAACTTGTTGTATATTGAATTTAGATGTGTTTTCCAGAATTTGGGCCCAAGAGGTCGAGTTTTGGGTGATAGAATGCTTGGTTTGAGCTTGGAAGGCAAATCTGGAAATTCCAGATTTGGCTTGTTCGCTCGAGCGAAGGATTCCTCGCTCGAGCGACCAACGTTTACTCTGAGCCACGCTCGAGCGAAGGCTTGGTGGCTCGGGCGTAAAATTTGAGCATCGATACTTTCTTGTTTCATCGACCGCTCGGCGAAGGATTCTCGCCGGCGAAGCCTTTGATTTTGGAAGCTCGCTCGAGCGAAGGAAGGCTCGCTCGAGCGAGGGTCCTATTTTCAGCAGACTTTGCAAAATGTTTTCTAAGTGTATTTTTGCATCCTCATCCCATTCTAGGCATTCTTAGGCCTAGTTTAAGGTATCTTAATGAGGATATTGATGTAGAACACACCGAGGCAAATTAGGGATTAAATCATGATATCTCCCAACTGTATGGCTTAGTGTGTGTTCGACCTGTGAACTGTGTAGGGTTGGCGGCTGGGGAGACACGCTCTAGCATATTGTAGCCCGAACTTGGTGAGTAATAATTGTGTAAAGATATGTTCAAATGATTATCTTCTGAATACTGAATTGTTTACTGAACTGTTTTCTGAATTGGTATTATTTACTGAATGAATGAATGAATGTCCTTTATTTCCGAACTGTACTGTGGCATCCTTAGCACCTACTGTTACTGTTACAGAGATCTCTGTCGGTTCCCCCGTGGAACCATTATCACATCGATCGATGGCCATCATTCTTGTTAGGTCTTTAAGACTCTATTCATCGCTATGCTAATGGATGTACCACATCTGACTGAATAATTGTTCCGACTGAAAGACTGAAATATTCTTTAATGAACTGTTTTCATTACTGTAAGGACCTTTTATTCTTAACCTCTTTATGCTTTATGTTATTCACTGGGCTTTAGCTCACTGTTTATATATATATGTAGGTGCTCAGCCACCAGATCGGAGCTAGGAGCGTGGGTTAGACTCCAGTTTTGTCAAGCCAGCCTTTGTGCCTCACTGCGAGGTTCCGAGTCGCTATGTTGTGGCTTTGGGGTGTTTTATTTTCCCCCGCCTGCCTCCATACTGTTTTGGTTTACTGTATAGACTGTTATCCACTTTACCGTACTGTTGTCAAGGGATTAGGTCCCTGTACCGACTGACTGTAAATATTTGTATAAACTGTACTGTTTTGAATGTGTGAATACATGAAAAATCTTTTTGGCATACAGACTGTCACAGCTCAATGGACATTATTTATTTACTGTATTGGCTTCCGCCAGGCCCTGAACTCTGTTTTACCTTAATATCATAAGGTGCCTTCGAATCTCGACATCGGCGATTCTGATGCTAAACCCATAGGGCCGGGTTTGGGTCGTGACAGAGTGGTATCAGAGCGATACTTAACCACGAGTTATACCCCACACACGTGTCCAAATGAGCTATAGGGTGTCCTAGAAAAGTGATTAGGGCATTTCATGAACTTGAAAAGTGTGTGGCTATGTTATGACTGAATACATGTTAATGTGATAACTGTCTAAACATGCAACTGTTTAATGTTATAATTGCTATAACTGTTATAACTGCTTATAGTGAAATGGACAATGCAAATGAACCTGGATCCTCATCTACCGAGGCAAGAATGGAAAGAATGGAAAGAATGATGGAATTGATAACTGCTAGACTTGAACAACAACAGAACCAACACCCCCCACCTCCTCCTTCTCCGGTACAGCCAAAACCAAATGCAAACGTGAATGATGGGGATATTATTGCTCTCACCCATAAATTCAGCAAGATGAAACCGCCATCCTTTTAGGGTGGCCTTGAACCACTAAAGGCTGAAGCTTGGGTGCTTGAAACAGAAAAATTATTTGAAGTGTTTCCGTGCTCAGAAGCAAATAAAGTTCTGTTAGCCACCGTCACCCTACAAGAAGAAGCTAGAAGGTGGTGGATGTTGATCCGTGATACAAATACTGTTACGACTTGGGCTCAGTTCAAGGAGTCCTTCTTTGAAAAGTACTTCCCACAGTGCGTCAGGGATAGGAAAGTGACTGAATTTGAACAACTGAGACAGGGTACAATGTCTGTGGCGGAATATGAAGCAAAGTTCACCGAGCTGGCTAGATATGCACCGCATATGGTGGACACTGACTACAAGAAGGCCAGAAAATTTGAGGGTGGCCTTAATGTGGCAATACTTGACCGAATAAGTGTTTTGAAATTACCGACTTTTGTGGGTGTTCTCGACCGGGCATTGATGGCCGAATCGAACATTGCAGCAGTGAAACAATCTGAAACACCAACAACTGAATGGCCTGGTAAAAGGCAGGGTTTCAAATTCAAGAAAGGCAAGCACAACCCGGCCAACAAGAAATGTAATCACGGTCAACAACTAGCCCCAGCCAAGGGAGTGGGTTCATTCCACCCTGCTCTGTATGTGGCAACAAGCACAAAGGGGTTTGCTACCAAATAACTGGAGCTTGTTTCAGGTGTGGCAAGGTGGGCCACAGGGTTAAAGACTGTCCCTCTGCCCCGCAAGCCAGTAGTAAAGCTGCACCAAGCGCAGCAGCATCAACTACAGCATCAAAACCGAATCCCAAAGCTACCGGAAAAGAGCCTATGAGGCAGGGCCGAGTGTTCGCCCTAGTACCGGGAGACGTGCAAAATACCGAGACCGTAGTGTCAGGTATTGTTTCTATTTGTGCTCAAAGTGCATATGTACTGATTGATTCGGGGTCTACACATTCTTATGTGTCGCATGCTTTTTCACGGAAATTGAATAGACCCTTAGAGCCCATGAATTACTTGTTAGCTGTATCATCACCCGTAGGGGGATCCATGACATGTGCATATATGTATCCCGCCAGAGATTATTGTTGGGGACATGCATCTTTATTGATTTCGCCATTGAACATTGATCATTTTGATGTAATATTGGGGATGGATCGTTACAAAATATCATGCCACTATAGACGTGTAACAAAACAAGTAGTTTTCCGCCCACCGGTTTGCCCGAATTTGTGTTTAATGGGAGTGGAGTAGTACCTCCTCCGTGATTCGATTTCTTCGTGAAAGCCGTTAAACCGATTAGAAAGGGGTGTAAAGGATATCTGTTCTGTCGATCGTGTTCATCGATGATAGTGTAAAGCGATGTGAATTGTATTCCTATAGTCAAAGAATTCCCAGATGTATTTCCAGATGATCTGCTAGGGGATTTAATTGACAGGGAAATTGAATTTACTGTGGATGTGGTTTCGGGTACACAGCCCATATCTAAAGCTCCTATGAATGGCCCCAATCGAATCGAAGAGTTGAAAGTGCAATTGCAGGAACTGTTAGACAAGAAGTTTATCAGGCCCAGTACTTCACCGTGGGGTGCACCTGTTTTATTTGTAAAGAAGAAAGATGGCTCACTGAGATTGTGCATTGATTACCACGAATTGAACAAGGTAACTGTGAAAAATAAATACCCATTGCCACGTATTAATGATTTATTTGATCAGTTACAGGGTGCACAAGTGTTTTCCAAGATTGATCTCAGATCGGGGTATCACCAACTGAAAGTTAAACCGGAAGACATTGATAAAACTGCTTTTAGAACGAGGTATGGCCATTATGAATTTTTAGTTATTCCATTCGGAGTCACGAATGCCCCTGCTGCATTTATGGACCTTATGAACAGAATTTTTAAACCATACCTTGATGATTTTATTGTGGTATTCATTGATGACATACTGATTTATTCAAAAAGTAGAGAAGAACATGAACACCATCTGAGACTTGCCTTGCAAACCTTAAGAGAACAGAAATTGTATGCTAAACTGTCTAAATGTGAATTCTAGCTTGATCATGTTATGTTTTTGGGGCATGTTGTTAGCAAAGATGGGATTTCTGTTGATCCGCAGAAAATTGAAGCTGTAGTGAACTGGACTAGACCAACAAATGTGACTGAAGTCCGAAGCTTTTTGGGATTGGCTGGATATTACAGAAGATTTGTCAAAGACTTCTCCAAAATTGCCTTACCATTGACTCAGTTGACTCAGAAGGGGACATCATTTGACTGGACTGACCAAAGGGAATCAGCATTTCAAGAATTGAAAACCCGACTTGTGATCGCACTGCTCGACTTTACCTTCGTGCACGATGGTTATACTGTGTTTAGTGATGCTTCTCATAAGGGTTTGGGGTGTGTTTTAATGCAGAATGGGAGAGTTATTGCTTATGCTTCCCGACAGTTGAGACCACACGAAAAGAACTACCCAACCCATGACTTGGAACTTGCTGCAGTAGTGTTTGCACTGAAAATTTGGCGTCACTATCTGTATGAGGCGACGTGTGAAGTATACACCGACCACAAAAGTTTAAAATATTTCTTCACACAAAAAGAACTGAATATGAGACAGCACAGATGGCTAGAACTGATCAAAGATTATGACCTACAGATTTTGTACCATCCGGGAAAAGCCAACATCAAGGTTGGATGCATTGAGAAAAGTCAATTGCCAACTTAGCTTGCTTGCTCACCGGACAGAAAGAATTGCTTTATGATCTTGAAAAATCTGGAATTGAAATTGTCTTGGGAGAACAAGGTGGAACAATGGTCGCCATTATCGCCAACCAAATTTTGATTGAAGAAATTAAGGAGAAATAGCAACTGGATGACTTTTTGAAAAAGATCATCGAAGAAAGAGAATCTAAGCCGAGACCGGGGTTCAAATTTGAGAACAATGTACTGAAATTTCAAGAAAGATTGTGTGTGCCGAATAACACTGAACTGAAAAGAAGAGTTCTGCAAGAGGGCCACAATTCAAAATTGTCTATCCACCCAGGGAATACGAAAATGTACCAAGATCTGAAACATAATTTCTGGTGGCCGGGAATGAAGAAAGAAATTGCCGATTTCGTGTCCAAATGTCTTCATTGCCAACAAGTCAAAGCGGAACATCAACGACCCGCGGGCTTACTGCAACCCTTACCCATACCAGAGTGGAAATGAGAGCATATCACGATGGATTTCATCGTTGGATTACCTCGCTCCAGAAAAGGTATGGACTTTATTTGGGTTATTGTTGATAGACTGACTAAATCTGCACACTTCCTACCTGTCAAGACAATCTATAATGCGGACAAATTGGCTGTTATCTATATTGATGAAATTGTAAGACTGCATGGAGTGCCTGTGTCTATTGTTTCTGACAGGGATTCGAAGTTTACATCGAGGTTTTGGCAAAGCCTACAGACTGCATTGGGTACTGAATTGAGGCTGAGTAGTGCCTATCATCCTCAGACAGATGGACAGTCAGAAAGGACCATTCAGACTTTGGAGGATCTATTGAGAATGTGTGTCCTTGATTTTCAGGGAAACTGGGAAAGTCATTTGCCATTGGCTGAATTCGCCTACAACAACAGTTACCATTCGAGTATTGGAATGGCGCCTTTCGAGGCATTGTATGGCAGGAAATGTCGATCTCCGATTTGTTGGGCAGAAGTTGGAGATGGGCCTTTGCTTGGGCCCGAGATTGTATATGAAACGACTGAAAAGATAAAACTGATACAGCAAAGACTGAAAACTGCACAGAGTAGACAGAAGAGTTATGCGGATGTCAAAAGAGGGGACAGAGAATATGAAGTGGGTGATCACGTGTTCGTGAAAATGACACCAATGAAAAGCCAGACTCGTTTTGGAGTCAAAGGCAAGTTAGCGCCGAGATACGTCGGACCATATGAGATTATTGAGAAAATTAATCCGGTGGCGTATCAAGTTGCGCTTTCTCCTGAAATGGAGCATATGCATAATGTTTTCCACATTTCAATGTTGAGAAACATTTCCTCAGCCCCTTACTCTTGCCATAGCCGACCAAGTGGGGGAAAAATGGGAGAATTTGGGTTCCATCTAGAGAATTGGCTTGTAGACTTGAAGAATTTGTAGGAAATTGGCAAATTTAGCTCTCACACCTTGATTTCAAGACTTAGGCAAGGTAAATGAACCCTTCATTGTTGCATTTAAGGTTGTTCTTGCATGAGTCAAGTTAAATTGTGGAGTTAAGACTTGAATTAGTTCATACATGTTGAATTAGAGCATAATTCATGCATGCATGTTTGAATTGATGATTTTGTGTTGATTTCATGGCCAATTGTCACATGCATGTGCATAATCAAGCTTAAGTCCATGTTTTCAACTTGTTTTGAAGGAAATGAGTTCATTTGAACAAGAATTGGAGCTTTGAAATGGTTTAATTTCATGCATGACATGTTTGAAATTTGTTCTTGAAAATGGGTTTGAAAAATGGTTTTAATTGACTCACTCTTGGGCTTTGAATTCACAAATTGAGCTTTAAAACTTGTTGTATATTGAATTTAGATGTGTTTTCCAGAATTTGGGCCCAAGAGGTCGAGTTTTGGGTGATAGAATGCTTGGTTTGAGCTTGGAAGGCAAATCTGGAAATTCCAAATTTGGCTTCTTTGCTCGAGCGAAGGATTCCTCGCTTGAGCGACCAACGTTTACTCTGAGCCACGCTCGAGCGAAGGCTTGGTGGCTCGAGCGTAAAATTCGAGCATCCAAGACTTTTTATCGTTTCATCGGACCGCCGGCGAAGGATTCCTCGCTCGAGCGAAGCCTTTGATTTTGGAAGCTCGCTCGAGCGAAGGAAGGCTCGCTCGAGCGAGGGTCCTATTTTCAGCAGACTTTGCAAAATGTTTTCTAAGTGTATTTTTGCATTCTCATCCCATTCTAGGCATTCTTAGGCCTAGTTTAAGGTATCTTAATGAGGATATTGATGTAGAACACACCGAGGCAAATTAGGGATTAAATCATGATATCTCCCAACTGTGTGGCTTAGTGTGTGTTCGACCTGTGAACTGTGTAGGGTTGGCGACTGGGGAGACACGCTCTAGCATATTGTAGCCCGAACTCTGTGAGTAACAATTGTGTAAAGATATGTTCAAATGATTATCTTCTGAATACTGAATTGTTTACTGAACTGTTTTCTGAACTGGTATTATTTACTGAATGAATGAATGTCCTTTATTTCTGAATCAGACAGGCATCCTTAACACCTACATTATCTTTTATAGAGATCTCTCGGTTCCTCGTGGAACCATTATTCTTGTTCGATGGCCATCATTACTATTCGGTCTTTAAGACCTACTGTTTACTGCTATGCTAATAGATGTACCACATCTCGATCAATAATCGTTCACCGAAAAGATCAAATATTCTTTAATGAACTGTTTTCATTACTGTAAGGACCTTTCATTCTTAACCTCTTTATGCTTTATGTTATTCACTGGGTTTTAGCTCACTGTTTATATATATATGTAGGTGCTCAACCACCAGATCGGAGCTAGGAGCGTGGGTTAGACTCCAGTTTTGTCAAGCCAGCCTTTGTGCCTCACTGCGAGGTTCCGAGTCGCTATGTTGTGGCTTTGGGGTGTTTTATTTTCCCCTTTGCCTCCATAATCGCTTTTTGGTTTATCAGATAGATCGTTATCCACTTTACCGCATCTTGTTGTCAAGGGATTAGGTCCTCCCTCGTATCGATTGTAAATATTTGTATAAATCATCTTTTTTGAATGTGTGAATACATGAAAAATCTTTTTGGCATACAGACTGTCACAGCTCAATAGACATTATTTATTTACTGTATTGGCTTCCGCTAGGCCACGAACTCATTTCTTTATATCAGAATATCATATGTGCCTTGGTAATCTCGGACATCGCCGCGATTCTGATGCTAAACCCATAGGGCCGGGTTTGGGTCGTGACAGTTGGCCTAGCAGCTGCTGGTGAATTACGGCCCAAAAGAAAAGAAAGAAACAGGGCCCAAGTATAAGATTTAATCTTATCCTAAAAAGATTCAAATCTTATATTGAATCCCCAATTAATAACTCAACACCTAGCATCATGATGACCTCGAGAGAGAGAGAGAGGGGTACGTGGCTACCCTTCATGGCTCGGTTAACAGTATAAATAGGAGCAAGGTGTTGCAAATTGGAGAGGAAAAAAACACGAAAAGAACAAGAGAAAGAGGGGAAATTGAGAGAGAGAGGTACGTAAGTGAGTATAAGGAATCCATAGTAAGGAAGTTCTGATAGTAAAGTAAAGCTAAGGGTTATAATCAAGGTGAGATATATTATACCATGATTTACCATTATATGTTTTACAAATGTTTTGAGTTACCATAGCTTATTTTAAACAAGTTATATTTATTAAGTTATATAAATAAAAGTTATGTTTATAAATATTTCAGTTACGTGGGTTACTTTCTAAACTCTATTTACTTAAAAAGAAACCCATGGATATGGTTGTTTAAATTTTAGTATATATTTGACTATAACCTTATAAACAATTATGTTTTGTAAGTACCACCATAGGAGTCCTACGCCTTGGGGGACTTAAATAGCCATGAGCCTCTGTTTGGCCACTTTGTGGTCCTCTGTTTGTCATAGATCCATTGACCTCTGTTTTGACTGTCACTTCTGTGACCTCTGTTCTGTTCTGTTTTATACCGTGATTATGATTAATTATTTACATGATTTCTGTATTCTGCCACTTTAAATAAATTGTTGTTAAATTATGCAAATATTTTAGCTTAACTAATTATTCATGGATATTTTGTATTCCCTACACTCTTGGCATAATATTTCTCACTCTGCTGTGTGCTTATAGTTGTTACCCTTTCAGGTGACGAGATGTAAGGGAAATCCATAACCCTACAAAATGGAACCTGCATATGGACTGATGATGAATCACTATTTTACCTTTCTTTTTTTTTTTTTTTAATATATTTTTGCTTCCTTTTGTCTCTATTCGGGGCTGGTCACTGAATAATAAAATAATGAAAGCCCTAGAAATGTATTTCCTCTTTCTTAAATAGTAAGATGTAGTAAAATTTCTGTTTAATTATTTTTATTTGCGCAGCCTAATTTGTTTCGAATGAGAATAAGTTAGTAAGTCACGATTTCAACTCTAAACCCCTAGGGTTGGATCATGACAAAATACAAGTAAGAGAACTCAAATTACAAATACGAGAGATAGAAACCAAGACTAGTTTTGACATAGAATGTTTAGAATTAGAAAATAGACAGCTTAAACAGCAGTTAGAACAATTTCACAATAAATACCCTTTAAAAGATAAACTAATTGAAGAACATATGAAATTCTCTAGAAATAGTCAACTTAGTTGATTCTCAACCCTTTAGCCAATACTCTCAAGTAAAATCAGATAATACATATTTACCATTTAATTATCCTGTTATACCCAAGTCAAATTTAGTTGAGATTTCTTGTGTAATTAAATTTATAGAAAAAACCCTTAGTAAAGATGTCATGATAGATACAAGAGCCAGTAAGTCATACATTGAACAACACATAGTTCCACCCGGTTGCAGCACAACTTTAACAACCCTAGCCTTAGTTAGTATCGCAGATGGCACTAAACAGACATATACACATTGCATTAATGGAGCACAGATTAGTTTTCATCATCTAAGTTCTCAAGATCAGTATATAGAATGGTTCCCTTTACCTCAAGTTTGGATTAGAAATACCCGGCAGAATCATCCTTTCATCTTAGGACTTAATTTCATACTTAGCTTACAGGGCGGCATGTTTATTAGTCAACACAACATTAGTTTCTTCAAGCGAATTGTACATCCACCTACCGCATATGCCCTTAGCACTATAGCCCATTCCTCAGAGTTGCGTGCGAAGCGTGGTGGTACCATAGGAGAAGATTCCGTTCCCGCTAGTTTTTTATTCCCTAGTAGAAATATTTTTCTCGAGCTAGCCCAAACGTACATACCTAATGAGATAGCAAATACTTCTTTAGAAAATTTAGATATAGAAAAATATGAGTTAGAAGAGTTTGATTTTGAAGAAAAAGGAGACTATTGGAACCTAGAAGATTTTCAACAAATAGTTAACTTAGAATTAATTTTTGCTAAAATAGGGAAATTAAAGAAAAAACCAGTATATAGAAGAACAGAAAATGATTTAGATGAGATAATAAGATTAGCTGAAACAACAGAAATTTTAGGAGAACAACCCATGAAATATTGGGAAAGAAATAAAGTTTTAGCTAGTTTAGATATAAAAAATAAAGATTATAGGATTACATCAGCACAAATAGACCATACGCCAGCAGATATAGAAGAATTTAGAACACAAATTAAGGAATTACTAGATTTAGGAGTAATTAGACCTAGTAATAGTCCGCATAGGAGCGCAGCATTTATGGTTAGAAATCATGCAGAGATAAAAAAAGGAAAAGCTAGAATGGTTATAAATTATAAAAGATTAAATGATAATACAGAAGATGATAAATATAATATACCAGATAAAGACCAACTCATAAATAGAATACAGACAGCAAAGATATTTAGCAAATTTGATTGTAAGTTAGGATTTTGGTAGATAAAAATGAAAAAGGAAAGCATACCGTGGACAGCCTTATGTTGCCCTCAAGGACATTATGAATGGCTAGTTATGCCTTTTGGATTAAAAAATGCACCTTCCATATTTCAGCGTAAAATGGATAGTATATTTAATAAATATAGTTTTTATACTAGTATATATAGATGACATATTAGTATTCAGTCCAGATAAAAAGAGTCACATAGATCATTTGTATATAACATTAGAGGAATTCATAAATAATGGAATAATAATTAGCAAGAAAAAGATGGTATTAAATAAACCTTACATAGAATTCTTAGGAATGGAGCTAGGAGATGGAAAAATTAGGTTACAACCTCATATAGTCAAGAAAATTTTAGACTATCCAGATAAATTAGAAGATACAAAACAACTTCAATCTTTTTTAGGAATTTTAAATTATGCATGAATGTATATTCCTAACCTTAATAAAATAATAGGACCCCTTTATAGTAAGACCACACCCACAGGACAGAAGTATTTCAATCAGCAAGATATAGCTCTAGTTAGAAAAATAAAAGACATTTGTAAAAATCTATCAGACCTACAACTTCCCTTAGAATCAGAATACATAGTCGTAGAAACAGACGCAAGTCAATTAGGATGGGGAACAATATTATTAGCTAAACCTAGTAAGTATGATAGCAAAAATAAAGAACGCATTTGTAGATATAGTTCTGGAAAGTTCAAAGAAAAAGACACGACCATGACCAGCCTAGATTTCGAAATATTAGGAGTAGTATATGCAATAAATAAATTTAGATTATTTTTGCACAAACCTTTTACAATTAGAACAGATTGTGAAGCCATAGTTAGATTTCATAACAAACTTAACGAGCGTAAATTAAGTACTAGAAGATGGGCAAAATTTTTAGATTGTATAGTAGGACAATGATATAAAGTAGAATTTGAGCATATTAAAGGAAGTGATAATAGGTTAACAAATTGGTTAAGTAGAAAAATTTATTTAGAAAAAGAAGATAACCAGTTTAATTTTTGTGCAGATAATGGAGAACAGCAAGACCATGAAGTTTGGGGGATTTTCTCTTCCTATTCATGAAGGCAGAACCAAGTTCAGACCTTTAATAGGGATTGAGTTAGACCCAGTTCAACAGTGTCTTTTAGATAACCTTTGGAATAGTCAGAACCACCCAGCTAAATGCCTTTCAGCCCTAAACTCTCTCAGTATATATTTTTCAAAAATCCAAAACAAACCCTTGTCTAAAAGTTTTTCTTTCTATGTAGTAGCTAAAGGAACCAAGCCTGGTATTTACCATGACTGGATAGAAGTAGAACCCTTAGTTAAAAATTTTCCTATACCCCAGTTTAAAGGATTTTATAATTTTGAGTCAGCCAGTACCTATGCCCGAAGACAAATAAGAACCAGTTATTTTATTAGCCAAATAGTGAAAGATTACCTGGACACATTAAGCAAGATGAGGTCAACCGTTCTTGTTACTAGTGGAGTTCCAATTAGCCAGATAATTGGAAACAGTAGTACAGGCAGTAGTAGTTCTAACCCTCAGACAGATTCTCAAAATCCTCTCCAGATGTGCAGACATTGTGAAGGCCTTTCCAGAAATTTCAAGAAAATTATGGATAAAGGCAAAAGAGTCAGTGAAGAGCTAGACCAACTCTGAGACGAAGAAAAACAATTGAGAGCAATTGTTCGAACCCTAACTCACCAGCTTAAAAAATTAGCTCCAGAAAAAACACTTACCTACTTACCAAACCCAGAAATCAAACGGCTCACCAGTGAGGAATTTGACCAATTGAGTGCTAGAATGTATTTCTTCAGGCATTCTATCATTCGATCTTTTTGTGAGAAAAGCCAAGTAATAGAAGATCTAAAACCCTATATTTACACCTTAGCCGAAGATAGCAAAAATAGCGAGCTAGTCATTATTCAGTAATTTCTTCAGGATCTCTCTATAGCAAAAATTGATTGCCCTGGCCTAGGTTATCAATGGACTTATACCTATGAAGATAAAGAGTAGCCCTGCTTAGAAGAAGAAAAATGCAGAAAGAGGTTCGAACATTTTGGTAGATGTCAGTGTAACCTAGACTTCAGTATTTGCCTTTGCCAGATAAATCTAGCTACATTTGAGCCATTGGAGATAGAGATTAGAGGCGAAACACGTTATCTAACAGCCCCAAAATTGTGAGATTACGGCTTTGTCTCCAAACTAATTTTCTCAGATCCATATCAGACAGATAACTTTGGACATAAGCTTGCTCATGCAGTATTGTGCGTAATGGAAGAACATCATCCGTATGTAGAAGCATTGATAGATAGTAGACTACCAGAGTGGAAGGGAATATGGTGCAATCCAGCTAAACACAAAATATACCTCAGAGGAACCTCTACATTCCCAGGATATCCAGGACTTCTCAATAGGAGACCCTGGTCATGCAGAAGATTTCCACTCAAAGACTAGCTCAATAAATGGAGAAAATTTGCTAGCAACTCTCTATTAGCATATAATGGAAACTATGGGCATCTAGTCTGTGAAGATAGACATCAGAAGATACATTGTAATTTAATTATCCCAAGATATCCCTTTAGCAAAGAGAAATTTGTCGATGAAAGTCAGTACCCTAACTATCAGCATGACGTCTCTCATGAATCACCGGTGAAGAGAGAAAATGATCAAGAATGGTACGATGAACCACCCATGAGAGATGGAGATAACTTTTACGACCAACTTTCAGCAGCAGACCTGGACGACCTCGCAGACAAAATGTACGGATAAAAAAAAAAAAAAAAAGCATATAACACTTACATAATACTCATATTTAGGAATTATTTAAAATAATTTAAATAAATATATTTTTAATTTTTTATAAAAATATATGTAAAAAATAAAAATTAATGTAACTCAAAAATATAAAAGAAAAACCCACCTCAAATAAGTTCTTAATATAATATTAATAAAATTTTTAGGCCCTAACATTTTTGAGAGAGAATATTGTTTTATAATGCTATCTAGCTGTCGATTAATTGTGACCATTTATTTTGTTTTATGATGGTATCTAGCTGTCAATTAATTATGACCATTGATTTCTATGGAAAGGAAAAAATGGATTCTTCCTGGGACCTTTATTTGGTAAAAACATACCGTTCAATTTATTTCTAACAGAAGGCGTGCAATTGAGTAAAAATAAATAAATATATATATATATATATTTTTTTTTTTCTTGAATAATATTATCAAAATAATATATTACTATGAATAAGAATAATATATTATTGTCAAAGAAAGTAATATATTATTACTTAAATCAATTTTGATGATAATAAATTTTTTTTTAAATTTCATAATCAACATTGGTTTTATTTGATAGATTTTAATGAGAAAATTTCAAAAATATTAATTTTATTAAAAATTGATTTTATATCAAACGTTATATTATTTTAAAGTTTAATATTTTAGTAATAGTGACATTATATGTTGAACTTTTTTTTAAAAAAAAAATTATGATTGTCCTTAATAAAAAAACTTTTTGAGATGAAAAGCAAAAATCAAAATTGTTGATAATTAAAAAAAAAAGAATAGATAAAAGAAAATTGAAAGAAAGGTGATTTGGGATTTGATATTTTGAGTTTTTGATTTGAGAGGATATGAGTCATCGCGAAGCTGCCTAAGGTTCGCGACTGTTGAAATTCTTCACACAAATAGGAGAGAGATGTGATGTGTGTGGTTGAAATTGAAGACCCTCTAGTTTTAGAGAGAGAGAGAGAGAGAGAGTAAGCAAGTAGGGCACTCGAATGTTTTACGAAATGTTCTATCAATTAGACTATTATATTTATGTAAGATATTTAGACATCGTTTGGGAAGTAGTTTTGTGGGTTTTTTAGTTATTTTAGACACAAAAGATAAAATAGGCTATTTTAACTATAACAAACAAAATATCACATCTAACCCATAATCATTACACTCTTTTCCCAAAAAAAAAAAAAAACTAAAAAGCCAAAAAGCCTTTTTCAAACTAAGCTTTTTAACTCAAGTTAAAATAATCAAAAAACTAAAAAATCAACCCACTTCCCAAATCAACCCTTAGTATAAAATTTGATAAAATATTTAGGATCTTTAACATTTTTTTTTGAGAATATTGTTTTATAAAAAAATGTTAGAGATTAGTTTGGGATCGATATGGAGCTACACCTATCTAAAATATTTAATAAATTTTTTAAAATCTTTACTATTACTCTGATTTTATAATAGCTATCGATCCAAGTTTAGCATGTCTCAAAAAAGATAAAAAGTCAAAAAATTATTTAAAAAGTTAAAAAGTTATCACTATTCACAAAAAAAATATTAGGGGTTGTTAGGAATGATCTAAATATGTACACTTTTTAACTTTTTATGAAATATGGATTGGGTTTGAAGTGATGTGTTAAAAATGTGATATAATTTAAATAAGATGATGTGACTTAAATAGGATAGTGACTTTTTAACTTTTTAATTTTTTTCAAACATGCCAAACTAGCCCTAAAAAATTAATTTTACACACAAAAATACAACTCATCAATTACAATAAAGTCAGATCTGTGTTGCGGTTCAAAAGGAAAATTCCACAGTTGGGGTGCAATTTGAACACACCCATCACGGGTCCCGTTTTGATAATCTGAACCGTCAATGTGTAGAACTCGTCGAGTACTATATGTCTGTAAAAAATCACGTCGATTGGATATCGAAAACTACATGATCAAATCAGTTTTGTTTAAAAAAAAAGGATGGTGTTGTAGTTAACGGTTAAAAAAAACTAATCTGATCAGATATCTATCGATATCCGATCAACTTGATTTTTTACAGACATATAATATTCGACGAGTGCTACACATTAACGGGTTCAGATTATCAAAACGGGACCCGTGATGGCCCCCACTAGTCGAAAAGCACAGTTCAATAAAATGCCTAAAAAGTAGACAATTACCCTTATCATCAAAAATCTTCTCCTACACACTATTTTATACAATTTTTTAATATATATTTTTTCATAAAAAGTCAAAAAATTAACCCAAACAATCATATTTTTTTCTTTAACTTTTTAGTCTAAAAAGTTAAAAAGTGCACTTATTTAGGAAAAAGAAAAAGGAAGGAAAATTTAGCCACAATTCTTCCTTGGACGTTTATTGGGTAAAAATTGTTTAATTTATTTTGTTTCATAAATTTTTAAGTAGAAGATGTGTAATTGAGTAAAAATAAAATAAAATATCTTTTATTTTTTAAATAATATTATCAAAGTAATATGTTACTGTAAATCAGAATAATATATTATTGTCAAATAAAATAATATATTATTGTTTATATCAATTTTGATGGTAATAATTTTTTTAAAAAAAATTATAGTCAACATAGATCTTATTTGATAGATCTTAATGAGAAAAATTTTAAAATATTAATTTTATTAAAAATCGATATTTAGATCAAAAGTTATATTATTTTAAAATTTAATATTTTGGTAATAGTGGTATTTTATGTTAAACTTTTTAAGAAAAACCTTTTTTTTAGAGTTATGCTAGGGACACTAAGGCCTTGTTTGGGTACTTCCAAATAATCCAAAAAGTCAAAAAGTTACTCAAAAAGTTAAAAAGTTAACACTATTTACCAAAAGTCAACAATTACGGCTGCACAACTCCCAATTCAAATTTTTCTCTAAAAATCAATTTTCACAATTTTTTATTACACATTTTTCCATAAAAAGTCAAAAAGTTAACCCAAACATTCATATTTTCAACCTCAATTTTTTAGTCAAAAAAGACAAAAAGTGCACTTATTTAGTCTTTCCAAACTTGGCCTAAATATATTATAAATTTTTTTATCAAACTTTTTACATGGGTGTGGGATCCACACACATGTAATTTGTGTGGGTGCCACACATATGTGAGAAGTTTGGTGCATATAGCATTATTCAATTTATTTGAGATCTATAGCATCTTTTACGATTACTCTTAATGCATTAAAATTTTATTATAAGAGATTTTGATTAAATTCCCAAAAAATAATGAAATTATGCATCTCTTTGATTTTTAAAACCTATTTCTATCTTTTTAAAAATAAATATTGAAATGATAAAAAAAATTGGTGACAAATCAAACAACTTAAACAATGATTTTTAATTTTTTACAAAAATATGTATAAAAGATTAAAGAAATAATATAATAACTTGTAACAAGTAAGTCAATAAACAATTTATTTAGATAATTGCCAAACCACTTCTAACTGCTCGTTTGTAAACTTGGCTATTTGTGTGCCTTTTTTACTGTTTTACATAAAGAAAAAAGTTGTGTGTATGGAATTATCTGTGATTTTTTTTAGTTAAATATAAGGTTTTTAAAAAAATAAAATAATTATTTAATATGTAAGACATAATATTTTATTTTATCAATTATTTTAAATTATTATTATTTATTATTTATTTTTGTCAACTATTTTAATCAAATCCCAACTAGCCAAACAAAGCGCGTCCTGTCCAGGTTAAATTATTAAACAGTCAATAGGTCAGTCAACGCCGATGAACACCGAAGTCTTGGGCGAAAGTCATATACTTTGTTTGGAAAATGGGAACAAATTAACTTTACATCTGGGTTTATAAATTTGGATTTGTCTAAACGATCTCATTGTGCTAAAAACTATGGCTTCAATGAAGATTTTGATACTTTTTTTTGAGTCTCTGTTGATTGTTATGCTTTTGCTAGCATTTCAAGTGGCTTCAAGAAGTTGGATTTATTTGATTAACATGAGTTAATTTGGTTGAAACAGGCGAAACAGCAGCAGATGCTCCATGGGGTCACAATTACAAGAACAGCTATTATCGTGCTCCTCAGAAACCATGATGATTATTATTATCATTCAAATAAATTTCACATCTACTACTTCAATTCTGGCTGAAAATTAGTTGTATTATTACTAGATTCTTGCATACATAATAATTGATGCAAACTTTGCAATCTTCCATAAAAGAACTTCGATTGGGATGTATTTATGTGAAACATCAGTAGATAATAAATTAAATTCAATATATTTGTTTCCCTTTTTATTTGTTAACAATTTCAAAAAAATAAAAATAAAAATAAATATGATTGGACCGTCCAACCTGCTTGGTATATTTTGATGATCAATTTTGTTTATATTTTAAGTTCAGGTGTATAAATTATTCATTAAAAAAATTAAATTGATCTAGTAATTTTAACCATATAATTCATCTTATTTGTTTTGAAATATATCCTCACGAGTTCTTCTCTATAAGCATATGGAATTGTTAAAATTTAGCAAGGATTATTTAGAATTGATTGACTTAAAATTCTGCATGCATGATTATTGGGTATAAAATCTTAGTACTGTTAAAATTTACTATTTTTCTTGGGCTATAAATAATATTTTTATTTCATAGTATGTGAGAAAAATGGTATTTCCGGATTTGCTATTATCAAAATGATATGAATCACTTGAGTTGCCCAAAGAAGTTTTGAAGTGTATTTTTTTTTTTTTTTTTTTGTAGAAAGAGAGGATGTGAGAACTAGAACATCCAATTTGAGCTTGTAAGGCTCATCCACGATACCTTCAGGCTCATCTTGTAAGTTGCGTGTATTGATTGTTCATGAAAAAAATTAAAGGGTAAATTACATTTTAACCCTCTGTGGTTTGTCCAAAAAATACGAAACCCCCTTATAGTTTCATTTGTAACACTTAAATCCCTAGACTTAATACCAAACTGTAATTTTAGATGAATGTAACAGAAGTAATAAAAAGTCATAAATGCCCTTGTATATGTTATACTCAATCATTTCATTTGTATTATTTCGTCTCTCTCTCTCTCTCTCTCTCATTCTTCCCCCTCTCTCTATATATATGTGTGTGTGTGTGTATATATATATATATCTTCTCTCTCACCGTGGCCACCATCATCACCACCGCCTTTCAACACCAAACCCACCTCCTTCACCCATTTTCACAACCAAGTTCCATCACCACTAACATCAAGCTCCACGATCACTATCACCGCAAGCTGCATGTCACCGCTGGACTGTCACGACCACCATCGCCTAGCTCCGTCAAAAGCAAGAACCACCATTTACAAAGTGCTATGAAGTAGCAAAAGATAGTGGATGATAAAAGAAAGAAATAGATTTTGAGATGTTTCTTTGGAATGTGTGAAGTTTATTTTCGGACAACTTTCGACATGTCAAAACCACCCATTTTGGGAAGAACTAAGAAAACTAGATGGCGTAGGATGAAGCATAAAACAAGGTGAAGAGATTGGTGAAAGAACGGGATAAATTTGTTAAGAATCAAGAAAATTATGGAGTCCGAAAGATAGGCCAAAGAAATGTCGGAAACGAGAAAAAAAAAATCTTATTTTTAGTCATCTTTCAAAGCTCTGACAGAATGCAAAAAGAACGGAACGAGGCGTGTGAGGAGTGATTTGAAAACTAGGCCATGAGATGAATCCAATGAAGCAAAAATGAGGCAAAACAAAGTTACAAGGAAAGAGATACAAGGGCTTGAACTAGTGCGTTTGAATCTAAAAATCTGATCTTTTCTGGATTGTTCGTGCATGTGGTTTGGAGAAGATAAAAATCGATTTGGTTGGTATGAATCCCATCAATGTTATTTCAAAAATCTAAATGTTTTCACATATTAATTGTTTAATTCCATGGGTTGGGTTGGGTTTGTTACTAATTTGAATCATAAGGAGAAAAGTAATTTGCATAATTTTTAGAGAGAGAAAAATGGGTTGATTCCATGATGGTGGTGATGTTAGTTGGTTGTGATTTTGCATAGAAGGTAATGGTAGTGAGATGAGAGAAAAAATAAAAGGTGATGGTGGTGGTTTTCCATGGAATACAATGGTGGTGATGTTGGTTGATTGTAATTTTGCATGGAAGGTAATGGCAGTGAGATAAGAGAAGAAATAAAAGGTGATGGTGGTGGTTTTGCATGGAAGGTGATGATGTTGCATATTTATATAATGAAAAAGAGAGAAGAGGTGTTTTGGTCCAAGAATGTAACCCACACTCTGTTGCACTGTACTTTTGTGCTAGTGAAGTCCATGTTCTGTTTAAACAAACGAATTTGTCAGAAATTACAGTTTGGTATTAAGTTTAGGGGTTTAAGTGTTACAAATGAAACTATAGGGGAGTTCCGTGTTTTTTGGACAAACCACAAGGGGTTAAAATGTAATTTACCAAAAATTAAATTGATTCGATAGTTATAATTTCATCATAATCATCTTCAAAATGATGAACAATTGATTTTCAAAATTATCGTCATTTTTTTTGAAAACAAACATCTTAAAATAATGTACGATTATCAAATCAATATGATTTTTATGCATAAGATACACACATGATAAATCAAATCACAATATAAGATGCGCAATGGCTAGCATATAAAGGTTGGCATTAGATTGGACTAGGCCAGCTTAGCCCGCAAAATTGGTGTCCAAGTCTGTCTCTAGGTGTAACAACCCCGACCCATGATTAGCGCTAATTCATGCTTACGTATGCCTAACAAGTAATTAAGAAGAAATCCTAAATTAATTACATATGCATTGCATTATTTTGTGTTTATATCTGTTTAACGTAGAAAGATCTATTCATGTTTTTATTCGGTTTGTGAATTGAAGGCCTTATCGGCATCTGATTTAGAAATTGACTTGATGTATGTGCTATTTGGAATTTTTAGAACATTATGGTAGGTTTAATCAAGATTCGATTTAGAGCGATTAAATTAGATTAAATTAATGCCCATTTAATTAGCTTAGCTAATCAAACATATAAATAGACCACTCATAATTGAGAGAACTCATTCTTACCATCATCTTGAGCAACAAACGTGTGAGAGAAGGAGAAGAGGAAACTTGAGCTCAATTCAAGGAGGATAAGAGAGATTTGCTAAGAGTGATCAAGAATTGGAAGGGATTGGTGATAGTTTGTTAAGCCTAGCTAGAATCTAAGGGAATTGTGGACTCTAGGTAAGGAATCAAATTCTTAGTTATGCAATTGAGTTAGATTTTACAAGAATTCAAGTGAGAGAGATGGATTGACAAGAGAATTAAGTTAGAATTGGAGAATTGTAACTCATACCATGCACGCATACATATTTTCTCATATTTTGAGTTTAATTTCCAAGAACTCCCTCATGCATGTCTTGAATTCACCTTAATTTTGGGAAAGCATCAAGTTTTATGTTGTTTGTAGCATTTGATCATGTTTTGATTCGAAGAAATTCATGCATGTCATGTTCATGGAACATTTATAAATTTCAAGTTGAAGTTTTGTACAATTGGCAAGCTATTGGGTTATGATTTCTTGTAATGATCCTTAATTCATGGTGTTTTATGAGTTTCTCAATGTTTCCTCAAATTTTAGCCCAGAAAAATTGAGCTTTGATGCTTTAAGATTGAGTTTTGAAACTTGGAAGCAATTCTGGAAATTCCAGAATTCTGCTTCTACGCTCGAGTGACCACTCTGTGTCTCATACTTCCGCTCGAGCGACCAAAGGCTGGCTCGAGCGTGAAATGCATGCTCCCAGAAATTCTTATGTTTTGCAGCACGCTCGAGTGAGGGCATGTCTCTTACGCTCGAGCGAGCGTTGAGCGAGCGTCAAGCGTGAAAAACAAGCAACCAGTACTTTTTCAAAATTTGCAGACCGCTCGAGCGAATGGAGTTGCGCTTTAGTGGACCCTCACATTTTGCATGTCCGCTCGAGTGAGGAAAGCCACGCTCGAGCGTAGACCCTATTTCCAAAAAGTTTTGAAAAATGTTTTCAAGTACATTTTTGTATCTTCACTCCATCCTAAGCATTCCTAGGCCAAGATCAAGACATTATAATGAGGATAAAGGTTAGAAACATACTAAGAACAAATGAAATAAGTTATGTACAATCCGAGCGTGTGTTCCAATGTATGTATCTTTCATGTTATGTAGGTCACGCGCCTCAAGTTAAGTGAATTACCTACTCTACTCGTCTGTTTGGAACCGCTAGTTATCTATGAGTAATGACTTAGTAAAGCTATGTTCAAACTAAATTATTTTCTATATATGGACTAAGATCTGTACCATGTATGCTATGTGTTTACTTTATGAATGATTGTCCACCTCTAACAAATATGTATGACATTAATGCTATGATTCAAGTAAGCTATTTGTACCCGGATCGAAGGTTCCTTAATGAAACTAGCAAGTTATCTGTACCTAGCTGGAGGTTCCTTTATGGAACTGACAAGTTATCTATACCCAGTCGGGAGGTTCTTTTATGGAACTGGCAAATTATCCATACTCGGCTAGAGGTTCCTCTATGGAACTGACAAGTATAATCTATGATGTTTTGTATATGATCTGTTAGCGCTGACGGACGAACTATGAATGATCAAGCATGGTTCCTGAATTCTGTATACGTACTGAATGAGAACACGAATATGAATTTGTTCTATGTATGGATTTAATTATGGGACATCATTCATTTAACCCTTTACTCTGTTGTTATTCACTGGGCTTTCACTCACTATCTATACTATGTATGTAGGTGATCAAGCACGTGACCGAACTCGAAGTTGAAGACACAGTGCCTCGATTATTTTTTGTCAGTCAACCGTTGTGCCTCCCGAAGAGGTTCCAGTTTAAGTCAAATCTTGTGGCTGTGTTTTGTGGATGTATAAGTTTTTGTTCCCTCTGATCACAAACAAGTTTTTCTGTTGAATTTACATGAAGTGACGTATTTCGTTTTGATCACTTGTATAATTATGAAAGTTTAAGATTATCTGTCTCATGTATGTCTTCACAGGTCGATGGACTATGTATATTTCATGTATTTGCTTCCGCAGCCCCTATCTATGTGTTATTATGCTAAGAGGCCTTTGGTAATCCAATGATTATTGGCCGGTTACAACACTAAACTTATAGAGACGTGTTTGGGTAGTGACACTAGGTTCCAAGAAAAAAAAAAAAAAGTATGTCTCTAGGGTAAGCTCGGTAGGCTATTTTTGTTGAAAATTTGGCTTTGTTTCTCAAGTTTGGATTCAATTTCTCATCTTCTCCTCTATATTGTTCTTGAGGCTTCTAGATGATCTAGAAGCTACTAGAGAAGATGGTTTTGAATTGAAGTTCTTAATTGGTCAACAATGGAATGCACCACGAAGATTCTCGAATGCGTCTGAAACACGGTGATTTTGGTGTCGCCATTTCTGTCTCTCATCCTCCTCACAAACCTATAAATAGGAAACTAATGTATTGTATTAGATATAAAAAAATATTTGAATTTGAGAGTGATTGTGAGTTAGGAGGGATTACCTCCCCTTTATATTTGTTTGTGAATTTTTTGTATTTATTTTGAATTCATTTAAGTGAATTAGAATTTGTTTTATTATTTTTGTGCATCTTTGTTTGGTGTATTCATATCTAAGGCTTTCTGGCACAACAATTGGTATCAGAGTATCGTTATGCAAAACAGAGCTTCTGCATCTCTGTTTTAGAATTCTATCAAATTTCAAAGTTGCTGAAACCAACTTTTGAATACACCATTGCGTAGCTTTCATCGAGTAGAGCAATTTGAAGAGAAAAAAAATTCATCTCAAACGAACATCGAAAGCTCTCCCAATCGCCAATCAAAGTTGGCTTGAAAAGGTCAACCATCCGAACTGAGAAGATGGACCAAGCTGAACCAACTGAGCCAAGCTCAACCAAGCCAAAGAATATTCTGTCCCACGCCAGCACCCAGTCAGACAACACATTATAGCATGGACCATTTGTCACATCAGCATTGACCGACTATTACGTCAGCAAGGTACCACGTTATTAGTAATTTTTTGAAATTTGTATTTTGGCCCCTAAATTTTGGTAAAATTACAATTTAGCCCCAGTTATTTCTGAATTTATGTTTTGGCCCTTGAAAATTTTGGAATTTTCAGTTTAGCCCCCAAAAATTTGAAAAATTTCAATTTGACCCTTGAAAAGGGTGTTGGTATACCAAACTATCCTAGTCATCTCTGAAGTGGGCTCTTTTGGTAGTTTCGGGTTTTTTTTTTTTTTTAAGAAAAAAAGACTGAAGAAAAAAAAATGTTGTTTCCAAAGTCAATGTAGCACAGAATGATACTGATTATTCTGAATTTGAATTTTAAGTTGTTGGTGTGGTCTTCGACCACTTGTTGGTCTTGGAAAAAAAATTCGCCTTTGTTGATTTGAAGAAGATCTTGTAGCAATCTACTTCAGGTCTTAGTAAAACTTTGGTTTTTTGAAATTTTGGAATTTTGGAATTTGACATCATGATAGAGTTTGGAATTTGGATTTATTGCAGAAAATTAGAAGAACTAGTTCATTTTGTTCTTCAATTTGGATTGGCTTGATATGTCTCGAGCTTTTGAGTTTGTTGTTTCGTTTTGATTTGTTTGTAAAGCATTCGTTTGTTTTATTTGGTGCAACAAAATTTATTTTGGGCATCAGAGTGTGTTCACTTTGGAGCACTTGCATGGTTGGTTGTTTATTTGTTTATGGTATTATGCTAAGGTGGAGTTTTGTTCAAATTTATGTATTGGAGAATCTTCGTCAAGGTGGAGAATTGTTGAAAATTTGGCTTTGCTTCTCAAGTTTGGATTCAACTTGTCTTATTCTACTACAGATTATTCTTGAGGCTCCTAGATGATCCAAAAGCTACTTAAGAAGATGGTTTTGAATTAAAGTTCTTAGTTGGTCAACAATGGAAGCCACAATGAAGCTTCCTGAACACGTTCAAAACACAATAATTTTGACGTCACCGCTTCCGTCTCTCATCCTCCTCAGACACCTATAAATAGGAAGTTAATGTGTTGTATTAAATATAGAAAATATTTGAATTTAAAAGTGATTGTGAGTTAGGAGGGATTACCTCCTCTTTATATTTGTTTGTGAATTTTTTATATTTATTTTAAATTCATTTGAGTGAATTAAAATTTATGTTTTTATTCTTGTGCATTTTTATTTTGTGTATTCATATCTGTGAAGTTCTGACCCAACAGTTTTTTCTTCTAATGAGTTGGGTACCAGTTCCAAAATATGTCAGGCCTAATCCCTATGAACAAAGCTAGCGGGGTCGGCAATGGGTTGAAATTCAAACTTACTTTTGGACATTTTTGTTTTTTAATTTTTTTTCTCTTCTTAATTTCTCCTATTTTTTTTTGTCAAGCTCGGTGACTGCCAATGGACCATAACTCACAAGCCAATAGTTCAAGTTATCAAAAGTTGGATCGAGCTTCAACACCTAGGTGTAAACTCAATCAAAATCTTATTTGTACTAGCTTGAAACTTGTTTGTAGTATGAGTTTTGAGTCAAATAAAACGCCTTAACAAACCTAACAGGTTATGATTAAATTGTATATTTTTAATTATACAGAATGATGACTCTTTAAATTTAATTCCGTGCATAACACGGATGATATGCTAGTTTTTAATTATACAGAATGATGACTCTTTATAAGGAGCCCACCAAATGTTACGGATTATCAAAGAGAATCCTATTTCGTTGACCCATAAAAAAAAAAAAAAATTCAGTTTTTTGTATACTAATCCAATGAACTGTCATGACAGATAACTTTGTTGGTGAGATTTCTACTAGAAGGTCCATTCCCTTATATATCAGTTAGACTTCATATTAGCATCCATTTAAGGCAGCTTGACTTACCAAAGTTGAAAACCAAAAATTTATTGAGGTTTTCATTGATATGCATATGATGTTGATTTCAACCAACCCCAAAAGTCTAACAAAGATTTCAATCACATAAGGATAAATACATAAAAAAGAAGAAAATAAAATAAAATAGAATACAATTTGGACTTCTTCATTGCTCACTTTTGTCATGAATTTCAAACCATCATTTTTGTTGTAGTCTGTACCCAATTTTGTTGTCCGCGGGTTTCCCAATTGTAAACACACTTGCCCAACTAGCCTTTTGGAAGTTTGAATTACATTTAAAAATAAAAAATAAAAATAAAAATAAATGACAGTCCATTCTTAACTCAACATGATAATTATGGATAGTTAGATAGACATTATCTGGTTAAAATATTATTTAAGTCTCGTTTGGGAATATGGTTTTTTAGTAATTTTTTGACTTTTTGGGTTAAAAAATGATGTAAAAAAAATTAGTATATTTGGAATATCTTTTTGATTTTTTACAAAAAGATGTGCAAAAAGTAGAGAGAAAAATGAATCTTTGACTTTTTGATATAGATTGTTGACTTTTTGATTTTTTTAATAATTTTTTGACTTTTTGACTGAAAAAGCCACTTGCCAAATGAGACCTAATCTAAGACATGTTGCCAAACAAGCTCCATTTAAAATATATTTCTAAGAATGTAAATTCAAAAGAGTAAATAATAGAAATCAACTAAAATCCCATGTGCATCAACATCATTGTTACAAGTTGATGAATTGTGATTGGTTAGTGTCCAATTAATCTATCAAATTTAAAATAAGAGGACTGTTATTTGTCCTCAACTTTTTACTTTGGTCCCATTTTTTTGAATTCATACCTAAAAAAGTAAGTTTCCTCCATTTTCTCTTTAAGCTCCACTACAACAAATTTGGGATTTAAAGACGAAACAAATTTGTCTCAAAATGTATATATTTCGTCACCCAAACTAATTACGACGAAAATTTTTCGTCGCCCGTTTTGTCTCCAAAGGGTCGTCGCTAAAGGGTCTTAGAGACGAAAAAAAAAATTCGTCATTGAAAATGATAAATTTGTGACGAATTTTTTTGTCTCCAATACACTTTGTTGGGAACATACTTGTAAGTAATTAGCGACAAAATATTTTGTCATTAAAGAAGAAATTAGAGACAAAAGTATTTCGTCATAAATATAAGAAATAGAGACGAAATAATTTTGTCACGTTTAATAAAAACGAAGACGAAAATTTTTTGTCAAAGAAGCTACCAATAGAGACAAAAACAAATTCATCATTAAAAATGATAAATTTGTGACGAATTTTTTTGTCTCCAATACACTCTATTGGGAACATACTTGCAAGTAATTAGGGACAAAATATTTTGTCATTAAAGAAGAAATTAGAGACAAAAGTATTTTGTCATAAATATAAGAAATAGAGACGAAATAATTTTGTCACGTTTAATATAAACGAAGACAAAAAAAATTTGTCAAAGAAGCTACCAATAGAGACAAAAACAAATTCATCATTAAAAATGATAAATTTGTGACGAATTTTTTTTGTCTCCAATACACTCTGTTGGGAACATACTTATAAGTAATTAGCGACAAAATATTTTGTCATTAAAGGAGAAATTAGAGACAAAAGTATTTTGTCATAAATATAAAAAATGGAGACAAAATAATTTTGTCACGTTTAATATAAACGAAGATGAAATTTTTTTGTCAAAGAAGGTACCAATAGAGATAAAAACAAATTCATCATTAAAAATGATGAAATAATGTCAAAAAATTTCGTCACACATTGAGGGTAATAGTGACAAAATGTGACAATATTTTTTGTCATGACAAATTCATTTAGCGACGAAATAAAGAATTTATGACAAAATTAATCATCCACCTAAGCCAAATAAAAGACAAAAAAACCTTCTTTAGGGATGAAAAATTTTGTCAATAATTTCATAATATTTTTTTCCACATTATATACCTATTTTATCAAAATCTAAATTTTAGTTCAACAAATATGACCCTGTTCATGTTGAAACCTGTTGAATATAACAATTCCATCACAACTTAACCTAACCTGTTATAAACACATTTACGAATTAACAAAATGAAAATATCCATTCATCATTACAAATAATTTCATCCTGATATAATAAAATAGTGAAATATCCACAAAATATCCAAAAGTTATAACTTGTTCAATTCCACCAAAAATCCAACAATAACTAGTGTAACTCCAAAAAGTATGTGTATCCTTATCAAACAAAAATGAACATTCAAACAAATTACATCATTGTTGCACATCAAAAATGCCACCCCAATCCAATCGCAAAAAATAAATTAAAAGTTTTAATAATTAATCAATTATACAAAAGATTAAAAACATTAGTAACTCATCAATTTACAATTAGTTCAATTATACAATTTATCCTGTAATGACTTTTTTTGGATTATGAGAACAAAAAATTAATTTTAAGGCTAATTCACAAATGGTGCATCCCATTAAGGTGCCGTAAGTTCATACAACTTATATTGGTCCCTCCTAAGGTGTTTCTATTGGTTCTTGTACAAATCTGTAATTGTGTGATAATTTAGCATTTCGACGGCCTTTTTTCAAGCTTTAAGTATAGAGAAAAAAATATATTTTTTAGACTAATTCACAATTTATACATCATGTGCACTTGTACAAATTGGATGTCATATGCATGTTTCCATTACTTCCTAATTCTTCAAACATGTATTCTTTTATAAAATTTGTTATATTAAAGTTAATATACTTTACCAAGAAGTATGTCCACTTGTGGATGAGTCCCCTCCACTTCCAAAGTGTCCAGTGAATCCTTTGGTCCTCAAAAAGTTGACAACATCAGCCATTATCTCCCCTTGCTTTTTCTTACCCTCTTCAAGATCTTCTATTTTATTGTTTTGCATTTGTATTTGTTCCTTTTGTGTCTCTATTTGCATCTCAAGGCGCTTCACATAATCATTTGTTTCAGCATATATGGTAGTGGCTCTCCTAATAGAGGATGAAGGTCTCATGCCAAGTCCCTTCACATAGCCAGACCTTGGCTTTAGGACTTTGATTGATAGCTCTTCTGCAGTCAAAGGGGTTGATCCCGGCTCTGAGAGGTGATCAGCCTGTGTTTGTATCATATTTTCCTATCAAATATAAAAAAAATTAAATAATTATTAGAAAATTAAATAAGATTATAACAAATAGTATTCTAAAATTTTGTTAATAAAAATTGCAATATATACTCACATAATTACACTGAGCTTGAGATGAGATCCACTCATGTGTTTTCTCATTATAGTGAGTTTCCTTGTACAACTTTGCTAGATCAGGTAGCATCTTCTTTTCTCGTGCCTAATTCGATAGACCAAATATTCAATAAATAAAGCTAAGAATCTAATATAATTCTGAAAGTGCAAGGATACGTAGCAGTTTTTCTACTCTAACAGGGATTGACCTAGAACCACACCTATGTTTTGTATATATCCTTTCTCTGTTCATGATGTTGGCCTTTGATTGTTCCTATAAGGAAGAATGACCAATGTAACAATGAAATGTATCATTAGTAAGAAAAATATGTTGGCTTTTGATTGTTCCTGTAAGGAATAATGAACCAATATAACAATGAAATGCATCACTAGTAAAAACAAATTTAATGCTTGATAATACAAAATTGCATTGTTCCTCTCTATCATTTTCCTATATATTATTTCAACTTAAAAGATATTTCAAATTATTCACTAGTTTGATTCAATTAGAAAAATAGATTAGAGGACTTGTTGAGATTTCATCATAAGATGGTTTTTCTAGGTGAAAAAAGAAAAACGAGTAATTTACACCGTTCACAAATAGGGGCATATAAGCATGGGCAAGATAGATTGTGAAAGAATCCATTTACATTTCACAAGATATGGAACAATTACTGATACCAAACTCATAACCCTTTCTTTCTTCCGTAACTCTATCAAATCTAAAATTCTGTCTCAATATCCTATATTAGTTACTTAGCTAGTTGCTTACCATTATCATGAAACTTGCACCAAACCCAAGAACAAACAGAAAATTAATACAATCATAGAAACTGAAATCTTAGTTCTTTATTCTATGATGTGAAAGATGCACTTTAAGGAACCATAAATTAATCTCCTATTATGCGAGCCTTCCAATCCATGTTTAATAGTTTTCCTTTCTCATTTTTCCACTTATTTGGTTTTTATTATGTTCCACTTACATGCCTAGAAGATAAAGGGAAAAGAATACATATGGAATTTCACAGCAAATTGATTGTGTTCTTTCTAGTTGTTTTAGAATCTCTCCCTATTCTAATCAAATTCTTTCTTTGCTAATATAATAAAAAAGATGAAAATGTTACCAGAAATTCTTTAGTGTTCCACTTTTTATCAATAAGATCTATCCACTTGGTAGGATCGACATTCTTGGTGGTGGTTTCTTGCATACTCCTCCCTTTAGCCTCCTTCACTCCATGAATTGTTTGTGCGACCTATAGGTATGGTTACTCAATCTCCGACCAAATTTTGTGTTCATTGCCTTCTCTATATCAACAGGTCTCCTTGTAAATCAAATTGATCTGCAAAAATAGATAAGTGATAGATAATTCTTATAAAAAATAAAATAATTACAATAAATAATTAAGATTTCTAACCTATTATAAAAATGAGTAAAATCTCCTATAAGTAGACAACGAACTTACATTCAAGCGTTGAAACATCGCCTCCTTAACGGAGGCATCAACATACTTCCACCTACGAACACTTGGATTTGGTAAACGAGTTCGCACTTCTACACCAATCTTTGAGGCTAGTTTTGAGGCATAGTCCCCTACTGGTGCACGAAATTCTGGAGGGATAGGCACGCTAAGCTTTCCATCTCTATCAACAAGGCCTTGAACCTCTTTGCCTCGAGTCGGGCCACGAGCACGCTTAGCAGCTGATATTGTGAAGCCATAATATTGAAATAGTATGTGAACAAATTTAATTAAGATCTCAAATCAATGTAAATAAAGAGTGTGTCTTACCAATAGTATTACCAGCAGTCACCTCAAGTTGAGGCTCCACATTGAGAGGTGGTGGCGGATTGCTAGTCACCTCAGGACGTGAAGAGGTATCCCCCTCTTCTAATGCGTGGGTCAATGCCTCATGATGAGATTGTGAAGGGGCTCTCGATGGTATCTCTAACAGCTGAATAACATAATAAAATATGAATATATGTACAAAGATATACATGTCTATGTGTGTATGAATTAAAAGTAACAAGAAAGAATATATTTCACAATGCATAAATGTATAGTACCTCATGCTCAAACGAATCATAGGATTCAGTGTCATTGCCATCTTCAGCCTCTGACGGTCGATAATCATCGTCATTTTCCTCAATTGGTATTTGTTTTTCCTTCCTCAATTTCTTATGTTGAACCGTAGCCTTCAAACAAGTTGTTATATTCTTCACTCCTAGAGCATTCATTCTCTCACGGTTTTTATTAATATTCTTCATTCTTTGTTTCTCATAGTTCGTTACCTTCTTAGTTGCGGTACTTGGTTTGGTCAATTGCTTTTTGTAGCGTCCATTTTACCCAAGCTGTAAAGCATAATTGAACATTTTTTGGTGGATACGATAATTGAACATTAGATGTAAAGAAAAGATAATTATATATTTCTATACATAAAGCATAAAGCAACAACAATCTCAACAAGTGGATATGTCATATAGGCTCTAAATCATTGAAATATGGCTAGAGTGATATGGATGATTTTTGTTTTACCATTTACTTATCATAAAACAAATTAATTACAAAGCCATCAGACACACAATATGACCAATCAATGATAAACCTACATAACAGTGGATGAACCCCACAACTGAAATTCAACTACATTAATTAAGAATAATGTTCATATAGAAAGTGCAAAATAACTACAAATCCAAGTCTACAACAAGTCTATATCTTTACATCTAAAGCGACAAATGAAACTTGTCAGAATGTTGGATGTAGTCATTGTGTCATTCTGTAAGGTTATGGCGATCCAAAATCCAAAATAGTTGAATCCACAAACCACCCCCTCTCCAAAAAAATATAAAATAAAGATGGAAGAATAAACCATTGATAAATTTGAAGAGTAAATTTTAATATAGAATGCAAAATTGCTAGTTCTTAATATAATCTTCAACAAAAATGGTAATTTGCAACAAGCAATTTGGATAACACATAAAAATGGTTTTAAAGTTCAAAAAAAAAAATTGCAATTATAAATGAATATATAACACAAAACTGACAGTGCACAATAGAGTAGATGTAGAGGAGAAGAACAACATCGATAGAGAGGGAATGGAAGGAAGAGGGAAAGACATAGTCTTTAACCAAGGGGGTGTAATCGTTTGTAAGATTTGATGTAAAGAATAGAAAAATATAAAATAATTTCTAATATAGGTGGGTGCAGCAGTTTTAAACCTAACTACATAACTATGTCAATTTGGGAGTGGAATGATGAGGTATAGCCCAACTAACTTAGGTGGTTTGCCTCCCAAACAAGCAAAAAATGATACAAAGCAAAGAAGCAGCAAGAAAGAAATAGCTCTGCACCATGCTTGCTGATGCATACTGTTTGTAGGCTACTTGAAGGTTGGCAAGCTAATGGGCAGAATTAACATTTCTGTTTGTGCCAATCCTTCGCAATCATATCACCAATTTCTTGGCATAGATTAAAATCAAGATTCAGCCGATTAGCTTTAATTTAGTGTTGCTACCTTTTGACTCAAAAATTCAATTCTGCCACTATTGAGTGTGGAAAGAATTATATAATCTACTAATAATAATAGTCAATTTTGTAAAATAAGAATGTTTGGCTCCTAGATTTGGACCTAATCCCTTCAAACCTAGTGATGTGGTATGCCTGTCAGGACATTACAAGGCAATCCTTCTCAAATATTGTCTTCTTTGACCCCCTTTTTTTTTTCGAGTTAATAATGTCAACACGATGGTATTTTCCTATCATATTTTATTTATTATTTTATGCGTGAATATTATATTGATAATAAATATAATACTGAGAAAATTTTGAAGAATTGGCGGAACGATAAAATTTGATAATAAGATCCAACTTCATCATTAACTTCAAGACTTTGGCTTGAATCTTGATAATTTAAATAAATAAAAACTCTCACAGTTCCAGAAAATTAGCGATTTGATTTTAATCCATGCCAAACAGTAAATTGGCTTGAATCTTGATTTTAAAAAACTCTCTTGCAAACTGGCTTGAATCTTGATTTTAATCTATGCCAAGAAATTAGTGATATGATTGCGAAGGACTAAAGCACGAAACAAAGGTCTTTGTGAAAGGCAAAAAGGTGCTCGGGACAAATAACGTGAACAATGGTTAATTCAATTACCAAATGATACTGACCTGGTGTAAAGAAAGAGCGGATTTATATCAGCCTCAAATTGAAGGTGCCTTAGATTTCTAGCAAATGTGGACTTTTTGCAAGAATTCTCAAAGCCTCTCTCTCTCTCTGTGTGTATGATTCAAATTAAAATGACAAAGGCGAAAGGGATGTTTATGCAACTTAGTGATCGAAGAAAAAGTGGCAATGAAGATAGGTCCAGCCACTATGAGCCCCCAAGTGGGCACGAAGATGGTCTTTGGCTATAGAGGGAAGAGATTACAAGGTCTGGGAAGCATCATAAAAATATCATTGTATCAAAGCATATGAAGCTCATTGAAGAACATTTTGACCCATGAGGTACAATTACCTTACCTACAAATTAAATTGAAACTTCTCCCTAATAGTATACATCACTTGAAGATGGCGTGGCTGCTGTTTGAGATATGTTACCATGGCTGATTAAGTGATAAGATATGGGAATGGATCAGACTCAAATTACATATATCTATATATTACATTTATATGTTGGAATACTAGGTGTAAACTCTTGAACATAAACATGCTTGAGGGTATATTGTAAGATCTGGGACCAAAAATTTAAAATATGTATACTATACAGTTATACCATAGCCAAAGATGCTTATTGTATTTGTTCTTATTAAATAAAATAAGTGATTTATCCTAATTCGGTCTCCCCTTGTTGTCTTTGAATGATTTTGTTGGATGAGGTGCAACCAAACTAGTGTAGTGAGGGAATGAAGGATTTTCGTCTACCTAAGGCTTCACAAAGGATATAGAATCAATCTTTTTTAGTGACTTGACAAAAAATCATATGAAGTTTAGCATATGATCAAGCATTGAAATACATTGATGTGTATATATAACAATAGGACTTTGCACTCTATGGGTGCCATCAGACCACACCAGTGAAGACGATACAGACTTACTATCATCCAATCCTTCTCCACTGATGGTCACAACAAAAGATTTCCTCTCATTTAGCGAATTAAAGGAGAGAATTCTAGGCTCCATGCTGACATTGACTAAATCGTCTTTGCTGATTTCTGCTTTGTATGTGGAATTTTTAAAGCCTACATTTGTAACCGTTCTTGGAAATTTAAGAAACATAAAAACCTTATTAAGATGATGGAAAGATTAAACAGCAGCAATGTTTAGGACAAAAGCAGGGGAGCCACGTTTAACATATAGGGGAATCTATCAACTAACAAATTCTGCAGTACTGTAACAAGATAAATTACCCCAAATTGGATACAGATGCCATGTTTTAATTTTGTGGCCAACCCAATGGGGTCATTGATATTGTAAATATGTATTTGGAATAAGGAGGTGATATCAATCTACTTGATTTTAATCTACAGCAGAAAAATTAATAATTCTGGAACTGTGAGGATAGTTTTTATAATTTTTTCCCCCTAGTAAAACTAGTTCACCTATAGAAATATATGGAATTTATGAGGAATGGATGGAGAGATTGTAAGACATGGAAATAAATCAGTAAACCAAAAACATATGAATACATCAGTAAAAACCAAACAATTGAGAGATAAGAAGCACAAAAAAAATGAAGTAAACCAAACAAATGAACCAGCTTCAAATGATGAAAAACAGAGAACCAACTTCAAAAAACAAAGAACCAGCTTCAAATGAACCCACTGCAATCCCCACCATTTCATCAACCCTAGACCACATCTTCCACACATTCAGATACAAATACACTATCAACATACGAAATTCTGAATCAACATACAGTATAAAAAATAAAAATTCCAACTCTGATTTACAAAACCCAAATACAATATCAACATTCCCACCCAAAACCCTCATTCCAAATGAAACACTATATTTATATAATTCCACTAATAATAATCATAATCATATACAAATATATCTTATGAATGACATACGAAAGGAGCATAAAAAAAAAAAAAAAAAATAGAACAGAACTCACCAAAAGTTTGAAGATTCAACAGAGACGAAGACTTGAGTGAGTAACAATGGAGATTTTGGAGCTGCAAACCGAATTAGGGAAAACGAATCAAAAAGAGAGGCAAAACAGAATTGGAAAAGGAAGAGTCTGGTATATGTTTGGAACTTCTAAATCTTCTTTGGAAGAAGGCGTGTGTCTGCTGGAGTAGTGGAAGAGGAAAAGGCACCAATTTTGGGATATATTTTTGTATATAAAAATATATATAATCACATTTATATTTTTTTTTTATATATAATCACACTTAATTAGAAAGTGTGATTAAAAAAATATATATAATGACACTTAATTAAAAAGTGACATAAAAAATAAATATATTACATGTTAATTAAAAAGTGTGGTTAAAAATTGTATATATATATAATCACACTTAATTAGAAAGTGTGATTAAAAAAATATATATAATGACACTTAATTAAAAAGTGACATAAAAAATAAATATATCACATGTTAATTAAAAAGTGTGGTTAAAATATATATATATATATATATAATCACACTTAATTGAAAAGTGTGATAAAATATATATATATATATATAATGACACTTAATTGAAAAGTGACATAAAAAATAAATATATCACATATTAATTAAAAAATGTGATTAAAAAATATATATCTATAATCACACTTAATTGAAAAGTGTGATAAAAAATAGATATTATCACACTCAATCAAATCAAGTATGATTAAAATATCAATCGAATTTTTTTTATCACACTTCCAATAAAAGTGAGATATTTTTATGTATCAAAGTGTGATCTTTATCTATTTTTAGTATCTACTTAGGAAAAACAATTATGTGAGAAAAAAAAAACGGTGAGATAAAATTAAAATTTATTAATTAAAAATAAGTTTTTTTTAAATAAAAAAATTAATGCTATAAAAAATTAATAATGCTATGATGTGGCATAATTTAAAATTTTTTGGATATTTATAATTTGTATAATGAATGGGATCAGTAATAATAACATATGGTATGTTGATACCTTAGTTAGTATACCAATTGGTGCATCACCGATAAAAAATAATTCATATTTGTGTGTGTAGTTTTTTAGTAATCTTTTAGATAAGTTTTAAAATTTGTTTTTTTTTTTCTAAAATTATAAATATACCCAAATAAGTCTAAAAAAATTATAGCAAAATTATAGAGAGAGAGAGAGAGAGAGAGAGGGTTTGAGGCAAAGACATGTATAGATAGAATGAGAGGGAGAGTGGTGAACGAAGCCTTAAAATCATGTTTTTGAGTTTTTTTGTTTTATTTTAGTTATTGTAAGTTTTTAAATGTTTTAAATATTTTTTTTTACATTTTAAATATTTTTTAATTTTTAAAAAAAATACTAAATTAAAAAAATATAAAATTTAATACATTTCACACGTATTATATTTTTTTATAAATATTTTACTTTTTGGTTGTATCCAAAGAGTTAAATGTATTTTGAATTTTTTTTTTTTTTAATTTGTGTTTTGGTGTTGGGGCTTTTTTTTTTTAAAAAAAATGGGAATTGTATATTTTATATAAAAATCAAATTGGAATATTTTATACAATTACACCTATTTAGGGAGTGTGATTAAATATATATATATATATATAATTACACTTATTTAAAAAGTAGTAATGTATATATAATCACACTTTAATTAGAAGGTGTGATTAAAAAAATATATAAATAATCACACTTTAATTAGAATGTGTGATTAAAAAATATATATATATATATATATATAATCACACTCATTTAAAAAGTGTGATTAAAAAGTAGTAATGTACATATAATCACACTTTAATTAGAAAGTGTGATTAAAAAATATATATATAATCACACTTTAATTAGAAAGTGTGATTAAAAAAATATATATATAATCACACTTATTTAAAAAGTGTGATTAAAAAGTAGTAGTGTATAATCACACTTTAATTAGAAGGTGTGATTAAAAATATATATATATAATCACACTTAATTGAAAAGTGACATAAAAAATAAATATTATCATACTCAATCAAATTAAGTGTGATTAAAATATCAATATAATTTTTTTTATCACACTTTCAATAAAAGTGAGATATTTTTTTTTTGTCAAAGTGTGATCTTTAACTATTTTTGTAGTAGTGCTCCCACATGGCTTGGGGTTAAAAATCTCATTTTGCTTAATATATAGGATAGATAGATAGATAGATAGATAGATAGATAGATAGATATAGATATGGCACATACCATTTATATGACACAAGGACCAAAGTACCGGGACAATTGCTGCAATTTGCCCTCATCTAAATTAAAGGGATGTAAAAAGTAAAAAAAAAAAATTATAATATTAAAAAATGTTCACTAAAAAAATATAGATTAAAAATTAAAAATTAATTATTAAAAACTCCATACTAAGGGGTTGTTTGGGATCTAAATAAGTGCACTTTTTGACTTTTTATGAAATATGGATTGGGTTTGAAATGATGTGATAGAGAGGTGATATAACTTAAATAAGATGATGTGACTTAAATAGGATAGTAACTTTTTTACTTTTTAACTTTTTTTGAAGATGCCAAACTTAACCTAAACAAGGTAATGTTTTTTATTAATTTTGAAAATTAAAAAATTATTATTAATTTTTCCTCTATTTTTTTTTCTCACAAAAAAAAAAAAAAGCTTTTTTTTTTTTTGTGGAGAGGGGTTTTGACCTGTGATTTTTCTAAAATGAGTGTTCTAGATGGAAAGGGTAGAATTGGTTCAGACAATGAGAAAAAGTGCTTATGCAAGGGGCGCCTTCACTATGAGAAAGAATAGTCGGTTTTGCATAGGGTGCCTTCTTGGATAATAGCTTCAATACTGGCATGCATGAAGGGCTTAAGTGTGAGACATATGAGAGGGGCTTTAGTGCGAAAATAAAAGAAATGGTTTACAGAGTGTCTTCTTGCTTCACGACTTCGATACTTGTGAGAGAGAAGTAGGCTCAAGTGTGAGAGAGAAATGAGGGTTTCTAGGAAGTGTCTTCTTGGGTCACGACTTGAGTGTCTGTGCACATGAAAATGAGTGATAAGGGTCAGAGTGTGTCTCTTGGGGTGACGGTTTCAGTGCTCTGAAACACAAAACCATAGCATTTTAATAAAGAGAAATAATTAGTGATAAAATATTTTTGTCTCCTTAAATACAAGAACAAAGAATTTATTATTGGTGACGAAATATTTTTGTCTTCCACAAAATAACCTTATGAGATGAAAAATATATTCATCGCGCAATCAATCAGAATTTATTAGTGACGAAATATTTTCATCTCCCACAACTTATTTTTCCAAGACAAAAATATATTTGTCGCCAATTTAATAGAAAGATGAAACGACATCATTTGCATGATGGAGTGTTTATTGGTGATGAAATATTTTCGTCTTCCATAACTTATCATTCCTAGACAAAAATATATTTGTCGCCTAATAAATGGAAATATGCAACGACATTGTTTAATAGGTAGGGAATTTATTGGTGACTTAATTACGTCATAAAAAATATATATATTTTGTGACAAAAATGTTCGTCTCCAATGAGCTAAAATAATTCGCGTCAATGCAAATGAAATTGGCGCCTGAATTTTACAGACGAATTTTTTTTTCGTCTCCAATACGTTTGAGAAAAATTAAAACAAACAACAAAATTAATATTTTGTCATCTTTGGGTTAAATTTTAAGTCACCAAATTTTGTCACAATAGTCTAGATTTCTTGTATTTTGTTTCCTTGTTTAATTATTATTATTTTTTCTTTTTTGTGGAGAGGGGTTTACTATGAGAAAGAATAGTAGCTTTGCACAAAATGTCTTCTTGGATAACAATGTTTGCATGCACAAACGACTTAAATGTGAGAGAGAATAGAGAAACTTCAGTGCGAAATAGAAGAGATGGTTTATAGAGATTGTTTTCTTGAGTCACAGCTTCAATACTTGTGAGAGAGAAGACTCAAGTGCGAGAGAGAAATGAGGATTTGTAGAGGGTGTTTTTTCGGGTCATGACTTTAGTATTTGTGTGTGTGTGAAAGTAAGTGATTAAGGTAAAAGCGTCTCTTAGTTTCTGACGACATTTTAATAAAGAGAAATAATTAGGGAGAAAATATTTTCGTCTCAAAATCATATGTTCGTTGCCTAATCAACAATAATACAAAAACAATGTTGTGTGGAGATGAAGAATTTATTGGTGATGAAATATTTTCGTCTCCTTCAACTAAACCTTATGAGACGAAAATATATTCGTCGCACAATCAATCAAAATGCAACACGACACATGGAGAATTTATTAGTAACGAAATATGTTCGTCTCCCAAAACATATCCTTCCGAGACAAAAATATATTTGTCGCTTAATTAACAAAAAGACAAAACGAGCATGAAGGATTTATTGGTGATGAAATATTTTCGTCTTCCATAACTTATCCTTCCCAGACAAAAAATATATTTGTCACCAAATAAATAAAAAAATGAAACGACATCGGCTAATAAGTTTGGAATTTATTGGTGACGAATTCCTTTTGTCGCAAAAAACTTTAAATTTTGTGACAAAAATGTTCGTCTCCAATGAGCTAAAATAATTGGCGCCAACAAGAAAAAAAATTGGTGCCTCTTTTTTTTTCTGACAAATTTATTTTTTCGTCTCCTATAGTTTTGAAAACAATTAAAAGAAACAACAAAAGTAATATTTGGTCATGTTTGGGTTACATTCTAAAACGAAAATAAATTTTATCACCAAATTTTAGAAATTAATTATTGAAAACTCCATACTAAACAAGGTAATGTTTTCTATTAATTTTGAAAATTACAAATTTTTTATTATTTGTTTCTCTGTATTTTTTCTCACAAAAAAAATAGCTATATTAATTATCTTTTTTTTTTTTTTTTGGTTGGAGAGAGGTTTTGACCTTCGATTTTTCTGAAATGGGTGTTCTAGAAGAAAGGGTAGAGTTGGTTCAGACAATGAGAAAAAGTGTTTGCATGCAAGAGGGGCCTTCACTGTGAGAAAGAATAGTGGGTTTGCATAGGGTGCCTTCTTGGATAATACCTTCAATGTTGGCATGCACGAAGGGCTTAAGTGTGAGACAGAAGATATAGGCTTTAGCGCAAAATAGAAGAAATGGTTTACAAAGTGTCTTCTTGAGTCACGACTTCAATACTTGTGAGAGAGGAGTAGACTCAAGTGCGAGAGAGAAATGAGGGTTTGTAGAAAGTGTTTTCTTGGGTCACGACTTCAAGGTCCATGTACATGAAAATGAGTGATAAGCATTAGAGTGTATCTCTTGGGGTCACAGTTCCAATGCTTTGAAACACAAAACCACGGCATTTTAATAAAGAGAAATGATTAGTGATAAAATATTTTTGTATCCTTCAATACCAGAACAAAGAATTTATTATTGGTGATGAAATATTTTTGTCTTCCACAACTTAACCTTATGAGACGAAAAATATATTCGTCACGCAATCAATTAGAATTTATTAGTGACGAAATATTTTCGTCTCCCACAACTTATTCTTCTGAAACAAAAATATATTTGTTGCCTATTTAATAGAAAGATGAAATGACATTGTTTGCATGATGGAGTGTTTATTGGTGACGAAATATTTTCGTCTTCCATAACTTATCCTTTGCAGACAAAAACATATTTGTCGCCTAATAAATGGAAATATGCAATGACATCGTTTAATAGGTATGGAATTTATTGGCGACGAATTACGTTCGTCACAAAAAAAATTATATTTTGTGACAAAAATGTTTGTCTCCAATAACCTATAATAATTCGCGCCAATGCAAATGAAATTGGCGCCTCATTTTTGCACACGAAATTTTGTTTTCGTCTCCTATACTTTTGAGAAAAATTAAAACAAACGACAAAATTAATATTTCGTCATCTTTGGGTTAAATTTTAAAACAAAAAAAATTTCGTCACCAAATTTTGTCACAATAGCCCAGATTTCTTGTATTTTTTATTGATTTTAAGCATTTGGTGACGAAATTTAGTTTTCCTCTCTAAAAATAATACATTTGGAGACGAAATTATTTCCTCTCTAAAATTTTTTACAATGGTGACGACAAATTTCGTCTCCAAAATGGCGCCAAATCTTCCACCAAATTTTCCAAGAGCGGGAAATTGTTTTGTGACGAAAAATAAAATTTAAAGACGAATAAAATTTTCGTCACCTATTGTTTTATTTGATTTTAAGCATTTGGTGACGAAATTTGATTTTCCTCTCTAAAAATAATACATTTGGAGATGAAATTATTTCCTCTCTAAAATTTTTTACAATGGGGACGACAAATTTCGTCTCCAAAATGGCGCCAAATCTTCCAAGGGCGGGAAATTGTTTTGTGACGAAAAATAAAATTTAGAGACGAATAAAATTTTCGTCACCTATTGTTTTATTTGATATTAAGCATTTCGTGACGAAATTTGGTTTTCCTCTCTGAAAATAATACATTTGGAGACGAAATTATTTCCTCTCTAAAATTTTTTACAATTGTGACGACAAATTTCGTCTCCAAAATGGCGCCAAATCTTCCACCAAAATTTCCAAGGGCGGGAAATTGTTTTGTGACGAAAAATAAAATTTAGAGACGAATAAAATTTTCGTCACCTATTGTTTTATTTGATTTTAAGCATTTCGTGACAAAATTTGGTTTTCGTCTCTGAAAATAATATAATTGGAGGCGAAATCTTATTTTCATCACTAAAACATGCATATTTGGAGACTAAATATTTTTTCGTCACGCGTTTTCGTCACCATAGACCTTTTTTGTTGTAGTGCTCCTACCTTAATACCAACTATACTCCTAACCCCAAACCCTAGCCCCTAACCCTGATGTCATCCCCACCAACTTCGGCAACCACCACCGCTATCTCCAGCGGCCAATCTACAGCCCCTCTCTACTATTTCACAGCCTAGACCTAGGGTTTTTAGAAATCGGTGATGGCAACAGTAGCGACTTTAGGCAATGATAGTGGTGGTGAGTCACGATCTGGGTTGCGATATGAAGAAGAAGAAGAAGCGAAGAAGAACTGGTCTTGTGACGGAAGTCCCACCCTCCCAAGCAACCTTCTAGGACCTCCCCCACCAGCAGCCACTCTTCCATAACCTCTGACCACTGTTACTCCCTTCCTTTTTCCTTTTTTTAGATTTGCAGTGGAGATCACGGAGGGCGGCTGCGATTGTCGAAGGAATCAAAGTGGTAATTGCCAATTCTCTCTCTCTCTCTCTCTCTCTCTCTCTCTCTCTCTCTCGTAGTGGCAACGATGAAGGGCTACGAAGATGGTGGTGGTTGAGACGATATTGCGAGGTTGGTGGCACTAGGAATGGCTAAAGAATAAGAAGAAGAAGAAGAGAAGGAGGAGGAGGCATTAGTGAATCGAAGCGAATGAGATTTGGTGATGGCGGGGTGTTGCCGGCCGAAGTAAAATAGAGGTGAAGGTGGAGGTGGAGGTGGAGGTGGAGGTGGAGGTGGAGATGGGGTTGGGGTTGGGGTTAGGGTTGGAGATGGGGTTGGAAAGACGGAGATGGGGTCAAAAATGGAAATTAGTTTTAGGACAAAATTGTAATTAAAAAAAATACAATCTATGAAGATAGTTTGTAGATTGGATTTGGTTTGTCTCCCGTTGAAAGTTAAACTAAATCAGATAGTTGAGATCTCTAATCGGAAAAAATCATTAAATGAAAAACTTTTACTAGTATCGAAGAATCTTTGAAAAATTTTAATAAGTGGTAATGATCTTCTTTTTAATGATTTTTTCCAGTCAGAATCTTCTGTTTAATGACACTTGTCAAAAACCTCAACTATTTGGTATAGTTAAAATTTCAATTAGAAACAAGTCATTCTTGTAGATTATAGTTCAAGGCCTCTAACCAGAACAATGATATTGATAGATAGATTCCTTTTCGATGTACCAAAAAAAAAAAAAAAAAATATGATAGATAAAAAAATATTGAGTAAATTATATTCACTACCCAAAATCTATGAATTAAATTTGAATTAGAGAAAATTATACAATAATTTCGGAATATTATGTGGTCATACTCCCTTACAAATTACCATTTATTATGTCCCTCATATTTCTCAACAACCCAATACAAATAATCAATATTCTACTTTCTCCACCAATCATATTATTATAAAACATCAAGTTATCGTACTCTGTAACTATCGAATAATTATCCATTAAATATTATTATTTTTTATAATAAATTTATTTATGACTTTTTTGCGAATAACTTTATTCCTACCCGATGATGTAATTTCTGATTTATTGTCGCCCACAACTAGGCAGTAGTATGATCATTGATTACATCATTCAAATCCCTATCAAAGAAGAGGAAATTTTTTGAAGTCTTTTTTCTCTCCGGTTAATTTGGTAGGATCGCTTGATTAGGACAATTCACACTCGCCGATTAAAAACAAAAATAAATAAATAAATAAAGTCAGACTCGCTCCTTTATTTTTTTTCCTTTGTAGTGTGGTACGTATTGTTTTGTTCCTTTTTGTAACTTCTGCTGAAATAATTTAAATAAATTGGTTATTTAAAAGTTTAGAGAAAAATATTTTGAATTTCTCTTTATGATTATCAATTTTTATTTTTTTTTTGAATAGCGAAAAGAATTTTATTGATACAAATCAATGTACAAGATAAGAACATCAGTACAAAGGGTGAAGAAATTTCATAGCAAAATCAAACGATTCCAACTAAGTTGGCACCAAAGAGCTCTACTGCTCAAATGTAGTTATTTATTGAGAAAATTTCAAATCAGTACAAGTCTTAAAAAATAATTATAAATAAGTAATAAATTTTATAAATATTAATAATTCAAATCATAAGTCTTTCAATGAATCTATAATAATTTTATAAAATTTCCAATTAATGGTAATTTCCCCCTATTTATTTCAAGATAATTTTGTAACTAATATATCTAAAAGTTATTATGTTACATGTTAGTTTATTATTAAATAATAATATCTCAAGTTAAAAATAAGCCGTAATGTATTAATTGTATCAGTTAATAAGTAATATTTTTTTGGTTGAACCGATATAAGCCTCGCCATCGAAAATTCATGTTGACTAACATTGATCATCAATTCTATTCGGTTTGTCCTACCCATAAATGGGATGAGATTTGCTTTTTAAGTTCTAATACAAAAAGCATTTTGTGTATCAGAAAATCAAAAAACGACCTCAGAGCAAACCAAACCTCTGCTCCACAGCGATGACCAAGCAAGTAAAACATCTCAGCCTGTTTGCTACCTTTTTGCTAGTTTCTTTACTAGTTTTGCTACATTTCTGCAATGCTCAACCATCGCCAAACTCACAAGCTGAGGCACTTCTCAAATGGAAACAAAGCATAGCCAACCAATCAATCCTCACCTCATGGGCCATTAAAACCAACCTCTCAAGCTCAAGCCACTGCAAATGGCTTGGAATAGCCTGCAATAATGCCGGAGATGTCATCGGACTAAACCTCGCTTACTCTGGCCTAAAAGGTACGCTCGAGCGCTTAGACTTCTCTTCTTTCCCTCAACTTCTTCGCCTCGATCTCAAAGTAAACCAACTCACTGGCACCATACCAATCACCATAGGCCTCCTCACAAACCTCCAATTCCTTGATCTCTCTACAAATGCTTTCACTGGCATTTTTCCTCTTTCTGTTGCCAACCTTTCCATGGTTGTCGAGCTAGACGTGTCGCGAAACATGATCAGTGGTGAGCTCGATTCGGGCTTGTTTCCTAATGGAACAGAAGGGGCAAAAACCGGGCTTTTTAGCCTCCAGAGGCTACTAATCCAAGACACTAACATCAGTGGTAATATTCCGTTAGAATTAGGGAATTGTAAAAACTTGACTCTTATTGCTTTAGATGGGAGTCATTTCTTTGGTACAATTCCTAGTTCTTTGGGTAATTTGAGTGAGCTAACCGTTTTGCGCATGACAGAAAATCAACTTTCTGGGGAAATTCCCTGGAATATTGGTACCTTGACTAAATTAACCGATCTTCGCCTGTTTAAAAACCGGTTATTTGGTTCAGTTCCTCAAGGAATAGGAAACTCGTCGGCTTTGACAACCCTTCATATAGCCGAGAACAATTTCACTGGTCACTTGCCCCAACAAGTGTGTCGATATGGGAAGCTTGTGAATTTCACAGCTTCCTATAACAAGTTTAGTGGTCCTATCCCAATGAGTCTAAGAAATTGCACAACCTTGTTTAGAGTTCGACTTGAATATAACCAACTAACCGGTATTCTAGACCAAGATTTTGGTGTATATCCGAGCCTTAATTACATCGACTTGAGCTATAACCGGCTACAAGGTATGTTCTCACCGCAATGGGGAGAATCCAGGCATTTGACACTGCTGAGAATTGCTGGGAATATGATTGTTGGGAAAGTCCCCGAAGAAATAGTTCAGTTGAACCAACTGGTTGTTCTTGACCTTTCTTCTAATCAACTTTCTGGGGAAATACCAGTACAACTTGGAAATTTAACTGAATTAAGCTACTTAAGCTTAAACGCTAACAAACTTTTCGGTCAAATACCTTCACAAATTGGAGCATTGTCCAATTTGGGATATCTGGATCTATCACTGAACATGCTAAGTGGTCCAATTCCAAATCAAATTGGGAATTGCATAAAACTACAGTTCATGAGTTTGAGCAAGAATGGCTTGAATGGTTCAATCCCAGACCAGATTGGTTATCTTGTAGCCTTACAAACTTTGCTTGATTTGAGTTACAATTCACTCACTGGAGAGATATTGTCCGGGTTTGGAAAGCTTGTAAATCTTGAAAATTTGAATCTCTCCCACAACAATCTCTCTGGTTCCATACCCAATTCTCTAGTTGACATGGTTAGCTTGTCGTTCATTGACTTGTCCTACAATGATCTTGAGGGTCCTCTTCCTAATACCAAGGCCTTTAATTCTTCTCTGAAATCTTTTGCTAATAACAAAGATTTATGTGGTGAAATCCAAGGATTGAGGGCATGTAGCACATCATTATCTCCCAAAAATAGTAGCCAAAAAAGGGAACACTCTCGTATGGTTATTATTGTCACCTCTTCCATTTCCTTACTATCGCTCATATTTGCGGTTGTTGGGATCATTGCACTTTACCGCAGAGGACACCAAGGGAGTGTGCAAGAATACAAGTCCCAATTGAGGAATGAAAATCTCTTTTCAATTTGGAATTTTGATGGGAGAGTAGTGTATGAGGACATTATCAATGCCACAGAAGATTTCAATGATGAGTACTGCATTGGGGTGGGAGGGTCAGCAAGAGTTTACAAAGCTAAGCTACCAAGTGGCCAAGTTGTCGCGGTTAAAAAGCTTAGCACCACAACCGAAACCACGGAGATTGAGGATCACAAGAGCTTCATGAATGAGATAGCGACGTTAACAGAAATAAGGCACCGGAACATTGTGAAACTCTATGGCTATTGTTCTCATGAAAGGCACACATTTTTGGTTTATGAGTTCCTGGAAAGAGGAAGTTTGGCAAATGTGTTGAGCAGTGATAAGGAGGCAAAGGAGTTAGATTGGTTCAAGAGGGTGGAAGTTATTAGAAGTGTGGCTCATGCTTTGTGTTACATGCATCATAGTTGCATGCCTCCAATAATTCATCGTGACATATCCAGCAAGAATGTTTTGTTGAGCTTGGAATTGGAGGCTCACGTCTCCGATTTTGGCACTGCGAGGTTTTTGAAGCTTAATACCTCACGTTGGACCTCGGTTGCAGGCACATATGGATATATCGCACCAGGTAACTTCAATAAATTCATAAAAATGACATCAGTTCCTTTTATCAGTGAAATCTAACCATTTTATTTGGTTTTTTATTGCAGAGTTGGCATACACAATGGCAGTGACAGAAAAATGTGATGTGTATAGTTTTGGGGTTTTGGCAATTGAAGTTTTGATGGGATCACATCCAGGGGAACTTATTTCGAGCCTAAAATCATTGGTTGATCAAAGAATAGAACTTGAAGATGTGTTAGATCGTCGTCTCTCGCCTCCTTCTAGTCAAAAAATTGAAGATGAACTGAATTCCATTGTGAAGCTAGCACAGTGGTGCTTATGCGTTGATCCACAATCGCGACCTACCATGAGTGCTGCATCTCAAGTGCTTGAAATAAAGGCTAGTGATCACTGGGTGCTAAGCAACAACAATCAACCTCGGGCAAAGTAAATTTTAAATTTGAATAATTAAAAATATGTAATTTTGTAATATGTGATGATTGTATGTATGAACTATGTGAATTCTTTACTTTTTATCTTATGCTTTGAGAGGAGTTATCCCAGTGTATAATTTTCTCAATAAAATTTTAGATAAAAAGGGATAAATTTATAAATCTATTAAAATCAATTCGGCAAATGGTCTTTAATCAAGGAAATTTTTTTTTTTTTCATTTTATAATTTTTTTTTTTAATTAAGGGAAATTTGTGTTTTAATGGCAACAATTTAAAAAGTGAGAGTTGTGTTATAATTTTTATTTGTACCCGAGGCAGTTCGATTTGAACTTCTATAAAAATTACAATTATTTTAATTACCCAATAATAAAGTGGGTGGAGCCACACTAATCTCCGTCATTCCCCTTCAAGCTGCTATGGGTTCATGAATATCTTATGAATCACATAAATGCAGCAACTCTGCTTTCTCTGTTTTTGTTGGAAATCAGAATTGTTCATTGAAGCAAAATTTACTTCAGAGGTGAAAATCCGAAGTCGTCAAATGAGATTTGAAGTGCAAGTGCTAAAGTATAACATGGATGATGAGAGATGTTAAAGTATTCTCTAATTTCTCCATCCTCTGTTTAAAATACTCATAATTATTAGATCATCGAAATTTTTTTAGAGTGATAATCTTGAGATGTAATCGATAATGTGAATGTTACAACGGACCTAACAGGCCTTGAAGCTCTTTGTCATCTTCTTCTTCTTTCTTCCATTATTGAAATTCAGCTCCAAGTGGTAGTAGTCCCAAGACTTGTAGCATTAGGCATTTGGCTTATGATGTCCCTCTCTTCAGTAGATGCATGAACTTCAAAAATGACGGAATTTTAATAAAAAAAAAATTGGACTTTTTTCTGCACTGACAAGTCAAGTCCACGCCAACGCATGCCGAGTTAAGTAGGTTGTGGCCAAAACGCACCCTATAGTTCAAAAAATTGATTTTCTTTGCACCGAAACGTGTTAAATTGATGAAAAATGAAAGTCAACTACACTAGATCGGATTTAATCCGAATCCGATCCAATAATCCGAATCCGTTTACATAAAAATCCGATCTGATAATCCGAATCCGTTTAATCCGTTTATTAAACGGATTGAACGTGCAAAAATCCGATCCGATCCGATAATCCGATAATCCGATCCGATTATTATCAATTTGAATAAAAAAACACAAAATGAATTTTTTTTTTCAAATTATATAAAATTGTAGCTCAATAAATAAATAAATGGATCGGATTCGGATTATCGAATCGGATATCCGAAATCATCGGATTCGGATTCGGATATCTATAATCGGATATGAGCTAAACGGATTCGGATCGGATTCGGGTTTGTGTTAATCGGATCGGATTCGGATTTTGACAGATCCGATCCGAATCCGATCCATTTACAGGCCTACTTGGGGGTTATAAATGGGGGTGGTTAAACACCATTGTGAATCAATTAAAAAAATATGGATTCGAGAAAGTTGGCATTCCACCACTTGTGTCACAGGTAAATTTAACTGGTCTATGAATCTTATCTGTTATGTTTGGATCTTAAATTTACTTACAAACTATTTTTTATAAAATAATTTGTTAAATTCTTCTATTTTCTTTTCTTTTCTTTTCTCTTCTGATTTTTTAATATTTTAAATTAGCTAATTTTTTGATAACTCAGCCAACTGGACTGAGTAATTTGGGACTAATCTTACCATCTACTAGAAGGGTCCAATTAAAGTTGGGACAAAGTACCGTATAGACTGGTCTTAAAAAATTATTTACATTTAAGAAATTTCGACTCTGAAACCTAGAAGGGAGCACATCCCAACCCCTTAGACTGATTGAACTGTTGTGGAATTCGGATCTGAAATGAGGCACATATTAAGGACAAAAAAGTTTTGAATTCAAATTTAAATTAATTTTTCCTGCAAGAAATTTTGGAAAAAATTCAGATAAATTAATATTAGAACTGACATCGACCTGCATGGCGCACAAGTGTAGTGGTTTGGGCCAAGGTTCCATTTGTTCATAACTCATCCCTTCTACAAACTTGAGGTGTCCCTTGGGGCCAAACCCAAGTTAGTACACTAAGAGCTTATATACATACACAAGCTCTCTTAAAGTTTCAATGTGGGACAAGCCTAACGAGGAAACCCACATTTAATTCTTTAAATGTCTATTCCACGAATCCGAAAACGACGTCAAGTTCTCATTTACTCATAAATGGTTTTGACAAACCATTTTCACCATGTGACTTACCATGCGGCAAGGAACATGACACCTCTTCAGACCTAACCCAAAAGATGTTTGGGGCCCACTTAAAATTGGGCTCAAAGATGGCCCAAAATAAGCCTATATAAAACCAATTTTTCAACAATCCCCCACATGAATGGAATTTGACGGAGAGAAAATGCAACAACATGATCTAATTACAGAGATTACAGAAAATGAAAATATTCTGTAAAGGATAAGTAGCTTTTGTCTTTGAATCTTTCCTTGTGAGACACTATCAGATTTACTAGCTAACCAGTGAACATGATGTCTTGAACTATTCAGCCGTTTATGTAAACCAAGACAATAGAACTCACAAAGTATATTACCAAACACAGTTTAGTTCTCACTATTATGTTCATTTTGGCTCTGAATAACCTGGTCTTTCATAAGTGCTTTAGAGAATTATAGCCCTTCACAAATCTCATAGAACCGGCCCAGTTCACACTCACATAGGTGATTTTTATGAAGAGTATCCTGCCATACTCCACTAGGTTTACCTAGATATAAGAATCATTGAAAGTATTTAACCTAAAATGCTGCAGACATCACTATTTCGTCATAGAAATGGGTAGGAGTTTGACTCTCCAGTGATCCTTCTGAATCATACACAACTCGGTTGTTCCTTTGAACCTAGATCTTGGGATCTCTAGTCAACTAGGTTGGATTGCCGTTGTGGTAACTCTTATTTAATAGGCTTAAGTCTCATTCCTCTCAATGAATTTTCAACTAACTCTCTTGCTAACCCTTTGGTTAGTGGATCCGCTATGTTGTCTTTAGACTTCATATATTCAATGGAAATAATTCCATTAGAGAGTAGTTGTCTCACGGTGTTATGTCGACGACGAATGTGACGTGACTTACCGTTATACATATGACTCTGTACTTTACCAATTGCTGATTGGCTATCACAATGTATGCATATAGCAAGCACCGGTTTTGGCCACATTGGAATATCTTCAAGGAAGTGACGAAGCCATTCTGCCTCTTCCCCAACTTTATCTAAAGCTATGAATTCTGATTCCATAGTAGACCTAGTAATGCAAGTCTATTTGGAAGATTTTCAAGACACAGCTGCACCACTAAGAGTAAAGATATACCCACTAGTAGATTTTGAGTCTCTAGTATCCGATATCCAATTTGCATCATAGTATCCTTCAAGTACTGCTGGATATCTAGTATAATTCAACCCAATGTTACGAGTAAATCTAAGATATCTTAGAACCCTTATAATTTCTTTTCAGTGTTTTACTCTTGGATTACTTACTTACTGTATAAGCTATATCTGGGCAAGTGCAGTTCATCAACTACATTAAGCTTCCAATAATTTTGGTATACTCTGATTGAGAAATATTTTCATGTACATTCTTAGAAAGAAACAAATTAATATCCACATGTGTTCTAGCAAGATGATCATCATTTTTGCTGAATTTGTCAAGTATTTTCTCAATGTAATGAGATTGTGACAAAGCATAACCTTTTGATGTTTTGGTAATTTTTATATCAAGAATTACATCAGCAATCCCCATGTCCTTCATGTCAAAATGTTTATTCAACATTTTCTTGGTAGTTTTAATCATGTCATTATAACTACCTATGATGAGCATATTATCCACATAAAGACATACTACAACATAACCGTTGTTTTTGTTTTTAATATAAACAAATTTGTCACATTCATTAATTTTGAATCCATTTGACATTATTGCTTTGTCAAATTTCTCATGCCATTGTTTTAGCGCTTATTTTAAACCATATAATGATTTAACTAATTTACACACTTTCTTTTCTTTTCTTGGAATAGAAAATCCTTCTGGTTGTTCCATGTAAATTTCTTCATCTAACTCACCATTTAAGAAAGCGATTTTCACATCCATTTGATGAATTTCTAGATTGTATAAAGATGAAATGGCAATTAGCATTCTAATGGATGTTATTCTAGTAACCGGTGAGTATGTGTCAAAGTAATCAAGACCTTCTTTTTGTCTAAATCCTTTGACTACAAGTCTTGCTTTGTATTTGTCAATTGATCCATCCGCTTTCATTTTTCTTTTGAAAATCCACTTGTACCCAAGAGGTTTACAACCTGGTGGCAAATCCACTAATTTCCAAGTGTGATTTTGCAGGATAGATTCAACTTCGTTGGTTACTGCTTCTTTCCATAAGGGAGCCTCAGGACTGGACAAAGCCTCTTTAAAAGTTAAAGGCTCATTTTCTAACAAAAATGTTAGGAAATCTGGACCAAAAGATTTTGAGATTCTAGCACGTTTACTACGCCTAGGTTCCTTTTCATCAATTTGATCTTGCTTTTGTTCTTGATCTTATTCTTGATCATCACTAGTAATAGCATCAAAAGATCTTTTCTTACTAATAGTCTCTTGTCCAATCTTATTTAGAATCACATGTTTAAAGAAAGATGCATTCCGATTTTCAATAATAGTATTTACATGCATTTTGGAATATTCTGATTTATAAATCAAAAATCGATATGCACTACTATTCTTGGCATAACTAATGAAAATGCAATCAACAGTTTTAGGACATATCTTAGTCTTTTTAGGACTAGGAAGAGCCACTTTAGCCAAACACGCCCACACTTTTAAGTATTTGTAAGATGGTACTCTCCCATGCCACATTTCATAAGGTGTTTGATAGGGGTCAGCTTGGTCCGAATTGAATCGGATTGGGATAAAATCAGGACCAATCCGTTATCTACAGTTTCTGAAAAATTGGAACCAATCCAATCCGTTTAAATCATGGAACCAATCCGAACCAATCCATTTAAACACGGATTGGATTGGTTTAGAACCACGGATTCACATAATTAAATAAAAAAAAAATATATATATATATAACACTTTAATTTCATAAAAATATAAACATAGCGCTATATTAGTTCCACAATAGCAACATGTCTTTCGATAATAGCGACATACTATTCTAGAATTTAAACAACCATAAGAAAACTGGTTTCACCATAAGTATTTAAACCATTACAAATTAAAACTAAAAACTAACAAACAAAAGTAATAAAAGAAGATATTATGCGGGTTTATGTTTTATATAGAATAAGAGAAAATACAATGAGGGAGGATATATAATAAAAATATAGATTATTTGTATATGGTTCGGATCGGTTCCAATCTAGAACCGTGGGGTTCAATTCGGAACCAATCCGTGGACTACGGATTTTTAATTCTTCAATCCGAAAAAAAAAAATCACGGATTCGAAAAACCAATCCAAACCTATCAGATTAGACTGGACTGGATCGGATTACGGATTTCACGGATTCCTTACTCAGCCCTAGTGTTAGATTCACTTTTTTTTGGGGTACTTTATTAAGTATATAATTAGTAGAAAGTATTGTTTCCCCTTACAAGTTCTGAGGTAATGCAGAACTGATTAATATGACATTCATCATTTCTTTTAAAGTCCTATTTTTCCTTTCAGCAATTTTGATTTTGCTGAGGTGAGTAAGGAGCGGTGGTTTGATGAATTATTCCATATTCTTTACAAAACTCACCAAAAGGTGATTTATATTCACCACCTTTATCACTTCTAAGTTTCTTAATTTTCTTACTAAGTTGATTTTCAACTTCATTATTGTATTGAATGAAAGTTTCCAAAGCTTCATCTTTAGTTCAAATTAAATAAATGTAACTATATCTAGTATAGTCATCTATAAAAGTGATAAAATACTTTTTTCAACCTCTAGTTTGAATTGATTTAAAATCACAAATGTCATTATGAATTAATTCAAGTAGTTCCGTACTTCTTTCAATTGAATGGCAAGGAGTTTTGGAAAATTTGTCTTAACGCAAATTTCACATTTATAATTTGAATTAATATCAAATTTAGGTAAACATTTCATATTAATTAATCTACGCAAAGATCCATAATTAACATGTCCAAGTCTACCATGCTATAAATTTGAAGACTCAAGCAAATAAGAAGAAGATGTATTTTTATTTATAACAGAAGGTACAATAGTCATTATATTCACTTTGAAAAGGCCATCAGACATGTAACCTTTGCCTATATACATCTTGTTTTTGGTAAGTACAAACTTGTCACTTTTAAAAACTAGCATAAACTTATTTTTACTCAACAAAGATCCGGAAACAAGATTCTTGCGAATGTTCGGTACATGCAGCACATTGTTGAGAGTGAGTTCCTTTCCAGATGTCATCTTCAAAATAATCTTTCATTGTCCTTCAACTTTAGAAGTTCAAGAGTTGTCCATAAAAAGTTGTTTACCATTGTCCATTGTAGAATAAGATGTGAACATCTTTTTGTCGGCACAGATATGGTGAGTAGTAGCAGTGTCCACCCACCACTCTCTAGGATTTCTGACAAGGCTTGCCTCGGAAACAACTGTAGAAAGATTTATGACATCTCTATTGGAAATTTTGTCAATTTCGGTCAAATAGGCTTGAGCAGGCTTCTTGCTTGATTTTTCTTTGCCTTTGCGTTTGCAACGGCAATCTTTAGCCTAATGTCCCTCTTTGTCACAAATGTAATACTTGCCATTAAACTTGTACTTCTTAATTTCCCCTCCTTTAGATAGCATTTTCTTCGGCCATCTTTTAAAACCAGTTCTTGAGAACTTCTTTGGCTTTTCACCGTGATTAACTGCCACAGTCACAACATGGGAGGAGGTTGGCGCAATTATAGCCGCTATACCAGTACTGGTTTGAACATTTTTGACTAGTTTTAATAGCCATGAATTCTAAATTATAAAACAAAATTATAATTAGAATTTTATATTATACAGAAAATTAAACCATAAACACAGAATTTTAAATTCTGTAAAATAAAAGAAACAAGATTTGTAACTTTTGTTTCCAATTAATTTGAAAATAAAATAAAATTTTATTTAAACAAATTAATTCTACACAGAAAATTAAATTCTGAAAAAATAAAAGAAACAAGAAATGTAACTTTTATTTCTAATTAATTTGAAAATAAAATAAAATTTTATTTAAACAAATTAATTCCACACAGAAAATTAAATTTCTGTAACACTTCAAAAATTAAAAAATTGAAACATAATTTTAATTAATGAACACTCAGAAATAATTTCTGAAAATCAAAATTAATTTCTGACAGATTTCCACAAATAAATATTCTGAATTGTTAATGACACCAGTATATTACTACTAGTTGTCAAAGAAAATAGACAGTATATTACTACTATCTGTCAAACAGTATATTACTACTATTTGCTTTTCTAACCAGAATATTATATTGTAAAACCACAGAAAATAATTTCCGTAAGAAGAAGAAAAAGAAAAGGAAACAAACGAAAAATTCTGTATAAACAGAATAATTTGAATCTGTCTTAAGATTGTTGGAACAAGCTTTTGTGTACAATAAATAAAATTGAAGTAAATCAAATAAATAAAATAAATTACGTACCGAATTTATTATATCGAACCGAATAAAAATTGAAACGATCAAGTCGAGTGTGTGAAACTCTGTCCTTAAAACAGATTTGCCCCACTACGGTACTTACAGTTAAAAGGCGTCTATCTCCCAAGATACAATGATCTTCACAAATTGTAGTAGCGCTTCAAACAATTTGTACAGCGAACAAAAACCTTGTGTTCTAAACTCTCTGAATATTTTCCTAAAATAATATGAAGATTATATCATGCAAGAGAGCAAAACTAGAAGGAAAATCTAGAATTTCGGATTGAATGATTGCTGGAAATGGCCTGCCATATATAGACCCAAACAGGTTTGAAAAACAACCTGAACAGGTGGGTTTTTTGAATGAACAGGTGCAATAGATAACTGTTGGGCAGTTTCTATCTGTTGGAAAACTGCTGGCAGATTTGAATCTGTCTAGGTGAAGGCTGTTTAGACTAATTGAACTATTGTGGAATTCGGATCTGAAATGAGGCACATATTAAGGACAAAAAAGTTTCGAATTAAAATTAAAATTAAAATTAATTTTTCCCGCAAGAAATTTTGTCTAAAATATTAATATTAGAATCGACCCGACCCACAATCGTGCGTGGCATGGCTGGTCGGACGGACGGCGGCGTGCGTGTGGTGGTTTGAGCCAAAGTTTCATTTGTCCATAACTCCTCCCTTTTACAAACTTGGGGTGCCCTTTGGGGCCCAACCTAAGTTAGTACACCAAGAACTTATATGCATATATAGGCTCTCTTAAAGTTTCAATGTGGGACAAGCCTAACAAGGAAACCACATTTAATTCTTTAGAACCGAAAACGAGGTCAAGTTCCCATTCACTCACAAATGGTTTTGATGAACCGTATTCACCGTGTGACTTACCATGAGATAAGGAATACATCACCTCTTCGGATCCACCCTAAAAGACGTTTAGGGCCCACTGAAAATTGGGCTCAAAGATGTCCAAAATAAGCCTATATAAAACCAATTTTCTAACAGGCACTTGATCACATCCAGGAGAAATTATTTCAAGCCTAAAATCATTGGTTGATCAAAGATTAGAACTTGAAGATGTGTTAGATTGTCGTCTTTTGCCTCCTGCTCAAAAAATTGAAGATGAACTGAATTCCATTGTGTGGTGCTTAGGTGTTGATCTGCAATTGCGACCTATCATGAATGCTGCATCTCAAGTGCTTGAAAAAAAGGTTGGTGATCACTGTGTGCTGAGCAAGAACAATCAAGCTTGGGCATAGTAGATTTTAAATTTGAATAATTAAAAATGTGTAATTTTGTAATATGTGATAATTGTATGTTTGAACTATGTTGATTATTTACTTTTTATCTTATGCTTTGAGAGGAATTATTTTTCAATAAAATTTTGGATAATAAAGAAATAAATTTATAGATCTATTAAAATCAATTCTGCAAATGGTCTTTAATCAAGGAGATTTTTTTCACTTTTTAAATTTTTTATTTCATTTTATAAAAAAATTTAATCAAGGAATTAATTAAGGGAAAATTGTGTTTTAATGGCAACACTTCAAAAAGTGAGAGTTGTGTGACAATTTTCATTTGTATCCGGCAAAGATCATTTTGAATTTCTATAAAAATTATGATTGTTTTAAATTACTTCTAATTACCCAATAATAAAGTCGGTGGATCCACACTAATCTCTATCATTCCCCTTCAAACTGAACTACTTTCTTTATTTTAGTTTGAAATCAAAGTTGTTTTTAGAAAACATAATTTACTTTAAAGGCAAAAATCCAAATTCAAATGATATTTTTGAAGTGCTTAATTATGAAATTGATAGTGACAGGTGGTAAAGTATTCTCAAAGCTCTCCGTCCTCTATCTTAAAATATTCATAATTATTAGATCATTGAAAATTTTATAATGTTATAATCTTACGATACAATCAATGAATGTAAATGTTACAACGGGCCTTACAGGCCTTGAAACATTTTATTGTCTTTTTCTTCTTTCTTCCATTATTGAAATTCAGCTCCAAGTGGGAGTTGTCCTTTGTTTTTGGGACTTTTTTCTGCACTGATAAGTCCAAGTCCACGTCCACCCATGGCCAGTTGGCTTGCTTGTGGCCCAAACGCACACTATAAGTTGAAAATTTTGATTTTCTTTGCTCTGAAACGCGTTAAATTGACAGAAAACGAAAGGCAACTACACTTGGGTTGGAGGTTATATAAACGGGGGGGTTAAACACCATTCTGAATCATTAAAACAAAAAAATGTATTTGAGGAAGTTGGTTGTTTTTTGTAATGTTCTCTTGATTTTTATCATTTTTTTAGCTTTTCAAGTGGCTGCAAGGGAATTACTTGAGCATTCCACCACTGGTGTCACAGGTAAATTTGACTCAGTCCTTGAATCTTAAATGTTATGTTTGGATTTTAAATTTATTTACAAATTATTTTTATAAACTAATTTGCTAAATTCTTTGATTTTCTTTTCTTTTCTTTTCTCTTCTATTTTTTATAAGTTTATTTAAATAATTTTTTTTGATAACTTAGTATTCATCATACTTGACTGATTAATTCGGAGGACCAATTCTACTGTCTACTAGCGGAAGCCCAATTAAGGCCAAGACATAGTCCTATATAGATTAGTCTTAAGAAATTATTTATATGTAAGAGATTTCAAATTTAAAACCTTGAAGGGAACACACCCGACAGAGGCCAAACCCTTTTATTATTATTTTTTTCTCCAGCTAGTTAATGGTATAGAGTTGAATATTTGATGTGCAACTTTTTATAACATCAAGAAATACGAAAGATTTGTAAAAAGGTTTCGGCATCATTCATTATCTGATATGGCGTATTGTAAACTTTTATGTCACTTGAAAAATTCGAGTGTCGCTTATATAAAAATAAAAAATAACAAATGTCTTGAATAAAATTTTTGACAATTTTTTTTGCAAAGTCCTAACATCGGAATTTGGATGGCAATGGTGGGTTGTTGGAAACAGATAAGATGGATAGGGAGCTCAAACAAACCAATAATTTTGATGATCCCTGGGGCCACGGTTATATTCACAATTGAAGATGATGTTTCTTCATCCTAATCTTACTGTTTGGTGTGGTATTGACCCCTTTGTGGTTCACTACTACTCTTTTCATATAATTGTAAGATGGTACTTTGTAAAACCATGATGGGTTATTATTATAAATAAAATTCAACTCAGGGGTTTCCAAGGCTCTTGTTTTTAATTTGTTTGTCCCCATCCTTTGGGCTAGGTTTTGTGTTTCCTTTCCCTGTTTGGTTTCATGGAAAATATTTGTAATAATATAATAATGAAATATAAAGTAGATGGGGGGAGAAATTCTTAATTTCAGATGGTACTTTTATCTTTTTATTGTCTCCTTGATTATCACAGAGCATATCTATATATGCTGAATTTTAGTTTTAAAATTATTTTAAGTAAGAATGAAATGGCGAAGGAATTTTTCTTTTCATTTTCTTTTATCATTTCTCCGAATAAAAAAGAAAGGACAAATTATAACAGTAGTCTTTATATTTTGATTTGTGTGTCATTTTAGTCTCTGCAATTTTAATTAGCTCGATTTTGACATTGAATTTATAATTTTGTCTCAATTTAGGTCAATTGGTTACAACGCTTAACATTTTTTTAATAAAAAAATATGTACATAAATATCATGTGCCATATTTTTAAGGGCATGTTATAAACTTATCAAACTCAATATGTTAACCTCAACTAATTTAGTAATAATTTTTCTTAAAATATACTAATGATATTATCAATTGGACCAAAATGACGCAAAATTTAAAATAAAGAGTCAAAATTGAGTCAATTAGAAGTGTAAGAAACAAAATGACAAAATGGATCAAATATAGAGACCGTCGGTGTAGTTTGCCAAAAAAGAAACTAAGCAAATAAATTCAACTTTAAAAATAGATTTTTAGTTTTGAATAACGTTTGGAACCCCCTTTTGAGGAGACCCCTACCACCCCCACAATGATGTGGACCAATGATGTGTTTGTATTGTTTTTTTTCCCTCTTTTTTACTTGGACCAATCACAAGTGAGTGGCGGTTGTGGGGGTGATGTTTTGTGGGGGTCTGAATCATTACTGTTTTAGTTTTAAAGGATTTCTGTAACGCCCAAAAAAAAAATTTATACAATGGATATAACAATAACCATGGCTCTTAAGAGATACCAGAATAATCCCCAACACTTTTCATTACATGATCACAGTGTTTATATGAAATAATTCCACATGCGGTTATATATTCAATGAATTCTAGCACATGAATCTATAGCATGTAGAACATTCAGTCAAAAATAAATAAATGCTTTCAAGGGCTTACAAATTTCAAGGCTTAAGCCCGGTTACACAAAACATGGTTTCTCGAACCCACACATATATATATATCCTTTGGCTTACAAAAATATAGTCACAACAAAATAGAATCTCGTGCTCTCAATACATACATCCAGGCCTTAGTTTGGCAGGTTCACCACGTCTTTTCCTGCACCAATATCCCATAGGGTGAGCATAAAGCCCAGTAGGAAATTCTTAACAGAGTATATATATTTTATACAAGTCTCATAAAATGGAATGCATATGCCATGCTATGCTTTTGACAAGAAAATCACATTTTCATCTTTTGAAAACCATATTGCTCAATGATATCTAGACATTTCAACAGTTCAAAATTTATCAATTTAACTCAAGGAGCGGTAAATACGACTCAGGTAATTTCTAGGTTGGTGTCTGCAAGTAGCCATAGCTAGCACTACCAAACCGCACTTTACCGGTTGCTAACCGAAACGGAAGTGGTACCTCATCCGCGCGCATTTTCGATCTTTCATCCCGGACACTCGTTCCAACTTAATCAATTTCATCTACACCTCCTATTCGGACTTTCTAACATATTTACCCCAAAGCAATTCCAAATAAATTTATTCACAAACTTTCCTTTTTTCAATGCAAAAGTTTCCAAACTCAATTCCAAATGTGTAATAACCAATTGAATGAATATGCAATGCAATAATTATCAATGCCATATAACATCTCTCCATTTTCAAATATCTCAACAATAATTCCATAACAATCAAAACTATCATTTCTTCTTTCAATGCTATTTCACAAAATGGCCACATATTCATTTAAATCTATCGACAAGTAACAACATTTCCGTATTTCGTATATTTCTCAACAATTTAGTCATTTCAAGACTATATCACATCTTTGTACAACGACTTCCAAAACCATCACTTCTCATATTTAATGAAATTCATCATTTATATATATATATATATAGAGAGAGAGAGGTGAGAATTTCTCCATTCACTTATTCATTTTGGCACAAAAGGATAATATAATAATAATGTCATCCATGGATTCTCAACAACTTTTCAAAACCCCCAAATCTCTAGGTTTTCTTACCATTACTATACATACCCAAATCATTTGAAAAGATTTCTTCAAAAACATTATTTTTCTCAATCAATGTGATCCAAAACCTTCAAGTAATTATTTTTAAAAGAAACTAGGAGGAAATCCACTCTCAAACCACCCACATTGTTGAGTTAGTAATCAAGTTTCAATATTAACAAGGGAAACTTCGAAAATCCACAAAATCTTGCTAAATATATATATATATAACTCTAAGAAAAATTCCTACCTCAAGTTTGGAGAAGAAATTAGATGAAACCCCCAAAATCAATGGTGTTGAAGCTCGATCTCCACCACACAAATTGAAGCCCTCAGTTTAGTTCTCCAACATTTGTGAAGGATGTCGGGTCAAAACTCCAATGGATTGGGAGAGATCAAGAGTTTATGGTGTTTTCATGGGGGTTTTTAGAGAGAATGGAGAGGAAATGGTGTTTTTTAGAGAGAGAGAGAGAGATGTGTAAAAAGTGAAATGCACACAGCCCCAAAAGAGAAGAAAAGCAAAATTTTCGGACTCAGCCGACTCTCGCACGTGCGGCACTCATTCCCATATGTGCGAAGTGTGCTTCCCGTACGTGTGAAACTGATTCCCCGCACATGCGGCACTCTCCCACACCTTCCTTCCGCATTTGCCTTTATTGCAGTAGCCAACCTTGGACCTCTCATGTTTCCTGCACGTGCAACTTCACCTCCCGCACTTGCGGCCCGTCTCCCGTACGTGCGGCCCAAGGCCCCTCATGTGCGGCTCTGCCCTCTAGCCAGGAAACTTCTCTAGCTTAACACCAGACACTCTGGATCCAACCTTGCACCTTTTGAAACATAAGAAACTCGGCACGCGAATAAACAAGGATAAGAGTTTTAAGAAAACTTTTCAAATACAATAACCCAAACTATAAGTCAAGGCTCCTAGTTAGACCTGACACTCGAACGAAAGTAAATTCAACGTATCCCAAGAGGACGAGGCGATTTACATACTGAGTCATCACAACCTCCCCACCATAGGAAATTTCGTCCCCAAAATTAAATCAAACTACCCAAACAAGGGGTTTCAAGCGATCAAAATCATACTATTACATTTTCAAATCACAACCTTAACTCTCGACCAAAATTCATCATTTTCATCATGGTTACCTCATTAACAACAATCATCCAAGACAAGCATACACATGAAGCTTTCCAATAAAAGTATTAATACCCCACAACAATTTCATGCTTAAAACAATAATGTACATAACAACACGTAATTTAACAATTTTAATACGTTTCCCTCAAACACTAGGGAATAATATCAAGGAAACAACTTAAACATTTTCAAACAAATCTGGATACTTGGAGCAGACTTCTGCCTTCTGTTCCCATGTTACTTCCCCAACTCCATGGTGTCTTGATAACACCTTTACTAGTGGTATAGTTTTGTTCCGTAGCATTTGCTCCCGTATATCTAATATTTAAACCGGTCGCTCTTCGTATGAGGCATCCTCATCTACCTCCAAGTCAACCTAATCAAGCACATGAAAAGGGTCGGGTTCATACTTTCTAAGCATAGATACATGGAATATGTTGTGAACGCTCGAAAGTTGTGGCAGTAAAGCTAGCTGGTACGCCACTTCCCCAATTCGCTCCAACATCTCGAAAGGCCCAATGAACCTTGGAGACAATTTATCACTCTTACCAAATCTCATCAAATCCCGCCTTGGTGAGATTTTAAGAAACACATGGTCACCAACTTCGAAGGATAAAGGTCGCCTCTTCTTATCGGCATAACTCTTTTGTTGGCTTTGGGTCGTAGCTAACCTCTTCCGAATGAGAGAAACTTTCTCAGTTCTCTCTCTAACAATCTCTGGACCCAACAATGGTGCATCACCTACCTCGGCCCAACAAACCGGTGATCTACAAGGTCGACCATACAAGGCCTCAAATGGTGCCATCTCTATGCTAGCCTAGTAACTATTGTTGTAGGAAAACTCAATCAATGGTAAGTGCCTCTCCCAAGACCCCTTGAAATCAAGGGCGCATGTTCTAAGCATGTCTTCCAAAATCTGAATGGTACGTTCCAACTGCCCATCGGTTTGAGGATGGTAAGCGGTGCTAAAGGTTAACTTAGTTCCCAATGTCTCTTGAAGGCTTTGTCATAACCAGGCAGTAATGGTTACTGGGATACCATGAAGTCGAACTATCTCTCTAATGTACAACTCTGCCAAGTGTTTAACTGAGTCGCCGGTGTGCATCGAAATGAAATGCGTAGACTTAGTTAACCTATCAACAATCACCTAAACAGCATCATTGCCTTGCTGTGTTCTAGGAAGCCCAACTACAAAATCAATGGTAACATACTCCCATTTCCACTCGGCTATCGGTAAGGGTTGTAGCAAACCCGCTGGTCTTTAGTGTTCGGCCTTCACTTGCTGACAAGTAAGGCACTTCCATACAAATAAGGCGACATCACGCTTCATACCCCTTCACCAAAACTGACGACTAAGATTATGATACATTTTTGTGCCTCCCAGATGTACCGCAAGGCGTGAGTGATGGAACTCTCAAAGTACTTCCTCCCTCCAGGATTCTGGTACAAACAAACGGTCTACATAACGCACACTCAGATCCGAGTGAATGTTCAAACCCTTTTCTTCCTTTCCATTGAAAATTCTATCACGGATTGACTCCACTTCATGGTCCCCTTGTTGTGCCTCTATGACTTTACTAATCAAGGTAGGTTGAGCACTCAAAGTAAACAAGGTTGCACTCTCACTGGACTCACCCAAGTAAATCAAACTTGCCGATATCACCTAGCATAACCCATTCCCGAATGGCCACACTTGCCAAGCTACTCACGAATTTTCGACTCAAGGCATCGGCCACTACATTGGCCTTTCCTGGATGATAGTGTAACTCAAAGTCATAATCCTCTATAAATTTCATCCACCTCCGTTTGGCGTAAATTCAAGTCTTTTTGAGAAAACAAATACTTTAGACTCTTATGGTTTGAGAAAACCTCAAACTTCTCGCCATACAAATAATACCTCCAAATTTTCAAGACAAAAATTACTGTCGCTAATTCCAAATCATGGGTGGGGTAGTTCTTCTCATGAGTTTTCAATTGTCATAAACCGTAGGCCATAACCAAGCCCATCCCAAGATGCATCACAATAAATAGTGTAGCTCAAACCTCTTTTCGGGATTATTAAGACTGGTGCTGTAGTCAACCTAGTCTTAAGTTCTTGGAATGACTTTTCACTAGTTTCACTCCACACAAATTTGACACCCTTCCTTGTCAATCTAGTCAAAGGTGTGGCTAGTCTAGAGAAGTCCCGTACAAAACGTCGATAGTACCCCGCCAATCCCAAGAAACTCCGGATCTCAAAAATATTTTTGGGTTGTCCCGAATCCTATACGGCATCTATCTTCGAGAAGTCTACAGTTGCTCCCTCTCTAGACACCACATGCCCCAAAAACTTTCTCTCGGTTAACCAAAACTTGTATTTCTCAAATTTGGCATACAATCGGTGCTTCTTAAGCAAGTCAAGCATTACCCACAAGTGAGTCTCGTGTTCCTCCTCGGAGGTTGAATAAATTAAGATGTCGTCTATAAAGACGACCACGAAATGATCCAAATACTCTTGAAAATTTTGGTTCATCAAATCCATAAAGGAAGCAAGTGCATTGGTCAACTCGAAAGGCATTACAAGGAATTCATAGTAGCCATAACGCATACGAAATGCCGTTTTCTAGATGTCCTCCTCCCGGACTCTTAACTGATGGTACCCCGACCTCAAATCTATCTTCGAGAAGCAACGATACCCTCTAAGTTGGTCAAACAAATCATCTATTCTGGGTAGAGGATACTTGTTCTTAACGGTAACCCGGTTCAACTTGCGGTAATCAATACATAACCGCAATGATCCATCCTTCTTCTTCGCAAAGAGACTTGGCGTTCCCCAAGGTGACGTACTAGGGCGAATGAAGCCCTTATCTAAAAGCTCTTGGAGTTGAGTCTTCAACTCATGTAATTCAGTGGGTGCAAATGTATATGGCGCCATGGAAATCGGTACTGTGCCAAGCACTAAGTCAATGAAGAACTCGATCTCTTGGTGAGATGGCAAGCTAGTAAGGTCCTCGGGAAAGACATCCAGGTATTCACACACTACCCTTGGCAACTCAACATGAGCCCAGTCACTCTCACTATCCAAGAGAGTTGCAAGAAGGCCACTAAGTTTGCTCCTACTACGAGGGTCAAAAACTGACGACAAGACCCTATCAACTCGGTCTCCCAGAAAATGAAAATAATTGCCACTCGAGGTGTACACTCAAACTCTCTGACGGTAACAATCAATCACAATTTGGTACGAAGATAACTAATCCATGCCTAAAATGACATCAAAACTCGACATATCTAGCAACACAAAAGTAAACAGAAGTCGACACCCGGTAACCTCTATCTCACAACCACGACATCCCCGGTCTAAATCAACTATACCCCCGACTGGTGACTCTACTTTGAGTGGAGATGCTAACCGTGCCACCTCTAACCCCAATGCAGAAGCAAATGCAGTAGATATGAATGAATGAGACGCACACGTATCTATTAACACATTAACTAAAGAATTACACACAATAAAAATACCTCTCACAACTGAGGTCTGGTAACTGCTTTGGCGTGGTAACAGCATACACGTGTCCTGTGGCCTCTGATCAACCTGCTCATCTCTCGGAGCATAGGCCTGCTGCACTGACTGAGCCAAAGTAGCTCCCTGATTAGCTCGTGAAGTCTAAACTGAGTGAGCCTGCTAGTGGCTTTGTGTCTGCCTAGATCATGAAGCGCCAGATGCGCCTCTAAACTGCGGACAAACTCTCTTCATATGTCCCAACTAACCGCACTGATAGCAAGTAGGTCCTTGCCCTTTATTCTGAGACTAACTCAGGGATCGGTTAGGTGGTGGCAACATCTACTGTCCTCTCCCCTTCTGTGGACATAAAAAGGCCTTGTGACTCGGTTGGCCACACTTGAAACACGAGAAACTGCCTGGTGCGCTCTTTCTCTAGCCTGCACTAGGCAAGGAAAAGGTAGATCTAGACTGCTAAGGTTGAGACTAGGGTGAAAAGGTGCTCCTGCTTTTCTTGTTAGGTTTGTAATCTCCCTGTGACTCTTGGCCTCTAGACCTTGAACCCCGAATTCTTTCCTCTTCGGCTTGCACTGTAATCTCCACATGTGCCGCCGCCACCTCCACGAGACGGTCATAATGGCAACCTTGAACAAAATCTTGGTTCTCAACTTCTTCTCAAATTCAATACAACGGCGCTCTTCCGTTGCCACAAACTCCGGTGCAAACCGAGACAAACTAGAGAAGGCCGTTTCAAACTTGGCCACGGATATATTAAGTTGCTTGAGGTCTTGAAATTCTTGCATTAACCTCTCCCTAGCAGTGGGAGGTAGATACTTGTCTTGGAAAGCAACCACAAATGCTTCCCATGTCGGCTCTATTCTACCTTTGGTGTACTTCCACCATTGGCCCACATCCTCCTTGAGATAGTAACTCGCTAGAGTCACCCTTAGCTCGCTATCTTCAATGTGAAGCATCTCAAATGTCCTCACCATTTGTTCAAGCCACTCATCCGCTTTCTTGGGCTTGGGACCACCGTGGAACTTATCCGGTTTGGCCCGTAAAAACTACCTAGTAAGGAAACTCGCACTTGTCTCTATGGCGTTCTCTTGGGCTTGGTTCTCTGCCCTCAATATGTTCATCGATTTCCTCAAAGCCCCTGCCATTTCTCGGGCTAGGGCCCCCATTGTGGCTTGGCCCACTTGTCCCGGAATTTTCGCTTGCCCTACTTGCTCGGCCATGTTAGCTTGGCCCACTCACATGGCCACATTGGCTTGGCCGAACCCTTCCTCTTGCACCGGAACGTCATGGATCGGTACTTCATGTACACCTCGACGAACCCTACCGCGTCTCCCGTCTCTACCACCACGGGCTTGACCCCTTCCTGACATCCAAATTAAGGAACAAAGTAAACAATTTAGCACATAATCCTAAATGTGCTCGCAACTTGCCTCACACGTTTGACTATAACAATTTCATATATTTCTCTACCATATAAACAATCTAGTTTCACTCCACATAAACACTTAGCCACATAAACACATACGGATTATGCCTTTACGATGAAATTCGTTCCACGAAAAACCAAGAATTCTTAGTAGAATGATTATTGATCAAATACCCTTCTAATAAGACCTCAAGGAATTTAACAGGCGCAAACATCCCCAAAGTCCAATCACATACCCATCTAGGCATATAAACATGCTATTACATAGTCACAAAATACAAAACATCTCCTAATCGTGCAAAATGAACCCATTGTGGTAAAACAACCACTTTCCATAAGCCCCAAGTATTCAAACCCGTTAGCTCTGATACCAAGTTGTAACACCCAAAAAAAAAAAATTATACAGTGGATATAACAATAACCATGGCTCTTAAGAGATATCGGAATAATCCCCAACACTTTTCATTACATGATCACAGTGTTTATACAAAATAATTCCATATGCGGTTATATATTCAATGAATTCTAGCACATGAATCTATAGTATGTAGAACATTCAGTCAAAAATAAATAAATGCCCTCAAGGGCTTACAAATTCCAAGGCTTAAGCCCGGTTACACAAATGCCCTTGGCTTACAAAAATATAGTCACAACAAAATAGAGCCTTATGCTCTTAATACATATATCCAGGCCTTAGTTTGACGAGTTCACCACGTCTTTTCTTGCACCAAAATCCCATAGCATGAGCATAAAGCCCAATAGAAAATTCTTAACAAAGTATATACATTTTATACAAGCCTCATAAAATGGAATGCATATGCCATGTTATGCTTTTGACAAGAAAGTCATATTTTCATCTTTTGAAAACCATATTGCTCAATGATATCTAGATGTGGTGAAAGTGGTTTGGAAATACTCTTCAGATCCTGGAAGACGCCAACGATCCTCTGCTAGTCACCTGCAAAAATACAAACTCCGGTCGGGGGTGCCGGAATTAGCACTCCGACGGACAAGTCAGTCCTCCTCCAGAAAGCTTGCTCACTAAGTTTATAGAAGTGTTTCTTACATACCTTTATTAATCTGAAGCTCTTGTATTTATAGTCATTTTTCAGCCTCGGGGCCAGAGTCTACTTTTTCTTTTGTTTATGTATTCTTCCATTTGTCCTGACACGCTTTTTCCAGTATATTCGGCCCAAAGATCCTACTCGGCGTCTTGGCAGAGCAGAAGGGAGCCGTTCAACACCCAGCTCCCTGTGCGCATCAGGCTTCGTCCCCTTAATTACTCGGCTCCACTTGCCCCCAAGCATCTTGTCAACGGTTGGGCGAGGTGCTTGGCTCTGATTCAAATACTACGTCTTGAAGTTCTTGGGGCTTCGACTCATTCTGTGATTTGTTTAATTACTCCCCTTGAATCGTCGCCTCGGACTCCGTCCCTTCGCACGCCTATTCATTATGACTTGGAGCCCGTGTCCTTGAATTCATGATTTATGACGCTGCCGCTAGATCGTTCTTGAACCATTCTTGCACCCTTCCATCTGCGATACTCTTCACTTTTGTAAGTTTTTTCCTTCTCAACTCAAGCTTTTCCTAATTTGTTTACTCAAGTCGCGTATTCTTACAATCAATAGATTATGGCAAGGTATTTAAGGGACCATCTATCTCCAGGTTGGGTTGTAGATTTTAGAGGTCATTTCTCCATCGCTGACTATGTCCACCTATCGTTAGTGGCGGTCCACACTCTCGACATGGAGAGTGAGGAAGAAACCTCGATTGTCTTTCCCCTTACGATCGCGAGAGGGGTTCGCTTTCCTTCACCGAGGGCGAGTCTTCGCCATTGGGATTTGATTCCTTCACCAATGTAAATTTCTTTAGAATTATAATGGGGTAAATGGCGTTGAACCGTCGCCTTGGTATAAATCTCGGCGTCCTTGCCATTCGGCACTGTTACGCTCTGGCCAGATCCTCTGGCCGGCACGGACGTTACTTCCTCAGGGCTAAGGACACAGATCACGGTTGATCACTATGCTTTCGGCTCACGGAAAACGAGTCGATGACGTTATGGTCGTTGTCCGTGGCAACTGGGAATTCGGCGAGGGGGAGGATCGCGTCGATCCTATTCCTAGACGTAGGGGCGAACCAGGTCGCCGAATGCCCTTTTGCTGATATTGAACATTTGTATCTGCCATACCCTATTTTCTTGAATCTCACGGCTTATTTTATGCAGGGAACGAGTTGAAAAAAGTCCTAGCTTCAACCGACGACGTCGTTCTTTCGGACATCAGGATTGCTCTTAATTATTTCGGCCGTCGCAGTCTTTATAAGCAGGGAAGGGCGGCTCATGTTCTGCTTTGCTACGAGCCTACGTATACGACCTTTTCGGCTGCGGAAAATATACCGATTCCGAAAGGAGAAGATTTTCTCGTCGCTCGTATTTTGTCTGACTTCAAAAATTTGAGGCAGATAGGATTTGAAGGGTCCGATTTGGAGAATCTGAAATGTAAAGCTACGCATCGTGATCGCTCGGAGGCGAATCTCGAGGAATCGATTCGACGATTGTCTGCTTTGGTGCGGGAACGTTCTGTTGACGGCTCTTCAACGTCTGAATAACCCTTCCGTCTCGGGTTACATCGGCATGGTTTGGGTTAAGCGACAAAGCTTGCTAAGAAGCGAATCACGGAGAGGTTGGCGCAAGGAGAAAGAAGCGGAGGGCCTTTTAATCGAACCGCCCTTCTTGAATCTCGGCGTTCCTCCTAGTTCTTGAATCGAAACCCTTGCAAATTGTTGAGGCGGCGACAGCAGTAAGTCTTTGAATCCTGTTGGTTGGGAAGCCGTTCAGAAGTTGAGGAACGTCGGAAACGCTCTAGAGATCGAGGTCGGTTTAGAAGATCGGCTGCAAACGTCCTCGAGCGGTGGGATCGGAGGTCGTGCCCTTTGTGATTCGATCGATGGTGAAATATGCGGTTCCATCGGATGCCTCGGCTTAATGACCTAGAGGTCGCGTTACGGCGTGTAGCGTCTTTGTCATTACCGTCGTCACGGAGGCTTTCCATTTGGGCCGGATTCGAATCGACAATGTTAGCCGCGATCGGCCCTTTTAGTGTGTATTCGATTTTCCTTCATTCAAACGTTGTTCGCGTTATGCTTGTTTTGAGTCATTCTTTTGCGGGCCGTTGGTAGGGTAGCGATGTGGGCGCCGCCATCTCGACGCCATCAAGGAGATTAGTAAACTGCGAAGCGGCGAGGCGGAAAAGCCGAGGACGAGTTTTAAAGCGAGGAAGCTTCTCGGGCGGTGCGGTGAAAGCTCGTGATGCGGATAGGTTGAGAGCGGAGGCCGAAAAAGGCCGACGACTTGGAAGTCACTTTGCTTATCCAAAAAGCCGTTCTTGGCTGGAGGCGAGTTGGCCGAGGTGAAAGCGGCGAAAAGAGTCTTAGAGTCAAAATTTTTCGGGAAAAGAAATTTGGGCTCGTAGAGTCGTGGAACAGTCACCGGTTTGAGAATCGGGGATTCAAACATGGTTGGCACAGGGCCCTTGCTGCAGCTGGCGTTTCGCTGAATGTGCCAATACCGTATGAGCAAGTGGACATCGATCCATTGGAGATTCGGAGGATTGATGTTTATGATACACGATATTTTTACATCGTGTGGTTTTGGTATTTTGTGTTTATGATCTGAGAATGGACGTTGATACCTTTTGTAATTATAAGATGTTAGCAATTTATGCGCAATGTGATGATGTTTCCGTAGTTTTATGGTGACGTTTTATTTTGTAATTATACAATGTTAAATCAATTCAAAACAAATCTGCGGATATATTAATAACCGCCCTTGGGCGATTGCTCGGCGTTAAAAAGCGAATAGGTCACGCCGAGGGCTAGCGAGGCATCGTCAAGTATTCGGCGAATGTATTAATAATCTGCCGCGTTGCGATCTTTCGGCGTTAAAAAGCGAATAGTTCACGCCGAGGGCTGGCGAGGCATCGTCAAGTATTCGGCGAATAGATTAATAATCTGCCCTTCGTTGGGCGATGCTCGGCGTTAAAAGTGAATAGTTCACGCCCGAAATTTGGCCGAGGCATCGTCATATTCGGCGAATAGATTAATAATCGCCCTTGCGTTGGGCGGTGCTCGGCGTTAAAAGCGAATAGTTCACGCCGAGGTGGCCGAGGCATCGTCAAGTATTTCGAATAGATTAATAAATCTGCCCTTGCGTTGGACAGTGCTCGAGCGTTAAAAGCCGAATAGGTCACGCCCGAGGGCTGGCCGAGGCATCGTTAAATATTTAGCCGAATATATTAACAAATCTGCCCTTGCGTTGCCAGGGCTCGAGCGTGTCGATACATTTTATTGTAATATTTAGGCACTTATTACAATATTTTGCATCACGCGTGGGCGTAACGCTCGTTGAAATGCCCCAAAGCACGATGCCGTCAAAAGGTGTCATGCACCAAAGGGGGCTCTGAGTCCGGAGGCTTAGTCTGGCCAATCGTGACATTCACGAAGGGCGCTCCGAATCCGGAGACTTGTTCGGCCCTGAGGTGTCATGTACCAAAGGGGGCTCCGAATCCGGAGACTTCTTCGGCCCTAAGGTGTCATGCACCAAAGGGGCTCCGAATCCGGAGGCTTATTCGGGCCAATCGTGACATCCACGAAGGGCGCTCCGAATCCGGAGACTTGTTCGGCCCTGAGGTTTCATGCACCAAAGGGGCTCCGAATCCGGAGACTTATTCTGGCCAATCGTGACATCCACGAAGGGCGCTCCGAATCCGGAGACTTATTCGGCCCTAAGGTGTCATGCACCAAGGGGGGCTCCGAATCCGGAGACTTCTTCGGCCCTAAGGTGTCATGCACCAAAGGGGCTCCGAATCCGGAGACTTATTCGGCCCTAAGGTGTCATGCACCAAAGGGGCTCCGAATCCGGAGGCCTATTCGGGCCAATCGTGACATCCATGAAGGGCGCTCCGAATCCGGAGACTTGTTCGGCCCTTAGGTTTCATGCACCAAAGGGGCTCCGAATCCGGAGACTTATTCTGGCCAATCGTGACATCCACGAAGGGCGCTCCGAATCCGGAGACTTATTTGGCCCTAAGGTGTCATGCACCAAAGGGGGCTCCGAATCCGGAGACTTCTTCGGCCCTAAGGTGTCATGCACCAAAGGGGCTCCGAATCCGGAGACTTATTCTGGCCAATCGTGACATCCACGAAGGGCGCTCCGAATCCGGAGACTTATTCGCCCTAAGGTGTCATGCACCGGAGGGCTCGAATCCGAGACTTATTCGCCAATCGTGACATCCACGAAGGCGCTCGAATCCGGAGACTTGTTCGCCCCGAGGTTTCATGCACCAAAGGGCTCGAATCCGGAGACTTATTCGCCCTAAGGTGTCATGCACCAAAGGGGCTCGAATCCGAGGCTTATTCGCCAATCGTGACATCCACGGCGGCGCTCCGAATCCGGAGACTTGTTCGGCCCTAAGGTGTCATGCACCAAAGGGGCTCCGAATCCGGAGACTTATTCTGGCCAATCGTGACATCCACGAAGGGCGCTCCGAATCCGGAGACTTGTTCGGCCCTGAGGTTTCATGCACCAAAGGGGCTCCGAATCCGGAGGCTTATTCCGGCCAATCGTGACATCCACGAAGGGCGCTCCGAATCCGGAGACTTGTTCGGCCCTGAGGTTTCATGCACCAAAGGGGCTCCGAATCCGGAGACTTATTCGGCCCTAAGGTGTCATGCACCAAAGGGGCTCCGAATCCGGAGGCTTATTCGGGCCAATCGTGACATCCACGAAGGGCGCTCCGAATCCGGAGACTTATTCGGCCCTAAGGTGTCATGCACCAAAGGGGCTCCGAATCCGGAGACTTATTCTGGCCAATCGTGACATCCACGAAGGGCCCTCCGAATCCGGAGACTTGTTCGGCCCTGAGGTTTCATGCACCAAAGGGGCTCCGAATCCGGAGACTTATTCTGGCCAATCGTGACATCCACGAAGGGCGCTCCGAATCCGGAGACTTATTCGGCCCTAAGGTTTCATGCACCAAAGGGGCTCCGAATCCGGAGACTTATTACGCCAATCGTGACATCCACGAAGGGCGCTGCGAATCCGGAGACTTATTCGGCCCTAAGGTTTCATGCACCAAAGGGGCTCCGAATCCGGAGACTTATTCTGGCCAATCGTGACATCCACGAAGGGCGCTCCGAATCCGGAGACTTATTCGGCCCTAAGGTTTCATGCACCAAAGGGGCTCCGAATCCGGAGACTTATTCTGGCCAATCGTGACATCCACGAAGGGCGCTCCGAATCCGGAGACTTATTCGGCCCTAAGGTTTCATGCACCAAAGGGGCTCCGAATCCGGAGACTTATTCTGGACTTTGAAGTGTTGAGCTTAAACATGTGAAAACGCGAGATCTTGGATTTACGAGGATATTGTGTACAAGTATCAAGCCCACAGGTTGGGTTATTGATAAAATTTTCGTAGATGTGTTGAATTCCACGGCCGAGGCAGGTTTCTCCCTGACATGTCGGCACCAATATGCCCTGTTCTGCAATGTAATCTATTTGATAAGGGGTCGATTCGGACCAAGCTTTCCATCGGCCTCCGATCGTGGCACACCTTCTTCAGACCGGCTCTCTGGATTGTAGCGGCGCTTGTTGGACTCGCCGATTGTATGACTTGGCGAAGCCGCCGATAAGCGAGCCATGGACGCCAAGGCACGATCTCTTCGTTCTTCAATCGTATCCACCGGTCCAAAGCAAGCATCATGTCATTTCGACCCGTGTCGAAGGCTTGCGATCCGAGGGTTGGTAGGCCAATCTCGGGGTAAGATTGCTCGGGTTCCGGCACAAGGCAAACGGTGTTTCTCCGGTGGATCGTCTTGGTGTTGTTCGATGGGCCCATAGTACACTTGGCAACTCTTGACCCACTTGCCCTTGGCGCTTTCCGACCTCTTTTGATGCCGCCCAAGATGGATTTGTTCGAGCTTCCGCTGACCGCTGCTTTTCGGGAGTGGCGTGAAAAAGTAAGGTACAATCAGATTTGCCGCCACGACTCTCGGTACACGCCACAATCAAACTAAGTGCCATTATCGAGATCAATGCTCTTGGAATGCCAAATCGTAATGATGTTCCTCCACACAAAACGCTTAATGGGTCTCGTATATGGGTTAGAGCCTCTGCTTGACCCACTTTGTGAAATAATCTGTTGCTACGATTAGAAATCGCTTGTTCCTGGGGCCTGGGCAAGGGTCCTACAATATCAAGTCCCCATCGAGCAAGCGGCGAGGCTAGTGATTGAATTCAAAGCTTCTGTTGGTGATGGGTTAGTGGGGAAAACTTTTGGCATTGTTCGCATTTCTTGACATAATTTTGTCGTCGGCTCTCATAGTCGGCCAAGAATATCCTCGTTATCGCCTCGATGGGCAAGGCGCCCCACAGTGTGCGCCACACCGCCTTCATGTATCTCGATGAGCAGCCTTCTACTGTCCGGTGCATGCACTCGGTATGGGCGAGAGAGGATTTTTGTAAAGTCCCCTTGTGGATCAAGGTAGTATCGCAGAGCCTTGTTTCAGCCTTGTGTGCTTCTTTTTATCCTCGGAGTTGCTCGAAGAAAGGAACGCAGCGCAATGGGGTCCTTCCAACTTGGAGCAGATTCTATGATATTGATGTGGGTCTCCTCCGAGGGCGATGCATTTGGGGGAAGCCCGCCGATGTGCGGCAGGCTTTCGGAGTTGATGGCGGAGGCCAAGCAAGCCAGGCATCGCGTGTGTATTTTGATCGCGTGTTATTTGGTTTAGTTCGTGATGGTCGAATTTCGCCAAAGAACGAAGTTAGCCGCTTTCATATAGGCCGCCATACGCTCATCTCTCGCCGCATACTCCCCTTCATTGGTTGATTACCAATTTTGAGTCACAAAACACCAGCGATCGCCGTCTTGAGAACATGTGCGTTCATGATCCGGCTAGAAGGGCTTCATATTCTACTCGTTATTCGATGCTTGGCCGAGCTTGACGGCTGTTCAATGATCTGCGCCGTCTGGGGACATAATTATGACGCTGTGTTGCCGCCCGTTGGTTAGACGATCCATCGCGAGATAATTGCGGATGTCCCCAACGTAGACTCTCAATTTGGCTTTGACCTAACCGGCCTTTGGTGGAGGTCCCCGAGCTTGGTCGGCAAGCCCTCCTGTGAATTCGGCCACAAAGTCGGCAAGCACCGCCTTGATTGCGGTTTTGGGTGAAAACCTAATGTCATATTGGCGAGTTAGAGCCCATTTCAAACCATACGATGCTTCGCATTCCTGAGTAATCTTGATCGAGGAAGTCTGTTAGCACCTTGATCTTGTGTGCTTGGAAGTAGTGCATCGCTTTCTTCTTTGCCATGACCGAGGCTAGGGCGAGTTTTTCTAGCGGTAGGTAGCGTGTTTGGCGTCCACCATCGCCTTGCTCACATAGTACCTTGGTTGTTGCCCTTCCTCCTCTTTTAATAATACTGGCGGCCTGTCGAGACAAACGGATATAAAATGAGGGGTCACCGGTGGCGGGTGTTGTTAGAAGAAATCTTGTCGGAGGTAGGTCTTGAGGCCGTTAAAAGGCGCCTCGCATTCGACGGACCATTCAAAGCTCGCCTGGCGTAATGTCTCGAAAGAATTATGCGCACGATCGTAGATCGGTGATGAACTGTTGAGTCGTGACCATTCCCATCGACTTTTGGACTTCTTTGGTGAGCAGAGGCGGGTTCCAAAATTGCGTGACTTGCCTCGGGTTGGCCGATTCCTCGATGGTTGACGATGTAGCCGAGAATTTGCAGGCCGATCCGAATGCACATTTGGAAGCATTGACTTCATTACGTACTTGCGTGGGGTGTTGAATGTCTTTTCGGATCGGCTATATGGTTTTGTTCTTCTTTAGATTTGACCACCATGTCGATGTATACTTCCATAGTGCGCTTGAGTTGTTCTTTAAACATCGTGGTGACCAATCTTTGGTAAGTCGCCCTACATTCTTCATTCAAAAGGCATAACCTGTAGCGATGGGTTCCTCTTGGAGTGAGGAATGCGCTTTGTCTGATCATCTGGATTCATGGCGATCGATGGTAGCCTCTATAGGTGTCGAGGAAACTCATGCGGCGGTGGCGTGCGTCGCATCGGCAGTTGGTCAATTCTAGGCAAGGAAAGCGATCTTTGGGGCAAGCTTTGTTCGGATCCGTGAAATCGACACACACTCGCCAGTGCCATTCTTCTTTTCACCACCAGCTGTTGGAGAGCCACGTGGGATAGGTGACTTCTCATTGCCCGGCGTCAAGCAATTTGTCAACTTCCTCGACAACGGCGGCGTGTGTTCTGCGGAGGATCGCGGCCTTTTACGGATGACCGGCTTGCGAGGGTCGACATTGAGGTGATCTTTGCGAGATCATTGGTCTATTCGGCATTTCATACGGGTCCACGCAAAGACGTCGAGGTTGCGAGTAAGAAAGTGATCGATTCTTCGCTTGTCAACCTTTGGCTTAGGGGCGCCGATCATAAAAAACTTTTAGGGCTTCCATCGATGTCAACCGGTCTAAACCTTCCGTGGCCTTTTCGTTTGGTTGGCGCCCAACGTCTTCGAGACTTCTCGATTGGGCACCTCGGCGGAGTTTACTTGCGCCTTCGCCGGCGTCTGGCGAAGGTAAGATGCTTGGCGACCGTTAGAAGCCACGGATCCGCTCAACGCCATGCTCTGTTGGGAAGCGTAGCGGTGGTGGTAGGTGCTTGGGACGGCTGCGGTATGTAACCACGATCGCCCATGATGAGATTGTATGGCGATGGTAGCTGACGACCAAGAATTCGCGACCACCGTTCTCGAGCAGTATGACGGGTAGGTGATTTTTCCCAATGGGTACTCGGGTTGGCGTTGAAGCGAATAGTGGATAGGAGCGGAGTTAGATCCGAATCGTTGAACCCGAGTTTGATGAAGGTTCGATAGTACATAATCTCTGAAGTACTTCCACGATCGATAAGGACGCGTTCTCGATAAACCTATGTACGCGTGGCGTAACAACCAGAAGGATCTACGTGAGGAGTGTGACACCACTCAAATCGAGTCGTCGAAGGTGATGCTTGCCGCTTCTCGGGCGGAATCGCTTTCTTTGGTGGTGGTCGCTTTTGAGGGCTTGAAGTGATTGGACCGTATGTCTGATCGGGGCTATCGGCAGTCAGATATCATATGGGCCGTGTCAAGCGGGAGGCCTCTTGGGCGACATCGTCCTCTGTCACTTCCTCAACGTAATCCTTTGGCGGCGGCAGATATTCTTATTGTTGGTCGCGAGGTCGCCGAGACCCGCCTTTTGGGATCGCCGAGAACCTTGAGTCTTACTGGTGGGACTTTGCTTTCTCTAAGGCCGGTCGCGGCGAAGCGTTAGTTCTCAGCGATGATCTTGTCCAAACTCTGTTTGGTGCCTGCGGCTTTGGTCGCGCTGCATCGTGTTAGAATCGTTGGTGAGCTAGAGTGCGGGGCGTGTCGCTGCGCGACGGTTGCCTCTCCGAGCGTAAATGCCGGAGTGAAGTCGTCTCTCCGTCCGGTCTCGTCGGTGGCTATCGGGGGATCTTTAGTCACGTTTTTCATGGATATATTTGAGTATTCCCACAGACGGCGCCAATTGTGGTGAAAGTGGTTTGGAAATACTCTTCAGATCCTGGAAGACGCCAACGATCCTCTGCTAGTCACCTGCAAAAATACAAACTCCGGTCGGGGGTGCCGGAATTAGCACTCCGACGGACAAGTCAGTCCTCCTCCAGAAAGCTTGCTCACTAAGTTTATAGAAGTGTTTCTTACATACCTTTATTAATCTGAAGCTCTTGTATTTATAGTCATTTTTCAGCCTCGGGGCCAGAGTCTACTTTTTCTTTTGTTTATGTATTCTTCCATTTGTCCTGACACGCTTTTTCCAGTATATTCGGCCCAAAGATCCTACTCGGCGTCTTGGCAGAGCAGAAGGGAGCCGTTCAACACCCAGCTCCCTGTGCGCATCAGGCTTCGTCCCTTTAATTACTCGGCTCCCACACTAGACATTTCAATAGTTCAAAATTTATCAATTTAACTCAAGGGGCGGTAAATACGACTCAGGTAATTCCTAGATTGGTGTCTGCAAGTAGGCATAGCTAGCACTACCAAACCCCACTTTACCAGTTGCTAACTGAAACATAAGTGATACCTCATCCGCACGTGTTTTCAGTCTTTTATCCCGGATACTCAGGCCAACTTAATCAATTTTATCTACACCTCCTCTCCGGACTTACTAACGTATTTACCCCAAAGCAATTCCAAATAAATTTATTCACAAAATTTCCCTTTTTCAATGCAAAAGTTTCCAAACTCAATTCCAAATGTGTAATAGCCAATTGAATAAATATGCAATGCAATAATTATCAATGCCATATAACATCTCTCCATTTTCAAATATCTCAACAATAATTCCATAACAATCAAAACTCTCATTTCTTCTTTTAATGCTATTTCACAAAATGGCCACATATTCATTTAAATTTATCGACAAATAACAACATTTCCGTATTTCGTATATTTCTCAACAATTTAGTCATTTCAAGACTATATCACGTCTTTGTACAACTTCCAAAACCACCACTTCTCATATTTCATGAAATTCATCATTTATATATATATATATATAGAGAGAGGTGAGAATTTCTCCATTCACTTATTCATTTTGGCACAAAAGGATAATATAATAGTAATGTCATCCATGGATTTTCAACAACTTTTCAAAACCCCCAAATCTTTAGGTTTTCTCACCACTACTATACATACCCAAATCATTTGAAAAGATTTCTTCAAAAACATTCTTTTTCTCAATCAATGTGATCCAAAACCCTCAAGTAATTATTTTTAAAAGAAACTAGGAGGAAATCCACTCTCAAACCACCCACATTGTTGAGTTAGTAATCAAGTTTCAATATTAACAAGGGAAACTTTGAATATCTCCAAAATCTTGCAAAAATATATATATAACTCTAAGAAAAATCCCTACCTCAAGTTTGGAGAAGAAATGAGATGAAACCCCCAAAATCAATGGTATTGAAGCTCGATCTCCACCGCACAAATTGAAGCCCTCAGCTTAGTTCTCTAAGATTTGTGAAGGATATAGGGTCAAAACTCCAATGGATTGGGAGAGATCAAGAGTTTATGGTGTTTTGATAGGGTTTTTAGAGAGAATGGAAGGAAATCATGTTTTTTAGAGAGAGAGAGAGAGATGTGTAAAAAGTGAAATGCACACAGCCCCAAAAGAGAATAAAAACAAAATTTTCGGACTCAGCCGACTCCCGCACATGCGGAGCATGCTTCCTGCACGTGCGACACTAATTCCCCGCACATGCGGCACTCTCCCGCACCTCTTGTTACGCCCCTAACCTGCCCCTAAAAGGTTTGGGCATGACCTAATCAGAAACAAACAGAATGGCCTATGATGAACAGCGTTTGGGGCCTGAGCGGAAGCAGTAAATTTTAAATGACAATAAACAGACACATCCATTGAGCAACTACCAAAAACCAGGACCATTTCGAGATTTAACAAAAGGTAAACATGCACACAGAAGTAGGTTACAAAACATCTACAAATCCAGCCCAGATATTAGGCACACAAAACAATAGATACAATAACCCTGACCAGCAACATGGATATCAAAAATTACATATACAAAGAAAACTGGTCTAATATGTAAGGGTTCCCTTCTGTGCCTGGTTATCCTTAAGCTGCTCTCGCTCTTCTGACCATTCAAACGCAACTCTCTTCCGTGTTAGTTGGGTAAGCGGCACAGCAATCTTGGAGAAATTTTGAACAAACCTCCTGTAATATCCAGCTAACCCCATGAAACTTCGCACCTCAGTTACACTAGTAGGAGTTGGCCAATTTACAATTGCTTCAATTTTGTGTGGATCAACAGAGATTCCTTCCTTGGTCACCACATGTCCCAAGAATGCCACTTCTTTAGTTTTGCATACAATTTCTTTTCCTGGAGTGTTTGAAGAATTAGGCGAAGATGATCCTCATGAGCTTCTGTACTCTTTGAGTAGATAAGGATGTCGTCAATAAAAACCACCACAAATTCATCCAAATAGGGCTTGAAAACACGGTTCATCAAATCCATGAAAGCTGCTGGTGCGTTAGTGACTCCAAATGGCATAACCAAGAATTCATAATGGCCGTACCGGGTTCGAAAAGCTGTCTTCTCAACATCGTCAGCTTTGACCTTTAGTTGATGATATCCAGACCGGAGATCAATTTTGGAAAAGACTTGTGCCCCCTGAAGCTGATCAAATAAATCATCAATCCTTGGCAGTGGGTACGTATTCTTGATTGTGACTTTATTAAGCTCTCGGTAGTCAATGCAAAGCCGGAGTGTTCCATCTTTCTTCTTTACAAATAGCCTTTGGTGCACCCGGAGAAACACTCGGACGAATAAATCCCTTGTCCAATAAATCTTGCAACTGAATCTTCAATTCTTTCATTTCAGCTAATGCCATTCGGTACGGAGTTTTAGAAATAGGTTGAGTTCCTTGTAGCACGTCAATTGTGAATTCAATTTCACGGTATACTAACTCTCCTGGTAGTTCTTTTGGGAAGACATCCGGAAAATCACAAACGACTGGGATCGCATCAATATTTTCATGCTCTATTGGCCCTCCCAGAACACTACATAAAATAACCCTGACATCCTTTTTGAATCAATTTGCAGGCCTTAGCTGCAGAGATCACATATGGTGGTGATGTCACTTCCTGACCACGGAAAATTTACAACCCGAAGAATTGTAAAATTTAATTTGTTTCATCAGACAGTCTATGGTAACACCATATTCACCCAACCAATCCATCCCCAAAATAATGTCAAATGAAGTCATATCAAGTGGAACTAAATTAGCATATACACGGACATCTCCAATGAGAATTTCACAAGTAGGATAGACAGAAGTGCAGATCAAAGAATTCCCTATAGGTGATGTAACACACAACACATAGGTTAATTCTACTTCAGATTTACCTAAGTTCTTTGCAAATTGCTTTGACACAAAAGAACAGGTAGAGCTAGAATCAAACAAAACATAAGCAGAATAGCCATAAACCATACATGTACGATACCCTTTGTTGTTGCATTCTGTAAATCTCCCGGAACCAACGCAAATACCCTACCTTGCCTTGTGGTATCCTTGTTATTGGTTGGTTTAACGGTTGATTTGGCACTAGGAGTCGGTGTAGACCCTGCTAAGCTTGTGGCGGCCTTATTACCAGTTTGTTGATTTCTTTGTGGACAGTCTCTAATCAGATGCCCCGTCTTGCCGCACCGAAAACATGCTCCGGTCAATCGATGACATTTCCCACGATGTTTCAATCCACATTCTGGGCACACAGGAGCTGAATTCGAGGAAGCGATCTTCGAGTTCACGAATTACGCTTTTTGCTCGTAGTGGTTGTTCCTTAGACCATTGAGTATTACGCCTTTTCCTTTCCATTCGAAATTCGAGTCTGCGTAGCAAGATTCCCTTCTGCTATAACAGCCCGCTCCAAGACATCAACATAGGTAGGTAGCTTCAGTACATTAATCCGGTCTTGAATGGCACTCCGTAATCCTCCCTCAAATTTCCGCGCCTTCTTGTACTCCGTGTCTACCATGTGAGGTGCAAACCGGGCTAGTTCTGCGAATTGTGCTTCATACTCAGCCACAGTTTTATTTCCCTGCCTCAACGTTTCAAATTCAGTTACTTTCTTGTCTCGCATACTCTGGGGAAAATATTTGTCATAGAACGACACCAGAACTCCCCAAGTCAACCGGATGCATTGTTACAGTAAGCATCCACCATCTCCGTGCTTCATCTTCAAGAGTGAAAGCGACAAATTTGCACCTTTTGCACTTCGGTACAAGGGAAGACTTCGAACAATTTCTCTATCCCTAACACCCATGCCTCCGCCTTCATTGGTTCAATCCCTCCTTTAAACGATGGTGGTTTCATCTTTTAAACTCCCTCGTAAGTGTAATGGTACGGTCTTGACATGAATGTCTTGCATTACAATTGAACTTGGCGGTGGTGGTGGTGAGGTTGTTATTCTTTGTTGGTGTTGTTGCCGTAAGGTCTCAGCCATTTCCCTCATCATTCTTTCCATCATATCCAACCGTACTGAAGTAGCATCTTCTGGCTCGTCGGTCCTTGTTCTCACCATAGTCTACAAAACAGGTAATTACAACATATACAAAGGTGCACAAGAAATTCAAATTGTTAGCATTAGAGTTAGCAGAAATCATGTCACGTTGCTATCATTCATACTTTCCTATATGATGCCTACTACATTAGACATCCTAACGCTCAATGGATCCGTGTGTGAGATAGCAACTCGTGCTCTGATATCACTTGTCACGCCCCTAACCTGCCCCTAAAAGGTTTGGGCATGACCTAATCAGAAACAGACAGAATGGCCTATGATGAACAGCGTTTGGGGCCTGAGCGGAAGCAATAAATTTTAAATGACAATAAACAGACACATCCCTTGAGCAACTACCAAAAACCAGGACCATTTCGAGATTTAACAAAAAGTAAACATGCACACAGAAGAAGGTTACAAAACATCTACAAATCCAGCCCAGATATTAGGCACACAAAACAATAGATACAATACGACCCGACAACATGGATACCAAAATTACATATACAAAGAAAACGGTCTAATATGTAAGGGTTCCCTCAGGTGCTGGTTATCCTTAAGGCGACAAAATGCACGAGGTAATGTTTGAACGGCTCCCCAAAGTGGCTCCCTGAATCGGACAACATATAAAATGAGACAAGCTCAGTGAATAATAGTGCGCAATAATAAAATCACAATGCACCTTAGTATATGTACCAAAATCAAATACAGAAATAATAAATTGGCCTGTTGGCCCAGATAGCCTTTCGGCATAGGTAGCCTTGCGACACAACAAATAGCCTTTCGGCACAACAGATAGCCTTTCTAAGACGTGTAGCCTCATGCGGCATGTGAGATAGCCTTCGGCTGTGAGATAGCCTTTTCGGCACAGATAGCCTTTCGGCACAGCAGATAGCCTTCAAGACAACAGCAGATATACGGATATGGTTTCCACTTTTCATTTCCAGATCAATACATAATTTACAATTATGTCTTACAGAACAGATACATAAATATATATGTAATGCACTATTACTCACAGCATTGGGGCGGCGTACTAGTTCCTTCTGGAGTGTGCCCTGCACACAATATACTGATAAATTAGTATCATTCCCTTTTAAATCCTTATCAGTCATTCCATATGTCACTACAGTTTTATGGATATGAATATATCACTATCATAAACTCATTAGAAAAACATTCTAATAACACCAAAGAGTCAAGCATGAAAAACTGAACAAAACAGATTTTTCTTCTTGAAAACGATCCTCGCCGGCGTAGCTTTGTTCGCTCGAGCGGACAGTGTAGTGCTACCAAAAATACTGGATAGTCGATTTTTATGCTCGGCGTCAGTTCTCCTTCGGCGGACGGTAAATTCGAAAAGCTGGGAGGTGCATTTTCACGCTCGGCGTACGACCTCGCCGAGCGGACGACTACCCAGATTCAAGGCAGCCCGATTTCAAGCCAAAATTCATTATCCAAACCCAATTTTTCATGCAATCAAGGGTAAAATTCATGCAAGCATTACACTTAACAACACCATAACATGAATTAAAGCTTAATCATATCAAGTTGAACCAAGTTAAAGGCTTCAACAAGCCAACACTTTCACAAATTTCAATCTAACTTCAAGTTCTTTAAACATATCACCTGAAATCAACATATATACAAGATTAGATGATACAAAATCAAGGATTTGAAGTATAGATTCATACAACACTCAAATTAGTGTCAACATGCTCAAATGGTGAGAAACCCTAATGAATCAAACATATGTTATCCATGAACCCAACACAAACATGGGTTGAAATTCTTGAAGAGTTATACAAGAAATTTGAGTTACCTTAACTTAACTCTTTCAATTCTACCAATTTGATTAGCTTTCCTTGGTGTCTCACGTTTTCCCCAATTCCTTCTTGACTCTCTTTCTTTTCTCTTCCAAAGAGTCCCACGTTTTTGCTCACAAGTCCTCCACAAGTCTTAGACATAGGCATATATATATATATCTAACCATAGAAAAGCATATAAGACGAAATTGAATCGCTTTATGGTGCCGAAATAAAAATTTCACAGAAAATCCCATTATAGCTTAAAAATCATGTAGATTCCAAATATCAAATCAATTTTTGCAAATTAAATCTCTAAGGTGACCAATTTCAGATGAAAGCAATTCAAGTGTAACAGATAATGTTTGAATTCAACAGATAAGGGTCAATATGTCTTCTTTCCATGCAATTTACCGCACTTATACATAAAATTTCATAATAGATATTCAGAGATACAGAACAAAAGCTTGAAAAGATAACAGAATCAGATACGAGGGTCGGGGTATTACACCTCCCTTCCGCACTTGCCTTTATTGTAGTAGCCAACCTTGGATCTCTCCTGTTTCCCGCACATGTGGCCTCACCTCCCGCACATGCGGCCCCTTTCCCGTACGTGCGGCCCAAGGCTCCACACGTACAACTCTGCCCTCCAGCCAAGAAACTTTTCTAGCTCAACACCAGACACTTTGGATCCAACCTAGCACCTTCCGAAACATGAGAAACTCGACACAGAAATAAACAAGGATAAGGGTTTTAAGAAAAGTTTTCAAATACAATAACCCTAACTATAAATCAAGGCTCCTAGTTAGACCTGACACTTTAACGAAAGTAAATTCAACGTAACCCAAGAGGACAAGGCGATTTACGTACCGGGTCATCACAATTTCTAACATAGATCTTAATAATAGAAATTTATTTTGAAAAAATTCACAAAGAAGAGTACCCTACACTAACAAGGAATTATCATGTATTTTAGAAATTTTACGTTGACGGTATACCTAATCAATAATAAAAAACTAAAGAATTACATGATTCTACAAATAAAAAAATAATAGAGAAATAAGACAATATTATTGGATGGGCATAAGGCCTCGTCTTAACCCATAAGATAATTTCTACTAATTCTTGAAGTCGTGTTGACATTAGTGGAGGAGAGGGACCCGCAATTTTATATTGGGTCATAGGGACAACAGGGGCACGGCGTTTGGTGATGCGAAATAATGGAGAAATAAGATGATATTGTTTGGTGATTGGTAAGACGTATTGACAGGTGATGCCTGGACTATCAAATAAGTAAAACATATCTTCTTTTTTTTTTCTTTTTTTTTTGATAATTCCGGATGTTTGGGTCAGCTTGTGCATACCTCGACTAATCCCTGGGGACCAATCCTACAGTCCACTAGCGGGGGGTCCATTTAAAGCCAGAACAAAGCTCTGTATGGACTGACCCAACACAAGAGTTGATAGCACCTAAGAGATTTTGAACCTGAGACCTAAAGAGGAGCAAGCTCCTAAGTTCCAAGCTTCCACCACTAGGCCAACCTTGGGTCAAATTATTACAACACATTAAAATGCAATAACTTTTGGTTTAGATTTTTTCTTCTTCTTTGAATTATTACAAAACATTCAATTGTATCGTCCTTAAAAATCCAATGTATAATTTAAATATAACTTTTATAAATAGCTTTTTTTTCCCCCTCTTTAATGCCCTTATAATCTGTTCACATGGCCATCCTATGAACACTTTCTATCAATTAATTTAAATGATGAGTGATGAAAGAATTATATTAAAAGAATAGCTAAAGTTTGAGAATTTAATTGTTATAATTTAAAAATAAAAGATTAAAGTGACTAATGAAATTTTTAACAAAATTATAATAAAATATACCTATAATCACTAAATTATGCGTCTGTATTAATTTGATCACCAAAATTTTCAATTTTATCACTTTGAAGTCCTTAACGATGATGAAGAATACAAAGCATAGCCTAAGAGTGTTTCCACTGGGTAAAGTGATAAAATTATACACTGTGAACAAAAGTGACACCAAAAAAAAAAAAAAGTGAAATTTATTATTATTTCAATTTGGTCTCGTTTGGAAAGTTGGCTATTTTAGTAGACTAAAATTTTTGTGTTTTAAAAGATAGTTCAATTTTTTTTTATAGTTTGATGTAATCTTTGTGAGAGAAAAAATAAAATAATTATAAGTTTGATGTGATATTTTCTCTTATTAGCTATTTTAACCAATTTTATTTTTTTGTGGATTTTAGTCAAAAAAAAAAAAAAAAAAACCAAAATTACACTTGCCAAACTAGCCTTAGTAATATGGGTGTCTGGAATAAGGCCAATTTGATTTAAATTAAAAAAATTTACAACAAAATTAATAAAATTAAAGGGTAAATGACAAACAAACCATCTGAGATTTATTTAAATTACAAATTACTCTTTGTGGTTCTAGAAATTATATTATGCCTCTTAAGGTTTCTAATTTCATAACAAATAGATCCTTTTATTAATAAATTATCAAGTTAATTAATAATTTAATAATTTTTAATAATGTTAAAATTTTATTTCAATTTATAATTCAGATAATTTTATTATTATGTAGGTGAACAGTTAGAGATTTCACTTTTTCAATTAATTCTGTTAAATAAAAAATTCTGACATGGAGATATTTATAATTTTTCAAATCATAGAAGACAATTCACATTTTAAACAAACTTCAAGAGATATATTTGTAATTTACTGAAAATTAAAATAATTCAAAAAACCATACTTTCCTAATCATATAAGTACTTCTAGTACCAGAGCTTGTACATGAGCTTATCTCTCATCAATTGAGCACATCACATCACATTTTTTTTTTTTTTTTTTAAGTCAAGGAGTCATTAAAAAAATTAAATAATCAACAAATTATACAAAAAAATTAAATATTTATTTTTTTCTCTTTACTTTTTACACATTTTTTTGGATAAAAAAATCAAAAAATAATTCCAAATATATTAATTTTTTTTATCTCATATTTTAACTAAAAAATTAAAAAATTACTAAAATAATTTATTCTCAAACGAGACCTTAATTCAAAAATAACGGATTCCTGTTAAATTTTGTCTATTGATTTTGGCACCAAATAGCTTGTGGATCAAGGCACACCACACCAGGCTACCCTATAATTAAAATTTTAATAAATAAATTGACTAAACTACACCAATAATGCTACATAAAAGTAGACTTCATTTTTATATAAATGAGAAATCCTAAAAGCCTTTTTCTGTATCCTAAAAATCAAATATGGCTTCAAGGAAGTTGTTTGTCTTTGGAAACTGTTTCTTGATTGTTATTCTTCTCTTGGCTTTTAATGTCTTGGCTACAAGGGAACTGCTTGAACATTCCACCACTTCTGTCACACGTAAGTTTGCCTCACATATATTTTTTGGTTCTTAAATTATATCTTAATATACTATCGTCATATGATTATGTTTAGAGATTTTAGTTTCTTGAGATTTTGGCATGATTTGTCTATTAAATATTTGACAAGTGAAACCAGGTATCCAAAATTCATATCTAGAAATTTACTCAAAAAAATTATTATGTAATTTAGATTCATTCTATGTATACACCCTACTATACCAGATTGAATTTAAAACACGCAATTATTTTGAGTAAATTTTTGAATACAAATTTTGATTCCTAGCTTTATAATTTTATGGTACTTGAGATGGAGGATCTCTTCCCTTCAAACATAAAGACAGGTATACGTGAACTTTGTCTCACTTTTTTGTGAATCTGACTTTTAAGAATAAGTCTAATAATTTTATTCATAACCGCATGTTTGAAGAAACTAATTTTTGTTAGTGATGGCATATTTTGTTTTTTTTTTTTTTTTCTTTCTTTATGTTTTAAAAAGAAAATTTAAAAATTCTAAAACACCAATCATTTTAAATCTCATGCAAAAATAATTTCAAATTTTGAAAACACTTGTTTGGTATTTTTTAAAAAAGTGAATTGTTTTAAACAAATTAAAAAATAATTTCTAAAAACAGTTCACTAAACAATTTTCTTGTATTTTCTAGAAATTGAAAATCAGAGATGATACAACCATTAGGTCACTTAACTAATCACTTAAGGCCCACTTAAAAAATTCTTATTACCAAAAGTCTTGATTTTGTGAAGGTCCAGTAGGCCTCATTCAATTATTTAGCATAAGGTCTAAAAATATCTGGGCCGCTACTATTTAAAATAAAGGGTAAATTACAGATACATCTCTGAGATTTAATTAAAATATGAATCGTTCTATGTGATTCTAAAAATTTCATTCCACCCCAGAGGTTTCTAATTTCATAACAAATCGTCTATTTTATTAATAAATTATCAAGTCAATTAACAATTTTTAATGATATTAAAAATATGTTTCAATTAATAATTTAAGTAATTTTATTGTTGTATAGAGAGCAATTATGGATTAATTTCATTTTTTCATTAATTCTGTTAAATAAAAAATTCTGACAATGGGATATTTGTCATTTTCCAAATCACAAAGAGCAATCTGTACTTTAAGTAAATTTTAGGGGGGTCTATTTATAATTTATCTTAAAATAAAAGTAAAACAAAAGAAAAGACTTTTCAACTGATTTGTTGGCCTCTTTGTTGTGTCAACTGTAGCGAAAAATATTCTACATGTGAGATGGTTGTATTTGATCATATGATCAATTTTTGTGTTCTTAGACTTTTTTGCTTAAAAGCTATCACCAATATGGCATTTTTTCTGGATCAAACAGATAAGATTGTTAGGGAGCTCGTGGATAAACCGCATTCAAAAGATTATCCGTGGAACCACGGTTACAGCCTTCCTGCAACTGCCAAATCCAGCACTCTTACTCCATGAATCATGATATATACATATATATTTGGGCAATGTTGACTGATACTTGTAGCTTTGGGCATATGTTGTTTAATGTTGTTATCTTCTTGAATAAATGGTATCTATATCTATCTATATCTATCTATCTATCTATCTATCTATCTATCTATACTATATATATAACCAAATGTAGTTATTAGGTCAAGAGACTCCAAAACTTGAATTCTAAATTCTCATAATTTTGAAATAACAAAATAAATACGTGGCACCTCTCTTTACTCCTCTTCTCACTATTCAACATTAGGTCAAGAGACTCCAAAACTTGAATTCTAAATTCTCATAATTTTGAAATAACAAAATAAATACGTGGCACCTCTCTTTACTCCTCTTCTCACTATTCAATTCAAGTATTCTCACTTCCTTTTTCAATTGTTATCTAAAAAAATATTTTAAAAAATCAAATAATATCTTTTATAGGAGTTGTGGATATAGATATGTATATTGAACCTCACATGTTTATCAGTGTATTACATAAATTTAAATAATAATCATAATAAAAATATCTCACAACTCTTATTCCTACATTAAAAAAAAAAATGTTACCATTTATCTAATTCACGTTTGCTTTTAAAAAATAAAATAATTTGATTGGTATTGAACAAAATGTGATGTTAAATATCTTTAACTCCTTATCTCTATCCCAAATTTAAATTTGAATTTAAATACTAAACCTCCAAAATATATTATCCTTAAACTAAAGTTTCCATATAAATTTGAACATCACCAACAAAACATTGGAAACAAACCCCAACATCTATTTGTTTTTTTTTCCCCTTAATGTCATTGTGATTATAAAAATTTCTTAATTTGGTTCCTATTGAATCATCATTTAATCATATTTAGTAAATTTAAAATTTTAAAAATTAAAAATAAAGATTTATTACATAGGGCAAAATCCAATTGAGTTAAATATTTTGACGGTAACTTAATCATAACTATTTATTAAATTAAAAAAAAAACATTGAACATTAAAAATACTTATCTTATTCTACTATAAAAAAAATAAAAACATCTAACTTTTTTTTTAGATGGTGAAAACACCTAATTGAATATTAGCTAAATTAATTGGTATATATGGTCATGATCAATTAGGTCAAATATTTGACTGTAATCATAACTATTTGATTATTAAAAAAAGTAATAAATACAAAAATTTAAAATTTTCATAACCATTAGGATATTTATCCGTCAGCTAAAAAAATGTGGTGTGTTCTAAAAAAATTAAAAATAATTATTCTTAATTTTTTATAATTTTGATATTTCTCTCTTCTACTTAACGATCATCTTTTATAGCCTTTCATGTTTTATTTTTTGTTTTATTTTTTAATTGTTAAATTAATTTTTTAATGAAAATTAATTTCATAGCTTATAGATAAGACCAAGATTTCAAAGTTGAAATTTTATTTAATTTATTCTATTTTCTTATGTTTATCTTATTTTATCTTTAAATTTGAACTTACATTTTTATTTTCTTCAGAACTCTCTATTTCTTGGAATTTATCTTCTATTTGAATTTGATTGTTGTAGATTCTCATATATTTCAACTTAATCTTTTCAAAGTTTATCTTCAAGTTGAACTTTATTTATCTTTAAAAATCATCAATTAATTATCCATATAAATTTTAAATATGATATAATTCCATGTATATCTTTTGTCTAAGTTTAATCTTTTCAATATAAAAACAAGTGTTTGAAAAAAAAACCATGAACATGAGATTGAAAAGAAAAAAAAAATCACAATCAATATTGAGCCATTTTCGACTCTCCTTCATAGTGCCTAAAAAATTTTGCATTAGATTTCAAGTCACAGGTGATTTTTTTTTTATTCAATTGTATCAACTTTACATTTGAAATGTGTACTTACATGAATTTTTGCTGTTGTGGGAAAGGAAGTTTATGTAAATGAATATTATTATTTTATTTTTCTGTAAATTCTATTTATGTTTTTGTTTCTTTTTCTTTTTTCTACAATCTGTATTTTTTTATTTCTTTCTCTTTTGGCTAATAATATGTCATTTAATTAAGATTTCATTCTATTTTTGAAGTGCTACTATTAATTCGTGACACTTTCACTTATTGACTATTTGTGTTTATTTTTTATTTTTTTTGGGTGCAGATGTTATATTGGAAGCGAAAAGATCATCAAAATTTATTTGGATATGGATTTATGTTTTAAATTTAATCATCAATTGTATTTGGTTGTTGATTGTCAAGTTGAAATAACTTATGATTAAATTAATTTTTAGGAACTCATTTCTTTTGAGACCTAAACTACAAATTTCTTCTTTTTTTAAATATCTTTTTATGCATATTCAAAGCTTGAGCAAATGCAAGCGATCTCATGTATAAAATGTTAGGTTTTTTTGAATAATTTAAATATTTCTATTATTTATGTTTGTTAGTTCAATTTTAATGCATTTTCAAACCTATTTATGCTTAGTGAATCAATATAAAATTAAAGGGAAAAAAAAAAAAAAAAAAACAAATAGCACGTAAAAAATTTTAACCACTAATTGAATATAATAGAAATGAAAATGAAAATTTATTTTATTTTATTTTAATTCATTATACTGTGTGGGATAATTAATATAATATCTCTTATTGATTAAAAAAATGAAAAAAATAGCATTTTTTTATTATTTAATGTTAGTTCTTTTGATTAATTATAATTTTCGTATGTTTTTGTTACTCCACTTTTGGTTATTTTAACTATTATTATCTATTTATTATGTGATGATTTACATAATTTATGATACTTTTTTAAAATTTTCCATGTTAGTCATTTTGATTAATTATAATTTTAGTATACTTTTGTTACTCCACTTTTGGTTGTCTTATCTAACTCTTATTATCTATTTGTTATGTGATGATTTACATAATTTATGGTAGTTTTCTAAACTTTTTCATGGTATGAAGTATTAAAAATTTTGAATGATGTATACTAAATACACAAATTCAATAAAAATATTTTATTCATATTAGAAAATACAATTAAATAGCATATTTTTTTTAAAAAATTTTATTATGTTCACTTTATAAAATCCCGTGCATCGCACGGGTGACTACTAGTTATTATTATTATTAGCATGTATATATACATGCAGTTGTTCGCTTGTACAAGTAATAAAGGGACTCAAAAGCTTTGTATCAAAGTTTTCTAATTCGTAATTGCAATTTCCTATTTTTTTAGATAATAAGGGAACATAGCTTTAATTTTGACATGTAATGTATCCACGAGTAAGAACAAAAATCCAAAACAAATTCAACTTTCAAAATAAATAAAATTCCTAAAATAAATCAATTTATCCTTTGCCCAATTCCTTTTGATCCCAAGAATGGAGTGACAACATTAAAAGTATTCCAAAAAATTCAATCAGTAGTCTAATTCGGACAAATTCAATTGACTTGGAAGCTACTCAACTCAACCCAACCCAACCCGATTTGCATTGAGACCCATTTCCCACCTCTCACTTGAATATTTTGGCCTGGTTAACCTCTTTCTTCGGCACTATTGTACTTACCCCTAAGAAAGACAAAAATACATATTTCTCAGATAATTTAACCACAAAAAAAAAAAAAAAAAAAAAAAAAAAAAAAAAAAACTGACAGCTATTGATGGACATTTTCAGCCAAGGAATTAGAAAATAGCTAGGTTGAGGATCACCAAGGTACTTTGGGCCAAACTATAATTAGTAAGGGATATTACCAATCGATCCTACTTTATCAACTTATTTCCCATTAGGTCTTAAAGACTTTTTATGTGCACTACTAAGTCCTTAAATGCCTTTAATGAATATCTTCTCTTTTATTCTTTGTAATATTTTTGCAGAGAACTCTCTCTCTCTCTCTCTCTCTCTCTCTCTCTCTCTCTCTCACACACACACACACACACACACATTTTTCTACCATTTTTGAAACTTCACACCACCACCATACATCACCACCATCACCATCTACCGATGGTTAACCACTCACACAATTACTACCATCGTCTACCCACCATTGCTGCCACCACCTCTTTGTTTTATTTCCATTGTCACCGATATATACTTCACCATTGCCAATATATGCTATACAACCTTCGATCTACACCCCATCATTACCGATTGACTACTACTATTCACCAACCACCTCTATCGTCACTAATCTACACCGTTGTTCATATATGGCCATTTACAATGCCAATCTTGTCAATCTAGTACTGTAGCCATGTTCACCATCAAGATGAAACCATTATATGGTCTTTTGAGCTCTTTCTAATGAGATCTGATCTCTCTCTCTCTCTCTCTTCCCCACCATCTCCTTTCCTTCTCTCTCTCTCTCTCTATATATATATTATGAGATAGATTTCAATAATATAATCTGAATAAATTTGTAGTAATAAATTTATTAGTCTTACACTTTTTTTGTATGTGTAAATGTGTGACTGTGTTTATGAATGAATATGTAAGTTAAATTGTATGTACGTGAGTATGAATGTGAGAGTGTAAAGAGTATTGGTTAAATGATTTGGTTATTTATCACTAATAAATTTAACCAAACCATTTATCAGTGATAAATTTAACACTGATAATCTTTTATCCTCCATTTTCTACTTTCTCTTGTTGTGTGAGTGTGTAAATTTGTTCTTCTAAATGAATAAATGAATGAGTGTGTCTCAAAGTAATAGATAATTATTGATTAAAATAGTCTAGTAAATACTGATAAATTTATCACTACTAAACTTTTCTCCTCCTTCCTCATTTCTATTGTCATATCGTATCTGAAGAGGTGGTCTGAGTGGTTGTTTTAGATGTAAGAATGGTCAGGGAATTGGAAGGGAAAAAAAAATCACTAGAGGCGTTTGTCGAAAAAAATATTTTTAGATACAGTGGTCAGAGATACTCACTAGAAAATATCATTACAGTTTAATGGCGGTTAGAAATGGTGGCCATAGGTGATCGTCGACGATCAGAGATGGTGACCGAAGCTGGTCGCCGATGACTGGTGGTGGTTGCTGACAGAGAAGGAGAGTGTTTGATAATAGGAATGAAGAAAGTAGAGAAAGGGTATTTTAGAGATATTAATAGGTGAAAAAAATAACAAAGCTTGTAAATAAATAAGTCTCCTCAATAGGGCCGGCCCCATAAGTCCCCCTAATTAGTAACCTAGCAATCAACAGTCCGACAGGACATTCATGGGCTGCACAAAGAAAAAGGAATTAGTACTTTAGGCAAAATATAGAGCACAAAAGGGTATCAGAAAAAAGGTCATATATATATATATATATTAGTTTAAGAAGACCCGTGCAAGGCATGAGTTATTATTACAGTATATTTAAATTTTATATTTTGATAATTTTTAAAAATTAAAATATTATTCCATGAAATTGAATATAATAAATCATTAGATATATAGTAGAATAATGCGGTATGATATGTATCATTTTTTATTTGTTATACACTCAATGATGTAGACTCCATATCTATTACCATATCATTTTAGGTAAATTTATGAGTCTAACATTTCTTCTGAATTTAAAAAAATAAAAATAAAAATTATGGTTTGTAGCTTTTCTCAACAGATAAATATAAAATAAATACTATGATAATTCTCCTATAAAAAAAATACTAAGATAATTCACTGAACAAATAAAGAACTAAAAGAAAATACATATACATACAAATAACTAATTTTATTAATACATAAATTATACTTGCATAACAAATGACCAATTTTATTAATAAGTAAATCATTAAGTGAATTAACTTTTAATGATATAAAAAAAATTTCAATTAACCATTTTATTAATAAATAAATCATTAAGTCAATTAAATTTTTTTAATAATATGAAAATATTTTTCAATAAACAATTTTGATAATTTATTATTGCATAATAGAATTTTTTTTTTCCATGAGTATTGTGTTGAATGAAAATTTATAACAAACGGTAGTTGTAATTTTTAGTATTATAGCATCGATTCGTATTTTAAACAAACCTTATGGGTGTATTTTTAATTTGCTAAAAAAAAAGATTTATGTTTCATAATTGACCAAGAATATTGTACAATTACGATAAAAACCTATTTCATAATTGACTAAGAATATTTACGTAATCACGAAACATTCTGTTGCATAATTAACCAAGAATGTTTGCGTAATTACGAAAAACTTTCACTCAACATATAAACCACCATTAATAAATTATTAAAAATGAAAGGGCAAAACTGGAAAGCAAAGACTAACCTCAAGCAGCTAAGCAGTTCTTATATATATACTAGTTTAATAAGGCCCGTGCAAGGCACAAACTATTATTATAGTATATTTAAGTTTTGTATTTTGATAAAAAAAAATTTAAATTAAAATATTGTTCTATGAAATTAAATAGAATAAATTATTAGATATATAATAGAATTATGTGGTATGGTATGTAGCATTTTTTAATTTGTTATACGACCAATGATGTAGACTCTAATTTTATTGCTATATCATTTTGGGTGAATTTATGAGTTTTTAACATTTTTTTTGAATTTATTAAAAAAAATTATGGTATGTAACTTTTCTCAACAAATAAATATAAAATAAATATTAAGATAATTCTCTTATCTAAAAAAAAACTACTAAGATAATTCACTGAACTAGTAAAGAAGCAAAAGAAAATACATATATATACAAATAACTAATTTTATTAATACATAAATTATACTCACATAACGAATGACCAATTTTATTAACAAGTATATCATTAAGTAAATTGACAATTTGTAATGATATGAAATATATTTTTCAGTTAACTATTTTGTTAATAAATAAATCATTAAGTCAATTAATAATTTTTAATGATATGAGAAATAATTTTCAATAAATTTTTTTAATAATTTATTATTGCATAGGTGTAATAACCCTGACCCGTAATTAGCTCCTAACCGGTAATTAAGGATGTTAATTAAGTGATTAAGATTGATGACGGGATTAATATGTAAATTGTATCATAATTGGTCGCCTATCTGTTGACCGTTAAATCATCTGTCCATGTTTAATGGTTTAAACTGTAAATTGAAAGCCTTATCGGCATCCAAACCCGAAATCGTTTACACCAGTGTGTTATTTGAAATTTTTAGAACATTATGGTAAGTTCAATTCAAAATTGATTTGGTATGATTAAATTAGATTTAATAAAGCTAAATTACTAGAGTTGGCTTTAATTACCAAAATACCACATGGGTGGCCCACTTCATAAACATTGTGAGCCTTACTTCACAACACATTCTTCAGCCATTTGAGAGTTCCAAACCGACTAGAGAGAGAGAGAGAGGTTAGGAGAAAATCTTGAATTCATGGGAATTGGCTTGGAGATTGAGAGATTTGAGGGGATTTTTCCATAATTGTGCTTCTACACTTAAACTTCAATACATAAGGTAGAAACTTCATCCTTTTAATTGTGCATCTAGGTGGTATCTAGCATGGATCATGGTAGTTTAAAGATTTAAGGCAAGAATTGGCTCTAGTATGTTGATTTGTAGCTCAAATCATGCATGCATGTGCATATCATGAAGTTTCAAGTTGTTTTTCATGGAGATTCTTGCATGCATGTCCATATTATTGTTGTAATCCATGAGTTCATCTTGTTTTCCATCTAATCATCAAGTTCCAAGTTGTTCTATAGTGTTTGATCATGTTTTTAAGAAGTTTGAAACAAGAGAAAGTCCATGCATGGTTGTTTCCTAAATTTCAAGTTGAAATTGTGAGTTTTGACAAACCTTGGGCTATGATTTTATAAATTGATCTTTAAACTTTCATATTCTACAAGTTTTCTGGGTTATATCAAGTTCTGGGGCCCAAGAGAGGTGTTTTGGAGGTTTAAATTCGAGTTTTGAAGTTGGAGGTGCAATCTGGAAATTTCAGATTTTGCAACCTCGCTCGAGCGAAAGAGTTCTCGCTTGAGCGACCACTTTGAGACCGTGCATTCCGCTCGAGCAACCAAAAGTCCGCTCGAGCGTGAATTGTAAGCTCCCAAAAGTTTTGCATCATTTGCAGATCGCTCGAGCGAAGGAATGTGCGCTCGAGTGACCACCAACATTTTTGCATGTACGCTCGAGCGAGTAAGTCTACGCTCGAGCGGAGTTTCATTTCTGCATGTTCGCTCAAGCGAGGAAACCTACGCTCGAGCGAGGACCTAATTTTCAGAAATTTTGCCTAAGTGTTCCAAGGCATGTTTTGACATCCTCATTGTATCTTAGGCATTCCTAAGCCTTAATTAAGCCATAGTAATAAGGTTATGGGCTAGAAACGCACACTAAGGAAAGAATGTAACAAGATATTGAATAGCTAGTGTGTGTGTGTGTGTGAGTTGAGCATTGTAATAAGTATGAACCACATTAAGAGATTGCAAGGGTGTGTGTGTTCTAAGCCATGTGATAAGAATGAACATGAACCAACGTAATGTAAGTTATGCCGTGTTGGCCACTCGAATGTGTAATGATGAGATACGTTGTGTTATGTGCCTTTGTGATTGTAGGTCAACGTCCGAGAAGTGATTGACCATCTACGGAACTACTGTGAGTAACGTTATCGTAAAGATACGTTGATATGAAATTATATTCCAAATGTGATATATCAAGCTATGATTTCTGAAAAGATATATGTTTCTGTGAATGAAAATCCATGTTTGAAATCTATTATGGCATCCATAGATAGTCCCAAGTCATGAGGGACGGCATGAAAATGCGGATCCATGACATTTACGAGATCTCGTTAGCCACTTCATTGTGGTGATATGTGTTTAATCGGTGTCCGGGACCGGTTATTCTAGTCGGAAGACGTTATGTGATATGTGATATGTTCTATGGAATATGCCATTATTATGTTCTGATATGAGATGACTATGATTATGCTATGATCTGTTTTGTACGTACAAAATGTTCAAATTTCGTTCACTAACCCCTTTACCTTAATGTTATTCACTGGGCTTTAGCTCACTGTTTGTATATATATGTATATAGGTGAGCATTCTGGAGTGCAAGCCTGAAGGTTTTGTGGGAGACTGTGTTCTGTTGTCAGCCAACCATTGTGCCTCACGTGGAGGTTCTCGAAGTGTCTTGGGTTCAAGTCCTGATTAGTATCTGTATATGTATAGGTCTTTATTTAATTATGTTAGTTGTACTTAAGAATCTGTAATGTGTGTGGTATAATGTGTGGTTGACTACCGATTATGTAATTAAAGTTTTAAGTATTCTGTTCATGTAAGTCAACACAGCTCATTGGACAACTATAATTATGTAATTGCTTCCGCTAGCCCCTTATCATATGTTTATTTGTTCAGAGGCCTTCGGTAATCTAAGGATTACTGGCCGGTTACGATGCTAAACCTATAGGGGCGGGTTTGGGTCGTGACAATAAGAGAATTGGTTTTTTTCCCCCCCTGAGTATTGTGTTAAATGAAAATTTATAACAAACGATAGTTGTAATTTCTAGTATTATAAGACCAATTCTTATTTTAACAAATCTTATGGGAGTATTTGTAATTTGTTAAAAAATAAAAGATTTAAAATGTTTGCGTAATTACAAAAAAAAAAGAAAAAAAAGAACTTGTTTCATGATTGACCAAGAATATTCTCATAATTATGAAAAAACCTGTTGCATAATTGACCAAGAATGTTTGCATAATTACGAAAAAACCTTCACTCAACATATAGGCCACCATCGGGAAAAAAAGACAAATCCCAAGCAATTAAGCGGTTTTTATATATATAGATATATTTTAAAAACTTTTGCCTTTAGTGTTGTTTTATTTTTATTTTTTATTTTTTCTTAAAATATTTTTAATTTTAAAGTCCATCTAGAAAAATCTAATCTAATTTTTTTTACCAAGTCACTGGTAGAATTTTTCAAATTTTTTGTCTTTTATGGTGTCTAATAGTGTGAATTTATTTGAAAATTTTAAATTTTTTTTACTAATGTCTTGGCAACATGCTTTTTTTAGTTACAATGTCAAAAAAAAATCACTATACAAAATTGTCTATTCTTTCTTTTTTTTTTTTTGCACATTTTTCATAAAAATTAAAAAAGATAATATTAAAATAGTTAATTTCCATAATAACCCAAATCCGAAAAAAGTCAATAAAAGGGAACTGCTTGAACATTCCACCACTTCTGTCGCACATAAGTTTACCGCACATATTTTTTGGTTCTCGAATTTTATCTTAATACACTCTCGTTGTATGATTATATTTAAAGATTCTAGTTTTTTTAGATTTTCGCATGATTCGTCTATTAAATATTTGACAAGTGCAATACTAGGTACCCAAAATTCATGTCCAGAAATTTATTCAAAAAAATTACTAGGTGGTTCAGATTATAAACCTTATTATATAAGATTGAATTTAAAACACACTATTATTTTGGGTAAATTTTTGAACACAAATTTTGGGTTCTTAGCTTTATAATTTTATGGTACTTGAGATGGAGGATCCCTTTTGAACATAAAGACAAGTAAGAGTGAACTTTGTCTCACTTTTTTGTGAATCCGACTTTTGAGAATAAGTGTAATAATTTTATTCATAACCGCATGTTTGAAGAAACTATTTTTTGTTAGTAATGGCATGTTTTGTTATGTTTTTTTTTTCTTTCTTTCTTCATGTTTTAAAAAGAAAATTTAAAAATTATAAAACATTAATGATTTTAAATTTTATGCAAAAATAATTTCAAAATTTGAAAACACTTTTTTGGTATTTTCTAACAAGTGAATTGTTTTTAAAAAAAATTAGAAAATAATTTCTAAAAACAATTTAACAAATTTCTTGTATTTTTTAGAACTTTAAAATAAAAAATGACTCAACTATTAGGTCACTTAACCAATAGCTTAAGGTCCACCTAAAAAATTCTTATTACCAAAAGTCTCAATTTTTTGAAGACCGAGTAAGGTAAGGCCTCATTCAATTATTTAGCCTATAAGGTCTAAAAAATCTTTGAGATGCTACTATTTAAAATAAAAGTAAAACAAACGAAAAGAATTTTCAACTAATTTGTTGGCCTCTTCGTTGTGTCAACTATAGCAAAAAAAAGTTTTACATGTGAGAAAGTTGTATTTGCTTTTATAATCAGTTTTTATATTCATTTTTGCTTAAAGGCAATCACTAATATAGCAATTTTTTACGGATCAAACAGATAAGATTGTTAGGGAGTTCGTGGATAAACCTCATTCAAAAGATCATCCCTGGAACCACGGTTACAGCCTTCCCACAACTACTAAATCCTTTCGAAAAAATAGTTTTATGGTGACTTTAATATAAAATTAAAGTGGATCCTAACCACCGATTAAGGTAGCTTCAAATGAGTTTAGATTCTTTATAACAAGATTTTTACACTACAAAAAGAATAACAAAAAACTATTAAGAATTGAATGAAAAATTGTCTCATAAAGTTGACTTCATGAATAAGGTATTGGGAATAGTGTATAGTTACATATCCTACATTGATTGTAGAGGAAAGTATTAATGGGTATTTAAATTCCAAATTTTTGATAAGGTCATAAGTGTGATAACCCTGTTCCGTGTTGTTAGAAATTGGACGGCCATGTGGCATGACCCTTTGAACTTTTTGAACTTGAACCTCTTGAACTTGAACCTCTTAGACCTTATCCATGTAAGTTTAGATTTTAATTCAAAACTTATTTGAATAACCATTCAGGATATCTATATCTATCATATCAATAGATATGGATAGATAGATTTTGATTATATATTTTAGATAATATATTAATATATCAGATACGTTATGGGATTTTTACCTATAACTTTTTTTTCCCAGACTTCTGCACTGTGACTTGTGTGGGTAATACTCACTTTGTAGTATCACTCCACTGCTGGGTTGGTTGTTCACATCCTGGAAGCACGTGATTTACCCATGAGGTTCTTCGCTAAAAGGTATGATTCTGATATTTTATCCGCTGGGTTTATAATACTTTTTGATTTACATTGGTATCAGAGCTAATATGGATATTTTCGTGCTTATTTTTATGCATTAACATATGTGTATATTTTTATATAAATATATATACATGATATATGCATGAATATTAATAAAGGAGGAAGATGTCCACTTTCATTAGATTAAGAGTGTAAAATACCTCTTTTTATGTTCATTAAATGTCATTTTTAATGCTATAAATGTATTTATTTTGAAAAATAGAGTTCGGGTGTACCGAAATTGGACTAGAAGACACCCCGGAAGACGGCGCGTGTGCCTCACACGCCTGATGACGCTGTCAGTGGCGGCACGCACTACCACGCGTTGTCATGTGCCTCTACGCGCTGCCACGCGCTTCTACGCGCCAAGTGCACAATACACGCACCATCACGCGCGTCAATCGTGCTGTCCATGCGCGTGCCATCCGCGTTGCGCACACTCCGCCAAGGCTCAGCGTCTTTGAGCCGCCATGTTTTTCCTCGCGGCTTGGTGGCAGCTCTTGGTACTAAGGCGCTATTTGTTTTGTTTTAAATTCTGAATCGCGTTAAATGGTCATAATTAATTCGTTATAGCTTTGTTTTAAGCGTGGTTGGGACCGTTAGACTCAGAATTAATTTTTCTATCCTCTGTAAAATTTTCAAAATTTTATAAAAATAAAAAATATTTTTCTTGAAATAATAATTAATTATTTCTGCTTTAAAATGCATTTGGTGTTGCATGATTAAGTTTCTGGGACTGAATTTTTTATTGTAGACTACTGTTGTAGTTTACCATTTACTGGTATGGTTATTGGATTTTACCAGATTTTAGAATATTTATTTCTAATTTTATGTGTGTTTATTAGATATTTAAAATTTCAGAAAATACCAGAAAATTTCAGAAGTGATATACATTTTGTTATGGCATAATTTGAATATTAAATACAGCATATTGTTGTTTTTTGCCTAGAGTTTCTAATATGTTGTAATCAGAATAGCATGATTAATAGTTATTTGTTTAAATTCCATTATTAATTGTGGCATAGCATGAGTTGGTTGTGAATCTACATTATGATGCTATTGTATGCAATTAGAATTTTTTATCATGCTTTTAGACATGCCATAGTTAGTGAGAGGTTATTCGGTTGAGAGAAATCTTTGTAGATTAACTCTCGAAAACTAATATTTTGGGCATAAATTAAATTAAATTTTGGATATTTGTTACCTATAGTGCAAGAGATGATTACGTGTATAGCGGATTTTCGATCTTGCGACTTGTGTAATATTGTCACTATTTAGTTTAGATTTTTGTGGCAAAATTATATTATACTAATCAAATTAATCCCAATGTGAATTTCTCTCTAAATTGACTTAGCTTATGGAAGTTAATTGGTTGACCTAGACTTAGTAGAGATGTTCAAATGTGAACAATGTAATCCTATTATTTAGATGAGCAAAAGTCTTGGAGACCTTAGGTCAGACCTTAATTGAGCCAAAGTAAGGAAACATGACTCAAAGTCGCCGTGGTGTTGTTGCTTTGTTTGGCACAATAAAAACTAATGTGTGCGCTATGGTTAGCAGCATGCTACGTAGTTTTGGTTGGCGAGTTTTGGAGTTATGAAATTAGTAAGCCCTCAATAGATCTGTATATGATCTTGACTATTGAGCTGCGAGGATTGACTTTGTAATTTGACTTGTAAATAATGTTATATCATTTGATGAAGTAACATTCAAGAGTCACGTCATCCAAGAAATGCGAGCTTAAATAAATTAGTCATTAAGTGTAAGACGAGTAGCCAGTATGAGCAGTGTTTTGCTCTCTACCCAATTATTGGGAGTGGATGGAGCAAAATTTCATGCACTATAATATTGTGCGTTGAAATATCACGTGAAGTGAAAAGATTAGCGCTTAGAAGTTGCAAAATCTATTAACACTAAGGCCTCGTTTGGGAACCCTCCCTTTTAGCCAAAAAGTCAAAAAGTTACTAAATTAGCCAAAAAGCCAACAATCCATACCAAAAAGTCAAAGATTCTCTTTTCTCTCCACTTTTTGCACATCTTTTCGTAAAAAGCTAAAAAGTCATCCCAAACATACTAGTTTTTTTTAGCTCATATTTTAGCCAAATAGCCAAAAAGTTACTAAATTAGCTTGTTCCCAAATGGGGCCTAAGTAAAAAGATTAGCGCTTAGTGGCTGCAAAATCTATTAGCATTGCTAACTTGCCTAAGTCTGGACACTTATTGTTTCCACACTTGAGTGTGAGACATGAGGAGGGGCTTCTTTGTATGATTCCTTAGCTAGGCTAACGTTTTTTAATAATGTTTACCACTAAGCGCAAACGTTGCAGCATAGTAATGAAAAGGTCAAGGCCGACAAGGTTGTTATGACTCTAAGAATTTGACGCATGGCTCGTGAGAGCATTGTGTTGAATTAGACTCTTTAGCCTAATTCGCACTTAAGTTATTTCAAGAACCGTCATAGTTGATAGCTTATTCTCTCCTTCTTGTGGATAGTAGAATTAATTGCAAGTAACTATGAAGTAAGAAATAGATATAGCAAGAGGAGCATCATCATCTTTCAACTAGATGCATTAAAGTGTATGGAGAATAAAATTGACTTGAAGGTGCAGGGGATTAGCACTTACTAGTTAAATTTGCGACTTAGGCGCACTTGATATCTCCATGACATCCTTTTATGATCTAGTGAATATGAATTAGCCGCGAGTCATTACCTAGTTGGGCCTAAACCTTTGAAACTTGTCTTCAAAAACTCACACATTAGGATGATTGGAATTAGTTTATGACATTGGTCATGAACCGGTGGCTTATTATACTTAATCACATTAATGAGAAGATGCATGGATGCTTTGAGTAGGCCCTCTTGGGACTACTCGCTTGTGACATCCTGCTCTCATATGAATGTGTAAATTTGTTCGCAATGGTTGCGCACAAGTCAGTAGGAAAGCCATAGAAGGTCATTTGTATTGGCGCATTTAGTCCACTATGATATTTGTGACTAGATATGTGTAAGGGTATGATAGCTAAGCCTCAATCTCGACACATTTATAGATTACGATACACATCTAAGTCAAGACTATTTGATCTCCCATAAGTAAAAAGTTTTGAGATGATTTTTGACATTGCACATATGAGGTTGAGATTAATTAGATAACAGCTTTCGTGCTTTTAGTTTTGACCAAGGTGGCGAGTATCTATTTGAGTTATTTTAGAAAACTCTGTGAAGAGAAATGGATGCTTAGAAAATTGATTATTCCTAATACTCAACAACACAATGGTGTAGTAGAGATAAGGAATTAAGTATTGTTAATGTTAGGTGGATGATGGCGCAAAATGTTTCCCAATTGGGAATTGCAATTTAGTTTGTTGCCTATATCCCTAACTAAATGCCTTCCATATCAGATTTTACACTCCATTTAAGTAATGGGTTAGCGGAGAGCCATTTATGGGCGATCTGTAACTGTTAAGTAGCTTATCTTTATTTTACTTCTCATAAGGTTGCGAAGTTAAGACCTAGGATTCTATAGCGCATTATTGTATGCTGTCTTGTAAACACATAGGCTCATGTGGCGCATTATTGTATGCTGTCATGTAAACCCTTCGGGTCATGTGCATATAGGTAAGCAGCTTTGTGGTAGTGTAACTAAGTCACATAAAGTTTTCTTAGTAAAGGTGGCGTGAATAGAGTTTTGGAACTCTATACGATAGAGAATTCTAAGCATATAGCGCTTTTATGTAGCCTAGTTAAGAATGGAAAGAAATTTCCAATATCCTAGGGACAGTGGGAGCGATGTGCCTACTAATGAATTACTCCATTAGAGAAGAATACTCTACATTTTTAGTTGCGTGGTAGTGAATGTGAAAATTTTCCACGTCATCACTGGGTGATTGGGAAGGAAATATTCATGATTGCTTCGCAAGATGATAAAAAGCCTAGGATAATGCCAAAGGCTCTAGTCCCCTGTTTTTAGAAAGTGGATCAATGTTGCACAGTTTAAGACAAAGTCTTTGAGGATTAACCATTTCTATAATTTGGTTGACTTTCCATTATGACGCGAAGCTGTTCTGAGGTTATGCGTAATTTGGATAGTCATTGTTGAGGCATAAGGCTCGCTAGATACCGAAAAGTCGCACCATTGAGAAAAGTGTAGACCATGAGAAGACTTCCTCCTGGGGAGTGAGGTTATTTCGACTTAGGCTATGATTGATATAAGTTCAGAACATTGATTTGTGGACATTGTGACCCAATTTCTCGTTGGAGAATTGGATAAGTAGATCCGTAGGGATTTACCTTCTGCTTTTATGGTGAAAAGTTAGGAGCGCAAAAAGGTTGCTAGTTCCAATAAATTTTTTACAGCCTAAAACAGTTATCCAAATAGTGGTTCTTAGATTTCGTCAAGCCATGATAGGCCGTCGATGATCGATGAAGACCACTGAGGTAGGATCAATAGTCCAAAAAGAACTTTTTCCTTACTTAGTCATTATGAGCTAGGAATTTATAGGGTTGTCGCCACCTAGGGTGGGCAGTCCTCTGTTTTAGATATGATGGACATGGGTGATGTAATTTATATGCTCAGATGTACGATCCTTAGGGATTGTTTTGGGAGAATTCCTGTTTTGTCTTTGATGACTTACATAACGAATATCCTAGAGTGATTCTAGATGCAAAATTGCAAATCCATTGACTTACCTATCAGTAAAATCTAGAGCCTTAGCTATTGAGTGAATCCTCATATTGTCTTTGGGAGAAACAGATGACCTATATTCCTTGATCTTTTCTTTGTTATGTGAGCCTAAAGTATGCTATGTGGGCGTATTCAGCATGATAAGTGTTATCTTTGGTAAATGGTCAACTGAGTTGTTTAGATATTGACCTTGCTCATTAGATTGTGGATAGAATGCTTTACTAGTAGTATATTAATTTGCTCATTGTAAGATTCAATGTGCTAGTTGGGCGCATCTGCGCTAGTTGGGCGCATTAAGAATGAATGCAAATTGGTCACCAAAATATCTTTAGAGAGGTAATTGCGCAAGAGGTAGTGATCTTGAACCACTTAATGTGAGGCGCAAATGGTGGATTCCGTTATATATGCTTATCGCAAGAGGTGCTGATAAGGCTTATGCTTGGAATCTAGAATTGCGCATACTGTGGTTGTGTGTTTTTTTTTTAAAATCGATCACTTATTTGTTGTGAGATGATGGGATGTTGACACTATTATGGTTTGTGTCATAATGATTAGCAGATGATGATGTCAGCAGGGAAGATTGGCTCACTCACACGAGCAATCGCCTTTGGCGCTTGGGAGCGAGCAAGGATGAGACTAGTGGTTTATTTTTATTTGGAGCTGAGAGAGGCTTAAATTATCCACTATGCATGTTGCCTTGGTTACAACCAAGATGAGGTTATGTTAAGGACCAAACATGGATGTTAGTACCCACTTTCCATGTTGTGCCTATTATGATTAGCCAGATGCGAGATCTCATTTGGCACCTGGAAGGCGAGCAAATAGAGAATTCGGGTTAGGCGCTAGAAAACGACTAGACTAATATCTGTACGGTGTGTCGAGTATGACGTCACTCTTTTGGAAGAGTTACTCCACCGTAACATGTATTCATACTACATGTGCTTGGCGACCGAGTAATGAGGTGAGAGAATGGATCCTTATTTCCTCACCGTGTGAGTCTTACGTGTCATTATTGATATGACTTCATTTATGTACCCTTTTGTAACTTTTGACTATGTCATAAGGTAAGGGGTTGATGTTTTGCTACTTTGGTATGTTGCCTACAGTCATGTATGATTTGGCCTTAAGGGATATCACTGGGAAAGCGGTCAATTCTAAACTAAATGGCATGAGGGCAAAGGGAAGATCATCTAGTATTACACCACTGTTGTATATTCACTACCGGCAACTCACATCGCTCTGTATGAGAGGCGGATTGAGTGTGAATATATTGCAATAATTGAGAGGGTCAAACATGCTCTTTTTGAGGGATTAGAGATGTTTTTTGGACCGGTGTGATTAGATGAGACTGGGGTATATGAGACACTATTTCTGTTCTTTTTTGGGTTGATGTCTCTATACTGGCTCATTTTGAGTTTTTAGTATAGAGCTCCCATATGCAGGTGTTCTCAGTAGTCGCACGGTGCATTGGCTAGTATGAGATTGTTCATTTTTGGGGAGATTGAGATAGAGATGTGGCAGTGTCATGCTAACTCATGTGCGAGTGGAAGATGTTAGAAATTGGGCGCCCACGTGGCATGACCCTTTGAACCTTTTGAACCTGAACCTCTTAGACCTTATCCAGGTAAGTTTGAATTTTAATTCAAAACTTATTTGGATAACCATTCAGGATATCTATATCTATCATATCAATAGATATGGATAGATGGATAGATAGATTTTGGTTATATATCTAATTATATATTTTAGATAATATATTGACATATCATATACGTATATCAGATACGTTATGGGATTTTTACCCATAACCTTTTTTTCCCAGACTCTCTCTCTAACTCTCTCCCATATGATAACGATCTAGCTTCTGCACTGTGACTTGTGTGGGTGATACTCACTTTGTAGTATCACTCCACTGCTGGGTTGGTTGTTCACATCCTGGAAGCACGTGATTTACCCACGAGGTTCTTCGCTAAAAGGTATGATTCTTATATTTTATCTGCTGCGTTTATAATGCTTTTTGATTTACACGTGTTATGCTAATTGATCTTAATTATGATTGTGATTATATGCTTGATATGGTTTTGAGTAATAATTATATGATTATATGTGTTCTTATATTTCTATCGGTTCACTGTAGAAAAAATCATTTTGATTTTCTACATTAGGATTTAAATTGAAGGCCTCATTGGCCACAGAAATCGAAATTGACTACACCATTGTGATTAGTGTAATTTTTAGAGCCTACAGTGAAATTTAATTGAAAACTGATTCAGAGCGAATTAATTAGTTTAAATTGAATTAATTAAGCACCATTGAATTAAGTGTGATTAAGGAAAGCCGATATAAATGAGCTAAGTATACTTAAGCTCATATTTTCGAGCTCAAATCAGATTTTACACTCTATAGAGAGAGGGTGAACCGAATTTAGAGAGCGAAATGAGCCATTTTTGAAGATTTTCCAAGAGAACTTAAGTCTTGGAAGGCCAGGCTCTAGAACTAGCTAAAATTGTGAAGATTGAAGCTCCTAGGTGAGTAATTGAGCATGAATTCATAAGTTTGAGTTTGTAATTTTGTGAATTCAAAGTTAGATGGTAATCAACAACATAAATTGAGTTGAATTTGATGAATTTGAAGTTTTTATGTACATGCATGTAAAGGATTATCATGAGCTTGCATATTTGAGTACAAACATGCATTTTATGAAGAATTGAAGGCTATTTGGCACATGCAAACATGATAATGTTGAGTTTGATGATGATAATCATCAATTGTGTTATTTAAGTTGAAAATGAAGCCTATATATTACATGCATGTAAAATTCAAAATGATATGGAAATTAATTTGCATGAGTTTTGAAGATATGAAGTTTGGTAACTTGTATTATGGGTTGGCAAGAAAAATGTGAAATAATTTGGGAATTGAATTGTGATTTTGGACAAATTACACTCAATTTTCTTATGTCCTCATATTGTATAATGATTTCCATGATTTTGTATCAAGAACATGAGCTTTGGACCCTTTGAATGCTAAGTTTGAGCTTCAAACATAATTCTGGAAATTCCAAATTGACATGTCCGCCTCGGGTAAATACTACGCTCGAGCGTAAAATGTTAGCTCCTAAAAGTTTTGCAGATAGTGATGTCCGCTCGAGCGGGGAGAGTTATGCTCGAGCTCCAAGTCACATGTTTTGGCTTTCAGCTCGAGCGTCTAAAATCACGCTCGAGTGGCGAAATTTGCACTCGAGCGGAGAGCCCTGTTTCAGAAATTCTGAAAAATGGTTTTGTGTTTTGTTTTCCGTTCTCTTTCATTTCTAAGCACTCTTAGGCATATATTGAGCATTGTAAATGACCTAAAAGGTAAATAAAGAAGCCTAAGAGAAATAAATAGATTAAAGAACGGATTGAATTGCTTGTAACCCATTATGTTCATGAAATGTGTAGGGTCAAGCACAAGGGCAAATCATCCAGCAGATCACTGTGAGTAATATCTTGATAAAGATATGTTCAAGTACATTATTTTCTATAACGTTACTTCTATGTGAGCCTTATGGGTCTGTACTTTGAATTATGGACAAATAGTCTGAATGATAGTCTTTTATACAAGACTGATTGAATATGAATGTGATTATGGTCATGAGTATGACATGCACATAGATATGAATATGTAAAAGAATGATTGGGCCAAAGGCCATTCGACATGAATGATTGGGCCAAAAGCCGTTTGACATAAATGATTGGGCCAAAGGCTGTTTGATATAAATGATTGGGCCATAGGCTGTTTGATAAGAACAAGTTGGGCCCGAGGCCGTTCGATATGCTTGGGCCTGAGGCCATGTCATGACCCGTGTCACGACCCAAACCCACCCCTATAGGTTTAGCATCGTAACCGGCCAGTAATCCTGGGATTACCTACGGCCTCTGAGACAAATTAACATAATATTAGGGGCTAGCGGAAGCAAATAAGAATATACAACGTCCATTGAGCTGTGCAGACTTCTATGAGACAGAAAAATTTTAAACTTTTTATCTACATATATACACATGACTTGAAGAACCAAGCAAGAAAACGTAACTGAACTTAAACTTTACATCACATAACGACAACACTTAGCATATCCAAAACCTCCACGGGAGGCACATAGGTTGGCTGACAAACGTATTCTAGATAGAAGCCTCTAGCCTGGTCATGCGCCTGATCACCTACATACATAAATAATACAGTGAGCTAAAGCCCAGTGAATAATAACAGAGTAAAGGGTTTAATGAATGATGTCCATCACAGAGTTAGAAATAAGAGTTTATATCAGAAACACAGTCTTATCAGAAATAGAGTCTTATGCATATTCAGATTTCAAATCAGATATAGGTTCAGATACATGCTCATATTCATATTCATATTCATATTCATATTCATATTCAGATTTTGCATAAGATCATATGTGGTACACCCCTTAGCTAACAGATCCATCGGCCACGGTATTGTCACCCCCGGGCAAGGGCCATCGGCCACGGTATTATTACCCCCGGGCGAGGGCCATCGGTCACGGTATTCTTACCCCCGGACAAGGGCCATCGGTCACGGTATTGTTACCCCCGGACAAGGGCCATCGGTCACGGTATTGTTACCCCCGGACAAGGGCCATCGGTCACGGTATTCTTACCCCCAGACAAGGGCCATCGGCCACGGTATTGTTACCCCCGGGCGAGGGCTATCGGGACTAAGGGTGCCACAACTACTTTTCAGAAAACTAGACATTCATTCATTCATTTCCAACATATGATAGCTTTTCAGGAACCAATCATTTTATATCATAGTACACTGAAAATACATAACATTGAACATAACTTTACAAAGTTATTACTCACAGAGGGCTGCAGAGGCAAATCAGACAGACTGGATATATCAGATATATCAGGCAGACAATGGCGCGTGACCTACACAATCACATAACATATACACATTGAAATACAATATTACTCATTTGATTAAACTTGTCCTTTCTAGTCTTTAGTCTTTATAGTCCGAAGTTCTACTACGTTTATTCTTTCTCAATTAAAAAAACTGGATTTTTATTTCACATATTCATCCATTACTAAGTCTCTCTTTTCCAAATAGATTGATCCTTTACTTGGCTTCTTAAATAATTACCACAAGATCAATGATTCATTCTTTATTGAGTCATAGGTTTAGCATCGTAACCGGCCAGTAATCCTGGGATTACCTACGGCCTCTGAGACAAATTAACATAATATTAGGGGCTAGCGGAAGCAAATAAGAATATACAACGTCTATTGAGCTGTGCAGACTTATATGAGACAGAAAAATTTTAAACTTTTTATCTACATATATACACATGACTTGAAGAACCAAGCAAGAAAACGTAACTGAACTTAAACTTTAGATCACATAACGACAACACTTAGCATATCCGGAACCTCCACGGGAGGCACATAGGTTGGCTGACAAACGGATTCTAGGCAGAAGCCTCTAGCCTGGTCACGCGCCTGATCACCTACATACATAAATAATACAGTGAGCTAAAGCCCAGTGAATAATAATAGAGTAAAGGGTTTAATGAATGATGTCCATCACAGAGTTAGAAATCAGAGTTTATATCAGAAACACAGTCTTATCAGAAATAGAGTCTTATGCATATTCAAATTTCAAATCAGATATAGGTTCAGATACATGCTCATATTCATATTCATATTCATATTCAAATTTTGCATAAGATCATATGTGGTACACCCCTTAGCTAACAGATCCATCGGCCACGGTATTGTCACCCCCGGGCAAGGGCCATCGGCCACGGTATTATTACCGGGCGAGGCCACCCGGACAAGGGCCATCGGTCACGGTATTCTTACCCCCGGACAAGGGCCATGGGTCATAGTATTCTTACCCCCGGACAAGGGCCATCGGTCACGGTATTCTTACCCCCGGACAAGGGCCATCGGCCACGGAATTGTTACACCCGGGCGAACCCGCCCCTATAGGTTTAGCATCGTAACCGGCCAGTAATCCTGGGATTACCTACGGCCTCTGAGACAAATTAACATAATATTAGGGGCTAGCGGAAGCAAATAAGAATATACAACGTCCATTGAGCTGTGCAGACTTATATGAGACAGAAAGATTTTAAACTTTTTATCTATATATATACACATGACTTGAAGAGCCAAGCAAGAAAACGTAACTGAACTTAAACTTTACATCACATAACGACAACACTTAGCATATCCGGAACCTCCACGGGAGGCACATAGGTTGGCTGACAAACGGATTCTAGACAGAAGCCTCTAGCTTGGTCACGCGCCTGATCACCTACATACATAAATAATACAGTGAGCTAAAGCCCAGTGAGTAATAACTTTGTAAAGTTATGTTCAATGTTATGTATTTTCAGTGTACTATGATATGAAATGATTGGTTCCTGAAAAGCTATGATATGTTGGAAATGAATGAATGAATGTCTAGTTTTCTGAAAAGTAGTTGTGGCACCCTTAGTCCCGATAGCCCTCGCCCGGGGGTAACAATACCGTGGCCGATGGCCTTTGTCCGGGGGTAAGAATACCGTGACCGATGGCCCTTGTCCGGGGGTAAGAATACCATGACCGATGGCCCTTGTCCGGGGGTAAGAATACCGTGACCGATGGCCCTTGTCCGGGGGTAAGAATACCGTGACCGATGGCCCTCGCCCGGGGGTAATATACCACTCTGTCACGACCCAAACCCACCCTTATAGGTTTAGCATCGTAACCGGCCAGTAATCTTGGGATTACCTACGGCCTCTGAGACAAATTAACATAATATTAGGGGCTAGCGGAAGCAAATAAGAATATACAACGTCCATTGAGCTGTGCAGACTTATATGAGACAGAAAAATTTTAAACTTTTTATCTACATATATACACATGACTTGAAGAACCAAGCAAGAAAACGTAACTGAACTTAAACTTTACATCACATAACGACAACACTTAGCATATCCGGAACCTCCACGGGAGGCACATAGGTTGGCTGACAAACGGATTCTAGACAGAAGCCTCTAGCCTGGTCACGCGCCTAATCACCTACATACATAAATAATACAGTGAGCTAAAGCCCAGTGAATAATAACAGAGTAAAGGGTTTAATGAATGATGTCCATCATAGAGTTAGAAATCAGAGTTTATATCAGAAACACAGTCTTATCAGAAATAGAGTCTTATGCATATTCAGATTTCAAATCAGATATAGGTTCAGATACATGCTCATATTCATATTCATATTCAGATTTTGCATAAGATCATATGTGGTACACCCCTTAGCTAACAGATCCATCGACCACGGTATTGTCACCCCCGAGCAAGGGCCATCGCCACCGCAGTATTAATACCCAGGCGAGGGCCATCGGTCACGGTATTTTTACCCCCGGACAAGGGCCATCGGTCACGGTATTCTTACCCCCGGACAAGGGCCATCGGCCACGGTATTGTTACCCCCGGGCGAGGGCTATCGAGACTAAGGGTGCCACAACTACTTTTAAGAAAACTAGACATTCATTCATTCATTTCCAACATATCATAGCTTTTCAGGAACCAATCATTTCATATCATAGTACACTGAAAATACATAACATTGAACATAACTTTACAAAGTTATTACTCACAGAGGGCTGCAGAGGCAAATCAGACAGACTGGATATATCAGATATATCAGGCAGACAATTGCGCGTGACCTACACAATCACATAACATATACACATTGAAATACAATATTACTCCTTTGATTAAACTTGTCCTTTCTAGTCTTTAGTCTTTATAGTCCGAAGTTCTACTACGTTTATTCTTTCTCAATTAAATAAACTGGATTTTTATTTCACATATTCATCAATTACTAAGTCTCTCTTTTCCAAATAGATTGATCCTTTACTTGGCTTCTTAAATAATTACCACAAGATCAATGATTCATTCTTTATTGAGTCATAATTTGCAAATTCATTTATTCAAAATCATACCCCAATCGCCAAATTTAGTTTGAAATCATTTTCTCCATAACAAGCCAAATCCCAACTCAAAATGATTAACTTCTAACTTAGTCTCCATAAATTGAACATGGCTCCAAACTCCCATTTTCTTTTTAGTTACATAAAATTGGTGTTCAATTCTTTCTATTTTCCTTGAAATCATGAAATTGAAGTCATGAAACTTTTTATAAATTTTCCAACTAATTTTCATAGTCTAAAACTTAACTTAATTTATAACCTCAATTTAATTCATAACCATAGATATCCCAAAATATGTTTCATTTAAATAAAATCTCAAATTACAAGTATGGATTAAAATCTAATTATAAAATCAACACTTTTTCTAACATTGGGATTAATTCTAATTTTTCGTAAACTTGATGTTTATAAAACATTTCATTTTTCTCTTCAAAATATGAGATTGAATTAATCCACATCTTTCAAAATCCATGATGTATGCAATACAAATACGTCCAATTTTATATTAATAACAAAATCAACTTAATTCAATTTCTAACCAAAAACTTAATTTATAATCATAGATGTTCTAAAATGTGTTTAAATTGAACAAACCTTTTAAATTAAATCACATGCATGGATTAAATGAATTTCAAATTTTCATAATAAAATCCAAAACTTCCTTTAATTCCAAAATCAACTCTAGATTGTCAAATTGTAAATCATAATTTATTTCTTGATTTAGCCAAATTTAGATTAAATTAATTTCCTTCATAACACACCCAAAACTTAATTCATAATCATAGATATTCTAAAATATGTTTAATTTGAGTCAAACTCTTAAATTACATTACATGCATGGGTTGAGGATTTAAAATCAAAACCTCATTTATCTTCAAAATTAATTCTAGATTTCCATGAATTGAATGTTTTGCAAGACTTTTCCTCATTCTCATCAAATCATGGGTTGATTATCTCAAATTCTTCAAAATTTAAGATGAGAGTACTAAAACTTATAAATTTGCTCATGCATGTAACAATAAAACTTAATCCCATGCATGACTACAAAATCACACTCAAATTATTAATTTCTAAATTTATTCTGTACGGGGGCGAAATATCCTTTGCTTTCCGTACTTCCTTGGACTCAAGCTTCGTGCAACGTCGCCTTGCCTGCAAACAAAGAGGCGGTGATCTGCCCGGCGGGGGTGGTGCCGGAAAGCCCCTCCGACGATCAAGTTAGGTCACTTGAGGAAGAAGAAGAGCACTATTTAGAGAGAGGAAAAAATGGTTCAGATCGCATACCTCCAACGTTCCCCTTCTCTCCTTTTCTAGGCTGGCCATGCTGCCTCAGAGGTAGTGCGCGCACTACCTCTGTTGTCCTTCCCTGGACTGGGTGCTGTACTGCCCTCTCACTTCCTTACGCGTGTAAAGGCCAAAACCTCCAAACAACGATGGCCAAACTGCCAAACGGTATTGACGCACACCATTGGCGGGTTTCTCCTCTCGCACACCAATTGGACCTGACAATTCCCACCGAGCTAGGCATAGCCCGATCAGTTCCAGCCTCAACTCCGGCCGACAATCAGGGTCGAGCTCAAAAACCAGCCCGGTTGCACGACCCAAAGACATCTCAAGTCATGACTTAGCTCGGCCCGTCTGCTCAGTGCAAATTCCCCTCACAATTGCCCCTTAATTCCATCGGTTGCAACCTGATTGGGATTACTTCATTCTTGTGTAACTTTATTTCAGCTCAATTTGTCATTAAGCTTCATGATATCTCGGCCAAGTTTTATCACTTTGCTTCCAGGACCGTGCATGAATTCCATCGGTTGAAACCTTGCACGTGTATTAATTCAACAACAAACATATTAGTCAATATGTTTGTGCTTGGAGGGTCCTACCATGAAGCTTTGAAAATAATCTAATACTTTGAGGTGGAATTCCATTGCTAACCGAGCTGCTGCTATGTTTTCAATAAACTGAGTTAAAACAAATCACCACCCCCGAGCCAACAACAAGCCGAGCAATGGGCCGAGCAAAAGCAATAGTTAATTAATTGTTGCTAACAGTAGTCATCCCACATGCAAAGTAATCAAAACAAATGAATAGGCAAGGCATGACCATGCAAGGAATTTAAGGTGGGACCCAGGTCTTGACCTTTTCAAAGCCAAACCAATTTTGTAATTAGAATGCTCGGTGGGTTCCATTTGAAATCTAGCTCCTGGACAAATCCAATAACAAACATATTAAACATATTAAGGAATATGTTTGTGCTTGAAGGGCCCCACCATAAAACTTTGAAACAATACTACACTTTTGATGTAGAGTTCCACTGGTGACCGAGCAACCTTTTTTGTTTTCAATAAACCGAATTAAAAAATGCCCACCACCGAGCTATAACTTTTGCATCAGCTCATAACCCCTCAATTCCGAGACTGAGCTAGGAGCTGCGCACATAGCCGAGCTATAATTGCTTCATGCTCTTCACTGAGTTATAATTTTGCATCCACTCACATTCCTCAATAGTGCCCACCACCGAGCTATAATTTATGCATCAGCTCATAATTCCTCAATTCCGAGACCGAGCTAGGAGCTGCGCACATAGCCGAGCTATAATTGCTTCATGCTCTCCACCGAGTTATGGACTTCACTTGCTAATTTTGCAACCGAACATACCGCTCATTTTTCAACAGTTGAGTCAATTGCCTTTAGGTACTAACACTTGCTCCAAAACCGAACTAAAATTCCTTTAGCTCTACAGCGGAGCTAAGAATGTTGCCCCTGGCTAATAACTGAGCTACCTTAAAATTATCATCTCGTGGAGCTCTACAACCGAGTAATCGGGCTATTTTCTCAACAATTTTTTTTTTTATTTTTTTTTTTTATTTTTTTTTAACCGAGCTCTATCGGCTAATTCCGTTTTAGAGTGAGCTCGCCAAGAGCAACTGCTAATTTTAGTGAGGAATTTGCAAATTTCAGATGACATCCACTTTGAGCTAGCCAATGAGGGGATAGAGCCTTGGGGCCGAGTTGAATTGGACCCCTTTGCGTTTACCTTGAACGTCTTTGTGCTACTCATTTTTCTGGAGCTTTATGCAAACCTCGAACAAATCTTCAACTTTTTTGGTTGAGCTAAATCATCTCGGCCAAAAGCATTAAAAGTTGATTAAGACATCAAAAGCCTTGGCCGAGCTAAATCATCTCGGCTAAAAATCTTCGAAGTTGAACCAATCATCAAAAAGCCTTAGCCGAGCTAGATCATTTCGGCTAAAAGCTATCAAAGTTGAACACATCAACTTTTTGACCGAGCTAAATCATCTCGGTCAAAAGTCTTGGAGTTGAACAAAACATCAAAAGCCTTGGTCGAGCTAAGTCATCTCGGCAAAAAAGCTTGGAGTTGAACAAAACATCAACCTCCATGGCCGAGCAAAATCATCTCGACCACGAGCTTTCGAAGTTGAACATGACATTAACTTCCTTGAGCGAGCTAAATCATCTCCGTCAAAATCTTGGAAGTGAACAAGTCATCAACTCATCTCGTCGGCAAAGATCCGCTCTTCTTTGTTTTCGGTTTGGGCTCCTGCTTTAAACTCACACAAGCAAAGCAGTGACCCAAACTAGATGGGATGCCCCTAGACCGTGTTCACTCGTCGGTTAGAATTCTCTTCGATTGAACAAATCATCAGTTTTTTCACCGAAAGTTGGCGAGCAAAATCGGTTTGTCAACTTCTTGGCAAGCAAAATCAACTTAGCTCGGCGTGGATTTTCAACGTTGGCGAGCCAAGTCAGCTTACGTCTTGGCAAACAAAATCAGCTATGTAACTTGCTTCTTGGCGAGCAAGATCAGCTCGGCAAGGAAGTCCATGGTCGGCGAGCAAGGTTAGCTTGGCGACTTTCTTCTTGGTGAGCGAGATTAGCTCGGCAAGGAACTCCATGCTTGACGAGCAAGGTCAGCTCGGCGACTTTCTTCTTGGCGAGCAAGATCAGCTCGACAAGGAACTCCATGGTCGGTGAGCAACGTCAGCTCGGCGACACACTTCTTGGCGAGCAAAATCAGCTCGGCAAGGAACTCCAAGATCGGTGAGCAAGGTCCGCTTGGCGACTTGTTTCTTGGCGAGCAAAATCAGCTCGACAATGAACTCCAAAGTCGGCGAGCAAGGTCAGCTCGGCGACTCACTTCTTGGTGAGCAAAATCAGCTCGGCAAGGAACTTTAAGGTCGGAGAGCAAGGTCTGCTCCGCGACTTGCTTTCTTGGCAAGCAAGATCAGCTCAGCAAGGAAGTCCACGGTCGGGGAGCAAGGTCCGCTCGGCGACTTACTTCTTGGCGAGCAAAATCAGCTCAGCAAGGAACTCCAAGGTCGGCGAGCACGGTCCGCTCCGCGACTTGCTTCTTGGCGAGCAAAATCAGCTCGACAAAGAACTCCAAAGTCGGCGAGCAAGGTCAGCTCGGCGACTCACTTCTTGGCGAGCAAAATCAGCTCGACAAGGAACACCAAGGTCGGCGAGCAAGGTCCGCTCGGCGACTCTCCTCTTGGCGAGCAAGATCATTTCGAAGAAACACCAAGGTCGACAAGCAAGGTCCGCTCGGCGACTTCGTCTTTGGCGAAACAAGATCACCGACATGGAACACCAAGGTCGGCGAGCAAGGTCCGCTCGGCGACTTTCCTCTTGGCGAGCAAGATCAGCTCGGCAAGGAACTCTAAAGTTGATTAAACCATCAACAAACCTCTTGCCGAGCAAAATCCGCTCTGCAAGGAGTTTTCATCTTTCCGTCAATATGATCATTGGTTGCCCCTAGGACCGCACTAAATCCGCTTGGCGAGGCAAACATACAACAATTCTCAAGAAAATAGTTTACTTGTTTCATTGTGCCAATGGCAAAAAAAGGGGGTTACAGAAACAGAACCAAGAACAAAACTTTAGATTGGCAGAGCTTGATGTTCTAGAAATGGATTGGCCATTTACAAACTGCGATTTTTATGCCCCTTTTCCTCGGTCTTCTTACAGACTTCTTCCAAAAACCGAACTCCCTATATCTCTTCCATGGTGGTTTGCATGGCCATCATCTTGTTCTCTATTACTAGACTTGCTGTCACGGTAGCAGCGGCTGCATCGTCTTCAACTCGGATATACTCATTAATGCGTTGCATGAGCAACTCCATGGTCAACGGTTGATTCATTGTGAGCGAGTCTCGCAGCCTATGTCTGACTGGGAGACCACGCTTGTATTGTGTCGCCAGTTGGTGGGGCGATCGAGGATCTCATTGTAGGTTTCCCGATGCCGCATTGTATGCCTTCAAAGAACCTCCAGACTCCATCTTGATGCCCAGGAGATGGTCGACCTCCTTTGGTGTTCGAGTGTTGGTTTTGAATCTGGTGATGAAGGCTTCTGCTAGTTGCCGCCACCCCTCGACACTCCCCTCCGGAAGCCTTTCGAACCACTTCAAGCCCAGCTCACCCAAGCTTGCTGGAAATATGAGGCACATCAAGGCGTCGTTGCGTTGGTGGCCAGACATTACTTGCCGATAATGACTAACATGCATGTACGGATCCGTCTTGCCGTCGTACAAAGTGAACTTTGGCTGGTGGAATCCGGCAGGGAGCGGCGTACTCTCGATCTCTGGAGATAATGGCATTGCTGTAAGTCTTGCCAACTCTTTGTCCACCAGCGTAGGGGCCATCACTCTGGGTGCCGGCATCACCACTTCTTCACTACTGATGTTGGAACACTCAACCTCTGAGCGCCCGACACCCTCTCGAGCCTTCGGACAATGCTCTCTCCTCCAACACATCCACGAGATCCTGGAGCAGGTGGAGGCGAGTATCGCGGACGTCGGCGACAGGTGTGAGGCGATGTCTTGTCGCAGTGAGAGATTTGCCCTTTGTGGGAGTCCCTAACCCTATAACTCCGGGTGACAGAGAGAGTGCAACCTTTCTTGGCGGCGACTGCCATAGTGAGGAGATGGGGTGCTCTCACTGAGGTTGCCCTCTCCAACAACACCCTTCCCCTTGATCTGGCGTTTCAGCACCTCTATTTCAGCCGCCATCTTACGAATGAGGGCATCCTGGTCTTTGTGTTTGTGCTTGGTATTTGTGCATGCGACTCCCCTCGCCGTCGACAACCCTCTGGACTCTTCGAGCGATCAATACTCCTTGCGCGTTTGTCTCGCGCACCCCTCGAAGAGGTCTGCAGGCCAGCCATGGCTGGAATAGCAGGGGCGCCTTCTCTCCGTCGAACAGACTCTGGCGTGACACCATCGACGACGGACAGCGGAGTTTCTTCGTTGTTCGCCATGGAAAAGGCTAGAAAAGCTTGAAGAGCAAGGTTTGTGTATCAAACTTCTTCCCACAGACGGCGCCAATTGTACGGGGGCGAAATATCCTTTGCTTTCCGTTCTTCCTTGGACTCAAGCTTCGTGCAACGTCGCCTTGCCTGCAAACAAAGAGGCAGTGATCTCGCCGGGTCTTGTAGGAAAGCCCCTCCGACGATCAAGTTAGGTCACTTGAGGAAGAAGAAGAGCACTATTTAGAGAGAGGAAAAAATGGTTCAGATCGCATACCTCCAACGTTCCCTTCTCTCCTTTTCTAGGTGGCCATCTTTGCCTCGAGAGGTAGTCTTGCTACCTCTGTTGTCCTTCCTCGACTTTGTCTTGCCCTCTCACTTCCTTACGCGTGTAAAGGCCAAAACCTCCAAACAACGATGGACAAACTACCAAACGGTATTGACGCACACCATTGGCGAGTTTCTCCTCTCGCACACCAATTGGACCTGACAATTCCCACCGAGCTAGGCATAGCCCGATCAGTTCCAGCCTCAACTCCGGCCGACAATCAGGGTCGAGCTCAAAAACCAGCCCGGTTGCACGACCCAAAGACATCTCAAGTCATGACTTAGCTCGGCCCGTCTGCTCAGTGCAAATTCCCCTCACATATTCCATAACCATAAACCTAGATCAATTTTTTTTTTATCAATTTGCTAATTTCTTTCAATTACATGATGTTGATTCCAACTCATCTTTAATTTCAAGGGTAATGTAAATATTCTACAAGAAATCAAGCATAATTTCATACCTTGAACCTTATTTCCAGCATATTTGGTTAATTTCCCTTCCTTTCCCTTGTTCTTCCTTCAAGATTTGAACTCTCTCTCTCTCGCGGCATCATCTCTTTCTTACCAAGCCGTACTCAGCAAAAGAAATGGTTTCTGAATAAGAAAAGGAGCAAGTCCACTTCCTTTTCTCATTTTTCACTTTTTTTTTTTTTTTTTTTTTTGGTTTAGGCCCACGGTTTTGCTCCACACAATGCACACCTGAACTTCACTTGTTGACAACACGTTGCACCCGTGCACATGGTTATCACATGCACACACCCACCTAAGTTTCTTTGCACCCCCACATATATTGTTAATCCTATATTCAATTTATGATTAGGATTTATTTAATTAAGCAACACTTAATCTTAATAGATTTTAATTAGCACATCGTTGAATTAATTATGACTAATCGTAAATCCCACATAATTTAATTAATCTAATTGATTTCCATTAGAGCCTAATTAATTATATTTAAATTTATCGGTACAACTCAAATTTTTAATCAGATTCCCAAAAGGTTCCAAATAATAAATCGAACTTATTTCCAACCTTAATTTTGGTTTCTGCAATCATTTAGGTCTTCAATTTCTGATAAGACTCCAAGCTTCCGTCAATTAAATTATATATTCAAATTGGGCACACCAAAATTAAATTTAATTCGCAATAATCACAATCCTCAATCTTTCATAATTTAATTAACTTCAATTAGGACCTAATTAATCGAATCTCAATTTCACTAAACTGAATCGAATATTTAATTAAACTCCCAAATGGGTCCGTAATTAAAATTAAATTGATTAGCTTCTCAATTTTACTCCCTTAAGCCATTTGGACCCTTAAGTTCTAATTCCAAAATAAACCTTCAATAAAATCACATACGAGTCAGATTCCACAATTCTCATAAATCCCAAATAAATTATAATACCCGACAATTAAATTTCAAATCTTCTTAATTAATCAAGTACTAATCATTATACGTGATGAGGTTGTTACAACCCGAACCCGCCCCTATGGGTTAAGGACATAACCGGCCAGTAATCTTGGGATTACCTATGGCCTCAACCCAAAACAAACATAACTTATCAGAGTAGAGGGGCCAAATGGAAGCAAAAATTTAAAACTTTGTCCATAGAGCTGTGCTTATATGCACATCAAAACAAACCATACTCATATACGTTAATAACCCACAAAAAAATAAAGTACCATAAAATCCTTTTTAGACAAGATCATCTAAACTGAGTCAACCCATATCAAAACTACATACCGATATACACAAGGTCCTTGCCAACAATACAAAATGTAAATACATAACAAAATGGCAAGGTTGGGTCTCGTGCGTGAGACACAAGGCTGACTCTCCAAAACTCATGTTGTTCCTGGCAGACTTCACTGGGGCTGGGTTTGGGCTTCTCTTGGCTCACCTACAAACACATGAATGAGCATGAGCGATAGCCCAGTAAATAATATCAAATACAGAAATTACTTAACAATGTAGAACAACATGTTCCGAACAGCCTTGGGCCCAATTCATATTTCCATTTAACAGATATACATAACTATACGAAATACAATTCAAGTGATTGTAATTCCAAACATTCTAGTCTTTGTCCCATTCAGATTTTCATTCTTGTCAAAACGCCCTTCGGCCCATTCGATTATGTCAAAACGGCTTTCGGCCCATTCATTTATGTCAAAACGGCCTTCGGCTCATACATTCGTATCAAAACGGCCTTTGGCCCATTCATTTATGTCAAAACAGCCTTCGGCTCATACATTCGTATCAAAACGGCCTTCGACCCATTCATTTATGTCAAAACGGCCTTCGACCCATTCATTTATGTCAAAACGGCCTTCGGCCCATACATTCGTATCAAAACAGCCTTTGGCCCATTCATTTATGTCAGAACGACCTTCGGCCCATTCATTCATTTCAAAACGGCTTTCGGTCCACTCATTCATGTCAAAATGACCTTGGGTCCATTTATGTTTATCAAAACGACCTTTGGTCCATTCATGTTTATCAAAACGACCTTGGGTCCATTTATGTTTATCAAAATGACCTTTGGTCCATTCATGTTTATCAAAATGACCTTTGGTCCATTCATTTATCCATGTCAGACTTACGTCCACAATCCCAATTAGCAATTCATAAAGCTTATAAGGGAATAAACAATTGGACATTCACAAGCATTCAAATATCGATATTACTCACAGTGATCGGCTTGTGGATTTGCCCTGGAGCTTGACCCTACACAGTTCATGAACACAAAAGGGTCACTAACAGTTCGATCCGTTCTTTAATTCACATATTCCTCTTTAAGCTTTATTCTTATCTCATTAACTTATTTACAATGTTTAAAATATGCCTAAGAGTGCTTGCAAGTGAAAGAGAACGGAAAACAGAACACAGAATACATTTTCAGAATTTCAGAAAACACGGTCCCCACTTAAGCGGACCCTTAAGCCCACAAAAGTATTGGTTACCTCAAATTCCCGCTCGAGCGTGAACTCCCCCGCTCGAGCGGACTGTCTGTCTACATGGCTCCCCGCTCGAGCGTTAACTTCCCCGCTCGAGTGGGAACCATGTCTGTCAAAAATGTTGGGAGCTCGTTTTTCCCGCTCGAGCGGCCATTACCCCGCTCCAGTGGACATCAAAATTTTGGGTTTCCCAGATTGGTTCCCTGAGTTCATTTTCAACATTCAACCCATTTTTCTTGCATGCTATGACACAAATCTCACATATATACATGCCGACATGATACTAATGCGAGATTACAACATTAGGAAACCCAATTTCACAAACTAACCATATGCATGCCCCAAAATTAACTCCAACTCATGCATTCAAGGTTCCCATTTTAAATAAACAACATGCATGCCCAATTTGACTTCCATCTCCACTTCTAATGTTGCAATTAGTGTCCATTCCCATGAAACTCAACAAAAACATGCTTGTATGTGGGATTCAACATTCATATTTCCATATTCAACTTAATACATGCTAGATTATGTAATTTCACAAGAGTTCACTACATGCATGCACATATGGACCTTTAATTTCATCAAATACAACACAACACCATCATTTATAGCATAATTCCTGTTCTTGATCACCAATCAACTCTAAATTTACAAGATTACTCACCAAAGAGCTTTAATCTTCACAACTATGGTTAATTCTTGAGCTAGCCTTCAAGACTCCCAAGCTTCAAAAGCAAACTGAGATGATTTCCCCCCTTTCTCTCTCAATTTCGGGTCCCTCTCTCTCTCTCTCTGGAGAGTTTAATCAGCCAAAGTCACATAAGGGAAGGAATTGAGGGTGTGGTGCCCTTTTTACATCAACCCCACTATTCCAAAATAATAATAATAAACAATTGGGCACTGAATTATCAATTTAATCAACTTAATCTGACCCGAATCAATTTCTATTTAAATTTCATCGTAGGCTCTAAAAATTATGTCAATCACAATGGCGTAATCAATTTCGGGTTCTATGGCCGATAAGGCCCTCAATTTAATTTCCAAAGCGGGTAATCAAACAGATATTCCTATGGTGAACAGATAGAATCACATACATTCACATAATGACACATAAAATCATGCTAAACACATAATCATACTCAAATTAAGGACCAATTAGCATACTATGGAACAGGGGTGTCACAATCTTCCCCCTTTTAGGAAGTTTGGTCCTCCAAACTTAATTTACCTTTAGTCGAAACAATTTGGGACACTTTTCATTCAACAGTCCCAATCTTTCTTAATAGTCATTCACTTAGTCTCAAAATCAAGCAATGCTCTATTCTTAATCAGTCAGAGACTTACCTTTTTCCTCCATACAAGGCTTGTATGGTGCCATACCGAAACTAGAGTGTAAGCTGTCGTCGTGAGCAAGGTCTGCCAACGATGGATAGATTTTTCCAATCTCCCGAAAATTTAAAGCACACATTTGGAGCATTTCTCCCAGAGTCTAAAAAGCTCTTTCTAATCATACATCAGTTGCAGATGGAAAACAGTGCCGAATCATATTTCAGTTTCATATCAAATTCATAATTTGGCCAGATCATATACAGAAATCATAAGTCATGATTAAGTTTACGTGATGCATCCATTAGCATTAACAGAACAGAACAGAACATATACACGTGAGGTTACGGATAGCCAGTTCCATAAAGGAACCTCCGGATCCGGGTAACATAACAGAACATAAGCTGAGCCCCCATTGCCTCTTGAAGGCTTCTTACAATTCAAACACATTTTAGAATTTCTGATACTGGGACCCCATGCAAACGAGCAATCTTATTGATGTAAACAATGGCTAGTCTACAAGCATCATACAAATTTTATAGGGAGATCTACCTACAATAGTCCAAACAGGACTTATACCTTGGGTGCTCAAGATAGGCCCACAATGAAATTCGTAGCCACATATTCCTATTTCCATTCCAAAATAGAGAGAGGTTGAAGTAGTCCCGCCACTATCTGAAATTCAACTTCGACCTGTTGGCACAGAAAAATATTTAGACACATTCACCAACTGCCCTCTTCAAGGTAGGTCACCAACATATTTATTTCAATGTCGGCTATCTTTATCACAGAAGTTCAGTCTATTCCTTGTCACAAAAGTTCAATTCATTCTTCAATAATTCCATAATTCACAATCTGATTTGGTACTTAGTCTAGTGACTTATCACAATTATCCAAGGTCAATCAAAAGTCTTCAGGAATATAAGGTGGATCCAGATACTGATTCCCGAATCAACAAAGGTAGCATCGAAGTAATTACACACACAATACACATAGTCCAAACATCCCCATAATACTGATTGTAAGGTACAATAACATCGAAGCAGGCAATTTCTGACACCATACACATGTTCTCAATTTATTCAACAGTTTACAGTTTACAATTCAGTTCAATATTCAATTCCCTGTTCTATCGAGTCTTTCCATATCATCAGATAGCCATCAAAAGAATAAGGCAATTCATATATAAACCTCCATAATGGCAAAGGCAGTGTCAAAGGAGTCAATCACATGTTAAGCACAATTTACACATCCCCAGGGCCCCAATTACAGAATATAATGGCATTGGGCAGGTATTCACAAGGCGTACTGAATTCGCACACTTACGGACAATCAGGATTTCTCACAACTTCTTGGATGTCTATAACATCTGCATAATACCAAAGGATGACATTCCGGACAAAACAAAGGAATAATCGTCTCGGAATCAAGCACACTCGTTCACGACCGTCGGTGGCCGACTCGAGATCGATTAGTCAAACCCACCTGTACGAAACCGTCAGTGGCAAAAGATATCTCAATCAAAGGTCCTACATAGGCTTAACGTCCCCTAGCACGAAAGGACACCTCAAGAATGTCATCCAAACAGGCACAATACCACTTACTATAACCTGATTTCCCGAAATCCGATAACACTGAAGCAAACACATGAACAATATTCTGATGAGTCGAGGATAAATATTCAGTACGGTTCACAATCAAATCAATCTGTTGTCATCAGTTTCCGTAGCATCAAACAAGCAAGAATATGACAACACACACGCATTGTTCCTTAAGACACCCAATCATTGGATTTGCACAATTCAGTTCATCTACAACACATATGTCCTCAATAGTTGAAGTTGGTTATCAATGGTGTTCATAGGTAGATCAATCTGTTGATGGCCCACAAAAGGTCTTTCGAATAAGTCAAGTACTCCAAACGGATTCAAGTTTTGGGTCCATCAGTTTTCCTGCCAATAATAATCTGGCCATTTATTTATAGACAATTCTTAACCCCCTTTTAAAAAATCAACTCAGATAGAGGTTCTTATCAATCAATCCAAGCAAAGGTCTTGTCAGATTAAATCAAGCAAATGTCCCATCAAATTATATCCAATGAGGGTTCTATCGGGCCAAATCAGACAAAGGTTCTATTGGATCAAGTCAGATAGAAGTTTTCTCAAGTAGGGTACATTCGGTTCCGTAAGGCTCACTTCGTTTGTTTAGGCACATGGCTGATAGTTTCACAACTGCCCTAAGTTTATCAGTTCTCAAGGTCATATCAGAATCATTCATTACAACTGTTCATATCAAAGTGTTTCAAATCATGTACAAGACGGTATTGTCCACATAAGTTCAGGTATAGTTACATAAGCATGCAAGTGTTCATATCAGGAGGTACGTATCATAATCAGTATAGCAGTTCCCAAGTAAGCCTTATATGCAAGAACATGATGCACAGTAATACATTATACAGAGTTCCTCGGGTACACATAGTATAGGATTGTTACGCGAAAGTTCCAAATTTGTCACAAAAGCATAGGTTTATGAGTCGAGCCCAGTATAGTCACATCATCCAGTCAACTTTCTACCAATCAAAATATATGGTCTCACAATTATAGAGTTCATCATTTGGGGTGCTCAACTCGGTCACACAATCATAGAGTCATAATTCCAGTGGTTTAGTCATTGAAGACGGTAACATAATAAATCACCCTGAGCATAGGTGTATATATACATGTGCATGTGTAGAGTCAATCAATATCCCAAAACGTATTTCACAAATTTTCCAAATGGGGCATATACCTCCAATGAATACAGTCTCAATCATATGGGTCTAACCAATCTAGATACACATGCAGCAAATATGAAAAAAATATGCCGATCCGAATCAAATAATATCCCAAGCGAAAATGTACAAACGTACTAATTCAGAATCAATCCACACATAAGCATTCATTTATAAACAGTATAGATACCTGGGATAATGGTTACAACATTTTGAGTGCTTTCTGGGATGAGTGTGATTACTCCATCCTGAGTAGCAATTCCTACCACTGGTACGGATTTAGCCGATGTAGAGGATTCATTCACATTTCGTTCAATTCGGGGACTGTTCCTTACCGTATGGTCCATTTTACCACATCTATAACGAGCCCCAGAAATCTGATAACAAACTCCTCGGTGTTTCTTACACTGGTGGTGGCAAGGGTTCTTACCGTAGCGGCAACTGACGCTATTGTCTCAAGATCTCTGCCAATTCTTGTACTACTCTTTCTGGACTATCAAGTCGGGCTGTGGAAGAACCTTCCAACCCGTATGCCCTTAATTTGCCTATACTCTACACAAATTCTTATCAAACTTTACCAAATACTGGGATGCCCAATACGAAATTAATCACAAAATCACATTCGTACATAGGCACGTCTTTATATTCTCATTTCACATATCGTACACAATTAATCACATACGTAATAGATAATTGCATACTTATCAGATATCGCATGCTAAACATTTACTAAGTAATTGTATACTCAAATCATATTCATACTTCACATAGACACCCGTAGGCAGAATTGAATGCACATAACCAACTTTCCATGGTTCATATATTCATGTATGTGCATTACAACAAAACAAACTTGTTGTACACATTAGTGTAACAATTCATGTCTCATATTCGAATCATGTGCGGTACTTCCTTTAGCGTCACATATCATGTTGGTCAAGCATATCAACATATCTCATACATAGGCCATGGTTTTATTTCCCCTGGGAGAGGGCCTGTGCCACGGTATTATTTTCCCCGGGCTAGGGCCTCATGACCATAAGCCACAGTATCATATCCTCTGGGCGAGGGCCTCCGCTAAGGATACCACAACTATGTTCAAGGAGAATTTAGGCAATCATTCATTTATACCAACATAGCATTATACTTTATACAAAGATTCACAAGTATGCATATACCAAAGAGCATACATATTCCAAAGGTTCACCATGCAAGCAATTTACGAATTATAGCACATAACTGTTCATATCGAAACACTTAAGCATATTCTTGATGCTTTTAGATTTATATTTATCACATAAATGCATCCTAGATCTTTTCTAAACGCTTATTGCTCTTTTGGACAAGTGTGTGAGTTATTAACTCGTGCTATGATACCACTCTATCATGACCCGAACCCGCCCCTATGGGTTAAGGACATAACCGACCAGTAATCTTGGGATTACCTACGGCCTCAAACCAAAACAAACATAACTTATTAGAGTAGAGGGGCCAAACGGAAGCAAAAATTTAGAACTTTGTCCATAGAGCCGTGCTTATATGCACATCAAAACAAACCATACTCATACGTTAATAACCCACAACAAAATACAGTACCATAAAATCCTTTTCAGATAGGATCATCTAAACTGAGTCAACCCATATCAAAACTACATACCGATATACACAAGGTCCTTGCCAACAAGACAAAATGTAAATACATAACAAAATGGCAAGGTTGGGTCTCGTGCGTGAGACACAAGGCTGACTCTCCAAAACTCATGTTGTTCCTAGCAGACTTCACTGGGACTGGGTTTGGACTTCTCTTGGCTCACCTACAAACACATGAATGAGCGTGAGCGATAGCCTAGTGAATAATATCAAATACAGAAATTACTTAACAATGTAGAACAACATGTTCCGAACGGCCTTGAGCCCAATTCATATTTCCATTTAACAGATATACATAACTATACGAAATACAATTCAAGTGATTGTAATTCCAAACATTCTGGCCTTTGTCCCATTCAGATTTCCATTCTTGTCAAAATGCCCTTCGGCCCATTCGATTATGTCAAAACGGCCTTCGGCCCATTCATTTATGTCAAAACAGCCTTCAGCTCATACATTCGTATCAAAACGGCCTTTAGCCCATTTATTTATGTCAAAACAGCCTTCGGTCCATACATTCGTATCAAAACGGCCTTTGGCCTATTCATTTATGCCAGAACGGCCTTCGGCCCATTCATTTATGTCAAAACAGCCTTCGGCCCATTCATTTATGTCAAAACGGCCTTCGGCCCATACATTCGTATCAAAACGGCCTTTGGCCCATTCATTTATGTCAGAACGGCCTTCGGCTCATTCATTCATTTCAAAACGGCCTTCGGCCCACTCAATTATGTCAAAACGACCTTGGGTCCATTTATGTTTATCAAAACGACCTTTGGTCCATTCATGTTTATCAAAATGACATTGGGTCCATTTATGTTTATCAAAACGACCTTTAGTCCATTCATGTTTATCAAAACGACATTTGGTCCATTCATTTATCCATGTCAGACTTACGTCCACAATCCCAATTAGCAATTTATAAAGCTTTTAAGGGAATAAACAATTGGACATTCACAAGCATTCAAATATCGATATTACTCACAGTGATCGGCTTGTGGATTTGCCCTGGAACTTGACCCTACACAGTTCATGAACACAAAAGGGTCACTAACAGTTCGATCCGTTCTTTAATTCAGATATTCCTCTTTAGGCTTTATTCTTATCTCATTAACTCATTTACAATGTTTAACATATGCCTAAGAGTGCTTGCAAGTGAAAGAGAACGGAAAACAGAACACAGAATACATTTTCAGAATTTCAGAAAATAGGGTCCCCACTCGAGCGTGGACTCCTCCGCTCGAGCGGACCCTTAAGCCCACAAAAGTACTGGTTACCTTAAATTCCCGCTCGAGCGTGAACTCCCGCCGAGCGGATCGCTCTACATGGCTCTCGCCGAGCATCAACTTCGCCGAAAGGGAACCATGTCTGTCAAAAATGCTGGGAGCTCGTTTTTCCCGCTCGAGCGGTCATTACCTTGCTCCAGCAGACATTAAAATTTTGGGTTTCCCAAATTGGTTCCCTGAGTTCATTTTCGACATTCAACCCATTTTTCTTGCATGCTATGACACAAATCTCACATATACACATGCTGACATGATACTAATGCGAGATTACAACATTAGGAAACCCAATTTCACAAACTAACCATATGCATGCCCCAAAATTAACTCCAACTCATGCATTCAAGGTTCCCATTTTAAATAAACAACATGCATGCCCAATTTGACTTCCATCTCCACTTCTAATGTTGCAATTAGTGTCCATTCCCATGAAACTCAACAAAAACATGCTTGCATGTGGGATTCAACATTCATATTTCCATATTCAACTTAATACATGCTAGATTATGTAATTTCACAAGAGTTCACTACATGCATGCACATATGGACCTTCAATTTCATCAAATACAATACAACACCATCATTTATAGCATAATTCCTGTTCTTGATCACCAATCAACTCTAAATTTACAAGATTACTCACCAAAGAGCTTTAATCTTCACAACTATGGTTAATTCTTGAGCTAGCCTTCAAGACTCCCAAGCTTCAAGAGCAAACTTAGATGATTTCCCCCATTTCTCTCTCAATTTCGGGTCCTTCTCTCTCTCTCTCTCTAGAGAGTTTAATCAGCCAAAGTCACATAAGGGAAGGAATTGAGGGTGTGGTGCCCTTTTTACATCAACCCCACTATTCCAAAATAATAATAATAAACAATTGGGCACTGAATTATCAATTTAATCAACTTAATCTGACCCGAATCAGTTTCTATTTAAATTTCACCGTAGGCTCTAAAAATTATGCCAATCACAATGGCGTAATCAATTTCTGGTTCTATGGCCGATAAGGCCCTCAATTTAATTTCCAAAGCGGGTAATCAAACAGATATTCCTACGGTGAACAGATAGAAACTCAAAATCACATACATTCACATAATGACACATAAAATCATGCTAAACACATAATCATACTCAAATTAAGGACCAATTAGCATACTACGGAACGTGGGTGTCACAGGCCATCTGATGCATTAGATAGAATCATGAATGGGCCTAATGCCGTATGTTTGACTGCTACAATTTCACTCACGCAATTCTTTATTTTGATATTATTCACCGAGCTATTGCTCATTCTAATTTATGTGTGTGCAGATAAGGAAAGAGATGTTCAACCCCAGCCCCGGTGAAAGACATGAGAGGAGTCAAGTTTTTGAGGAGTCAGCCCCAAAGTCTCACACACAAGACTTTGTTTTGTTCATTTTGTTCGTTGTTTACTCTTTTGCTATTTGGGTGAACACGTTGGATCACCTATGTATATGAGTTTTGTTTGGCTGATTGTATATCCGAAGGTTCCTGGATGTATATAAAATGCTAACTCTGTTAATATGTGTGAGTTATTATGAAATACCTTTGGAATGATTTTTGCTACACCATGTAAGCACAGCTCATTGGACAAAAATTTTAAGTCTGCTTCTATTTTGGCTCCTTAACTCTGTTAAAATATGTTTAATCAGGTTTGAGGCCATAGGTAATCTCTTGATTACTGGCCGGTTATGACTTTAATCCATAGTGGCGGGTTCGGGTCATGACAGAGTGGTATCAGAGCACGAGTTAATAACTCACACACTTGTCCAAGTGAGCAACAAGCATCTAGAAAAGATCTAGGATGCATTCATGTGATATGTATGAACTTAAAGCCATTGAGAACATGCCTAAATGTTTCAATGTGAATGATTATGTGCTATATGTTTTGTGATTTACTTGGATTGCAAACTATTTGAATATGTGTGCTCTTTGGTATATGCATACTTATGAATCTTTTGAATAAAGAATAATGCAAGTCTAATTAGATGGTGAGAACAAGAGGTGATGAAATAGAGGAGTCTTCTACTGCCAAAATGGATAGGATGAAATAGAGGAGTTTTCTACTGCCAGAATGGATAGGATGAGAAGATTGATTTAGGAAATGGCAGAAACATTGAGGCAACAACAACAATGGCAACAACCATATCCTCCGCCTTCTCCTCCAGTGCCACCTGTCCAAGACCTTCAAGATGATGACCGAGTAATAGCTCTCACCAAAGAGTTTAAGAAAATAAAATCGCCACAATTTCATGGGGGATTAGATCCGTTAAAGGCAGAAGCATGGGTCCTTGGAATAGAAAAGTTATTTGAAGTGTTTCCTTGCCTAGAAACACATAAAGTATTGCTAGCCACTTTTACTCTTGAAGATAAGGCAAGAAGGTAGTAGATGTTAATATGTGAAAACGATAAGGATATTGGTTGGGCATGGTTCTTGAAAATTTTCTACGACAAATACTTTCCACAATGTGTTCGTGACAGAAAGGTGTCGGAGTTCATGGAATTTAAACAAAACAGCATGATAGTAGCTGAGTATAAGGCCAAGTGCACAGAGTTGGCCAGATTTGCATCACATGTGGTCGATACCGACTACAACAAAGTGAGGCATTTTGAATGAGGGCTTCGAGACGACATCTTAGAGAAGGTGAATGTTCTCAAGCTGAAAACCTATATTGAGGTGCTGGACCGGGCCATAATATCAGAAGCTAACATAGCTAGACAGGCCAAATCAACAACTGACTGAAAAGGTAGTAAAAAACAGGGCTTCTTTTTAAAGAAGAAATTTTCAAAGAAGCAGAATACGGGCTCCTCAAGTACTTCGAATTCCTCCCGAGATACATTCCCAATGTGCAACCAATGTGGTAAAAGGCACCGTGGGGTTTGTTACCGTATATCAAGGGCCTGCTTTAAGTGTGGTAAAATAGGGCACATGACTAGAGATTATAATCAGAACAGCGGAAAGTTCGCCGCTAGCTCAACTGCATCAATCCCGAAATCAGGAAATACTATGAGGCCTACTACCACCGGAGATACCGTGAGGTAATGGAGAGTTTTTGCTCTTGTTCCGGGCGACACACAGAACACCGAAGTCGTTGTGTCAGGTATTATCTCTATATGCAATCAGGATGCTTTCGTGTTAATTGACTCCGGATCAACACACTCTTTCGTAACTTATGCATTTGCATCTAGATTGAGTAGACCTTTAGAAATATTCCCATATTTGCTATGTGTATCTGCTCCATCTGGGGAATCTGTGCTGTGTACATCTGTATATCCATTATGTGATATGTGTATTGGGAATGCTATTTTGTATATAGACTTATTACCCTTGGACTTTAGATATCTTGATGTAATTCTTGGCATGGATTGGTTAACTAAATATTGTGCCACCATTGATTGTGTAACAAAATGGGTTGTATTTAAACCACCGGAACAGGAAGAAATTGTGTTTGTGGGTAACGGGGTAGTGTCTCCACCTTACTTGATATCGGCAATGAAAGCATGTAAATTGATCAGGAAAGGGTGCTAGGGTTATTTGTGTTGTGTGCTATCTGAACAAATTATGAATGTAGAATTGAGTAGTATCTCTATAGTTAGCGAATTTCCAAATGTGTTTCCAAAGTGAATAGCCAGGGGAATTAGTGGACAGGGAGATAGAGTTTACTATTGAAGTTGTGCCAGGCACTCAGCCTATTTTAGAACTCCCTACAGAATGGCTACTACTGAAATGAAAGAATTGAAAGAACAATTGCAAGACCTACTTGACAAAGGGTTTATTCGACCTAGTACTTCACCATGGGGTGTACCAGTGTTATTTGTGAAAAAGAAAGACGGAACCTTACGCTTGTGTATTGACTATCAAGAACTGAACAAGGTGACAATAAAGAATAAATATCCCTTACCTTGTATTGATGACTTGTTTGACCAGTTGCAGGGATCACAAGTGTTTTCCAAAATTGATTTGAGATCCGGGTATCACCAGTTGAAGGTAAAGGCAGAAGATGTTGAGAAAACCGCATTCAGAACGAGATATGGTCATTATGAATTTCTTGTTATGCCATTTGGGGTGACTAATGCTCCTGTAGCATTTATGAACCTAATTAACCGAATTTTTAAGACTTACCTTGATGATTTTGTTGTGGTTTTTATTGATGATATCTTGATATATTCAAAGAATAGACTTGAACATGAACACCACTTGAGAACTATTTTGCAAACACTTAGAGAAGATAAATTATTTGCCAAACTAAAGAAGTGTGAATTTTGGTTAGATGAAGTTAATTTCTTAGGGCATGTTATCAACAAGGAGGGGATTTCAGTAGACCCTCAGAAGATAGAGGCGATTATAAATTGGCCTACTCCAACCAATGTAACAAAAGTCTGTAGTTTCATGGGTCTGGCCAGGTATTACAAATGATTTGTAAAGGATTTTTTGAAAATAGTTGTGCCTCTTACCCAACTGACACGCAAAGGACAACCATTTGAATGGAATGACGAAAGAGAATCTGTCTTTTATGAACTGAAAACGAGACTGACCATTGCGCCAGTTTTGACATTACCATTAGGTATGGAAAACTTTTTGATATTCAGTGATGCATTTTATAAGGGTCTGGGTTGTGTGTTAATGTATCATGAGCGAGTAATTGCTTATGCCTTCTGGCAGTTGAGGTCACATGAGAAGAACTACCCAACACATGATTTAGAGTTGGCCGCAATTGTATTTGCTTTGAAAATCTGGCGGCATTACTTGTATGGGGTAAAGTGCGAAGTCTACACGGATCACAAAAGTTTGAAGTACTTCTTTACACAAAAAGAGCTAAATATGCGACAAAGGAGATGGCTTGGATTAATAAAAGATTATGATCTTCAGATTCAATATCAACCCGGAAAAGCCAAAAACAGTTGCTTGTGCCTTGAGCAGAAAGTCGACGGGGAATTTAGCTTGTTTGCTTACTGAATAGAAAGAAATCTTACTGGAGTTTGAGAGAACCGGGATTGAAGTCGTATTACACAAACAAACCGGGTTGATCGCCGCCATTTCAGCTGAGCCAGCAATAATTACTGAAATTAAGTAGAGGCAAAAGAGGACAAGTTCCTCAAGAAAGTGATTGATGAATCTGAGACAAGTCTAAAAGCAGAGTTTAGCATTGAAAGCACAGTGTTGAGATTTCAAAACTGAATGTGTGTCCCAGATGTTCCGGAACTAAAGAAGAGAATTCTAGATGAAGCTCCCAAGGCAGTATTTACTATGCACTCGGGTAATAACAAAATGTATCAGGACTTGAAACAAAGCTATTGGTGACCCAAAATGAAGAAAGAAATCACAGAGTATGTCTCCAAGTGCCTTCAATGTCATCAAGTTAAAGCTGAACACCAAAAGCCAAGCGGTCTACTTCAACCTCTCCCTATTCCATAATGGAAGTGAGAGCATGTAACCATCGATTTCGTTGTTGGTCTACATCGAACTTCTCGAGGTATGGATTCTATTTGGGTTGTATTTGATAGACTGACTAAATCTGCACATTTTCTGGCTGTTAGAACTACATTTGATGCTTATAGACTGGTTACTATATATGTTGATGAGATTGTTTGCATACATGGGTTTTGGTGTCCATTGTCTCAGAGAGAGATCCAAAATTTGTATCTAGATTGTGAAAAAGTTTGCAAAGAGCTATGGGAACAGAATTGAGGTTTAGTACCGTATTCCATCCACAGACAGACGGGCAATCAGAACACACAATACAGACCTTGGAAGACATGCTTCGAATGTGTGCTTTAGATTTCCAAGGGAGTTGGGAAGATTATTTGCCACTAGTAGAGTTTGTATACAATAACAGCTTCCACTCCAACATCGGTATGGCACCATACGAAGCCTTGTATGGCAGAAAGTGTAGATCATCAATTTGGTGGATAGAAGTTGAGGATAGGGCTTTACTTGGGCCTGAAATTGTACAAGACACTTTTGAGAAGATCAAAATTATTCAACAAAGGCTCAAGACAGCTCAGAGTCAACAAAAGAATTATGCAGATGTTCGAAGAAGACCTCTTTGAGTACGAGGTTGGTGAACATGTATTTATTCGGGTGACTCTGATGAAGGGCCAGGTAAGGTTCAGTAAAAAGGGTAAATTATCACCCTGCTACATCGGGCCGTTTCAAATTCTAGAAATGCTTGGTCCAGTTGCTTACCGAGTTGCTTTGCCACCGGGATTTAAGCAAATGCACAATGTATTCCACATGTCGATGTTGAGGGGTTATCTTCGAGATCCGTTTCATATGATTGATTATCACCGAATAGCTCTTGACAAAAATATAGAATACGTAAAATGGCCGAAACAAATCATTGGCCGGCAAGTGAAACAGTTGAGAAGAAAGTCCATCCCGATGGTGAACATAGAATGGAAAGAACACTATGGGACAGACGCTACATGGGAAAAAGAGGATGAGATGCGACTACGCTATCCATATTTGTTTCCAGACGAAGGTAAAACAAGTTTGGAGAACCAAACTTCCTAAAAGGGGGGAAGACTGTGATAACCTTGTTCCATGTTATGCTAATTGATCTTAATTATGATTGTGATTATATGCTTGATATGGTTTTGAGTGATAATTATATGATTATATGTGTTCATGTATTTCTATCTGTTCACCATAGGAAAATCTATTTGATTTTCTGCTTTAGGATTTAAATTGAAGGCCTTATTGGCTATAGAAACTGAAATTGACTACACCATTGTGATTAGTGTAATTTTTAGAGCCTACGGTGAAATTTAATTGAAAACTGATTCGGAGCGAATTAATTAGTTTAAATTGAATTAATTAAGCACCATTGATTTAAGTGTGATTAAGGAAAGCCTATATAAATGAGCTAAGTATACTTAAGCTCATATTTTTGAGCTCAAATCAGATTCTACACTCTAGAGAGAGAGGGTGAACCGAATTTAGAGAGAGAAAAGAGCCACTTTTGAAGATTTTCCAAGAGAACTCAAGTCTTGGGAGGCCAGGCTCTAGAACTAGCTAAAATTGTGAAGATTGAAGCTCCTAGGTGAGTAATTGAGCATGGATTCATAAGTTTGAGTTTTGTAATTTTGTGAATTCAAAGTTAGATCGTAATCAAGAACTAAATTGAGTTGAATTTGATGAATTTGAAGTTTGTATGTATGTGCATGTAAATGATTATCATGAGTTTGCATATTTGAGTACAAACATGCATTTTATGAAGAATTGAAGGCTATTTGGCACATGCAAACATGATAATGTTGAATTTGATGAAGATGATCATCAATTGTGTTATTTAAGTTGAAAATGAAGCCTATATTTCACATGCATGTAAAATTCAAAATGATATGGAAATTAATTTGCATGAGTTTTGAAGATATAAAGTTTAGAAACTTGTATTATGGGTTGTCAAGAAAAATGTGAAATAATTTGGGAATTGAATTGTGATTTTGGACAAATTAGACTCAATTTTCTTATGTCCTCATATTGTATAAAGATTTCCATGATTTTATATCAAGAACATGAGCTTTGGACCCTTTGAATGCTAAATTTGAGCTTTAAACACAATTCTGGAAATTCCAGAATTTGGCATGTCTGCTCGAGTGGGGAAAACGCTGCTCAAGCATAAAATGTTAGCTCCTAGAAGTTTTGTAGACATTGATGCCGGCTCGAGCGGGGAGAGTTACGCTTGAGCTCCAAGTCACATGTTTTGGCTCTCAGCTCGAGCGTCTAAAATCACGCTCGAGCGCAAAAATAAGGTAACCAGTACTTTTGCAGACCAAAGGGTTTCGCTTGACCGGCGAAATCTACACTCAAGGGGAGAACCCTATTTCATAAATTCTGAAAAATGGCTTTGTGTTTTGTTTTCCGTTCTCTTTCAATTCTAAGTACTCTTGGGCATATATTGAGCATTGTAAATGACCTAAAAGGTAAATAAAGAAGCCTAAGAGAAATAAATAGATTAAAGAACATATTGAATCGCTTGTAACCTATTATGTTCATAAAATGTGTACGGTCAAGCACAAGGGCAAATCATCCAGCCGATCACTGTGAGTAATAGCTTGATAAAGATATGTTCAAGTACGTTATTTTCTACAACGTTAATTCTATGTGAGCCTTATGGGTCTGTACTTTGAATTATGGATGAATAGTCTGAATGATAGTCTTTTATACAAGACTGATTGAATATGAATGTGATTATAGTCATGAGTATGACATGCACATAGATATGAAAATGGAAAAGAATGATTGGGCCAAATGCCGTTTGACATGAATGATTGGGCCAAAGGTCATTTGATATGAATGATTAGGCCATAGGCCGTTTGATAAAAACAAGTTGGGCCTGAGGCCGTTGGATACGCTTGGGCCTGAGGCCGTCTAATGCATTAGATAGAATCATGAATGAGCTTAAGGCCGTATGTTTGACTGCTACAATTTCACTTATGTACTCCTTTATTTTGATATTATTCACTAGGCTATCGCTCACTCTCATTTATGTGCGTGTAAGTGAACAAAGAGATGTTCAAACCTAGCCCCAGTGAAAGACATGAGAGGAGGCCGTAGGTAATCTTTTGATTACTGGCCAGTTATGACCTTAATCCATAGGGGTGGGTTCGGGTCATGACAATAAGCCCTTTGGAGCATTCAAATTTTTCGAATGAAGGGAGTTATGGATGCTTCAAGGATAGGTTTGGGCCAAAACTATGGCCCAAGTTGGTTATGTAAAAATTGCCACGTGCTCGCCGCCTGCCCAGATTAGGCTGGATCAGGCTCCATGATCCGTGGATCTTGGAATTGAGGCTTGAGGTTTGCTAGAATGGGTTAAGTTGTCTATTTGGTGGCTGCAAATATAAACACTCATGTCCCATCAGTTTTTGTGCATTACTCCATCAGTTTTGCAAGAGTAATTGGGCAATTTTGGCTGCATTTGTTGCCCGCCTTCATGGCTGGAAGGCTCCTCCTCTCTATCCCATTGTGTATAAAAGGAGACATTCATTTTTGGTTTTAGGTATAGATTTTTCTTTGCTTTTAAGTGATAGACAGTCTGCTCTTATATTATTCTTTTTGTTGAAAGAGTGCTATCATTGTCAATTAGCCAAAGCTAAACAGAAAGTACTTTTGTGTTAGCTGTTTCTAACCATCGTATCTTGAGAGATAGACCGACGTACCTCTAGCATCCACGATGAGGCGACAAATCTGTTTTAATAAAACTGTGGTATCATACAGATTTGGGTTTGCTTTCTTTTACTATTTTATTTTGTTGAATATTTCAGTTCATCAAGTTGTATGATTTTGTTCCATGATTTCGTGTTCTGTATTTTTCAATTTAATTAAATACGAATCTATTGATTTTTATTTAAATACACAATTTGTACAACAAATCCAGCACTCTTGCTCCTTGAATCATGATATATATATATATATATATTATGGCAATGTTGTTTGATACTTGTAGCCTTGGGCATATGTTGTTATCTTCTTGAATAAATGGTATTATTATTATTATTATTATCATTATTATTATGAGCATGTCCATATATATGCAATTGTTGGCTTGTAAAAGTAATAAACGGACTCAAAAACTTCGTATCAAAGCTTTCTTAAATTTGTAATTGCAATTTCCTGTTTTTAGATAATGAGGGAACGTGAGCTTTAATTTTGACATGTAATGTAACCATGAGATTCACACAAAAAAGTAACCATGACTAAGAAAAAAAATCCAAAACAAATTGAACTTTCAAAATAAATAAAAATCCTAAAATAAATCAATTTATCCTTCACCCAATTCCTTTTGGGCATGTTTGATTGGAAGGATTAGAGTATGGGATTGAGGTTATTAATCCGTGGGCTCAATTATCCTATGCTTGTTTTGACATTTTCTTTTAGGATTATTAATCCAATGGATAATTAATCCAATAAATTTGTAGGATTATTAGTAATGGGGGTAAGGGTGGTATTGTGAATACCACACTAATTTGAGAGGATTATTAATACCTCACTATTAGTCTTGTGGAATCAAACATGGTCTTTGATCCTAAAAATGGAGTGACAGCATTAAAAGTAGTCCAAAAATTTCAATTCGTAGTTTAATTCAGATAAATGCATTTCAATTGGTAGTTTAATTTAGAAAAATTCAATTGAGTTGAAAGCTAATCACCCTAACTCGATTTGCATTGAGACCTCTCACTTGAATATTTTGGGTTGGTTAACCTTTTTTTGGGCACTATTGTACTTACCCTAAGAAAGACAAAAATACATATTTCTTGGTTAATTTAACCAAAAAAAAAACAAAAAAACAAAAAAACAAAAAAACAAAAAACATTGACAGATGTTGATGGACAGTTTTGGCCAAGGAATTAGAAAACAGCTAGGCCACGGATCACCATAGTACTTTGGGCCAAACTTATAGCTTAGTTTGGGAATACTAAATAAGTGTACTTTTTAATTTTTTATGAAATATGAGTTGAGTTTGGGTTGGATTTGAAGTGATGTGTTAGAGAGGTGATGTGATTTAAATAAGATAATGTGACTTAAATAGGATAGTGACTTTTTGACTTTTTATCTTTTTTGCCTCATGCCAAACTTGGCCTTAGCCCGACAAGACATTAATGGGCTGCTCAAAGGAAAAGGAAAAGACTACTTTAGGCCAAACATAGAGTATAAAAGGGTATCACAAAAAGGTCATATATATATTTTAAAACAATAATGCTAAAGGGTCACAATTTTTGAGGTCACAATGGTTCAAAATTGTTAAAACGACGTCGTTTTGGCATATTTTGCATCCAAAACGACGTCGTTTTGACAGTTTTGAGCCATTGTGGCCACAAAAATTGTGGCTTTCAAACAATTTTCATTTTAAAAACTTGTCTTTAGTGTTTTTTTTTATTTTATTTTGTCTTAAAATATTTTTAATTTTAAAGTCCATCTAGAAAAATCTAATCTAAATTTTTTTGCCAATTCACTAGTGGAAATTAAATTTTTTTTTTCTTTTATGGTCCGCTTAATAATGTAAATTTATTTGAAATTTTTTTTAAAAATTTACTAATGATTTGGCAACATGCTTTTTTAGCTACAATGTCCAAAATTTACTATAAAAAGTCAACTATTCTCTATATTTTTTAAAGCATTTTTTGTGAAAAATAAATAAGACAATTAAAATAGTCAATATCCATAATAACCCAAATACGAAAAAATCAATAAAAAGGCCAATTCCAAACACAATCTCAAATAATTTTGAACTCGTTTTTCAAACTTATATTACCTTATAGGAGTTTTCTTAAGTGTGCAAGTGCACACCATGTGCCACTTACACAAAAGGTGTAAGTGTAAGGTGTAAGTATAAGTATAAGGTGTAAGTGTAAGGTGTAAGTGTAAGGTGTAAGGTGTAAGTGGGTTGCATATGGTGTGCAACCTCAAAAAAGGTGTAAGTGTAAGGTTTAATTTTTCACAAATGGTGTAAGTGTAAGGTGTAAGTGTAAGGTATTAGGTGTAAGGTGTAAGTTGCACACCATAACCAAACCCTACTTTATAAAGTAGTATTTTGACAACTTTTTTAGAACTCTATTTGGTTTGATTTTTAAATTAGTTTTCATTTATTTTCATATTTTAATTAATTTTTTTGTATTTTTTAGTTGTAGAATAAATTGACTAAAATATTTTATAAAAAAGATCATTGAAAACAAACAATAATCAGAACAAAAAATTGTATTCATTTTTGTTCAAGTTTTCTTTGTTTTAGTGATTTATTTTCATTTTTAGTGATCTTGTTTTAAGTGTTGGATACATATAATCTTGATATATTTAAAAAATAAAAATAAATTATTTAAAATATAAAAAAATTCAGTAAAATAAATAAAAACCTGTCTAAAATTAAATTAATTTTTTTTTATTATTAAAAGGCCTGGGTTTTGAGTAAAGTTTCTCCCCTTAACTTGTCTCCTGCCTTTTCTTCGGGCAACGGTCCAGATGCACTCAAACAGATCCAACAGTCCAGATTAACTCAGAGTTGCAAGCCACATAAATAGTTTGTTAGGTAAACTGCCTCATAAACAAAGTACTAGGAATGGCAACGGGGCGGGGCGGGATCACCTCCCCCGATCCCGATCCCGATGGTGGCAATTTCCTCTCCCGACTCGACGGGAGCCCATCACCGCCGTCCCACTCAACGGGGATCGGGTTTCCCCGACCCCGAACATTCCCCGACCAAAAGAAAAAAAAAAATCAGTTCAATATTTTCTTCAAACAGATCTGAGATCAACAACATAGATTACTACAACAACATACATCATCAATATAGATCATAATCAAAAAACAGATCAAAAAAAAAAAAAAACAGATCATAATCATAGATCCCAAAAAAAAAAAAAAACGCAGCGATGGAGATCGGAGGGAGATCTGTGAAGATCTGTGAAGATCGAAGGCGATCGAAGCTGTGCAGATCTTTGAAGATCTAAGCATGTTGAATCTAACACAACTTGTGTGAGGCAGATCCGAGACAGAAGCGACGGAGATCCGTGAGACAGCGCAGCGATGGAGATCGGAGAGAGATGAGAGAGGCCGAAGAAGGACGACGGCTGCCGCGATGGGGTGGTGGGTGACGTCGCGATCACGACAAGAAGTGGAGAGAGAGAGTAGAGTGAAGAGAGAGAGAGAGAGAGAGGGGGCTGGAACAAAACAACTGGGGAAATAAATTAGTATGTGTATGTATATATATATATATATAGGGGTAAATTAGTAAATTCATTTCGGGAAAAAACCGGGCCGGGGACGGGCCGGGGCTTGAACACTAATCCCCGTCCCCGGCCCGAATCTGTTCGGGGATTAAGTTTTAAATACCATCCCAGTCCCCGCGGGGTATTTTTCTGGGAAAACCCGCTTAAATCGGGGTCGAGATCGGGGATCCCTGTCGGGCCGGTTTCAAATTGCCATCCCTACAAAGTACCACACGAAACTTGAAAAGTCCTAACCGATGTTAATGCTCAACTCAAACAAATTAAAAACATTTTTTTACGAGCAATATTAGGTATCATAAAAAAAACTTTCATGAAAATGATTATGAAAGATTTATGATCCTTGGATTACACTTAAAATAAAACACCACACACTAATCAAGGTAATCTAAAGATCACAATTCTTTCATGATCATTTTCATGAAAATTTTTTCATCATCCCTAACTTTTCTCTTTTTTTATTATTTTGATTTATCACTTTGGATGCTATTTTAAAATTCGAAAATTCTGATTTCAAACCTAACCATACATAAGATCACATCTCTCTCTCTCTCTCTCTCTCTCTCTCTCTCTCCATTTCTTCACACTTGCATAACAAACAAAAGCCATCGTCGACACCGTTGATCACCGAAACCATTCACTACCGTCATCGTCAGCTACCAGTGCAATCTCTACTACTGCCATCGCCACTGCTACCGTGCTATGTTTCAGTCCACATCCATCACCCACATAAACTCTGTGTTTATCTCTCTCGTTTTCCCTATCTTTCTCAAATCATTGCGCCCACTAGCTGTCCACAGGCAAAATTGGAGCTTCAAACTTAGCTTTGAATGATTTCTCCATAAAACGGAGGCTCTCACCATTGAAAATAGGAACTCCATTTAAAGGTTTCTCACAACATAGAGTTTAGCCTTCTCTCCCATTGTTCGTTTATTCGAAGGTGTCAGCGCTAAGATTTCACCAAAAATGAAATAAATCTTAAAGTTGAAGGTGGCCACTGAAATAGAAATATGTATTTGAGGTGTTTTTTCTTTTCTTTTCTTAAATTGGTTTGTGGGTTTGTGACTATTACTAATTTTTAAAAAAAATTTGGGTTGAGTCCTTCGTGAACTTTAGATGTTTGATTAAAGTTCTCAAAGAAATGTTGTTAGTTTACTTGTTTCTCAGAGTGCTAAACAATGCCATTAAAACGTGTGAATCCATTGCATTATGGGGGTGTTTGTTTCAGCTTTTCAGAGCCAACTTATGACTTTTAGCTTTGAAAAAGTTATTTTAGACTGTTTGGTTAAACTTATTTCAAACAGCTTCTGATTCTAACAGCTTATTTTAACTCAAAAAAGCTGATTCTAAGAAGCTGCTCACCCCTTACTTCTGATTATTAGCTTCTGCTGTGGACATGTTAATTTATGGCTATACTCTTAAATTTTTTTCATTTTTTATTTTTTTAAAAATAGAAAAAGACTCAAATGGGCTATAGATTATTATTATTATTTTTTATGAAAAATGTAGACAAACAAAAAATAAAAATTAATTAAAAAAGCTATTTCACAGCTTATTTAACAAACACTACTCAGCAACTTAAATCTATAATCTAACAGTTACACCAAACAGATTAACAACTTCTGATTAAAGTCATAATCTATAATCTGTTAAGCTATAATCTATAAGCTATTTTAACAGCTACACCAAACGGGGCCATAGGCTATTATGATGATATATGTACATATGTTATTTGAGATTCTTTTGTTGCTAAAAATAGAGGAAAGTCTGAATCTTTATGTAATTGTATGAATGAGGAAAATCACACTATTAACTTTTATATACAAATAGATGAGTAATAAAGTTTTGGGTTCTATGTGCAATGTAGTTTGGATTTTTAAGCAAGAAAATATGTACAAGATTAACTCAACAATCTATTCCAGGATCTCCATATATTTTTTCAAAAGGTGAATTCTCTCTGGTCCAAAATCTAGAAGGGAGGGTTGTTTGGGCCTGTGAGGCCCATCAAATGCTCTGTTTTGTTGATTTAATCGTTTATTTTTTTAGACACTTCGTGAATTTCATTTCAGCTTGTTTGGTTCCATTTTTCTAAAAACACTTTTTAGAAAATTCTACTTTCTTATTTTCCGTGCTTTTTTGTTTTTACTGAATTTTAAAATATTTTAAGCAATTTTTTTACTTTTTAGACACACCTAACATAAATACGCCTAAAAAGTAAAAAAATTGTAAAAAAAATCTTTTAAAAATTCATTAAATACAAAAAATACAAAAAAAAATACAAGAATTCAGTACATTTTTTTTTTATATTTTCATGTATTTATTAATTTTTTAAAATATTTTTTCACAATTTTTTTACTTTTTAGATACATCTAAGTAAGGTGCATATAAAAAAGTAAAAAAAATATGTTTAAAAATTTAAAAATATTCACTAAAAACAAAAAAAAAAAACATGAAAACCAAAAAACTCAGTTTTCAAAAAACTTAATTCAGAAAACTCAAACCAAACACACTGATTCATAAAATGAACAACAATTATATTTTTAAAACATGAACTATACATTTTTTTTGATGAAAAATATATATATATATATATATATATTTGGAAACGAACAATTGTCCGTATTTGAAAATGAATAATTTTTTTATTATGAATTATATACATGAATAAACATGAATAATTTTCAAATTTCACCATCAATTTTTTTTAAGTGAGATTTCACTGGATTGAAGCTGCCACTTTAGTCTTTTTAGAATAATGGCAATGAGAATGAGATAGTTTTGAAAATGCATAGCTTGTCTATTTAGAGAATGTAAATTACCAAAAAAAAAAAAAAAAAACCCAAATTATCAATAAATATATATATATATATATATATGGGCATCATCTCATTATATCATAATTGTATATGTTACAATGGATTCAGAAGTTATAATTCTTTAACACTTTTGAACGTGTAACTAATCAACATTTCATTAAGGCATATTTAAACAAGCATCTCAAATTCACAAACAACTCAACTGAAAATTCTACAAATCATTAGCCACCGCAAACCAACAGACTTACAAATCAATATAAAAATAAGAAAAAAAAAACCTAAAATACAAATTTCTATTTCTCCAATCATCTTCAGTTTTCAAATTGACTCTTATTTTCTAGTGAAATCTCGTCAATGATTTTCAAATCAACAAACGATGTGAGAGAGAGCAGAGTTGCTATACCAAGTGGTGGCAATAATAGTAGACAACGACGATGGTAAACTGTTCCGGTGATCATCAGTGTCGGCGGTGGCTTTTGTTTGTTATACAAATGTAAAGAAATGGAGAAGAAGAGAGAAAGAGATTGAACGAGGAAGTGAGAGAAATGTGTACATATATGTAGTTAAGTTTGAAATCAAAAATTTCAAATTTTAAAATAGGATCTGAAGCAACAAATCAAAATAATAAAAAAATATTTTTTAATTTGTTTGAGTTGAACGTTAATGTCGGTTAGAGCATCTCCAACCCAATTCTCTCACCAAGAGGATGAAAATAAATTTTTTTGTTCAAAAAGTGAATATAGAGACCATCACTATTCATTCCAACTCCAACCATAAACCTTCATTTTCTTCTCTAATTGTTGATGCCGTGAAAACATGGTTTAGAATTATTTTGGATTGCTGAAGAAAGTGGCAGGGGAGACATGAATGTTGATTCCGTGATGAAGGTTTATGGTAGACTTGGATTATTCGGCATCAATAATCTGTAAATCACTTCTGAATTATTCGACATCAACATTCTAGAATTATTTTGCATTTTCTTTAATTTTCAACAATCTATTTTAACTTCAACCATAAACCATAAACCTTTATTTTAACTTCATGGAACACTGTATTAACATCCCAATCTACATCCCATTGCTGTTTTAAAGAAAATATTTAATTTAATACAATTCTGTATATATCAGTAGTATCTACATCCCATTTTGGTAGTATCAATTGTTTTAACATCCCAATCTACATCCCATTGCTAAATATTTAAAACAGTTGGAATTGGTAGTATCTACATCCCAACAGTGGAAGATACATCAGAATCTACATCCCATAGTTTTGTTTTTGTTCATACAATTCTCTGTATTACTATTTGAACAAATATTTAATTTTAAAATTTTTGTAAAATATATTTAATATTATACTCATTTTAAAGGTATGATTTCATACTTTTTATTGATGTCAATTTTATAAAAATTAAATTTACACATGAAAAGTTATTTTGAATATAATAAGAAATATGGAGTGAATAGTGTTTTGGAGGTCTCCTTTATTTTTTTCATCCTCCCTTCATATTTGAAGGATTAATCCATCTTCCTTCATTTGGAAGGAAGAAATGAAGGATGGGTTAGAGTTTTTTTTGGAAGAGGATCATCCATATTTGAAGATATGGAGGATGGGCTGGAGATGCTCTTAGGACTCTTCAATCTCTGTGTAGCATTTTGGCCCTATTTGGTACAGTTTAATTTCAGCTTATTTTAGCTTTTAGTTTAATTTAAACTATTTTGATATGTTTGGTTTAGCTTAACAATACAGTTTATAGCTTTTTGTAAGTCAAAAATCAACTTATTCTTTGAGTGGGGTAGGAGAAGCTTAATTTATAAGTCAGAAATCAGCTTATATTCATAGTTATAAGCTATAAGTTGTTAAGGTATAAGTTATAAACACTTTTTCACAACTTTACCAAATAGGGCCTTTGTCAATGTGGCTGCTTTACTGATGTGACTTGCAACTTTGAGTTAATCTGGACAGTTAAATTTGTTTGAGTGTATCTAGACCTTTCTCTGTAAAAAAGAAAAGAAACTAGTTAAGGAGAGGATCTTGACTCGGGTGACTAGTAAAGGACTAGACGGTGTACCAAATGCCATAAAAAGCGCACACAACTCACCACTCTCTCTCTCTCTTCTCTCTCTCTCTAACACACACACCTCAATGCCATCGCATCTCTTCTTCAATCCTAACAATCTTCGAACATCAGTCTTCTTTTTCACTCTCTCTTTCTCTAACGCGAATCCATTGGAAGATTATTGACCAATCTCAGTTTTTTCTTCCCCCAGATTTTCAGGTGAATCTTTTCTTCTTTGTATTTTGATTTATTGTTGAATATATATTATACTTTTCTTCGTAAGTTCGACTGCTCAGAAGCTGTTTGAAACAATGCCTCTCTCAGTCCACAACACCGTCTGGGTATCTCTCAAATACACAAATCTGAGATGGTTTTTTCTACTTTCTCAATATCTTTGTATGTACAGGTCAAATTAATGGTTTGGATTTGATTCTTAGCTGTGACTGTGATTTTTAGTAGTTATTCATTCTATTTTAATATGTGGGTTTGGATTGCCTATTGGGGTTTTATGAATGGTTTGGTTTTCTAATGATTGATTTAGTTTTATTTATTTATTTATTAATTGGTGAGTATTTAATGTTTATGGTTTTTATTGGATTGGTTTGGAATGGTGTTTTCTCTTTTCATTTGAATATTTTCTTAATGGATTTGGTTTCAAGTTTTGGTGTTTATGGTTTTCTTGGATTGCTTTTAGGAATTAATAGGGAAGAAAGGTAAGAAGAAGGCCCGAAGTGGTTATAAGGAGAGGCAGGAGAGGCGGGTTTCTACAGCTTCTCAGACAAGTGTTGGCGAGGAAAGTATTCCAACCATTGAGGCTGTTAATGATGGACTTTTAGTTGTAAAAGAGAGGAAAGTGTGTGCCTATCTTGATAAGGGTATTGATTTGGTTAAAGTTTCTTCAAGAATAGGGTCTATAGAAGGTGTTAGGTGTGAAGATTGTAGGGAAGGTGTGGTCGATAGGCGGGCAAGTAAGGGAAGGGGCAAGCATGGGAAGAAGAAAGGGGGAGGTTCTGTGGATACTAAATCCGAGAATAAAGCAATTTGGGTTTGTTTGGAATTTGGCCATTTTCCCTGTGGAGGGATTGGATTACTGACAACCCCTCAAAGCCATGCAGTTCGGCATGCTAGGCAAAACCGTCATCCATTGGCTATTCAATTTGAAAATCTTCACTTATTCCAATTGAAAAATTGGAGGAAAATGGTGAACACAAAGATTTGTCGTCAGGTATTGTGAAACTCATAAAGGGACGGTCATCGCAAGGGTCCTCAGTAGATGTTGAGGATGTTTGGTTTGGGAGTGGCTGTGTTACAAGTGAGCTAAAATTAGAAAACACCGATAAAAAAAATTTGGATGGAAAAAAGTGGTTATGTTGTAAGAGGCTTGGTTAATCTAGGGAATACTTGTTTCTTTAATTCAATCATGTAGAATCTCCGAATAATGGATATATTGCGAGAACACTTCTTGGAGCTGGATGAGTCTGTTGGGCCTCTTACTGTTTCTTTGAAGAAGGTTTGAAAAATCTAGAAACCTCCTAGATGTTGATTTGTGATTATGTAACAATTTTAAGCAGAATATAACAATCCCAATCAAACAATCAAGAGAAAAAGACACAACGATTTTATGTGGAAAAATCACAATTGAACACCTCCAACTGTGATAAAAAAAACTACGGGTAACAGCCACAAAACAATCCACTAAGAAGATTTAAAAGAATTACACAGGTATACTCTCAATTATCTAGCGAATCTACAACGCCTAATTGAACCAACCTCTATGTGCCTTTTTCAACCCCATCTTCACCACGGAATTGTCTTCCTGATAAGCCACTCCAAAATCCACCGAAGCTTCAGGCTCGAATTTTTCAGAATCCACCAAAGAACAACTCTCTCTTTTATTTAACAAACAAAACCTTTAATGTACTCTTTTTAAACCATGAGTTGAATACTCAATAAAAACATCAAAGAAACTAACAAAATATCCCCAGATATAGACCTTAAGAACCACAAAGAAGATCTGGAGGAAAAATTAATGAGTAGGATAATTTGGGGAGAAAACCAACTACTTATAGAAAATCCAAAGTAATCCTGTTTTTGGAAGAAAACCAACTTCTTAAAGGAATCCAAAGTAATCCTAGTTTGACCCAACATGTGAATTTAAAAAATTACGACCTTGGGTTTGATCCATGGAATTTGACAACAAAGAGTCCTAACAATCTCACCCTTTGTCAAATCCTGGACAAAACCATGCTACAACAGTTTTCCTAACAAAAATACTAAAACAATTTTCCAATCAAAACAAGAACAACACCACCAACTAGGAACCAGCACTTATAACCAAATCTCTTTACAAACTTATTTCTCAAGGTCATGATCTGCAAAACAACTGTTAGTCCCACAAGAGTATATGAAATAGCAATAAACATATGGCTAGATTATCTTGAAGCATTTGAAACACAAGATGGAAAACATGAATAGATGGGACTTGGAGATTTTAAGAACATATAGCATAAATAGATGAAAAACTAAGACACATGCACTCGAACAACCCATGGCATGAATACATGAAATCCTAAGACACATCCTAAAACAACTGTAGCCAATCCCCCTTACCAAACAAATCAAAGTGTTCATGCTAACAAACTCTTATAATGATAAACCAAACTCCCCCTCACTAAAAACAGCCACAAACACTGAAAACACAAAACAAGAAAAACAAAATATAATATGGTGGAGCAAGCAAGGAATTTCAGATTTGTACCTTGAAACACACAAGATTATCCAAGAAGCACAATTACTTGAAAACACAATGTGCACAGCCTCTAGAAGATTTCTCATAAAAAAAAAAAAAAAAAGAAGTGATGCATTATGTGAAAAGCATAGATCCCATGAGAAAAGTGTGTGTGTGACTCTTGGAGTTCGACAAACACAAAATTCAAATCCTAGTAGTGATATGAAAGCTGGACCTCCGATAATAGAATCTTAGCACAACTAAGGAAAGTCAAACCACTAGGAATCAAGGGGTATTTGGTGAGTAAATGCGGAGGCTCCCTCTCAATCGATGAATCCTTTATTTTTTTTCCCCATTTTTTCATATCTTTTTCTTTTCTTTTCTTGCTTTTGCACATTTTTTCTTTCTTTTGCACACTCTTTGGCGGCTGACACGCTCAAGAGTATGGAAACCGAACCAGAGAAGCATGGATATAATAAGGATGGCCTGGTTAGTGACTCTGAGGTAGCCTTTTCCTCATGCCTGGACTACAAAGAATAGAGGGGAAAGCCATGGAGATGCAAAAAGATGGAAGGTGGTTAAGAGACTCAACATCACCCATGATATGCTAGTATAGGTCAATTCCTCTAGAAAAGCAAAAGATACAATGCCAGAAGTCTATAGAAAAAAATAATCACTAAGGCGGAAGACTCCGATATTTGCTAATCCAAGAGTGTGTACAGAATGAGACATACTAATCAAAGAACACACACTCCAAAATGAGTAATGACCACAGAAAGTACACACATATTAACATGTAATGGTTATTCTCATCAATTTCAATATGCACCTAGGACTACTAAAAAATTTCAAATTTGCAAAACCATACAAGAAAATCTTTTTGGGTTTTTTTTTTTTTTTTTTCATTGAAAAAAACACACAGAGACCCAAAAAACTAAAAAGAGTAAACACATTAACATAAGTCAAGTTTTCTCATCCAAATCTTTTTGGTCTTAACAAAATCAAGTCTAGCGGTCTTGGTGAGTGTCGTGGTGTTGTGAACACCCTCATGAATCTTGGTATTCCGCCTAGATATGTAAGGTTGTCTCCTAACCCAAAAAGTATTCAAATTTCTACCCTTTTGAAACACTCTCCCATGCAACTTATAACAATAAGGGCGAATATGACCATGTAAACCACAATGATGACAAATAAAAACAGGGTGTACCTTCTTTTCTTTTACCTTACCAACTCTAGGGAGTTTGAGAAGTCTTTCCTCTTGTTGAATCTTTTGTCCTCCCTTCCTTGAGTTCTTGTATCATGAGATGTGGAAGCACTCTGTTTTTGCTCTCTCTTATCTCCAAAGCCAATGCCACTCTTCTCTGAACAGATTTGTTGAGACCTAATGATATCCTCCAAAGTCTTTGATCCTTTGTTCCAAAGACCAATGGTAATCATGGCACACTTGAGCTCTTTCTCTTTCTTGATCTGTAGTTCTTCAAAAGCAACTTGTGACATTTCGAGAGATTCAATCTTTTCTTCAAACATGGCATGGGTTTTCTGTAGCTCATTCCTCTCTGTCTCACAAGTCAACAGTTTTGCACAAAGAACTTGTTGATCATCAGTTATCTTGATGGCATTGATCTTGCCTCGGAAATCTCCTCCCTAAGTTTGACATTCTCACTTTCACGTGCGTTGAGTTTCATTGTGAGTTTGTCATTCAATTTGAATAAGTTAAGAGACTCCTTATACAACTTTTCATAAGCTTGCTCAAGCTCATCATGATCACTCTCTAAGGATTCATCATCAGTGGTATTCTCAACTAACCTCTTCGAAGACTCTGTTTGTCCTTCAGTTTCGGAAGCCGCCATGAAAGCAAAGAATTGTTTATGTCCCTCTTCACTTTGATCTTCATTGTCACTATCATCTTCATCAGATTCTGATTCATCATCCCAGGTGATAGCGAGAGCTTTCTTCTTCTTCAAACGAGTAGGGCATTCTGAAGCAAAGTGGCCAAATCCTTAGCATTCATAGCATTGGACACTTTCAAAATTTCCTTGTATCTTTCCTTTCTCCTTCTTGGCTATAGAATTAATTTTGACTTTATCTTTGCCTTTGGATTTATGAGAATGAGTAGATTCCAAAAGATTAGGATTTTTATTCAAAAAAGATTTTTTAAATTGTTTAACAAAAGCAGCCATAATCTTGGAATCTATCTCATAGTCCTCATCAGAATCCTCAACCACTTTATGAGCACTATTAAAAGTAATATATTTTTGTTTCTTTTTGAAATTCCTATGTGCCTCATAAGTTTGGAGATTTCCAACCAACTGATCTAGCTTGAGGTTGTCAACATCTTGAGCTTCCTCAATAGCCGTAACTTTTGGTTGGAACTGATCGGACAAGGATCTCAAAATTTTTCCCACAACTTTGGATTCTGGTATTTTTTCACCTAAATTGAAGTTGGAATTCATAATGTCACTCAACTTCGCATAAAATTCATCAAAGATCTCACTATCTTTCATTGAAAGGTTTTCGAAACTAGATGTGAGTCTTTGAAGTTTTGAACGTTTAACAGAAGGAGTGCCCTCGTGAATAGTTTGTAAACTATCCCAAGCCTCTTTTGCGACTTCATAATTGTAAATCCGACTAAACTCTTCAAGTGTGACAGCGCAAAAGAGAGAATTGATAGCTTTACTATTCCAGCTACTATTTTGGTAATCAGTTGTGTCCCACTTATCAATTGGTTTGGGGAAAGTTACTCCATCAACGGTAATTGTTGGTTCGGTCCACCCATTCATGACAGATTGCCAAACTTTTTCATCAATAGATTTTAAAAAGGATCTCATCCGAGCTTTCCAAAAAGAATAATTGGATTTGTCAAGTAGGGGTGGTCGAACCATAGAATTTCCCTTACGAATTGTATCCATTATCACAAATCAAACAAGATCTCGCTCTAAAAGATTTGTAAAAAAAATAGAGCGACCCGCTCTGATACCAATTGAAAAATCTAGAAACCTCCTAGATGTTGATTTGTGATTATGTAACAATTTTAAGTAGAATATAACAATCCCAATCAAACAATCAAGAGAAAGAGACACAACGATTTTACGTGAAAAAATCACAATTGAACACCTCTAACTGTGATTAAAAAAACCACGGGTAACAGCCACAAAACAATCCACTAAGAAGATTTAAAAGAATTACACAGGTATACTCTCAATTATCTAGCGAATCCACAACGCTTAATTGAACCAACCTCTATGTGCCTCTTTCAACCCCATCTTCACCACGGAATTGACTTTCTGATAAGCCACTCCAGAATTCACCAAAGATTCAGGCTCGAATTCTTCAGAATCCACCGAAGAACAACTCTCTCTTTTGTTTAACAAACAAAACCTTTGATGTACTCTTTTTTAAACCATGAGTTGAATACTCAATAAAAACATCAAAGAAACTAACAAAATATTCCCAGATATAAACTTTAAGAACCACAAAGAAGATCTGGAGGAAAAATTAATGAGTAGGATAATTTGGAGAAAAAACCAACTACTTATAGAAAATCCAAAGTAATCCTGTTTTTGGAAGAAAACGAACTTCTTAAAGAAATCCAAAGTAATCCTAGTTTGACCCAACATGTGAATTTAAAAAATTACGACCTTGGGTTTGATCCATAAAATTTGACAACAAAGAGTCTTAACAAGGTTTTTGCTGAAACTAGTCGAGATTGAGAAATGTGATAAATCCAAGATCTTTTTTGGGTGTATTTGTTCCCAGGCTCCCCAATTTAGGGGATATCAACAGCATGACTGCCATGAATTGCTTCGTTGTTTACTGGATGGGTTGTGTACCGGAGAGTTGAGTGCAAGAAAACAAAATACTTGGGAAAATGGAATTTTGAAAAATTTGGGTCCTACTTTTGTAGATATCACCTTTGGGGGCCAATTATCTAGTACTGTTTCATGTTTGGAATGTGGGCACTCTTCAACAGTTTTTGAGCCTTTTCTAGATCTGTCACTGCCTGTTCCAACCAAGAAACCGCCGTCTAAAAGGGCCCAATCTATTTCTCGAGCCAAGAAACCCAAACTGCCTCCAAAAAGAAGTGCACGGATTCGTCGTGAAGTTAATGATAAGGGTGCAGATTACGTAGAATCTGAAAGTGTTCCGATCCCTTCAGCTGGTGGTGCATCTTCTTGTCATATAGAATCTAGTCTGCCTCTTTCAGATGAAGCAGGAGATGCTTTGGCCGATCCTACACTGCCAGAATCCGTTGGCCCAATTACAGTGGCAGAAAAGGAGAGTTCAGTTTTATTAAATCCCTTAACTACTGAAGAGTTTGAAAAGAAGCCATTCCTCAAAAATGTTAGAAATAAAGAAGAAGATTCATTAGACAATTTAACATGGTTGGATTTCCTGGAACCAGATCCCGTGACAGATGGCCATGATACAGCTTCAAAAGCTAATGAGACTGCAGTAATTCATGATTCGGGAAAAAAGGTTGCTGTCCAAAATGATGCCTCATTGCAGGATGGAATAGAATCAAGCAAGAAGGTCCATTCCCTTTGTATGGTAGAAACATCTGGTTCATCGAGCAATTTGGATTCTACTGAACCAGCTACATTATTGGATGAACATGATTGGCTTCAAAAGTTAACAGTGTCGGTAACTCAAGATTATAGAGGCAAGGATGCTGTTGAGAATGATGTCTTTTTGCAGAATATGTCAGGACCTAGTGCTCAGATTTGCAGTCTTCAGGGAATTCTTTTGAGAACCATTACAGGCTCATAGAGAGAGAGAAAACTCAGAACCGACCTCGACTCAAAAGTTTTGTTTAGTGAGGGAAAATTAAAATTATTGGTAACAAATAATATTTTATAATTTCAATATAGGCAATTTCAAAAGTGAGAGGAAAATGAGCAATTTTGAGAGATTCCAAGTCTTTAATATTTTTTAGATTATATCATTTGTGTTAAAAGTTTTAAAAAGTTTACCCTAATTTGCTAATTTTTTCTCCATAGATATGCTGTGGCAATTACTTTTTGGGTCGCCTGTCAATATATTACTCTTGATATGGGAAAATAATTGCAATTAGTTTTTAAATAGCATAGATATGAAAAACCAATTTTAATTATGGTATATTTAAATATAAAAAATATAAAAAATAAATAAAAACAAGAAGTTGGATTTATTTGATTAACATGAGTTAATTTGGTTGAAACAGACGAAACAGCAGCAGATGCTCCATGGGGTCACAATTACATGAACAGCCATTATCATGCTCCTCAGAAACCATGATGATTATTATTATCATTCAAACAAATTTCACATCTACTACTTCAAATCTGGCTGAAAATTAGTTGTATTATTACTAGATTCTTGCATACATAATAATTGATGTAAACTTTGCAATCTTCCATAAAAGAACTTTGATTGGGATGTATTTATGTGAAACATCAGTAGATAATAAATTAAATTGTGTATAAATTATTCATTAAAAAAATTAAATTGATCTAGTAATTTTAACCATATAATTCATCTTATTTGTTTTGAAATATATCCTCACGAGTTCTTCTCTATAAGCATATGGAATTGCTAAAATTTAGCAAGAATTATTTAGAATTGATTGACTTAAAATTCTGCATGCGGGATTATTGGGTACAGAAATCTTAGTATTGTTAAAATTTACTATTTTTCTTGGGCCATAAATAATAGTTTTATTTCATAGTATGTGAGAAAAATGGTATTTCCGGATTTGTTATTATCAAAATGATATGAATCACTTGAGTTTTTTTTTTTTTGATAACCCAGGTATCCCCAACTCGCTAATTTTAAGGAAAGCCAGGACTAATTCTGAGGGTCCTAAAGTTAACGACCGGGCAAACCTCCAGTGGCACCAAGGGGTGACTCGAACTCAAAACCTATGGATTTTATCCTCCAGACTTTACCATTCGGCCACTTGCCTTGGGGTTATATGAATCACTTGAGTTGCCCTAAGAAGTTTTGAAGTGTAATTTTTATTTTTATTTTTTTTTTGTGGAAAGAGAGGATGTGAGAACTAGAACATCCAATTTGATCTTGTAAGGCTCATCCACGATACCTTCAGGCTCATCTTGTAAGTTGTGTGTATTAATTATTTATGAAGAAAATTAAAGGGTAAATTACATTTTAACCCTTTGTTGTTTGTCCAAAAAATACGGAACCCCTTTATAGTTTCATTTGTAACACTTAAACTCCTACACTTAATATCAAACTGTAATTTTAGACGAACGAAACAGAAGTAATAAAAAGTCATAGATGCCCCTATATATGTTACACTCAGTCATTTCATTTGCATTATTTTGTATCTCTCTCTCTATATATATATATGTATGTGTGTGTATATCTTCTCTCTCACCGGGGCCACCATCATCACCACCACCTTTCAACACCAAACCCACCTTTCACAACCAAGTTCCATCACCACTGCCATCAAGCTCCACGATTACCATCATCGCGAGTTCTATGTCACCGCTGAACTGTCACAATCACCATTGCCTAGCTCCGTCAAAACCAAGAACCACCCTTTACAAAGTGCTATGAAGTAGCAAAAGATGGTGGATGATGAAAGAAAGAAATAGATTTAGAGATGTTTCTTTGGAATGTGTGAAGTTAGTTTTCGAACAACTTTCAACATATCAAAACCACTGATTTTAGGAAGAATTGAGAAAACGAGATGGCGTAGAATGAAGCTTAAAGCAAGGTAAAGAGATTGGTGAAAGAACGAGATAAATTTGTTAAGAATCAAGAAAATTATGGAGTCTGAAAGATGGGCCAAAGAAATGTCGAAAACGGGAAGAAAAAAAAAATCTTATTTTTTGTCATCTTTCAAAGTTTGACAGAATGCAAAAAGAACGGAACGAGGCGTGTGAGGAGTGATACGAAAACTAGGCCGCGAGGTGAATCCAATGAAGCAAAAATGAGGCAAAACAGAGTTACGAGGAAAGAGATACAAGGGCTTGAAGTGGTGCGTTTTAATCTAAAAATCTGATCTCTTTTAATATTACTTTCTTGTTTTACTTTCAAAAAACACTTTTTAAAAAATTTTACTTTCTCATTTTTCGTTTTTTTTTGTTTTTACTAAATTTTTTTAATATTTTAAGCAATTTTTTTTTTTTACTTTTTAGACACATCTAACATAAATATACTTAAAAAGTAAAAAATTTGTAAAAAAACTTTTAAAAATTCACTAAATATCAAAAATATATTTAAAAAATACAAAACTTCAGTACATTTTTTGTATTTTTATGTATTTATTAAATTTTAAAATATTTTTTTCAATTTTTTTTTTAACTTTTTAGATATATCGAAGTAAGGTGCATCTAAAAAAATAAAAAAAAATGTTTAAAATTTTAAAAATATTCACTAAAAATTAAAAAAATTGAAAAACTTAATTTTTAAAAAACTTAATTAAAAAAATTCAAATCAAACACACTAAATGCTACTCAAAAATATAAAAAGATAAACCCACCCTTAATAAGCTCTTAGTATAATATTAATAAAATATTTAGGTCGGATATTGTTTTATAATGGTATCTAGCTGTCGATTAATTGTGACCATTTATTTTGTGTTATAATGGTGTCTAGCTGTCGATTAATTGAGACCATTGGTTTGTAGGGAAAGGAAAAAATGAAAAATTTAGACACAATAAGAATTTCATAATCAACATCGATTTTATTTGATAGATATTAATGAGAGAATTTTAAAGTCCATGGCTTCTGTCCAATCCAGGATTGGACTGGACCGTGCTGTTGGGCTCATGGGGGCCCATCACGGGTCCCGTTTTGATAATCTGAACCGTTCAATGTGTAGAACTCGTTGAGTACTATATGGCTGTAAAAAATTACATTGATCGGATATCGATAGCTATGTGAACAAAACAGTTTTTTATCAATCGTTAATTTTTTCACCATCCATTTTTTTATATACAAAACTGATTTGATTACATAGCTATCGATATCCAATCAACGTGATTTTTTTACAGGCATATAGTACTCGACGAGTTCTACACATTGAACGGTTCAGATTTTCAAAATGGGACCCGTGGTGGGCCTCCACGGGCCTAATGACCCAAATCGATCATGACGATCGACAGGTTTGACCCATTTTAAAAATACTAATTTTATTAAAAATCAATATTTATATCAAAAGTTATATTATTTTAAAATTTAATATTTTGGTAATAGTGGTATTATATGTTGAACTTTTCAAAAAAAACTTTTTGTGATTATCCTTAATGCATTAAAGTTTCATAGGCAAATTGCAGTGGTAGTCCTTATAATTTACTTTTTTTTCATTTTGGTCCCTATTATTTTAGTTCAATTTTGTCCCTTAATTTTACGAATTGTGTCATATGATGTTTCAATTTGGTCCATGTAGTTTGCAGGATATGTCAATTTAGTCCCTATTGTTTTGACTTTCCTATAAACTATAGGGACCAAATTGAAATATCATTTGATTTTCCGTTCATCCAACTTAATCGCCGTTATTTATTTGACTAATATGACACAATCCGTAAAATTAAGGGATAAAATTGATCAAATTAAAACAACGGAGACCAAAATGAAAAAATAGGTAAACTACAAGGATCATTTGCAATGATTTACCTAAGTTTTGTTATGAGCGGACTTTGACCAAATCTCCAAAAAATAATGAAAATTATGCATCTCTTTGATTTTAAAAACATATTACTATGTTTTTTTTAAAAAAAAAAAATTGAAATGATAAAAAAAAAAATTAGTGAAACATCTTTTTCCAACTTTTGGTAGTAAGAAAAGTCTAATATGTTTTTTCTATAAACTAAATCTCTCGATGAAATTTCTTTGTGATCGTACCAAATAAATTTCGAAATTTCTCTATGATCATATTAGAAAAATTTCTCTGTAAAAATTGAAATTTCTTTGTATTCGGACAAAATTTCTCTATGTCAAATTTTCTCTTTAAAAATATTGAGAGACTCCAACTATTATAAAAATATTATATATCTTTTATTTTATAAAACCTTAATATCAATTTTTTTTTTTAAAAAAAAAATCCATAACAAAATCGCATTTAAAAAATTTATATATAAATAATAAATAATTTTTATATTTTACATTTTCTTTGCCAATCCACCGCCACTAGTGTACTATTACCCTAGTAGTTAGACTACCACCACCATCTCATTGATGCCACTCTGTTGGCAGGGGTGCAAATTTGGCCCGACTGGTTTATGTTGGTCCTCGCGGGCTTCTGCCAAAATTCGGGTCGGGTCGAACCGGTCCATGGACCAAAAAATTAGGCCCAGGCCTAGGGATATTCGGGCTTTGAGCGGGTCAGTGGACCTAGGCCTGGCATCGGGCTTGAGCGGATCGAGTCTTGAGTGGGCTGATGGGTTGGGCTTAAAAATGATTATGATGATTTGTGATGAAAGTTATGAATGGTGAAATTATAATGTACATCTAAAAATTATGTATAACTGAAGTTATACATTTTGTGAAAAATAAAGTCATATCTTTTTTGAAGAAAAAAATTAAAGGCTCCATTTGGTTTAGTTTTTGAAAAGAGTTTTGAATTATATTTTGAAAGACAAGTTGTTAAAAAGAGTTTTGAAAATTGAAAATTTGTTTGATTATGAGTTTTGAAAATAATTTTGGGATGATTTGTAACTTTTTTTTGTAATTGAATAGATAAGTGTGAGAAAAATTGATTGATAGAGAAGAGAGAAAAATGATTGATTGATTTATTAATTAAAAAAAAAAAGAAGAGAGAAGAGGTGAGAGAAAAAAATTAATTTTGCAAATTTGCTAAATATATTAATAAATTTTTTGATCCAAATATTAATTTAAAAACTAAACCAAACGTTGTCATATTTTTTATGAAAAAAATTATATATTTTGTAATAAAGTTATTTTTATTTATTTATTTATTGCATAAGCTGATATGCACCTTAAAAGAGACATTACAAAAATTTCAGGTTTTTGCAACGGCATTTTAATGCCATCTCAAAAAAACTTTTAGCGACGGCAAAGGGGGGGGTCACAACAGATGGCGTTGCAAAGCCGTCGCCTTTTTTTGCGACAACATTTTATTATCACCTATAATATGTAAAAAAATTGAGACCTTTTGCGACGACACTGTTTTACCGTCGCTAAAAGTTTTATTTGAGATGGCAAAAAATATTGTCGCGAATTGTTTTTTGTTGCACGGTATGACCACTATCGCCAATAGTTCTAATGTTTTTTGCAACGGTGTGGTGCCATCGCTAAAAAAAAAAAAAAAAAAAAAAAAAAAAAAAAAAAAACCTGCAATAAAATTATTAAAAATATTAAAATTACTTGTATTAAATGAAAAACAATTGAAAAAGAAACTAATAATTTCATAATCATATAAAAATTCCTGTATAGAAATAACAATTTCTCCATAATAAAAATATTCTTGCATTCATAACTACACATCAACAAAATTACACCACTACAAAATATTTCATAATACATATATAATGTTTAAATACATAGCGTTGTTCATAATTCAAAATAACATAAATTAAAATTAAAAGTTTTCCTTATCATTCTCTGTGGGTAACAAAAACAAAAATTAGTCGCATTCTTCACAGGCATGCATTCCACAAGAAGTAAACTCCTACTCAGAAAATATCTAAAAATAAAAAATAAAAATAATTAATGACAATCTAATTATGTGTTAATATGTTAATTACCAAAAAAAATAAAAATTTAACTACTATACAATTATAAAGATAATTAAGTAAATAATTTTACCTAGACCGAAATTCTGCACTAACTCCTAAACCGGAAACCCGATTCGAGTCTCTTCTTTTCCCATAAGTTTCTCGTGTCTAGGCCGTCGTGTATGCCAAGTTTCGTGCTAATCCAACGCCGTTTGGTGATTTTGGGGCGTCAGCACCCTGAATTCTAAGTTTCTTAAGGAACTAGTTTACCTAAATCGAAATCCGACTCTAACTTCCAAATCGAGAACCTCATTCGAGTCTTGTCTTCTCTCACAAGTCTCTCGTGCCAAGGAGGTTGTGTGTGCCAAGTTTCGTGCTAATCCGACACTGTTTGGTGATTTTAGGGCGTCAACACCTTGAATTCAAGTTTCTTAAGGAACTAGTTTGCCTAGAGTAAAATTCGGCTCTAACTTCCAAACCAGAAACCCGATTTGAGTCCCGTCTTCTCCTACAAGTCTCTCGTGCCTAAGCAGTCGTGTGTGCTAAGTTTCGTACTAATTCAACGCCGTTTGGTGATTTTAGAGCGTCAACACCTCAAATTTTAAATTTGTTAAGGAACTAGTATGCCTAGACCGAAATCCAGCTCTAACTCCCAAACCGAGAACCCGATTCGAGTCCCCTCTTCTCCCATAAGTCTCTCATGCCTAGGCGGTCGTGTTGTCAAGTTTCGTGCTAATTCGATGCCGTTTGGTGATTTTGGGGTATCAACACCTCAAATTCTAAATTTTCTTAAGAAACTAGTTTACCCAGAGTGAAATCCGGCTCTAACTTCCAAACCAAGAATCTGATTTGAGTCCCATCTTCTTCCATAAGTCTCTCGTGCCTAGGCGGTCGTGTGTGCCAAGTTTCATGCTACTTCGATGCCGTTTGGTGATTTTAGGGCGTTAACATCTCGAATTCTAAGTTTCTTAAGAAACTAGTTTGTCTAGAATGAAATATGGCTCTAACTCCCAAACTGGAACCCGAATCGAGTCCTGTCTTCTTCCACAAGTCTCTCGTGCCTAGGCAGACGCGTGTGCCAAGTTTCATGCTAATACGACGCCGTTTGGTGATTTTAGGGCGCTGACACCTTGAATTCTAAGTTTCTTAAGGAACTAGTTTGCCTAGACTGAAATCTGGCTCTAACTCCCAAATCAAGAACTCGATTCAAGTCCCGTCTTCTCCCACAAGTCTCTCATGCCTAGGTGGTCGTGTGGGCCATGTTTCGTGCTAATCCGATGTTGTTTGGTGATTTTGGGCCGTCAACACTTCGAATTTTAAATTTCTTAAGGAACTAGTATGCCTAGACCGAAATACGGCTTTAACTCTCAAACTGGGAACCCAATTCGAGTTCTGTCTTCTCGCACAAGTCTCTCGTGCCTAGGCGGTCGTGTGCCAAGTTTCGTGCTAATTTGACGCTGTTTGGTGATTTTAGGGCATCAATACCTCAAATTCTAAGTTTTCTTAAGAAACTAGTTTGCCTAGAGTGAAATTTGGCTCTAACTCCCAAACCGGGAACCCGATTTGAGTCCCGTCTTCTCCTACAAGTCTTTCGTGCCTAGGCGGTCATGTGTGCCAAATTTCATGCTACTTCGACGCCGTTTGGTGATTTTGGGGCGTCAACACCTCGAATTCTAAGTTTCTTAAGAAACTAGTTTGTCTAGAGTGAAATTCGGCTCTAACTCCCAAATCGAGAACCAGATTCGAGTCCCATTTTTCTCCCACAAGTCTCTCGTGACTAGGCGGTCGTGTGTGCCAAGTTTCATGCTAATCCGACGCCGTTTGGTGATTTTGATGCGTCAACACCTCGAATTCTAAGTTTTTTAAGAAACTAGTTTGTCTACAGTGAAATCGGACTCTAACTCCCAAATCAGGAACCCGATTTGAGTCCCGTCTTCTCCCATAAGTCTCTCTTGCCTAGGCGGTCGTGTGTGCCAAGTTTCGTGCTAATCCGACGTCGTTTGGTGATTTTAGGGCGCCAACACCTTGAATTCTAAGTTTCTTAAGGAACTAGTTTGCTTAGACCGAAATCTGGCACTAACTCCCAAACCAGGAACCCGATTCGAGTCCCGCCTTCTCCCACAAGTCTCTCATGCCTAGGCGGTCGTGTGTGCCAAGTTTCATGCTAATCCGACGCCGTTTAGTGATTTTGGGCCGTGAACACCTCGAAAAAGCATGTTTGGTGGTTAAGAAAAAACATGTTTGTTTGGTCCTGAAATCTTAATTTGTTGAGTCCAGATCATTTCTTTAGCCCACACATTAGATAGATTTGTAAATGTTTCTTGCCGTGTTACAGCATAAACTGTTCAATTCCAAACTCAATTAGGTTCACTAAATATGTGAAGCGTTCAAAATCTTTGAGATGGGAGACTGTGAAAGAATTCAGAAAAACTGCTTGCAGTGATCAGGTAATGTAAATCTTATACAATTATTTAGTAAACAAAAAAATAACAATTACTAATAAAAATGCTTATAATATTAAACTAAAATGCAAAAGAACTTTACCAAACTTCGACCCACACACATTCCGACAAATAAAAGTCCCTTAAGAAATTGACAAGTACCAGAGAGAAGATTTATCAGAGCACATGGATAAAGAATCACCATAACTACAAAAAAAAAAAAAAAAAAAAAAAAAAAAAAAAAAAAAACCCCTCAATTTCCTCAATTAGTTATCAGAGATACTGTACTATCTTATCTCAAATGTTGTAATAGAATGCAACTCCTTTGTTCTTACACAGCTAGCATGATCAATGTTTTAATTCTAACACCATGATGTAGTATGTGATGTCCCAAAAGTTTTAAGAGAACCAATTGATTGGGATTTAAACATCAGGAGACTGAGGCCTACACGAGGTATGTAGGAAACATGGGGCTTCTTGATTTCTCCTAATAAGGTTAACTCAAATGTTAAAACTCTGAGATGTGCAAGTATCTAATCTTCCAAATAAATACATAAAACTCAACTCAACAAATTCTGCTCCCAATTATTTCTTTTGCCAGTTGTTTGTCCTGGGCCATAACTCCCATAAGAAATTAATAAACAGATAAAAATAGTCAAGTAGCAATACAACACAGAACATTGTCAGGCCAATAGGAATCTTAGACAAGTTAGCACCCAAAAAAGTGTGCAGATTGCGTATGAATCAATTATGGATAGCTTACATACCATATGTAAATCAGACTTGAAGTGGCACACATAAACAGCTGCACATTTTGAGAAACTAAAATAAATACAAAGACAACAATTCGGTGTCCAAACTCTCACACTTAACTATATCCACTGCATAATGAATAGACTATTTAGTTCATTTGGGCCATAGTTTTAAGAAATTACCCATATGTAGAAGTTCTTGCCAAATGATTCTATCTCAACTTTAATAACTCAGAAGGTTGTGACTGAATAACCAATATACATAATGTGGAACACCACAAAAGGATAAAACGAGGGAGGAGGAGAGGGACACTACAACCAGTCACAAAATATCAAGCTCCATGTGCATAACTTGAGGATTTTGTCATATAAAAAGTAAAGCTGAAGGCACATATGTCAAAATTAAATTGAAACAGAAAGGGACTAAAGTTAGATAAATAATGAAGAACTAGAGAATTTACCCATTGGAGAACAAAAATGATAGTACATTGGAATTTGGGCCTCCCTTTAGGCACAATTTCATAAGTGCTTAGAATTTCACATATGTTTCTCTACACACATTTAATAAACCTAAGGCTGCATTACATTTCCATCCTAACCACATAATTTACTTCTTGGCGCCAAACTCATAGATATTTTGCTATTTTAGGCATCCTAATAACTATCTTTGCAACAAGGATTCATAATTTTGAATAATACAATTTATGTTTCTAGTTTGTTTAACTTTTTTTTTTCTTTCTAATTTAATCATCAAATAATCTGTCTCTTTCTTAATTCTACATTGCTATACTTTATCCTACAAGGACCAACAGATGATAATGAAGTAGGAAGTAGGATAATCTAAAAATATCCAAATACATTTCCCACATGCTTCCCAATCTTCTTACTAGTCAAGCCCAAGGGGTCATATCACATACACAATAGTAATTTGGAAACCACACATTCTGCATACTCACAAAAGTTCCTGGTATTAAGCATAAAAAACATTAAGGTTATGAAACAGATAAACTCCTTAGAATTTTAGCTATATTCTGTTCACTTTCTTGAAAATTTTTATGTGTAAAATTGCGCGGCATTGATCTAATTATTTTTATTGGTTGCTTTTCAATGATTTTTTTTTCTTTTCTCCATGACAGTGTTGGGGTTTCAAACGAGCTCGGATTAAAACACTGCATTCATCTTGACTACATGTACAATTTTTTTTAAAAAAAAGCCATATCCCTCGCTAGCATTTTTTTGTTCTCCTCTTCACATATATATTTTATTTCAACGTTCAACTTGATATTTCTGGTATTAACCCATTCAAAAACTCAACTCTTGTTCTAATGTTTATAAATTTCCCTTTATGTTTATGAATTTGAAAAGACAAAAAAATTAGAATTAAAAATTTCTTAATGAGTTTTCTTCAACCACAGGAGAGAATGATGCAGTTCAGTGAATCAATGCAGAAACAAAGCAACAAAACACAACAATTTCAGACAAATCTAAAGGTTTCGATTTCCTTCAAACCAATGTTCGAACAAATATGAAATTGCTATCTCATTTTTCTCTCTAGAAGTATGAAATAGTTACTTGGTGAATGAGAGAGGAGAGATCTGGATTTGTGTAATTTAAACTACAGATCAGTTAAGAAAATAATCAGAAATTAGAAAGCGATTTATGGAGAAAATAATTAGACAAATCAAAAATTATATACGATTGATTTATATATGTAGAGAAAGAGAGTGTAGAGGGAGAGAGATGATGAATCGAACTCACAAAGAAATCGGATTCTAATGACCTTGCTGCCGTCGTTTGCTGCTGCTCAACGCTGTTGTCTGCCCTGCTCATAGTCGAGAGAGAGAGATGGGGATTTTTGGTTCAAAAGATTAGGGATTTGAGATTTGGAGATTTGTGGTTGAGGGGGGAAAAACGAGTGCGAATCAGATTTTGGGTTTTTTTTTTTTTTTTTTTGCGACGTCAAGTATAACTGTCACAAATGAAAATTTAAGGTAGCATTTGGTAACGTTTACGTTTTTGGTTTATGTTTACGAAAATTTTATAAATTGATTTTTATTTATTTTTAGAAAAACATAAATTATAAACGAGTTTGGTTTGAACAAAATGTTTAAAAAAATTTAAAAACATAAACTAAAAAACATGTTTGTCCAGGCCTAAAATATTTATATTTATTTTTTTATTATTCATGACAATGGGATAATATACATTATAATTGGAAAAAAAAAATTTGATTGGAAAAAAATTAATTGAAAAAAAAAAGTAATTGAAAAATAAAATTTTTTAGCCAAAATTGTAAATTTTTGTTTAAAAACCAACATAAACTCATTTTTTGAGTTTACAATTTTTCCTCAAATTTATAAACTGAGACAACCATTTATAAACCAAAAAAATTATCAAACAAGTTTTATGACAGTTTTGTAAATTTTTGTAAATATAAATTGAAAACTGAAAACGAAATGGTTACCAAACAGGCCCTAAACAAAGAATCCATGGCTTGTTTAGTAATCCTTTTATTTGTGACGGGGGTATTGTCGTCGCCAATAACCTGTATTTGTGACGGGGGAAGGTTGCCGTAGCCAAAAAATAACTCAATTTTTTGCCAAAAACCTTCGTGTCCATTTTGGTGCGCAATGAAAGCTAGGAAGAGAGAGAAACAAAAAATGAGAAAGAAATAAGAGATGGTCAGCGAAAGAAAGAGAGAGAGAGAGAGAAACAAAAAAAAAGAGATGAACGAGAGAGATATAGAGAGAGAGACATAAAAAAAGAGATGAGAGATGAGCAAAAGAGATAGAGAGATGAGAGAGATAGAGATGAGAGATGAGTGAGAGAGTTAGAGAAGAGAGATGAGTGAAAGAGAGAGATAAAAGAGATAAGCGAGAGACACAGAGAGAAAAAGACAGAGAGAGAGACCCATTTCATTTTTTGACTTTTTCCTCTTTCAACAACAATGGGCTCAGAGAAAGAGATGAGTGTGATTGAGAGAAATGAACGATTGAGAGAGAAGAGAGATAAGAGAGATAAAGAGAGAGAGAGAGAGAGATAGAGAGAAAAAAAAGAGAGAGAAACAAGATGAGCGAGAGATAAACAGAGAGAGAGAGAGATAGCAAAAAGAGATGAACAAGAGATATAAAGAGAGAGAGGGAGAGAGAAGAAAGATGAGCAAGAGAGATAGAGAGCGAAGAGAGATGGGAGAGCTAGAGAGAAGAGTGATAATTGAGAGAGACACAAAGAGAGAGAGAAAAAGAGAGAGAGAGAGATAGAGAGCGGAGAGAGATGAGAGAGCCAGAGAAAAGAGTGATGAGTGAGAGAGAGAATAGAGATGAGAGATAGAGAGAGAAAGAGAGATAGAGAGAGACAGGAAGATGAAAAATGGGTGAAACACTATAAAAATTTCAGTTTTTTGCGAAGGCAAAATGTCGTCACAAATATTTCTAATGTCGTCTCATCAAAACAGTCTCGCTTTTTCTTTTTCTTTTTCTTTTTTTTTTTTTTTTTTTTTTGCGACGACACCTATTACCATCGCAATAAACTCTCTTATTTGGGACTGTAGTTTATGCTGTCGTAAAAAACAGCTTTATTTGTGACAGTATAGGTTACCGTTGCAAAAAAATGCGCATTATTTGCGACGACAGTTGTTACCGTCGCAAAAAGGTTATTTTTTTTTGTGACAGGAAGGGGTGCCATAGCAAAAAATTACTTTTTGAGATGGTAAGTGATGTCATCGCAAATGCTTCCGTGTTATAAACCCCTTTTTTCTTGTAGTGAGATACGCATAGTAACATTCTCAAATATTTTTAAAATTATTTTTAACCCAAACAAATTAAACAATGACTTTTAACTTTTTACGAAAATATGTGTAAAAAAATAAAGAGGTGATATAATAACTTGTAACAAATAAGTCAATAAGCAATTTATTTAGGTAATTGCCAAACCATCTCTAAGTGCTCGTTTGTGAACTTGGCTATTTGAGTGCCTTTTTTACTAGGAAAAAGGTTGAGACCCCTTTTTTCCTTGACTCCCTTTTTCTTTGACCCCCACCATCCCAATGTATTGGGATTTGCCAACTTTTTGTTTTGTGTTTTTTTTTTTTCTTTCTTTCCTATCACTCACTGACATGTGTCTGTGGGGGTTGTGGGGGTTAAGGAAAAAAAAGATCTTTATCATTTCTGTTTTGACTATTTTACATAAAGAAAAAAAGTTGAGTGTTTGGAATTATCTGTGATTTTTTTTAGTTGAATATAAGGGTTTTTTTTTTTTTTTTTTTTTTTTTTTTTTTTTTTTTTTTTAACGGAGTTGAATATAAGGTTGTTAAAAAAAAAAAGGGGAGTTTTTTTTTTGATAAATCCCCTCTCTAAGAGTTTTATTCCAACCAACCCATATTCTTTTTTACTATTCCATTAGGTCCTATTTGAGGTTAGAAGACTAAAACACCCTCAATCTCTCATGCCCCCATTAATGTTGATTGTCATTATGTTTTGGTAGTTCCCATGACTATTCCTATTCCCCATATCTTTACTTCAAAAAAAATGTATTAACTACATACCACTATTTAATGTTGATATATATTACACACAAAAAATTAAACATGTTTCTTTATTGATTGTCATTTTGTTTTGGTAGTTCTTATACATCTAAATGTTGACTGTACATGATAACGTGAATGTTCACATTAGATGACATGAATGTGAATGTTCACATCAGATGACGTTGGTGATAAATCTGATGTTAAGGTTTACATCAGCATTGCATCAAATTACGCAACCACAAGCCTCAACTTTCATTTGAATATAAACATGACTGTACGTGATGACGTGAATGTCTACATTAGATGACGTGGATATGAATGTGAATGTTTACATCAGATGATGTTGTGATAAAGGTGATGTTAAGGTTCATATCAGCATTGTATCAAATTACACAACCACAAGCCTCAACTTTCATTTGAATATAAACATGACGTCTGAATGTTCACATTATATGACATTGTCATAAAGGTGATATAAAAGTTCATATTAGCATTGCATCAAATTACACAATCACAACCTTCAACTTTCATTTGAATATAAACATGATGTGAATATTCATAATGGGAAAAGTTAGGGATCATGAAAATTTTGTCATGAAAAATTTATGATCATTGGATTACCTTGATTAGTGTGTGGTGCTTTATTCTAAGTGTAATCCAAGGATTACAAAACTTTCATGATTATTTTCATGAAAAAATTTTCATGATACCTAGCATTGCTGATTCATAATAAAAAGGGGGCAGTTACATTATGGGTTGTCAATTACATGATGTTAATATTTAACGTTAATTGTCATTACCAATAGTAATCACAATCACAAAAAGGGGAAATATAATATATTGTTACTGCTTAAAAAAAAGAATGTTCACATGTTGTGAACGTTCACATCACTATATTAGATGAGAGAGAGTTTTTCGGAAAGGTATTGTGAACGTTCACATCAGATGAGAGAGAATTCTCAGGGCGTTGAAGCTATTAAAGAACTTTCCGGAAAAGTGTCCATTTAATAAGATTATCAAATTTTTTAATGAGTTTGATGAAAAGGAAACTTTTTTGGTTTAGGGTTTAGGGACATTAAATATCAATATTAAAGTTTGATGAAAATGGAGCTTTTTTGATTTAGGGTTTAGAGACATTAAATTTTGACATTAAATATAAAGACATAAGAGTCTAAGAAAATAGTGTAAATCAAGAAAAATGACTTTATGGAATAAAAGTATACATATATCGGACTAAGTGGGTTAAAAAATTCCTTCATGAACTTCTTGGGTTAGAACACTTCTAAATGAGATTTAAGAATATAAAAAAAAAAAGATTGCTTGATGTGTAAGATATAATATTTTATTTTATTAATTATTATAAATTATTATTATTATTATTATTATTATTATTATTATTATTATTATTATTTGACATGGATAGGCCCACAAAAGCTACAGCCCACAGTGAACAACCCCAAGCCCATCACTTGGAGCCCATTGAATAACCCGGCTGGCAAAGTCCAGAATAGCTGGAGGCCAACTGGGTATGAAGGGCCAATGACATTCGGCCATATGGCAGGTGAAGGACAGGCCACATCAGTAGACAAAGATCTGCAAAGTTATTGCCACAACACATCACCATTAATGCAGCCCATCACAGCATTTATTGTGACAACACCTCCCCGTCGGAACAGCAACCCCCTTACCTTGAACAAGGTGAGCTATAGCACAGGCTTTCGGCGGTAAAGGCAGGTGGGAAGAGACAGCGAAATGATGACCAAAGGATATAAGCCAACGTTGAGGACAAGAAGAAGGTTAAGTTATCTATCTCTCCTCTCTCTCTCTCTCTACATTCTCTACTTCCTCTGCTAATTTACTTGTCGGAGGCTTCATTGGGGGACTACCCCGTTCCCCGTTGAACTTATTTGCAGGTCATCCAGTGGGCTTCGCCGTTCGGACGTGGGCTTGAAGAGCTTGGATCGGTCCAGTCCATCCACTGGGAACGAACTGTATTATCAGTTGGCGCCGTCTGTGGGAAGTTAGTATATCCGTGCGCCGGTTGTGTTCATTGTCGCCGGAGACCCAATCCCAGTAACCTTTTCCTCTCACCCATCAAAGTGTATGGTCACGACTAGATCCATGGCTTCTCACCATAATGCTGCCGATCATCAAATCGACCCTCATAATCCAAACAACCCACCTCAGTACTTCATCGAGCTTAACAACAGCATTAACCGTATGGCCGAGCAAAATCAGGCCTTGATAAATACCTTACTCCAAAGGAACCTTCCCATCCATCCTCCACCACCTCCAGATATTCTACCCAACCAAGAACGAGCCCCGGGCGATACTGTCCCACAACCCTATCCACCTAACCCGGAAGGTTTGCAACCTCCTCCCCCACACATAAATCCGCCACCTCCACCCCCACATCCATCGATCATAGCACCGGCCCCTGAAGAGGAAGCCAGCAACGTCCAGCACCTGTTTCCCTTCAAGGATGACAACGTTCCCCTCTAGGACGCTGAACTCCGAGCCATGAAGTTACAACTCCAAGGGGTTATGCAGAACATCCAGCATAAACCCTTCACTACGGCGAACTCACCGTTTGTTGCCTCTACCCGGGACAAACCCCTGCCCGCCAAGTTCAAAATGCCCACCATCGACTCCTTTGACGGAACGACAGACACGGTCGACTATTTGGAGACCTACCGAACCCTCATGATCCTCCACGCCTTCCCTGACGAGATCATGTGCCGAGCTTTTCCCGTGACACTGAAGGGGTTAGCTTGACTGTGGTTCAGCCAGTTACCGGCAGACTCCGTCTCTACTTTTTAGCATCTCAGTGACTCTTTCCTGAGCCATTTTATTGGAGCCCAGCGCTAACGACGCCCGGCCACCCAACTTCTCAACATTCGTCAGACTGAGGGGGAGTCTCTATGCAGTTATGTCACCCGCTTCAATACTGAAGCCCTGCAAGTGGCAGAAAACGATGACAAAGTCATCCTCACGGCTTTCATGGCCGGCCTATGGTCATCCGACTTCCACTTCTCCCTCTCCAAAAACCCCCCGACTTCATGGCAGCCTTACTCTCCAAAGCCCAGAAATATATGAATGCCGAAGCTTCACTAGCCGCTTGGTAGGATCCAATAACCAAGCACCCGGTCCCCAGAGAGAAAAGAAAAGACCCAGAACCCAGAAACGCCCAGTATAATGCCCAAACACCCCACTAGAACGACCGACCTTCTCGGGCTAACCGGTCGGCACCCTCCCGACCGCCCGGTCGGTTCGAGCGGTACACACCCCTCAATTCTCCCATGGAACACGTACTTAATCAGATCCAATGGACTACCCCCTCAAGTGGCCCCTGTCTTCACGGACTCCTTCCACTTGGAAAGACCAGTCCAAATATTGCCGTTTCCACCAGGACCATGGCCATAACACTGATGACTGTATCAACCTCAAGGATCAGGTGGAGACCCTAATACGTCAGGGGCGCCTCAACCGGTTCACAGACACCCGACCCCAGCAGAGGCAAAGGACCGAGCCCCGCAGAGACAACCGTCGGCACACCCTACCCCGGCAGCCGGCCGAACCTAACCAATGCCATGATCGGCCTCCACAACAACCCCGGCCACAAGGTAACCCACCCCTCATGTTGGTGAAATTAGAGTTATTTCAGGTGGACTTGCTTGCGGAGGACCATCCCGCTCGGCTCAGAGGGCAGAACTTAGAAAAATACGGCAGGGCTCAGACAAGGCAATCGCCACAGTAGACCGACCCTCCAAACATCCCAAACAGTGGACAGAGCCCATCACCTTTACGGACGCCGACTGTACAGGCATCCGCTACCCACATGATGACCCCCTTGTCATTTCGGCCATCCTCTCCAACTACAAGGTCAGACGAGTTCCCATCGACAACAGCAGCTCATCAGACATCACCTTCCTCAACTGCTTCCGCTAGCTCAAGATTGGGGAAGAAAGCTTGTCCCCACTCCAAACCCCCCTGGTCGGTTTCACTGGCGACCGTGTGACCTCCATTGGTTCCATTGACCTCCCTATCACAATCGGCGAATACCCACGGCAGGCCACGAAGTTGCTCACCTTCCTTGTGGTCGATTGTCCATCTGCCTACAACATCATCCTTGGCTGCACTGCCCTAAATGCCTTTCAAGCCATCACATCCATCTACCATCTTGCCCTCAAGTTTCCCACCGATCTCGGGGTCGGAACAGTTAGAGGAGAGCAGACCGTGGCCGGGGAGTGTTATGTGGCCTCACTTAAAGAAGTCAAGTTGAAGGAGGCAACGATCATCGAAGAACTTGACGTCTGGGATGAGGACGAGTTGGTCAGAGGAGAACTTGTGGAGGAGCTCGTTGAGGTCCTTATTGACCCCACCAACCCACTAAAAACTGCCAAGATTGGCAGCCAACTATCCCCCCAAGCAAAAGCCGACCTTACTGCCCTTCTAACCAAGCACAATGATGTATTTGCCTGGAGCCATTTAGACATGCCAGGCATTGACCCCTCTTTCATAATTCACCGCCTCAGCATCGAACCCCATTTCCGACCTTACCGCCAGAAGCAGCGCATCTTCCATCCGGAGCGCAATACTCTTATAGCTGCAGAGGTTGACAAGCTCCTTGAGGCCCAATTCATCCACAATGTAGACTATCCTAAGTGGCTGTCAAATGTGGTTCTAGTCCGCAAGAACAATGGCAAATGGCGACTCTGCATCGATTATTCTGACCTGAACCGAGCCTGCCCCAAAGACAGCTATCCTCTTCCCCGCATAGATCTGTTGGTTGATGCCATGGCCGGTCATCAGATGCTCAGCTTCATGGATGCCTTCTCTAGGTACAACCAAATCCTGATGCACTCATCCGATCGGGAACACACATCCTTCATTACCGACCAAGGTACCTACCACTACTGTGTAATGCCGTTCGGACTGAAGGATGCTGGGGCCACCTACCAATAGTTAGTCAATGCTGTTTTCAATCATCAGATCGGTCGGAACATGGAAGTGTACGTGGACGACATGCTGGTCAAGAGCAAACTCTCCACTGACCATTTGACCGACCTACGAGAGACCTTTGCCACCCTTCGCAAGTATCAGATGAAGCTCAACCCCGAGAAGTGCACCTTCAGCGTAGGATCTGGAAAGTTTTTGGGTTTTATGGTCAGTCAGCGCGGCATTGAGGCCAACCCTGAGAAGATCAAGGCCTTAATTGAGATGCAGTCACCCAAAATTGTTAAAGAAGTTCAAAGACTCACTGGCAGAGTGGCGGTCCTCAACCGTTTCATTTCCAGCACAACAGATAAGTGCCTTTCATTCTTCAAAGTTCTTTGGCAGACTTTTGAATGGACAACTGAATCCGAAGAGGCTTTTCAGCAGTTAAAGCAATGCATGCCCCTCTTCCTCTATTTAACAGTATCAAACACCACCGTCAATGCATCTCTTATCAAGGAAGACGACTCAGTCCAACGGCTGGTCTACTACATCAGTCGGGCTCTCAGGGGAGCGGAGCAGAACTACCCATAGTTAGAAAAATTGTCCCTAGCCTTGGTCACCTCCTCTAGACGACTCCGTCCTTATTTCCAAGCCCATTCCATAGTGGTCGTCACCGACCAACCCCTGAAGAAGGTCATGCAAAGAACCGTAACTTTTCGAGACTTATGCAAGGGTCTGGAACTCACCATTTTGACATCTCTACGCCTCGAACAAATTATCAAGGGTAGGCCGTGAGTCGACTTCAACGAGTTCACTCATTCTACCGCCAGCATTACTCCTTTACCCCTGCCAACCCTTGCCGAGCCAAATGACCCTCACTCTTGGACTCTCAATGTTGACGAATCATCCCATAAGGAAGGTAGTGGGGCTGGTCTCATCCTTACCACCCCTGAGGGCGGCTATTTCAAGTGCGCTCTCCGTCTCTTGTTTAATGCCAGCAACAATGAGGCCGAATATGAAGCATTGATAGCAGGACTCTGCCTGGCCAAGGACATTGGTGTTAGCCACATCCGAGTGTTCAGTGACTCCTAGCTCATCGTCGGTCAGATTACGGGAGAATTCGATACCAAGGATGACACAATGCGGGCTTATAGGGACATAGCGCTCCCCCTTGTTCGCCTCTTCAATACTTTCCAGATCAAGCACATACCTCGGGCGGAAAATTCCAAAGCAGATGAGATGGCTCAGTTGGCCTCTGTAGACCAGTCCGACCTCAGCCACGGAGTCCACCTCGAATACCTAACTCATCCGGCCATCTCACCCGACCTGCATGAAGTGCAGTTCCTCCAAAATGAACCCATCCCTTGGGCATCCGACATCATCCTATTTTTGACAACAGAGGAACTCCCAGATGACCAACAACAGGCCGCCAAAGTCAGGGCCCGGTTGTCCAATTACATCCTTGACAGTGGCATCTTGTACAAACTTGGTTTTTCACGACCATATCTGCGATGTCTCAACTCAACCCAAGCAACCTATGTAATGCAGGAAATTCATGAGGGAATTTGTGGCAACCACTCGGGCGGCAGGTCTCTAGCCCACAAAATACTCCGTACTGGTTATTTTTGGCCAACTCTTAATCAAGATGCGACTAATTTCGTCCTCAAATGCGATAAGTGTCAGCGTTTTGCCAACATCCCCCATGCCCTACCTACAGAGTTGATCACACTTTGCAGCCCCTATCCGTTCGCCAAATGGGGGATCGACCTGGTCGGTTCACTTCCCACCGGCCGAGGCCAGACCAAGTTTGCAATCGTCGCCATTGACTGCTTCACCAAGTGGGTAGAGGCCGAACCCCTAGCCACCATTACTGAGCGGAACACAACCAAGTTCATCGATCGTTTGCAGGTTTGGCATCCCTCAGGCCATCATATCAGACAACGGCAAACAATTTGACAACGCCAAGTACAGAAAGTTCTGTGCAAACCTCTAGATTCAACCATGTTTCTCTTATCCTGGTCATCCCCAAGCCAATGGCCAAGTTGAGGTCACCAATCATTCTCTTCTGAAGATCATCAAGGCTAAGCTGGAAGCTGCTAAGGGACTCTGGGCTGAGAAACTACCGAATGTACTTTGGGCCTACCGAACTACAGCTCGGACTCCCACCGAGGCAACCCCTTTCTGCCTAACATACGGCACTGAGGCGGTTATTTCGGTGGAAGTCGGTCTGCCAACCCCCAGGGTTTTACATTCGGATCCAGCGCTCACTGAAGGGCTCCGTCGGGCAGATTTGGACCTAATTGAAGAACTCAGAGAGACCACTGCTGTCAGATTGGCCTCATACCAACAGAAAATGAGAACACACTACAACCGCAAAGTCCAACTACGGGAATTCGCTGTAGGAGATCTTGTCTTAAGAAAGGCCACTCTTGCCACCAAAAATCCGACCGAGGAAAAACTAGCAGCGAAATGGGAGGGACCCTACATTGTGAGGGTCGAGACCTTCCCCACCCATGGAATGCTGAACACTTGAAACGCTACTTTCAATAGGCTCTTGCTTTTGTATTGCTCAATTGTTGTACTTTCTTTTTGACGCATAATGTAAATTTTGATCGTTGGAGTACACTTTCCATGACAACAATTTTATCTCCCAGCTACCCCCGTCGTCTCAATAACATTTTTTATTTGCAGCACTTACTCAAAGCCTCGTCCAGACTGAGCACTCAAAGCCTTAGCCAGACTGAGCACTCAACGCCTCAGCCAGACTGAGCATCTAAAAGCCTCAGCCAGACTGAGCACTCAAAGCCTCAGCCAAACTGAGCATCAAAAAGCCTCAGCCAGACTAAGCACTCAAAGCCTCACCAGATCGAAAGATCTAAAAGCCTCACCAGATCGAAAGACTCAAAGCCTCACCAACCGAAAGATTAAAAGCCTCAGCCAGACTGAGCACTCAAAGCCTCGTTCAGACCGAGCATCAAAAAGCCTCAGCCAGACTGAGCACTCAAAGCCTCGTCTAGACCGAGCACTCAAAGCCTCAGCCAGACTGAGCATCTAAAAGCGTCAGCCAGATTGAGCGCTCAAAGCCTCAGCCATACTAAACATCACAAGTTCCAACCAAGCTGAGTGCCACCACTGCAGGTCCAGAATGAGTTACTTGCAACATTAATTCCCAATCCAAACTGAGATAATTCCATCATCAGTGAAACTTCATAATTACGGCATTAATAGGACACTCAGTCACAGTTTGACACTTAATCACAATTCCAGGCCAAAGTTTTACTGTACTTTTTACTTAGTCACATTCCAATAACCAATTCCAATAACCAGATTATTTTTTCTTCCATCAGGCATGCCTCTAATAAACCACCCTCATCCACTCTGCATTGAGTTTTCATTACAAGTTTAACTCCACCCTGCCTTGAGTTTTCATCACAAGTTTAACTCCACCCTGCATTGAGTTTTCATTACAAGTCTAACTTCACTCTGCATTGAGTTTTTATTACAAACTTAACTTCACTTTGCACCAATTTTTACTACAAGTTCAAGTCCACTTTCCATTGAAGAGTTCTCCACTTTAACCCTGCATGAAATTTTTATTACAAGTTCAAATTCACTCTGTATTGAAGAGTTCTTAACCTTGCTCCGCCCCAAGTTTTACTACAAGCTCAAGCTCAACCTGCATTGAGAAGTCCTTAAATCTAGTTTTTCTTACAAAGAACCAGTTGTACACAAGCCATTATTCTCATTCATCTCAGTTACACAAGAACAGACAATCAAAGGAAAACATAGCCGCAGTTTTATTCATTCAGAAATTTGTACATGAGTCCATTACATTCAGAAATTTGTACATGAGTCCATTACAGCAGTTCAAAAAAAAAAAAACAAAACAAAAACAATTTTCTTCTTCTTCAGACTACTCCTCTTCACTGGACAAAAGGTCTTCCTCCCCGATCCCCTCATCCAGGGGGGTCTGAGCCATATCGTCTTCACCGATTATTACACTACTCAGGTCTAAGTCTGGAAACAGCTCTTCCGCTCTACGCTTGAACATCTTCTAGCCACTGTCCCAGTACTCAGCCATTTCGTGTTTGTAGAAGTCTGACTGTTGGAAGCTCTCAATGACTTCTGCTTCAGACCTTTCTCCAGCAGTCATCCTCGATGAGCTCGCCCCCCCAAACTCCTCTCTCGCCAAGCTATTACGCATCACGATCGATCGCCATCCGAAACTCGGGGACCCTTGAATCGATCAAGCTGCAACTGGACAGATCGGGTAGGCTGCTCTTTGAGGTCGCCGCCCTTTCTTTGTCCAGCTCTTTCTGCAAGGTCGCCCTCTCAGCGGCCGCCTTTGCCCTACCTTCTTCCATCTCCTTCTGCAAGGCCTCCCTTTTAGCAGCCCCCCTGGCTCTCTTCGCCTCCAACTCCTTCTGGAGGATCTCCCTTTCAGCGGTCACCTTGGCTCTCTCCGCTTCCAACTCCTTATGAAGCTTCTCCTTCTCCTCCACTACCTTCGTCTGCTCGCTCTCCAGCTCCTTTTGCAGAGCATCAACCCTAACATCTGCCTCATCTTTTTGCCTGACGAGCTCTTCATTATTGCTCATGGCCTCCTCATGTTGCTCGACTGCAACGGCGCAAGCTCTTTGGGCCTTCTCCAACTTCCTCTGCTCGCCAGTAAGTTGGAACTCGAGCGACACAACCTGGCGGCGTGTGTTCTCCAGCTCCACCTTGACCACTTGCAGATTAGTGTAGGCAGTTTCCCAACTTGCACTCTCCTTCTTCAATTTTGCAAGCTGGGCCTTGGCCTCATCTACTTTGAGCTTGGCGGCCACGCCTTCCTCAGGAGGGCCCTTGCTAAGGTAGTCACCTCCATTTGAGCAAAGCATAACCCCCTCAGCAGGTCAGCCTCGCTGAATCTAGATGCCGAGCACAGAGCTGCCTCCTCTACAATCTTCACCAAGCGGTCTGCTCCTGCCCTGGCTGGGCCTTCTTCTTCCTCCAACCGTCCAGCCACCGCACGAGCATGATAAATGGCTGTGTTCAAACTAATTCCCTCTTCCTGGGGTGCATGACCCCCCTGGGGTTGTTCCTCCCCCCTTGGTCCAGGGACGCTCCTCCCTACCCCTGCGCCGATCGCCGCCACCACTGGCATAACTTCCCTGACCTCTGAGGCTAGGTCCACCACCTCTGAGATGATCACCTTTTCTGGGGTCTCCTCCACCTCCCCACCCTCTACTTGCTTGGCCAGACTGGCCTCATCTACCCTCACTTCCTTTCTCCTTTTCTGGGCAGGTTCTCCTTCACTTCTCCTCACCCTCTTCTTCTTCTTTACCACCCCCAATGCCTCCATCTCCTTCAAAGACCTCTCCTTCAAAGGGTCTTTTGGGAGCGGTCGTGGCACAAACTCGCCTAAGTTTTTCTCTCCCAAGGGTTTGGGGCGAGGGCGAATTCTCTCCCTTGCCACTGGTTGTGGTGGTCGGTCGGCTTGGGACTCTTTGAATTTTTGGGACTTGGCAAGGATGGCCTGATCCTCTGCCTCTTGAGCTTTTCTCCTTGCTTCCAACTTCGCTCGATCGAGGTCCCTACCGATCGGCTGTGGACCCAACCCTACCTCAAACAGTGCGGACGGCTGAACAAGCTCGTCCCACTTGGCTTTTTCCCTCTCCCTCCACTACTTTACTTTTTTCACCTTCTCCTCTGCTTCTGCCCTCAATTTTGGCTCCATCGACCTGATGGGCACCTTCCAAATGGTGCGTAATCCGACCCCCCCACTGGCGTCCACGTAGAACCATCGTGGTCTCCACCTCTTGATCGACGAGGGCAGCCCCGCCACGAGCCCTTTTGCCTGCTGCGGCCTGGAGAGTCACCCAAGTCTCCTGCTGCCCTGAGGCCTTGTAGCACGCAAAAAACTCGTCTACCGTCATGGCCTGCCCTTTATTCACCTTCGGCCACGCACTAGCACAGGCCAGCAAGATCTTCCATGCATTGGGCATTAACTGGCTCGGTGCTACCTCCAGACAGTTGAGTACATCCACCACCACTTGCTGCAGTGGCAACCTCAACCCCCCCCCTTCAGAGCTTCTTCGTACAGGGAAAACTACCCTGGCCTGGCATCAGATGGCCTCTCCGTCGATGTTGGCAGCAATAACTCTACTTTAGCCGGAATCTGGTATTTTTCGCGGATAGCCTCCAACTCCGCCGCAGTAATCATAGATTTGTCAGCATTCGTGTGCCAATGATCTGGCTCCACTTGGCTTATTGGCCTGGGAACCGCTATCATAGTGGACGCTTGGGATCGCACTACTGGTTCCCCTACCGCCACCACCCGCGTCTCCGTCCTGTACCGTGCTGCCAACTCCTCTGCATCGTCTTCCCCAAGTGGATCCACCCTCACATTCCCAGCTTCTTCTTGGGCCACGTCTATGGTGTGTTTGCGTATTGCTTCTGATGCAGGTGCAAGAAAGTTACAAAAGTGTTGTAGAGGGGTATCGTGAGCAACGAAGGAACTAATACTTTGGATGTTTTGAGTTTTTGTAAACAAGTAAGTGAATCGAATGATGCCAAAAGCCCACGGTTTTCCCGTGTTCTAAGGATCCCAATTAATTTTTGCCAGTTTGAAAACTTTTCAAATCATCCGCCAAAACTGCCTTTTCAACACCCATAATGACCTATCGTTTCATTTCTGCCCCAACGCCTAACCTCCCCCACAAGATGTTGCCACCTGTACGACCACGATGCACTGTCTCCTCTCCTTACCCTGTCCTTTCCACTTCAAATCATCACGTGACACGCCGCCTCTCGAGCCCTGGCCCCCTCCACTCGGCTCCCTCGCGGTCGGCCCTCTCCGTGGTCGACCCCTCCACTCGGCTCCTTCGCGGTCGGCCCTTCTCATGGTCGGCCCCTCCATTCGGCTCCCTCGCGGTCCGCCCTCCCCATGGTCGGCCCCTCCACTCGGCTCCCTCGCGGTCGGCCCTTCTCATGATCGGCCCCTCCACTCGGCTCCCTCGCGGTCGGCCCTTCTCATGATCAGCCCCTCCACTCGGCTCCCTCGCGGTCGGCACTCCTCATGGTCAGCCCCTTCCGCTCGGTCACCCTCCCACTCGACTACCCCCGACGGCCGAACTCATCTTCCTTATCACTATTCCCTTCGTTGGACTAAAGCTGCACTCGGGAATGGGGGATTACTGACATGGATAGACCCACAAAGGCTACAGCCCACAGTGAACAACCCCAAGCCTATCACTTGGAGCCCATTGAATAACCCGGCTGGCAAAGTCCAGAATAGCTGGAGGCCAACTGGGTATGAAGGGCCAATGACATTCGGCCATATGGTAGGTGAATGACAGGCCACATCAACAGACAAAGATTTACAAAGTTATTGCCACAACACATCACCATTAATGCAGCCTATCACAGCATTTATTGCGACAACACCTCCCCATCGGAACAACAATCCCCTTACCCTGAACAAGGTGAGCTACAGCACAGGCTTTCGGCGGTAAAGGCAGCTGGGAAGAGACAGCGAAATGATGACCAAAGGATATAAGCCAACGTTGAGGACAAAAAGAAGGTTAAGTTATCTTTCTCTCCTCTCTCTCTCTACATTCTATACTTCCTCTGCTAATTTACTCGTCGGAGGGTTCACTGGGGGACTACCCCGTTCCCCGTTGAACTTATTTGTAGGTCATCCAGTGGGCTTCGCCGTTCGGACGTGGGCTTGAGGAGCTTGGATCGGTCCAGTCCATCCACCGGGAACGAACTGTATTGTCATTATTTATCTTTATTAACTATTTTAATCAAATCCCAACTAGCCAAACTACACCGAAATCTCGTAGAAACGCGTCCGTGTTAGCATTTATCATGGACGAAATCCATGTTAAATTATTAAACAGTTAGGTCAGTCAACGCCGATGATTTGTGCAGCAACACCGAAGTCTTGGATGAAAAGTTATATACTCGGTTTGGAAAATGAGAACAAATTAACTTTACGTCTTGGTTTATAAATTTGGATTTGTCTAAACGATCTCATTGTGCTAAAAACCATGGCTTCAATGAAGATTTTGATACTTTTTTTTGAGTCTCTGTTGATTGTTATGCTTCTGCTAGCATTTCAAGTGGCTTCAAGAGAATTTGTTGGAATTTCTCGTCCTCGTAAGTTTTCTTCCTTATCAAGTTATAATTGTTTTAGAACTTCTTATTGATATTAGTCTCTTGTGTTTTCATGAATAAATTTACAATGATAAATAAGAAAAAACTCTAAACCCATCTCGAGTCAAAAAATTTGTTTAGGGAGGGAAGATTAAAATTATTGGTAACAAATAATATTTTATAATTTCAATAAAGGCAATTACAAAAATGAGAGGAAAATGAGCAATTTTGAGAGATTCCAAGTCTTTAATATTTTTAAGATTATATCATTTGTGTTAAAAGTTTTAAAAAGTTTACCCTAATTTGCTAATTTTTTCTCCATAGATATGCTGTGGCAATTACTTTTTGGGTCGCCTGTCAATATATTACTCTTGATATGGGAAAAAAATTTCAATTAGTTTTTAAATAGCATAGATATGAAAAACCAATTTTAATTATGGTATATTTAAATATAAAAAGATAAAAATAAAAACAAGAAGTTGGATTTATTTGATTAACATGAGTTAATTTGGTTGAAACAGACGAAACAGCAGCAGATGCTCCATGGGGTCACAATTACATGAACAGCCATTATCATGCTCCTCAGAAACCATGATGATTATTATTATCATTCAAACAAATTTCACATCTACTACTTCAATTCTGGCTGAAAATTAGCTGCATTATTACTAGATTCTTGCATACATAATAATTGATGTAAACTTTGCAATCTTCCATAAAAGAACTTTGATTGGGATGTATTTATGTGAAACATCAGTAGATAATAAATTAAATTCAATATATTTGTTTCCCTTGTTATTTGTTAACAATTTAAAAATAATAATAAAAAATGATTGGACCGTCCAACCTGCTTGGTATATTTTGATGATCAATTTTGTTTATATTTTAAGTTCAGGTGTATAAATTATTCATTAAAAAAATTAAATTGACCTAGTAATTTTAACCATATAATTCATCTTATTGTTAAAATTTACTATTTTTCTTGGGCCATAAATAATATTTTTATTTCATAGTATGTGAGAAAAATGGTATTCCTGGATTTGTTATTATCAAAATGATATGAATCACTTGAGTTGCCCTAAGAAGTTTTGAAGTGTGTGTTTTTTTTTTTTTTTTTTTTTTTCTCTAGAAAAGAGGATGTGAGAACTAGAACATCCAATTTGAGCTTGTAAGGCTCATCCACGATACCTTCAGGCTCATCTTGTAAGTTGTGTGTATTGATTATTTATGAAAAAAATTAAAGGGTAAATTACATTTTAACCCTCTGTGGTTTGTCCAAAAAATACGGAACCCCCTTATAGTTTCATTTGTAACACTTAAACTCGTAGACTTAATATCAAACTGTAATTTTAGACAAACGCAACAGAAGTAATAAAAAGTCATAAATGCCCCTGTATATATTACACTCAATCATTTCATTTGTATTATTTCATATCCCCTCTCCTCTCTCTCTCTTTATATATGTGTGTGTGTGTATATATCTTCTCTCTCACCGTGGCCACCATCATCACCACCACCTTTCAACACCAAACTCACCTCCTCCACCCATTTTCACAACCAAGTTCCATCACCACTACCATCAAGCTCCAAGATTACCATCACCGTGAGCTCTATGTCTCCGCTGAACTGTCACGATCACCATCGCCTAGCTCCGTCAAAACCAAGAACCACCCTTTACAAAGTGCTATGAAGTAGCAAAAGATGGTGGATGATGAAAGAAAGTTTTCGGACAATTTTCAACATGTCAAAACCACTGATTTTAGGATGAATTGAGAAAACGAGATGGCGTAGGATGAAGCTTAAAGCAAGGTGAAGAGATTGGTGAAAGAACGGGATAAATTTGTTAAGAATTAAGAAAATTATGGAGTCCGAAAGATGGACCAAAGAAATGTCGAAAACGGGAAGAAAAAAAAAAACTTATTTTTGGTCATCTTTCAAAGCTTTGACAGAATGCAAAAAGAACGGAACGAGGCATGTGAGGAGTGATACGAAAACTAGGCCGCGAGGTGAATCCAATGAAGCAAAAATGAGGCAAAATAGAGTTACGAGAAAAGAGATACAATGGCTTGAAGTGGTGCATTTAAATCTGAAAATCTGATCTTTTTTAATATTACTTTCTTGTTTTACTTTCAAAAACACTTTTCAAAAAATTTTACTTTCTTATTTTCCGTATTTTTCTTGTTTTTACTAATTTTTTTAAATATTTTAAGCAAATTTTTTTTTTTACTTTTTAGACATATCTAACATAAATATACTTAAAAAGTAAAAAAATTGTAAAAAAACTTTTAAAAATTCACTAAATAACAAAAATATAAAAAAATACAAAAATTCAGTACATTTTTTTATATTTTTATGTATTTATTAAATTTTAAAATATTTTTTCAATTTTTTTTTACTTTTTAGATAAATCTAAGTAAGGTGCATCTAAAAAAATAAAAAAAATGTTTAAAATTTTAAAAATATTTACTAAAAATAAAAAAAATACAAAAATTATAAAACTTAATTTTCAAAAAATTTAATTTAAAAAATTCAAATCAAACACACTGAATGTAACACTACAAGAAAAAGCACAAATGGCGACCAAAAAATAAAATTTCGTCGCTGAAAGTGCATGAAATGGCGACTAAATTGGAATTTGTCGCCGAAAAGCAGGTTTTTAGCGACTAAAAGAGTTTAGTCGCCAACAAATAGTTTTAGCGACTAAAAACGAAGTTTTGTCGCCTAATATAGGTTTTTAGCGACTAAAGTTTGTTTAGTAGCCAAAAGTCACAGTTTTTAGCGACTAAAATAATTTAGTAGCCAAAAGGTATGGTTTTGGCGACTAAATACAGGTTTAGTCGCTGATTATAGCAGTTTTGCCGACTAAAAACAATTTAGTCGCTGAAAGTGGGGGTTTTGCCGACCAAAATCCAATTTAGTCGCCCAAAGTAGGGGTTTTGGCGACGAAATTTCTGTTTAGTCGCCAAAAGTGCTGATTTTTAATTTAGAACTTGTTTTTTTAGCGACAAATAAATAATTAGTAGCCCAAAATAATACAATTAGTGACTAAAATTTGGTTTTAGTCGCCAAAAGTTGCCTAATTTTTTTTTAGTAAATAATTTAGTTTTGACATAAATTATATTGAATTAAAAAATTATATTTATAAATATTATTTTGTATTAATTGCGGTTAACATACTATATAAATAATATATATTGCATATAATATCATGTGATGATGTGCTGGCATAGTGGATGGAGTGTTGTGCAAAAGGTTTGGCGCATGGAAGTGGGAGGTCACATGTTCGAAACCTGTTGAGAGCAGCGGAGGCCAAAAAATTTTTTTTCCTGAAAATACTTTCAGCGACTAAAGTGAATGGTCGCCAAAGGTATAAATAATAAAATAAAAATAAAGTATTGGCGACTAACAGTTTAGTCGGCAAAGGTATAATTTCCAAAAAGAAATTGACTATTGGCGACAAAATATTTAGTCGTTGAAGACATATATATTGGCGACTAACAGTGTTTTAGTCGCCAAAGGCATTCGCGACCATGAATTGGCGACAAGACGGGCGACTAAAATTTTTAGTCGGGAAAAGTGAAATTTTGACATTTGGCGACTAAAATAGGACCTTTGGCGACTAAAAATTTAGTCGCCAAAGGTGTTTTTTTTGTAGTGTAACTCAAAAATATAAAAAGATAAACCCACCCCAAATAAGCTCTTAGTATAATATTAATAAAAATATTTAGGTCCTAACATTTTTGAGAGAGAATATTGTTTTATAATGGTACTAGCTGTCGATTAATTGTGACCATTTATTTTGTGTTATAATGGTATCTAGCTGTCGATTAATTGAAGCCATTGATTTGTAGGGAAAGGAAGAAATGAAAAATTTAGCCACAATTCTTCCTGGGACCTTTGTTTGATAAAAACAGACTGTTCAATTTATTTCTAACAGAAGGCGTGTAATTGAGTAAAAAGAAATATATTTTTTTATTTTTTTGAATAATATTATCAAAATAATATGTTACTGTAAATAAAAATAATATATTATTGTCAAATAAAATAATATATTATTATTTACATCAATTTTGATGGTAATAATTTTTTTTAAAGAATTTTATAATCAACATCGATTTTATTTGATAGATCTTAACGAGAGAATTTTAAAAATACTAATTTTATTAAAAATCGATATTTATATAAAAAGTTATATTATTTTAAAATTTAATATTTTGGTAATAGTGGTATTATATGTTGAACTTTAAAAAAAAAAAATTTGTGATTGTCCTTAGTACATTAAAGTTTTATAGGCAAATTGTAGTGATAGTCTTTGTAATTTACTTTTTTTCATTTTAGTCCCTATTATTTTAGTTCGATTTTTCCTTTTAATTTTACGGATTATGTCATATGATATTTCAATTTAGTTCATATAGTTTACATGATGTGTCAATTTAGTCCCTGTTGTTTTGACTTGCCTATAAACTATAGAGATCAAATTGAAATATCATTTAATTTTCCGTCCATCAAACTTAACCGTCGTTATTTATTTGACTAATATGACACAATTCGTAAAATTAAGAGATAAAATTGATCAAATTAAAACAACGAAGTTCAAAATGAAAAAATAGATAGACTATAGGGATCATTTGCAATGATATACCTAAGTTTTGTTATGAGCGGGCTTTGACCAAATCCCCAAAAAATAATGAAAATTGTGCATCTCTTTGATTTTAAAAACATATTACTATTTTTTTTAAATATACTGAAATGATAAAAAGAAAAAAAATTAGTGAAACATCTTTTTCCAACTTTTGGTAGTAAGAAAAGTCTAATATGTTTTTTCTATAAACTAAATCTCTTGATGAAATTTCTTTGTGATCATACCAAATAAATTTTAAAATTTCTCTATGATCATTTCAGAAAAATTTCTCTCTAAAAATTGAAATTTCTTTGTATTAGGACAAAATTTCTCTACGTCAAATTTTCTCTTTAAAAATATTGAGAGACTCCAACTATTATAAAAATATTATATATCTTTTATTTTATAAAACCTTAATATCAATTTTTTTTAATCGCATTTAAAAAATTTATATATAAATAATAAATAATTTATATATTTTACATTTTCTTTGCCAATCCACCACAACCAGTGTACTATTACCCTAGTAGTTAGACTACCACCGCCATCTCATTGATGCCACTCTGTTGACAGGGGTGTAAATTTGGCCCGACCGGCTTAGGTCGGGCCTCACGGGCTCCCGCCAAAATTCGGGTCGGGTCGAACTAGCCCACGAGCTAAAAAATTAGACCAAGGCCTAGGGATATTTGGGCTTTGGGCGGGCCAATGAACTTGGACCTCACATCGGGCTTGGGCGGGTAGAGCCTTAAGTGGGCCGATGGGCGGGGCTTCAAAATGATGCCCCAAGCCTAGGCCCAAATGAGCCTAAATAGGTCGCAGGCCATTTTTATACTCCTATCTGTTGGCATTATCATCATCATTGTTACGATTACCATAATCATTGCCTATTCATATAATTATTCAGCATTGTCACTATTATCACTACCTTTACCCTCTCTATCACTAGGTGACATTAGGTGATGGTGGTGCGGGCTACAACGGTGATGGTGGTGAGTCGGTGGTGGTACCTGTGATTATGTGGATAAGATTTAAGTTTAAAAAATATTTTTTTTTTAAAAAAAATAAAAAATATTTTCAATTTAAATAAATTGATTTTTGATTGATCACAATGAATTTTTTCTTTTGACCTTGATTATCACTATTACCAAACGTAAAAAATAAAAATAATATTTTTTGAAAAATACTACAACTTGCACTTATACATTATAAAAAAAAAAAAAAGGATTTTTTGTGATAAAAATTATATTTTTTTGTGATGAAAGTTATGCATGGTGAAATTATAATGTACATCTAAAAATTATGTATAACTAAAGTTATACATTTTGTGAAAAATAAAAAGTTATATCTTTTTTGAAGAAAAAAATTAAAGGCTCCATTTGGTTTAGTTTTTGAAAAGAGTTTTGAATTGTATTTTGAAAGACAAGTTGTTAAAAAGAGTTTTGAAAATTGAAAATTTGTTTTGTTATGAGTTTTGAAAATAATTTTGGGATGATTTGTAACCTTTTTTTTGTAACTGAATAGATAAGTGTGAGAAAAATTGATTGATAGAGAAGAGAGAAAAATGATTGATTGATTATTAATTAAAAAAAAAGAAAAGAAAATAAGAGAGGAGAGGAGAGAGAAAAAAATAATTTTGAAATTTTGCTAAATACATTTTTAATTTTTTTGATCCAAATATTAATTTAAAAACTAAACCAAATGTTGTCATATTTTTTATGAAAACAATTATATATTTTGTAATAAAGTTATATTTATTTATTTTTTTTTTTTGCATAAGCTGATATGCACCTTAAAAGTGACATTACAAAAATTTCAAGTTTTTGCGATGGTAAAATGTCGTCGCTAATACTCCTAATGCCAGTCTCAAAAAAATTTTAGCGACGACAAATGACTTTTAGCAATAGCAAAGGGAGGGTCACAACAGAAGACGTTGCAAAGCCGTCGCCTTTTGTCACGACTCAAACCCGCCCGTATGGGTTTAGCTCCGTAACCGGCCAGTAATCCGAGATTATCAAAGGCCTGCTTAACGGTAATAACAATAATATAGAGTAAAGGGGCTGGCGGAAGCCAAAACAATAATTAAAAGATGTCCAATGAGCTGTGACAATCTGTATGCAAAAAGACTTTTTATAACATATACACATTCAGTACCAAAACAGTATGCACAATATATACAATCATCTAAGACAGAGACCTAATCCCTATTAGAACAGTACAGTACAAGTATCATTCAGTCTATACAGAACATAAACAAAAGGGGGAATCTAAAACACCCCAAACGACCTCAGCTTGAACAGATCTGGAACCTCAAAGTGAGGCACATAGGTTGGCTTGACAAAACAAGAGCTTAGCCTGACGCTCCTAGCAGCGGTCCGTTGCCTGAACACCTACACACACACACACACACACACATATATATATATATGAGCAGTGAGCTAAAGCCTAGTGAATAACATATGCATAAAGAGGTTAAGAATGAATGTCCTTTCAGTATTGAAAATAGTCATTTATATCAGTATATCAGTCATAGCAGTCATATGTGGTACATCCAATAGCAAAAAAAGACTGAGGGTCTTAACAGACGAGCAATGGGTTGATGGTCATCATATCGAGAAATGAGTGGTTCCAAACATGGGAACCAACAGAGATCTCTATAAAGAATAAGATAAAGAATAAGAAATTGCTATGGATGCTACGAATACAGTTCACAAATAGAGCAAACATTCATTCAGTAAGAAATATCATTTCAGAAAGCAGTACAGTTGTTCATTCAAAAAATATTCATGATTGAACATATCTTTACAACATTGTTACTCACAGAGTTTTGGGCTACAAATAAGCTAGTGCGCGTCTCCGGATGCCAACCCTACACAGTTACAGGATGAACACACACTAAGTTACCCATTCGGGAGTCAAAGACTTAGTCCCTACTGACTCGGTGTGGTTCTATAGCATTATCCTCATTAAGATGCCTTAAACTAGGCCTAAGAATGCCTAGGATGGAATGAGGATGCAAAGATGCACTTAGAAACACTTTACAAAATTTTGCTGAAACAGGGGTCCCGTTCGAGCGTGGGTTTCCCCACTCGAGCGGACATGCTAACAAAGAGGCTCCGCTCGAGCGTAAACTTCCCCGCTCGAACAGACTGTAAAACATGTCAAAAGTGCAGGATGCATGCAATTCACGCTCGACGGGCGCTCGACCCCAGCGCCATTACCCCCACTCGGCGGATCAGAACGCGTGTGCAAAATCTTTGGATACGCATTTCCGCCTCGGCGTCACTTTACCCGCCGAAGCATCGCATGAACTTCGATGTGTACGCTCGAGCGTGGAGTTCCTTGCTCAAGCGTGAGTCCAAAATCTGAAATTTCCATATTTGAACCTCAAGCTCAAAACTCAACTTTGGAACATCAAATTCCATCCTTTTGGGTTAATTTTCTGGAAAACACTTTAAAACTCATAATAAGACATGTTTCAAACATCAATTTGAGAAATCAAAACCCAAAGGTAGTTCAATTAAACACAATTTCAAAGAAGTTTTCATGAACTTGATGAACATGTAACATGCATGATCTCATTTGAATTCGAAGCTTCTAATACAAGATCAAATGAGTCTATTCTTTCAAAAACATGATGAATTCATGAACTATACTCAATATATGAACATGCATGTGGAATTTCATGAACAACAACCTCAAAATGCAAGACTATGTACATGCATGCATGATTCAAGCTTCAATTCAACAATTTAAGCCATAACTTGGCTCTAGACTTCAACATTCTTCTAAACCATGCAAGAACCAACTCAATTCATAAACAAGAAGGTAAAAGCTCTACCTTAAGTCTTCAATTTCAAGTCTAGGAGCTCAATTATGCAAATCTTCTACCAATTCTTCAAGTCTCCAAGCCAATTCAAGATGAAATCAAGTTTTCTCCTCTCTCACTCTAACTCTCTCGGTTATGGACTAGATAAGTGATGAAGAGGTGCACAAAATGATATAAGATCAAGTCTCAAAATGTTTTATGAGATGGCCCACTAAGTGGCAAAATGGTAATTCTAGCCAACTATTGTAATTTAACTCCATTTAATCTAAGTTAATCATACCAAATCAAATTTCAATTAAATATACCATAAAATCACATAAATTCTAATTAACATAAAATGTTAATCAATTTTGGATTCGGCCCGATAAGACCTTCAATTTGCAGTTTAAAACATAACATATGAACAGATCATTTAACAGTCAAATAGATAGACATGCATTTAAACTAACACACTCAATCAATTAGCTCAGAATTTCAATCAATTCAATTACTTATCATGATCAGTCTCAGTTTAGCAGTAATCAGTGGTGTTATCAGTAAACAGTAGTGAGGGTTGTCACACCTTTTTTTGCGACGGAAAAAAATGCTGTCGTGAATTGTTTTTTGTTGCAACGACATGACCACTGTCGCCAATGGTTCTAAAAAAAAAACTACAATAAAATTATTCAAAATATTAAAATTACCTGTATTAAATGAAAAACAATTGAAAAAGAAATTAATAATTACATAATAATATAAAAATTCCTGTATAGAAATAACAATTTCTCTATAGTAAAAATATTCTTGTATTCATAACTACACAACAACAAAATTACCCCACTACAAAATATTCCATAATACATATATAATGTTTAAATACATAACGTTGTTCATAATTCAAAATAACATAAATCAAAATTAAAAGTTTTCCCCACCATTCTCTGTGGGTAAGAAAAACAAAAGTTAGTCGCATTCTTTACAGGCATGCATTCCACAAGAAGCAAACTCTTACTCAGAAAATATCTAAAAACAAAAAATACAAATAATTAATGACAATATAATTATGTGTTAATATGTTAATTACAAAAAAAAAAACATAAAAATTTAACTACTATACAATTACAAAGATAATTAAGTAAATTATTTTGCCAAGACCGAAATCCAGCACTAACTCTTAAACCGGGAACTCGATTCGAGTCTCGTCTTCTCCCATAAGTCTCTCGTGTCTAGGCGGTCGTGTGTGCCAAGTTTTGTGCTAATCCGACACCATTCAGTGATTTTAGGACTTCAACACCCTGAATTCTAAGTTTCTTAAGGAACTTGTTTGCCTAAACCGAAATCTGACTCTAACTCCCAAATCGGGAACTTCATTGGAGTCTTGTCTTCTCTTACAAGTCTCTCGTGCCAAGGTGGTCGTGTGTGCCAAGTTTCGTGCTAATTCGACGCCGTTTGGTGATTTTAGGGCGTCAACACCTCGAATTCTAAGTTTCTTAAGGAACTAGTTTGCCTAGAGTGAAATCCGGCTTTAACTACCAAATCGAAAACCCAATTCGAGTCTCGTTTTCTTCCACAAGTCTCTCATGCCTAGGCAGTCATGTGTGTTAAGTTTCATGCTAATCAAACGCCGTTTGGTGATTTTACGGCATCAATACCTCGAATTCTAAATTTCTTAAGGAACTAGTATGCCTAGACCAAAATCCGACTCTAACTCCCAAACCGAGAACTCGAATCGAGTCTCATCTTCTCCCATAAGTCTCTTGTTTCTAGGCGGTCGTGTTGTCAAGTTTCGTGCTAATCCGATGCCGTTTGGTGATTTTGGGGCATCAACACCTCGAATTCTAAGTTTTCTTAATAAACTAGTTTGCCTATGGTGAAATCCGGCTCTAACTCCCAAACCGAGAACCTGATTCGAGTCCCATCTTCTTCCACAAGTCTCTCGTGCCTAGGCGGTCGTGTGTGCCAAGTTTCATGTTAATCCAACATCGTTTGGTGATTTTAAGGCACCAACACCTCGAATTCTAAGTTTCTTAAGGAACTAATTTTCCTAGACCGAAATCTAACTCTAACTCCCAAATCGAGAACCCGATTCGAGTCCCATCTTCTCCCATAAGTCTCTCGTGCCTAGGTGGTCGTGTGTGCCTTGTTTCGTGCTAATCCGACGCTGTTTGGTGATTTTGGGGGGTCAACACCTCGAATTTTAAATTTCTTAAGGAACTAGTATGCCTAGACCGAAATTCGGCTTTAACTCCCAATTCGGGAACCCAATTCGAGTTCTGTCTTCTCGCACAAGTCTCTCGTGCTTAGGAAGTCATGTGCCAAGTTTCGTGCTAATCTGACACTGTTTGGTGATTTTGGGGTATCAACACCTCGAATTCTAAGTTTTCTTAAGAAACTAGTTTGCCTAGAGTGAAATTCGGCTCTAACTCCCAAATCGAGAACTTGATTTAAGTCTCGTCTTCTCCCACAAGTCTCTTGTGCCTAGGTGGTCGTATGTGCCAAGTTTTGTGCAACCCCGACGCCGTTTGGTGATTTTGGGACATCATCACCTCAAATTCTAAGTTTCTTAAGAAACTAGTTTGTCTAGAGTGAAATACGGCTCTAACTCCCAAACCGAGAACTCGATTCGAGTCCTGCCTTCTCCCACAAGTCTCTCGTGCCTAGGCGGTCATGTGTGCCAAGTTTCGTGCTAATCCGATGTTGTTTGGTGATTTTGGAGCGTCAATACCACGAATTCTAAGTTTCTTAAGAAACTAGTTTGTCTATAGTGAAATCTGGCTCTAACTCCCAAACCGGGAACCCGATTCGAGTCCTGTCTTCTCCCACAAGTCTCTCGTGCCTAGGCGGTCGTGTGTGCCAAGTTTCGTGCTAATTCGATGCCGTTTTGGTTTTAGAGCGCCAACACCTCGAATTCTATGTTTCTTAAGGAACTAGTTTGCCTAGACCGAAATCCGGCTCTAATTCCCAAACTGGGAACTCGATTCGAGTCTCGTCTTCTCCCATAAGTTTCTCGTGCCTAAGCGGTCATGTGTGCCAAGTTTCGTACTAATCTAACGCCGTTTGGTGATGTTGGGCCATCAACAGCTCGAAAAGCATGTTTGGTGGTTAAGAAAAAGCATGTTTGGTTGGTCCTGAAATCTTAATTTGTTGAGTCCAGGTCATTTCTTTAGCCCACATATCAGATAGATTTGTGAATGTTTCTTGCCGTGTTACAACATAAACTGTTCAATTCCGAACTCAATTAGGTTCACTGAATATGTGAAGCATTCAAAATCTTTGAGATGAGGAGACTATGAAAAAATTCAGAGAAACTGCTTGCAGTGATCAGGTAATGTAAACCTTATACATTTATTTAGTAAACAAAAAAATAACAATTACCAATAAAAATGCTTATAATATTAAACTAAAATACAAAAGAACTTTACCAAACTTCAACCCACACACATTCTGACAAATAAAAGTCCCTTAAGAAACTGACAAGTACCAGATAAGAGATTTATCAGAGCACATGGATAAAGAATCACCACAACTACACAAAGAAAACTCAATTTCCTCAATTAGTTATCAGAGATACTGTACTCTCTTATCTCAAATGCTACAATAGAATACAACTCCTTTGTTCTAACACAACCAACATGACCAGTGTTTTAATTCTAACATCATGATGTAGTATCTAATGCCCTAAAAGTTTTAAGAGAACCAATTGATTGGGATTTAAACATCAGGAGACTGAGGCCTACACGAGGTATACAGGAAACAGGGGGCTTCTTGATCTCTCCTAATAAGGTTAACTCAAATGTTAACACTCTGAGATGTGCAAGTATCTAATCTTCGAAATAAATACATGAAACTAAACTCAACAAAATCTGCTCCCAACTATTTCTTTTGCCAGTTGTCTGTCCTGGGCCATAACTCTCATAAGAAATTAATAAACAAATAAAAATAGTTAAGCAGCAATACAACATAGAACATTGTCAGGCCAACAAGAATCTTAGACAAGTTAGCACCCAAAAAAGTGTGCAGATTACGTATGAATCAATTATGGATAGTTTACATGCCATATGTAAATCAGACCTGAAGTGGCACACATAAACAATTGCACATTTTGAGAAACTAAAATAAATACAAAGACAACAATTCGGTGTCCAAACTCTCACATTTAACTATATCCACTGCATAATGAATAGACTATTTAGTTCATTTGGGTCATAGTTTTAAGAAATTACCCATATGCAGAAGTTCTTGCCAAATGATTCCATCTCAACTTTAATAACTCAGAAGGTTGTGACTGACTAACCAATACACATGATGAGGAACACTGCAAAAGGAAAAAACGGGGGAGGAGGAGAGGGACACTACAACCAGTCACAAAATATCAAGCTCCATGTGCATAACTTGAGGATATTGTCATACAAAAAGTAAAACTGAAGGCACATATGTCAAAATTAAATTGATACAGAAAGGGACTAAAGTTAGATAAACAATAAAGAACTAGAGAATTTACCCATTGGAGAACAAAATGATAGCACATTGGAATTTGGGCCTCCCTTTAGGCACAGTTTCATAAGTGCTTAGAATTTCGCATATGTTTCTCTGCACACATTTAATAAACCTAAGGCTGCATTAAGTTTCCATCCTAACCACATAATTTACTTCTTGGCGCCAGACTCACAGATATTTTTCTATTTTAGGCATCCCAATAACTATCTTTGCAACAAGGATTCATAATTTTGAATAATACAATTTATGTTTCTAGTTTGTTGAACTTTTTTTTTTTTCTTTCTAATTTAATCATCAAATAATTTGTCTCTTTCTTAATTCTACATTGCTATGCTTTATCCTACAAGGACCAACAGATTATAATGAAGTAGGAAATAGGATGATCTAATAATATCCATATACATTTCCCGCGTGCTTCCCAATCTTCTTACTAGTCAAGCCCAAGGGGTCATATCACACGCACAATAGTAATTTGGAAACCACACATTATGCATACTCACAAAAGTTCCTGGTATTAAGCATAAAAAACATTAAGGTTATGAAACATGTAAGCTCCCTAGAAATTTAGCTATATTCTATTCACTTTCTTGAAAACTTTTATGTGTAAAATTGCACGGCATTGATCTAATTATTTTTCTTGGTTTCTTTTCAATGATTCTTTTTTTTTTTCTTATCTCCATGACAGAGTTAGGGTTTCAAACGAGCTCGAATTAAAACACTACATTCATTTTGACTACATGTACAATTTTAAAAAAAAAAATTCCATATCCCTCGCTATCATTTTTTTGTTCTCCTCTTCACATATATATTTTATTTTAGTGTTCAACTTGATATTTCTGGTATTAACCCATTCAAAAACTCAACTCTTGTTCTAATGTTTATAAATTTCCCTTTATGTTTATGAATTTGAAAGGACAAAAAAATTAGAATTAAAAATTTCTTAATGACTTTGCTTCAGCCACAAGAGAGAATGATGCAGTTCAGTGAATCAATGCAGAAACAAAGCAACAAAACACAACAATTTCAGACAAATCTAAGGGTTTCGTTTTCCTCCAAACCAATGTTCGAACAAATATGAAATTGCTCTCTCATTTTCTCTCTAGAAGTATGAAATAGTTACTTGGTGAATGAGAGAGGAGAGATTTGGATTTGTGTAATTTAAACTACAGATCAGTTAAGAAAATAATCAGAAATTAGAAAGCAATTTATGGAGAAAATAATTAGAGAAATCAAACTTATATACGATTGATTTATACATGTAGAGAAAGAGAGTGTAGAGGGAGAGAGATAATGAATCGAACTCACAAAGAAATCGGATTTTAACCACCTCGCTGCCGTCTGCGTTGCTTTCGTATTTGTTGTGCCTTACGCTCACAAATGCAGAGAGAGAGAGATGGGGATTTTTGGTTCAAAAGATTAGGGATTTCAGATTTGGAGATTTTTGGTTGGTTAGTTGGCTGGTTGTTTTTTTTTTTTTTTTGCGATGTCAAGTATAACGGTCACAAATGAAAATTTAAGGTAGCATTTGGTAACGTTTACGTTTTTGGTTTATGTTTACGAAAATTTTATAAATTGATTTTTATTTATTTTTAGAAAAACATAAATTACAAATGAGTTTAGTTTGAACAAAATGTTTAAAAATATTTAAAAACATAAACTAAAAAACATGTTTGTCCAGACTTAAAATATTTATATTTATTTTTTTATTATTTATGACAATGGGATGATATACATTATAATTGGGAAAAAAAATTGATTGGAAAAAAATTAATTGAAAAAAAAAAATTATTGAAAAAAAAATTAATTGAAAAAAAATTATTTGAAAAATAACATTTTTTAGTCGAAATTTTAAATTTTTGTTTAAAAACCAACGTAAACTCATTTTTTGAGTTTACAATTTTTTTTTTCCAAATTTATAAACTGAGACAATCATTTATAAACCAAAAAAATTATCAAATAAGTTTTATGACAGTTTTGTAAATTTTTGTAAATATAAATTAAAAACTGAAAACGAAATGGTTACCAAACAGGCCCTAAAATAAGAATCCATGGCTCGTTTAGTAATTTTTTTATTTGCGACGAGAGTATTGCCGTCGCCGATAACCTGTATTTGTGACGAGGGAAGGTTGCCGTAGCCAAAAAATAACTCATTTTTTTGCCAAAAGCCTCCGTGTCCATTTTGGTGCGCAATGAAAGCTAGGAAGAGAGAGAAACAAAAAATGATAGAGAAACAAGAGATGATCAGCAAGAGAGAGAGAGAGAGAAACAAAAAAAAAGAGATGAACGAGAGAGATATAGAGAGAGAGAGAGACATAAAAAAAGAGATGAGAAATGAGCAAGAGAGACATAGAGAGATGAGAGAGATAAAGAAGAGAGATGAGTGAAGGAGAGAGATAAAAGAGATGATCGAGAGACACAGAGAAAAAGAGACAGAGAGAGAGACCTCTTTTATTTTTTGACTTTTTCCTTTTTTAACAACAATGGGCTCAGAGAAAGAGATGAGTGCGATTGAGAGAAATGAACGATTGAGAAAGAAAAGAGATGAGTAAAAGAGATAGAGAGAGACGGAGAGAGAAACAAGATAAGCGAGAGAGAGAGAGAGAGAAAGAGAGAGAGAGATAGCAAAAAGAGATAAATAAGAGATATATAGAGAGAGGGAGAGAGAGAAGAAAGATGAGCAAGAGAGATAGAGAGCGAAGAGAGATGAGAGAGCCAGAGATAAGATTGATGAGTGAGAGAGAGACACAAAGAGAGAGAGAAAAAAAAAGAGAGAGAAACAAGATGAGAGTGAGAAAAAGACATCAAAAAGAGATAAACAAGAGATATATATAGAGAGAGAGATAGAGAGCGGAGAGAGATGAGAGAGCCAAAGAGAAAAGTGATGAATAAGAGAGAGAAAGAGAAAGAAAAAGAGAATAGAGATGAGAGATAAAGAGAGAGAGAGAGAGAGAGAGAGAGACATGAAGATGAAAAATGGGTGAAACACTATAAAAATTTCAGTTTTTTGCGACGGCAAAATATCGTCACTAATACTTCTAATGCCGTCTCATCAAAACAGTCTCGTTTTTTCTATTTTATTTATTTATTTATTTTTTTTTTTGTGACGACACCTATTACCATCGCAAAAAACTCTCTTATTTGCGACTGCAATTTATGCTGTTGCAAAAAATAGCTTTATTTGTGACAGAATAGGTTACCATTGTAAAAAATGTGCATTATTTGCAACGGTAGTTGTTACCGTCGCAAAAAAGTTATTTTTTTGTGACAGGAAGGGGTGCCATAGCAAAAAATTACTTTTTGAGACGGTAAATGATGTCGTCGCAAATGCTTCCGTGTTATAAACCCCATTTTCTTATAGTGAGATATGCATAGTAACATTCTCAAATATTTTTAAAATTATTTTTAACCCAAACAAATTAAACAATGACTTTTAACTTTTTACGAAAATATGTGTAAAAAAATAAAGAGGTGATATAATAGCTTATAACAAATAAGTCAATAAGCAATTTATTTAGGTAATTGCCAAACCACCTCTAAGTGCTCATTTGTGAACTTGGCTATTTGAGTGCCTTTTTGACTAGGAAAAAGGTTGAGACCCTTTTTTCCCCAGACTCCCTTTTTCTTTGACCTCCATCACCCTCAATGTATTGGGATTTGCCAACTTTTTGTTTTGTGTTTTTTGTTTTTTATTTTTTTTTTCTCTCTCCTATCACTCACTGACATGTGTCTGTGGGGGTTGTAGGGATTAAGCAAAAAATGGATCTCTATCATTTCTGTTTTGACTACTTTACATAAACAAAAAAGTTGTGTGTTTGGAATTATTTGTGATTTTTTTTAGTTGAATATAAGGGTTTTTTTTTTTTTTTTTTTTTTTTTTTTTTTTTTTTTTTGAATAGAGTTGAATATAAGGTTGTTAAAAAAAAGGGAGTTTTTTTGATAAATTTTCTTTCTAAGAGTTTTATTCCAACCAACACATATTCTTTTTGACTATTCCATTAGGTCCTATTTGAGATAAGAAGACTAAAACACCCTCAATCTCTCCTGCCCCCATTAATGTTGATTGTCATTATGTTTTGGTAATTCCCATGACTATTCCCTATTCCCCATATCTTTACTCCCAAAAAAATGCATTAACTACATACCACTATTTAATGTTGATATATATTACACACAAAAAATTAAACATGTTTCTTTATTGATTGTCATTATGTTTTGGTAGTTCTTATACATCTAAATGTTGACTGTACGTGATGACGTGAATGTTCACATTAAATGACGTGAATGTGAATGTTCATATCAGATGACGTTGTGATAAATGTGATGTTAAGGTTTACATCAGCATTGCATCAAACTACACAACCACAATGTCATAACACAAACCTGCCCCTAAGGGTTTAGCATCGTAACCGACCAGTAATCATTGGATTACCGAAGGCCTCTGAACAGAATAATATATATAACAGGGGCTGCGAAAGCAAATATACAAAGTTACATAGTCCATAGAGCTGTGCAGACATATATGGGACAGAATATTTGAAACTTTTCATATACATGTTTGCATACATATATATAAGGCATTAAAATACAGTAGCCTTACATCATCCAAGCCACATATACAAGATTACTACGTGTTCAGGCCAAACATAAACATTTCAGAAATACAAAAGTCCCATAGACAATAAACCCGGGAAGATCTCAAAAGGGAACCTCCACGGGAGGCATGATAGCTAGCTGACACCAAAACTCACCAGACGGCACCTTAGGCCTGGTCACGTGCCTGCTCACCTATATACATATAAATAATACAGTGAGCTAGAGCCTAATGAATAATAACTAGGTAAAGAGTTTTAATGAATGATGTCCAGCATAGAGTTCGATTTTAGAGTTTTTATCACAACGTATTCATGTCGGAAACAGAGTCATAAGCACACTTCAATTGTAAATCAAAGTTGAATTCGGATACACACTCATATTCATATTCAGACTTTCCATAGGATCATACGTGGTACACCCATTAGCCGTCATGTCAACTTGGTCCTACGACCTACATGTATAGTTGGTACCGACGACCACAAAGGTCTATATCTTGCACAACTAGCCATGGTATTGTTACCCCCATGCAAGGGCCACATGAATATATATAGCGATCTCGGTTTCCCTTTTCTTTATTTGTCGTATCCGGACTCGGTTCCGTTGATGTGTTGTTGTTTTACTCTCATCGCTATCCCTTACCCTTTGTATTTGAGTTTTGGATTGTATTGGGCAAGTTGGGAATAGGTTGGTTGTGTTAAGAAACATAGAATTTCTGCCCAGATTTTGGTCTCTCCGCTCGAGCGGGGGTTTTGGCACTCGAGCGGGAGTTTGGGCCTTCGGCGGGAGTTGTGTATGGCCTTTCGGCGGGAGTTGACGCTCGGCGGGACCATGTCTATAAAAGTTCTGCGAGTGTGCATCCGCCGCTCGAGCGGGAGTTTGGACGCTCGAGCGGGCGTCTGTGAGTGACGCTTGAGCGGAGGTTTCCACGCTCGAGTGGGGCGACCTTTATATAAACACGGGATCTGACTTTTTGGATTAATTTTTCAACACACGTTCTCTCTCTTACTTTCCCAAATACAGATTTGAGAGCTCCTCTCTCTAAAACCTTACCTTCTCTCTTAGATTTGGTCTAGTAGGAGTGGTTTTCTCACATTGGGCCTTTGTAAAAGTTGTATGGATCGTCGAGGGCTTTGTTTTAATCTGAAAAACTTGGGATTTGGAGCACGTTGGTCTTTGGTCTTCATCTTCGTTTGAGCTCAAACGTCGAGGTAGGGATATCCTACTCCTCCTTATGAACTTTGTCTTTCAATTTTAGCATTTTGATAAGTTGGGGGTCGTTGTGTAATTTTGAGAAAGTTTGGGTCTTTGTGTAATTTTACAAAGGATGGGGTTTTAATTATATAAACCTATATGCGTGTTTGGCATGGAGAAATGAGTTAAATATTGGATTATTGATAGTAATGGGACCTTAGGGTCAATATTGAGAATTATGGGAAAATGCCTTAATTAGTTTAATAAATTAATTTGTATAATTAATTTTGAGAATTGAGGAATTGAATTGAGAATATTGGAACTTGAAACGTATGGGATTAAAGGGTGTAGTTGGATTCATGTATTGCTCACCAAGTTGAATGTCGATAATATATCCATTTGGTGCATTTATTTTCTGTTTAGAAATAACTGCTTTGGGCTATCGGTGGAGTATATTCTTGATTGTTGTAGACAATGCATGAAGATTAGGCAAACTAAAACTAATCGGTTGAGTATGCTATCGAATATAGCGGTTGGAATAATACATTAACTTTATGTATTGATTGAATTGTATATGATAATTATTTATGTACATTGTTTTGTGTGGGTGGAGATGGGGGATGTACTCCACGGTTTCCTGGAAGATAGGGGATGGACCTCTAAACCGGATTTTGTGTGACATTGATACAACACTACAATGTGCATCAAGTGTTGATTATAGAAGTGTTTGAATTGATTTGATATAGCATTAAAATGTATATCGTTATCAATTGTGAAGTATAGAAGTGTTTCTATGTTATATTGATACAGCGCCAAAATGTGTATCCTTCGTGAAGTATGGAAGTGGTTTATGTGTTATTGATACAGCACCAAAATGTACATCCATCATGAATGTCGAAAGTGTTTTAAAGATGAGTCGTAATCTCATTAAGTTATTTGGCTAGGTTTTGAGCCTTTTTTTCAAACTCAAAGTTGAGAAAGAAATGGGAAATGAAATGTAACATGGACTTAAATGTCATGAAACTGAAATGTGATGTAAGTTGGATGTATGAGGGTTGACCATCTATCAATTGCTAATCTTTTAGTCATTGTTTATAGCTGGTTTAGTATGTTTCTACTGGGCTGTGGCTCACCTTGTATGGGACACCATTTTCAGGTACAGGTAGCATGCCACCTCCAAGGACATAGCTTGGGAAGCAAGAGGCAGACAGACATTTGTTGCCTTATTTTCTTTTGATGTATTACATGTAAATTCAAGCCAAGGGCTTAATATATATTTGAGTTAGTACTCTTCATTTTTGTAACCAAGTGTTGATTTGGAAAGCTGTAAACTCGTAGGGCATTTGCTTTTGTTGTTAATATGTAATACTTTTGTAAGGATCACTCTGATGAATAGAAAGGTGTTGATTTATCTTATATCATTGCATGTCTATTATGATGGGTTTTATGTATTATTTTGAGGGCGTTACAATATATGCCACAGTATTGTTACTCCTAGGTGAGGGCCATGTGCATATTGGCCACGATATTGTTACCCCCGGGCGAGGGCTACGTGAACTAAGGGTGCCACAAATACATTTCAGAAAATTGGACATTCATTCATAATTCATAATATGGCATTTTAGAAAACAGATCATATCATATCAGTCAAAAAATACTTAAAGTTAAACATAACTTTACAGAGTTATTACTCACAGTTGGCTTTGGGTGCAGACAAAGAGAGCAGATTAATCAAGTGGTTCGAGGCACGCGACCTACACGAACCTACATACAAATACACACTTGAATCATACGCTCAAATTATGCAGAACTTGTTTTGTTTGTTCTGGGTGTGTTTCTAGTCTTTAACCTCATTATAATGTCTTAAATATGGCCTAGGAATGCTTACAATGGAAAGAGAATGCCACAATGCACTTGAAAACAGTACTCAAATTTTTGTTGAAAATGGAGTCTACGCTTGAGCGTGGCTTTCTACGCTCGAGCGGACACGCAGAAAGTGAAGGTTCGCTCGAGCGTGGATTTACTCGCTCGAGCGGACTGCAAACTTGACAAAAGTACTGGATGTATGTTTTTTACACTCAACGGATGCTCGATCCCTGCTTGAGCGTGAGACTCAGACCCTCACTTGAGCGTGACTTCCCTCGCTCGAGCGGATTGTAAAACACATGAATTTTTGGGTACATGCATTTCACGCTTGAGCGTGACTCACGTCGCTCAAGCGGAAGTGCACGCACTCATAGTGCTCACTCGAGCGTGAAGTCCCCCGCTCGAGCGTGGATCAAATTTATGAAATTTCCAGATTTGATCCACAGGTTCAAATTCAGCCTCCAAGACATCAAACTCAATTTTTCTGGGCCAAAACTTTAGAAAACTCATAGAGACTTATAAAACAACATGTTCCAAGGATCAATTCAAAAAACCATAGCTCAAAGGCTTGCCATTTGTGCAAAATTTCAACTTGAAACTCAAGAGTAATACATGAACATGTCTTGCATGCAATTCTCTGAACCAAAGCTTCTCAAAACATGATCAACTATGACAAAATGACATAGAACATGAAGGATTTCCAAAACAAAGCTAGGATCATGACATGCATGCAATAATCCTTTGGAAAAACAACCTCAAATGCCATGAATTACATATGCATGTATGTATTGAGCTTTAATTCTTCAATCTTAGCTTAATTGCACACCTAACTCTCTTGAATTCACATACTTATTATCATAAATACAAAGTTTAAGAGTATAGTTCTCATAAGGTTGAATTCAAGTGTGATTCTAACCCAAGACCTCAAATTGTCTTCAATTTCCTAGCCAAATCTTTGTTTGAGCTCAATTTCCCTCTACTCTCCCTTTCTCACGTTTGTGTGTGTGTGAGCTCAGGAGTGTGTGGGTTGAATGCAAGGAAATGAGTTAGTGGGGCCAAAAAGGCTCACTAAGTGATAGGTAAACAAAACTAATCAAATGACATAAATTTAATCTAATTTAATCGTTCGAAATCAGATTTCAATTAAACTTATCATAAAATTCTAAAATTCTCAATTAACACATAAGTCAAGTCAATTTCTGAATTGGATGCCGATAAGGCCCTCAATTTGCAAACCGAAGCTAAAATATGAACAAATCTTTCTATGCTAAACAGATACAAACACAGATAATGCAACACGCACTCATGCAAATTAATTCAGAATCCCTTCTTAATTACTGTTAGACATAATTAATCATAGATTAGTGTTAATCGGAGTTTGGGGTTGTTATACACAAGCCTCAACTTTCATTTAAATATAAACATGACTGTACGTGATGACGTAAATATTTACATTAGATGACGTGAATGTGAATGTTTACATCAAATAACGTTGTGATAAAGGTAATGTTAAGGTTCATATCAGCATTGTATCAAATTACACAATCACAAGCCTCAACTTTCATTTGAATATAAACATAACGTATGAATGTTCACATTAGATAACATTGTCATAAAGGTGATATGAATGTTCACATTAGCATTGCATCAAATTATACAACCACAACCTTTAACTTTCATTTGAATATAAACATGATGTAAATATTCATAATAAAAAAGGGGCAGTTACATTATGGGTTGTCAATTATATAATGTTAATATTTAACGTTGAATGTCATTACCAATAGTAATCACAATCACAAAAAGGGGGAAATATAACATATTATTACTGCTTAAAAATAAGAATGTTCATATGTTGTGAACGTTCACATCAGATAAGAGAGAATTCTCAGGGCGTTGAAGTTATTAAAGAACTTTCTGGAAAAGTGTCCATTTAATAAGATTATCAAATTTTTTAATGAGTTTGATGAAAAGGGAACTTTTTTGGTTTAGGGTTTAAGGACATTAAATATCAATATTAAAGTTTGATGAAAATGGAGCTTTTTTGATTTAGGGTTTATCAACATTAAATATAAAGGCATAAGAGTATAAAAAAATAGAGTAAATCAAGAAAAATGACTTTATGGAATAAGAGTATGCATACATGGGACTAAGTGGGTTAAAAAATTCCTTCATGAACTTCTTGGATTAGAACACTTCTAAATGAGATTTAAGAATAAAAACCCAAAAAAAAAAAAAAAAATTGCTTATAAGATATAATATTTTATTTTATTAATTATTTTAAATTATTATTATTATTTATCGTTATTAACTATTTTAATCAAATCCCAACTAGCCAAACTGCACCTAAATCTCGTAGAAACGCGTCCGTGTTAGCATTTATCATGGACGAAATCCATGTTAAATTATTAAACAATTAGGTCAGTCAACGACGATGACTTGTGCAGCAACACCGAAGTCTTGGACGAAAAGTCATATACTCTGTTTGGAAAATGAGAACAAATTAACTTTACGTCCGGGTTTATAAATTTGGATTTGTCTAAACGATCTCATTGTGCTAAAAACTATGGCTTCAATGAAGGTTTTGATACTTTTTTTTCAGTCTCTGTTGATTGTTATGCTTCTGCTAGCATTTCAAGTGGCTTCAAGAGGAATTGTTGGAACTTCTCGTCCTCGTAAGTTTTCTTCCTTATCAAGTCATGATTCTTTTACACTAGCACAAAAATATTAATAGATCTTGCATCAATGTCTTAAAAAATTATTTTATATGACTTAAAAAAAAACATAAGTACTATTTTAATTGGCAGGTCTATTAATTAAAAATATTTTATAATAGTATCAATCTATAGAGAGAAAACTCCGAACCCACCTCGAAGTCAAAAATTTTGTTTAGGGAGGGAAGATTAAAATTATTGGTAACAAATAATATTTTATAATTTCAATAAAGGCAATTTCAAAAATGAGAGGAAAATGAGCAATTTTGAGAGATTCCAAGTCTTTAATATTTTTAAGATTATATCATTTGTGTTAAAAGTTTTAAAAAGTTTACACTAATTTGCTAATTTTTTCTCCATAGATATGCTGTGGCAATTACTTGTCAATAAATTACTCTTGATATGGGAAAATAATTGCAATTAGTTTTTAAATAGCATAGATATGAAAAACCAATTTTAATTATGGTATATTTAAATATAAAAAATAAAAATAAAGACAAGAAATTGGATTTATTTGATTAACATGAGTTAATTTGGTTGAAACAGGCGCAGCAGATGCTCCATGGGGTCACAATTACATGGAAAGCTATCATCCTGCTCCTCAGAAACCATGATGATTATTATTTTCACATCTACTACTTCAATTCTGGCCGAAAATTAGTTGTATTATTATACTAGATTCTTGCATACATAATAATTGATGTAAACTTTGCAATCTTCCATAAAAGAACTTTGATTGGGATGTATTTATCTGAAACATCACTAGATAATAAATTGAATTCAATATATTTGTTTCCCTATTTATTTGTTAACAATTTCAAAAAAAAAAAAAAAAGAAAAGGAAAGGAAAAAGATTGGACCGTCCAGCCTGCATGGTATATTTTGATGATCAATTTTGTTTATATTTTAAGTTCAGGTGTATAAGCATATGGAATTGTTAAAATTTAGCAAGAATTCTTTAGAATTGATTGACTTAAAATTCTGCATGCGTGATTATTAGGTATAAAAATCTTAGTATTGTTAAAATTTACTCTTTTTCTTGGGCCATAAATAATATTTTTATTTCATAGCATGTGAGAATAATAGTATTTCCAGATTTGCTATTATCAAAATGATATGAATCCCTTGAGTTTCCCTAAGAAGTTTTGAAGTGTTTTTTTTTTGGTAGAAAGAGAGGATGTGAGAACTAAAACATCCAATTTATCCACAATACCTTCATGCTCATCTTGTAAGTTGCATGTATTGATCATTCATGAAAAAAATTAAATTGATTTGATAGTTATAATTTCATCATGATCATCTTCAAAAAGATGAACAATTGATTTTCAAAATTATCATCATTTAAAAAAAAAAAAAAAAAAACATCTTAAAATAATGTACGATTATGGAATTAATATTATTTTTATGTATGAGATACACACATGATAAATCAAATCACAATATAAGATGCGTAGTGGCTAGCATATAAAGGTTGGCATTAGGTTGAACTAGGCCAGCTTAGCCCGCAAAATTGGTGTCCAAGTCTGTCTCTAGGTTCTAAGAAAAAAAAAATGGTCTGTCTCCAGGGTAAGCTTGGTAGGCTATTTTTGTTGAAAATTTGGCTTTGCTTTTCAAGTTTGGATTTAACTTCTCCTCTCCTCTTCTAGATTGTTCTTCCTCTCCTCTGCTAGATTATTCTTGAGGTTCCTAGATGATCCATAAGCTACTGAAGAAGATGATTTTGAATTAAAGTTCTTAGTTGGTCAACAATAAAAGTTGAAAAATCTAGAAATCCCCTAGATATTGATTTGTGATTATGTATCAATTTTAAGCAGTAAAACAATCCCAATCAAACAATCAAGACAAATCGACACAACGATTTTAACGTGAAAAAATCACAATTTGAGCACCTTCAATTGTGATAAAAAATCACGGGCAACAGCCACAAAACAATCCACTAAGAAGATATAAAGGAATTACATAAGTGTACTCTCAATTATTTAGCGAATCTACACCCGAATTGAACCAACCCCTATGTGCCTCTTCCAACTCCGTTTTCACTTCGGAATTGTCTTGTCCAACGTTGAATCCACAACGCCGATGTCGAATCTACGACGATGAGCCACTCTAGAATCCACCAAAGCTTCAGGTCCCAAATTCCCCAGAATTTACCGAATAAGAACATTCTCTTTTGTATTGAATGAAACAAATAATCCTTTGATGTAGACTTCTCAAACCACGAGTTAAACTTAAACAAATATCAAAGAAACTAGCAAAGAAACTCCATATATAAACCCTAATATCCAAGAAGAAGATTTGGAAGCCGTAACCCTAAAAACGAACTTAAACACATATTTATAGAAAACAAATCCACGATCTCCGCTCGAGCGCAAGAATGGCCGCTCGAGCGGGCCTCGCTTGAGCGTAAGAAAGTTTGCTCGAGCGTGAAATCCCAACTTTCAGTACTTTTGCAGGCAGGTCAAACTTCTGGAATAAAACATTCTCTACTCAAGTGCATGGCGATGCTCGGCGGACAAGCAACTTCAATTCATTTTGCATTTTGCTTGGTACCGCTTCTGGTGACCAATGGCAGCTCGATTCTCGATATAGTCAGTGAAGTGGCAAACATGAAAGAATTATCTTTTGAAACTTCTCTATAAGAAACAATTTGCGTTGGATTCGCATCTAAAACTCATATCCTTACTGAAATAAAAGATCGAATAAAATTACACCTAAATGGAGTTTTGTCAAACGAGATTGCCAATAATAAAAGCCTAGCAATCTCTCCCTTTGGCAATGCCGTGAAAAAACACACCTAACAGATAAAATCCTAATCACCTCAACCTATTATGGCCAACAAAAGCAAACTTTTTTCTCAAGATCATGATCTGCAAAACAACTATTAGTGCCACAATCTCCAAAACAACTATTAGTGTCACAAGAGTATATGAAAAGCAATAAACATATGACAAGATTATCTTAAAACATGAGATGAAACTATGAATATATGTAAATTAGAGATTTTAAGAACATGTAGCATGGATAGATGACAATTCTAAGAAACATGAGATTTTAAGAACATGTAGCATGAATACATGAAATCCTAAGACACATGCACCCGACAAATGCACCCGCCAATCCTAAGAAACATGAGATTTTGAGAACATGTAGCATAAATACATGAAATCCTAAGACACATGCACCTGGCAAATGTACCCATAAACATTGCTCCTCCTTTTTGTCACGAATTGTCAAAGGAAGCTCAAACAACTATAGTAAATGCATAAATCACACAAGCAAGGTTATGATGATGTAATTAGCAGTAGCATGCAAGAAGGAAACAATAAAGAAACAGTGCAGAGCAACATGCAAAACAACTAAAGCCAATCTCCCTTATCAAACAAATCAAAGTGTTCATGCCAACAAACTCTTGTAATGATAAACCAAACTCTCCTTCACTAAAAGCAACCACAAACACTGTACTGAAAACAATGAACAATTAAAAAAATATATGGTGAAGCAAGTAAAGAATTTTGGATTTATATCTTAAAACAAACAAGATTATCCAAGAAACACAATTACTTGAAAACACAATGCGCACAGTCTCTAGAAGATTCCTCATAAAAGATAGTGATGCATTATGTAAAAAGCATAGATCCCATGATAAAAGTGTGTGTGTGACTCTTGGAGTTCAACAACACTAGATTCAAATCCTAGTAGTGATCTGAAAGATGGACCTCCAGTAAGAGAATCTAAGTACAACAAAGGAAAGTCAAACCACTAGGAATCAAGGGGTATTTGTTGAGTAATAGCGGAGGCTTCCCCTCAATCAATGAATCCTTTTTTTTTTTTTTTTCTTTTCTTTTTCACTTTTTTTCTTTTCTTTCTTTTGCACACTCATTGGCGGCTGACACGCTCAAGTGTATGGAAACTGAACCAGAGAAGCATTATATAATAAGGATAGCTTGGTTGGTGACTCTAAGGTAGCCTTTTCCTCATGGCTGGACTACAAAGAATAGAGGGAAAAGCCATGGAGATGCAAAAGATGAAAGGTGGTTAAGAGACTCAACATCACCCATGATGTGCTTGTATAGGTCAATTCTTCTAAAAAAACAAAAGACACACTCCTAGAAGTCCATAGAGAAAATTGATCACAAAGGCGGAAGATTTTGATATTTGCTAATCCAAGAGAGTGTACAGAATAAGACATACTAATCAAAGTACACACACTCTAAAATGAGTAAAGACCACAGAAAGCACACACATATTAACATGTAATGGATATTACATCAATTCCAATTTGTACCAAGGACTTCTCAAAAATTTCAAGCTTGCAAAACCATACTAAGAAAATCTTTTTATTTTAAAAAAAAAAACAAAGCAAGACAGAAAACGAACAAGCACTCATTAAATGACTCAATAAAGAAAAAATACACAGAAACCCAAAAACTCAAATGAATAAACAAATTAACACAAGTTAAGTTTTCTCACCCAAACCGCTTTAGTATGAACAAAGTTGTGAGAATTGTAGTTTTTGGGTGGTGTCTTGACGTTGTGGTTCCCTTTATCTTCATTGGGAACCCGTCTTGAGTTGGTGTCCAACTTCCTATTCCTAGGTCTAGACAAACAAAACCTCTGTTCGTGTTTGGTCTCAAGCAAATCAAAATAACGAGGTCTAATACGACCCTTAACCTCATTACCACCAATGAAGTGGCTCCTACCCCATGAGATGCTGGAATTTCTTCCATCTCTATGAGACATTCTCTCATGCAACTCATAACAATAAGGGCGAATACGACCATACATACCACAATGATGACAAATAAAAATAGGGTGTACCTTCTTTTGTTTGACTTTACCACCTCTAGCAAGATTTAGAAGTCTTTCCTCTCGTTGAATCTTTTGCTCCCCCTACCTATGAGTTCTTTTATCATGAGATGTGGATGCACTCCGTTTTTGCTCTTTATTATCACCAAAGCCAATGCCACTCTTGTCATAACTCATTTGTTGAGACCCAATGATATTGTCCAAAGTCTTTGATCCTTTGTTCCAAAGACCAATGGTAGCCATAGCACACTTGAGCTCTTCCTCTTTCTTGATCATTAGTTTTTCCAAAGCAACTTGAGACATCTCGAGAGATTTAATCTTTTCTTCATACGTTGCATAGATTTGTTGTAGCTCATTCCTCTCTATCTCACAAGTCAAGAGTTTTGCACAAAAAACTTGTCAATCATTAGATATCTTGACGGCATCATTCATAGCCTCGGATATCTCTTCCTTTAGTTTGACATTCTCATTTTCACATGCTTTGAGTTTCATAGTGAGTTTGTCATTCAATTTGAATAAGTTTAGAGATTCCTTATACAACTTTTCATAAACTTGTCGAAGCTCTTCATCATCACTCCTTGAGGATTTATCATCAATGTCATTCTTAACTGGCCTCTTCGAATACTCTATTCGTCCTTTAATTTTGGAAGTCGCCATGAAAGCAAGGAATTTGTAACGCCCTCAAAATAACAACATAAAACCCAACAATATAGACATGCATTGATATGTATAAAAGATCCACATTCTTCCATTAACAGAGTTTCACTACAAAAAGTATTACATGTTAACAACAAAAGCAAATGCCCTAAGGGCTTACAGCTTTCCAAGTTAACACTTGGTTACAAAAAGTAGAGTGCTAACTCATTTACACATTAAGCCCTTGGCTTGAATTTACATGTAATACATCAAAGAAAGACAACAAAAAGTCTGCCCACCTCTAGGCTCCCAAGCTACGTCCTTGGAGGTGGCATGCTACCTGTACCTGAAAATGATGTTCCCATATAGGGTGAGCCACAGCCCAGTAGAAATACACCAAACCAACTATGAACAATAACTAAAAGATTAGCAGTTGATAGATGGCTAACACTGAGACATCCACTTATATCACATTTCAATTACATGACTTACAAGTCTATGTTATCTTTCATTTTCCATTTTCGACAGATAGGTACATTAGCTATGTCATCACATTAACCGATAAGCATATGAGCTGTATCAACATCTCAGCAGATAAGTATAAGAACTATATCACTCAACAAACGATAAGCATAGGAGGTATATCTACTCTTCTCTAGACAAGCATATGAGCTGTATCTATACTTCTCAAAGATAAGCATATGAGCTGTATCTACGGAATACATCCCCCATCTCCTCCCAACACTATCCGGTTTAGAGGTACATCCCCCATCTTCCCCTAAACCGCGGAGTACATCCCCCATCTCCTCCTCTACACAAAGTGCATATAAACACATAGGTTCTATACACAATCAATCAATACATAAAATTAATGTATTCTATCAACCGTCATACTCTTATGACACATTCCATTGATTAGTTTCAATTTGCCTAATCATCATGCATTGTCTACAACAATCAAGACTATCCTCCACCGATAGCCCAAAGCAGTTATTTCTATACAGAAAATAAATGCACAAAATGGATATTAAATCAACATTTCAATTCGGTGAGTGATAAGAAATTCAACTACACCCCTTTTTCCCATGTACTTCCAATCTCAACACTTTCAACCCAATTCCTCATTTCTCACAATTAATTATTCAAATTAATCAATCAAAGTAATTAGGGCATTTTTTCCATAATTAACATTTCAACCCTTATGGTTCCATTTTTCATCAATAATTCCACATTAATCTCATTTCTCAATACTAAACATGCATGTAGGTTTATTTTAAATAAAACCCCAACTTTTATAAAATTACATAAAAGCCCCAAACTTTCTCGAAATTACAAGACAACTTCCAACACATCAAGATGCTAAAATTTAAAGACAAAATCCATAAGGAGGAGTAGGATATCCCTACCTCAAAGTTGGAGCTCGAATAGATAAGAGACCAAAATCAAAACGCTTCAAACACCAAACTTTTTGGATCAAAACGACACCCCCGACGATCAACCCAACCTTTACAAAGGCCGAAGGGAAGAAGAACATTCTACCTAGATCAAACCCTAGAGAGAAGTTATGGTTTTAGAGTGAGAAGCTCTGAAAATGGCGTTTTGGAAAAGTAGGAGAGAGAAGGAAAAGTGAAAAGTGATTTAAAATGCCCAGCCACTCTCAGTTATGAGAAGTCCGCTCGGGTAAAAAACACACCGCCGAGCGTCAGACATATAAAACATGGTCGCTCGGCGCAACAAGGTCCGCTGGCGCCAAGAAACAAAATAAAGTTCGCTCGGCGTAAATCCAGCCCTCGGCGTAAATCTCCTCTCGAACTCTCACCAAAAAGGTACTGTCCGCTCGAGCGCCAACAATCCCGCTCGAGCTCAACCCGCTCGAGCTCAGGAAACCCGCTCGAGCGTAGAAATCACACCTGTAGAAGTTTTGCAGAAGCACAAGATACTAGATGGGTGTATTCTCCGGTCCGGCGCCCAAAACCCCGCCGAGCGCATAACAAGGTCCCTCGGCGTAAACCTCTCCGCTCGGCGGACCGATAAAAAACAGGTGACTAGACTTGGTTCCTAAGTTCAACCAACCTGTAACAAACCTACCCAATACATCCCATAACTCAAATACAAGGTATAAAAGGATGTAAACAAGATAATAGTCAACTACCAACATCAACGGACACATGTCCGGATCACTGTACAACAAGGGTAAACCCGGGATTGCTATAGAATTGTTCATACCCCTCTTCGCCTTGTGCTTCGTTGTCACTTTCATCTTTATCAGACTCTAATTCATTACCCCAAGTGATAGTGAAAGCTTTCTTCTTCCTCAAACGAGTAGGGCATTCTTGAGCAAAGTGGCCAAATCCTTGATATTCATAGCATTGGACTCTTTTAGAGTTCCCTTGTATTTTTCCTTTCTTCTTCTGGGTTATAGAATTAATTTTGAATTTATCTTTGCCTTTGGATTTATGAGGTGATTCTAAAAGATTAGGATTCTTTTTCAAAAAAGACTTTACAAATTTTTTTATGAAAGTATCCATAATCTTGGAATCAATCTCACAATCCTCATCAGAATCCTTTCCAACTGTATGAGCACTACTAAAAGCAATATCATTTTTTTTGTTTCTTTTTGAAATTCCTATGTGCCTCATAGGTTTGAAGATTTCAAACCAAATGATTTAGCTTGAGGTTGTCAACATCTTAAGCCTCCTCAATAGCCGTAACTGTTGGTTGGAACTAATCAGGCAAGGACCTCAAAATTTTTCCCACAATCTTGGATTCTGGTTTTTTTTTTTTTTTTTTTTTACCTAAATTGAAGCTGGAATTTACAATGTCATTCAACTTCACATAAAATTCATCAAAGGTTTCACTATCTTTCATTGAAAGGTTTTCGAAACTAGACGTGAGCCTTTAAAGTTTTGAGCGTTTAACAGAAGGAGTGCCCTCATGAATAGTTTATAAGAAATCCCAAGTCTCTTTTGCGACTTCACAATTGCAAATACGACTAAACTCTTCAGGTGTGACAGCGCAAAAGAGAGAATTGATATCTTTACTATTCCAGCTACTATTTTGGTAATCAGTTGTGTCCCATTTATCAATTGGTTTGGGAAAAGTTACTTCATCAACGGTAATTGTCGGTTCGGTCCACCTATACATGACAGATTGCCAAACTTTTTCATTAATAGATTTTAAAAACGATCTCATCCGAGCTTTCCAAAAAGAATAATTGGATCCGTTAAGTAGGGGTGGTCGAACCATACAATTTTCCTCACAAATTGAATCCATTATTACAAATCAAACAAGATCTCGCTCTATAAGATTTTATTTTTTTTTAATAAAAAAAGAGCGACTTGCTCTGATACCAATTGAAAAGTCTAGAAATCTCCTAGATATTGATTGTGATTATGTATCAATTTTAAGAAGTAAGACAATCCCAATCAAACAATCAAGACAAATCGACACAACGATTTTAACGTAGAAAAATCACAATTGGAGCGCCTCCAATTGTGATGAAAAACCATGGGCAACAGCCACAAAATAATCCACTAAGAAGATATAAAGGAATTGCACAAGTATACTCTCAATTACCTAGCGAATCCACGTCGAATTGAACCGACCCCTATGTGTCTCTTTCAACCCCGTCTTCACCTCGGAATTATCTTGTCCAATGTTGAATCCACAATGCTGATGTCGAATCCACGACGATGAGCCACTCTAGAATCCACCGAAGAAGAACACGCTCTTTTGTATTGAATGAAACAAACAATCCTTTGATGTATATTTCTCAAACCATGAGTTAAACATAAACAAACATAAAAGAAACTAGCAAAGAAACTCTAGATATAAACCCTAATATCTAAGAAGAAGATCTGGAAGCCGTAACCCTAAAAACGGACTTAAACACATATTTATAGAAAACAAATCCGCAATCTCTGCTCGAGCGGGCCTCGCTTGAGCGCAGGAAAGTTCGCTCAAGCGTAAAATCCCAACTTCCAATACTTTTACAAACAGGTCAAACTTCTAGAACCAAACATTCTCCGCTCAAGTACACAAACGGCCGCTCGAGCGGACAAGCAACTTCGAATGCATTTTTGCATTTTGCTTCAGGGGCGTTGCCTCTCAACCCCGCCTAGGCGCTGCCTTGGACCCGCCAAGGGGTGTTGCCTCCTGGCAAACATGAAAGAATTATCTTTTGAAACTTCTCTGTAAGGCACAATTCAAATTAGATTCACATCTAAAAACTCATAGTCTCACTGAAATAAAAGTTGAACGAAATTACAACTGAAAGGAGTTTTGTTAAACGAGATTGCCAAGAATAAAAACCTACAGGAGCAGTGCCCCTTGGCGGGTCCGGGGCAGCACCTTGGGGGGGTCGAGGGGCAGTGCCCCCGAAGCAAAAAGAAAAAATATAGTTGAAGTTCCTTGTCTACTTGAGTGGCCATTTATGCGCTCGAGTGTAGAATCTTTGGTTTTAGAAGTTTCACTCGCCTGCAAAAGTATTGGGAGTTGTATTTTTCCACTAGAGCAGCTTTTCCTGCCTTCGAGCGTCAGTCCGCTCTCGCGGCCATTCCTGCGCTTGAGCAGAGATCGCGGATCTGTTTTCTTTAAATATGTGGTTCAATCAGATTTTAGGGTTATGGTTTCCAGATCTTCTTTGAAGATTCTAAGGTTTTCTTCTGGGACTATTTTGCTAGTTTTCTTTAATGTTTGATTGAGTATTTAACTCATGGTTTAAGAAGTATACATCAAAGGATTGTTTGTTTATTCAATACAAAAGAGAGAGTTGTTCTTCGGTGGATTCTGGGGAATTCAGGCCTGAAGTTTTGGTGGATTCTGGAGTGACTCATCGTCGTGATTCGACATTGGCGTTGTGGAACGTTGAGAAAGACAAGTCCGAGGTGAAGACGGTGGTGGAAGAGACACATTGGGGTCGGTTCAATTCGGGCATGGATTCGCTAGGTAATTGAGAGTACATTTGTGTAATTTCTTTATGTCTTTTTAGTGGATTGTTTTGTGACTTTTGCCTGTTTTTTTTAATCACAATTGGAGGCGCTCAAATTGTGATTTTTCTTTGTAAAATCGTTGTGTTGATTTGTCTTTGATTCTTTAATTAGAATTGTTATTTACTGATTAAAATTTATACATAATCACAAATTAATATCTAGGGGATTTCTAGATTTTTTAGAAAGCTACCATAAAGCTTCCTGAAAGCATCCGAAATACGGTGATTTTGGCGTCACCGCTTCCGTCCCTCATCCTCCTCAGAAACCTATAAGTAAGAAGCTAATGTGTTGTACTCCCTCTGTCCCAAAATATTAGTCCCTTATTTCATTTTTCATTATCCCAAAATATTAGTCCCTCTTCAAAAATCAAGTACAAAAATAATATAAATTTCCTATTTTGTCCTTCTTTTAAATTAATAAACAATATAAAAAGTACAATTATGACATTAATATTCCCAAAAAATGTACTATCAAAAGGATAATTTTGAAAAATCAACTTTTTTCAAATACAATAATTGTATTACCAAAAAAAGTTAGATTCTCCAAAAGGGACCATTATTTTGGGACGGAGATAGTATTAGATATAGAAAATATTTGAATTTGAGAGTAATTGTGAGTTAGGAGGGATTACCTCCCTTTTATATTTGTTTGTGAATTTTTTGTATTTATTTTGAATTTGTTTGAGTGAATTAGAATTTATTTTGTTGTTTTTGTGCATCTTTATTTTGTGTACTCAGCATCTGCGACCTTCTGATACAACAATTTTTTCTTGTAATGAGTTGGGTCAAGTAGGACCAGTGCCAAAATATGTTTGGTTAGGCCTAACCCCTATGCAACAAAGCCAGCGGGTGGGTTGCAGACAATGGGTTGAAATTCAAACTTACTTTTGGATTTTTTTGTTTTTTAATCTTTTTTCTCTCCTTAGTTTCTCTCTTTTTTTTTTTGTCAAGCTCAGTGACTAAGCCAATGGACCATAACTCACCAGCCAATAGTTCAAGTTATTAAAAGTTGGATCGAGCTTCAACACCTAGGTGTAATCAAAATCTTATTCGTATTAGCTTAAAACTTGTTTGTTATGAGTTTTAGTCAAATAAAACTCCTTAACAAGCCTAGCAGGTTAGGATTAAATTGCATATTTTTGGTTAGACAGAATGATGACTCTTTGTAACAACGAGCCCACCAAATGTTACGGATTATCCAAGAGAATTCCTATTACAAAAAATTAATGTTTTGGGGATTAAAATTTAAGAATAAAATTATTTTTTCGAGATTAAATATTTTTGTTGCTAAAAATGTCGTTATTATATTTGTAGCAACGAAAATTAGACTTTAGTGATGAATTATTATTTTATTTGAGACTAAATTTTTTATCTCAAAAAATAAACAATTTTTAGACCAAATTATTTTGTCCCTAAAGCCTTATTTTTGACTTTTCTGAACGACCTTTTAGCAACTATCTTCACGATGATAGAAATTGGTCCCTAATGCTGTGTTTGGTTGGGAGAATTGGGGAGAGATTTGAAAAGAAAAAGAGAAAAGGTGTGTGAAACAAGGTGAAATAATAGATAAGTTTTATTCACATTTCACCTACTTTTTCCATTCCCCTTTCCAAAAATCCCTTCTTTAATTTTCTAACCAAATACAGCATAAATGTCTTTTGTTACAAAATTTTCACTTTTAAATACCAAAATATTTGATCTCTAAAACTCTTATATTTTAGTGCAATTCCGTTGACCAAAATATAAATAAAAATCAGTTCTTTGTATACTAATCCAATGAACTGTCATGACAGATGTATTTGTTGGTGAGATTTCTACTAGAAGGTCCATTCCCTTATATCTCAGATTTCATTTAGAATCCATTTAAGGCAGCTTGACTTACCAAAGTTGAAAACCAAAAATTTGTTGAGGTTTTCATTAATATGCATATGATGTTGATTTCAACCAACCCCGAAAGTCTAACAAAGATTTCAATCACATAATAATAAATACATAAAAAAGAAGAAAAAAATAAAATAGAATACAATTTGGACTTTTTTTTTTTTTGATACAACGGAAATAACAAACAAGGACTAAAGCCTCTTCACTCCCATCCAGGTACATCGTATCCGCAATTTGGACTTCTTCATTGCTCACTGTTGTCATGAATTTCAAACCATCATTTTCGTTGTAGTCTGTACCCAATTTTGTTGTGACTGTGGTTTTCCCAATTGTAAACACACTTGCTCCAATAGCCTTTTGAAAGTTTGAATTACATCTAAAAATAAAAAATAATAATAAAAATAAAGGACAGTCCATTCTTAACTCAACATGATAATGGATAGTTAGATAGACTAGACATTAATTACCTGGTTAAAATACTATTTAATGTAAGACAAGTTGCCAAACAAGCTCCACTTAAAATATATTTCTAAGAACGTAAATTCAAATGAGTAAATAATAGAAATCAACTAAAATTCCATGCGCATCATCATTATTGTTACGAGTTGATGAATTGTGATGGGCTCGTGTCCAATTAATCTATCAAATTTAAAATAAGAGGACTGTTATTTGTCCAGGTCCTGAGTTTTCGGTGGCATTCATAAAAAATAAAAATAAAAATCACTCTGTCTAATTTAGAATTTTCAAAAATAATTATCAGAGTTTGCAATTATTATTTTTTTTAATATTTTTTGTATTTGGCAACTTTTTTTGTTTTTTTATAAAAAAAAGTACAAATATGATAGTTTTTAAGTGTATCTAAATTAGATGTATCTACAAAATGAATAAATAAAATTGTATAAAATATTTTTAAAAACCACTAAAAAACACATAATTGGGTCATAAAAAGAGAAGAAAAAAAAATTAGGCCCCACAGACATATACATATATTTTATATTTTATTTTTTAATTGGTTAACAACTAACACTTATAAATATTTTTTAATTGGGCTTTTTATCAATTGAGTCAAATAAAACTTTTGTGACATTTTAAAATGACCTAAATTAATTAAACAAAATTGGGCCATTTTGAATTTTTGATATAGTACAAGATAATGAATTTGGGAGCCTTTTTTTGAGCCTAATTTTTGGGGCCCTAGGCACAGGCCTCACTGGCCTTAGCCTAGGGCCGACGCTGTATTTGCCCTCATTTTTTTTTTTTGCCTTACTTTTTGAATTCATACCCAAAAAATAAATTATCTCCATTTTCTCTTTAAGCTCCCACCTTAGTACCAACTATACCCTTAACCCCAAATCCTAGCCTCTAACCCTAATCTCTTTTTTGTTATATAGGGTATTTTGGGCCAGCTTATGTGCACCAGACTAAGTTTCTACAGCCCGAATAAGCCTTCTGAAACAAGACTTACGCCCTGCTGTCCGTGGTCCCAAGGTATGTATTTGCTGGCTAGGGGATTCAAACCTGAGACCTGGGAGGAAGCAAACCTTCAGGCCCCAATCGTCATCCACTAGGCCAACCACTCAGTGACTAATCCTAATCTCATCCCCACCAACTCCGGCAACCACCGCCCCTATCTCCAGTGGCCAATTTGTAGGCCCTCTTCACTATTTCATAGCCTAGACCTAGGGTTTTTAGAAATCGGTGATGACAACAATAGCGGCTTTAGGCGGTGATAGCGGCGGTGGGTTATGATCTGGGTCACGATGGAGAGAAGAAGAAGAAGAAGAAGAAGAAGAGGAAGAAGAAGAAGAGAAGAAGGCGAAGGCAGTGACCAACAATTCCACTCCTCCAGCGGCCTTCTAGCACCTCTTCCACCAGCGGCCACTTTTCCACAACCTCTGACCACTGCAAGCCCCTTCATTTTTTTTCCCAGATTTGTAGTTAAGATCATAGCAGTGGCTGCGATTATCGAATGAATCGAAGTGGTTATTGCTGCTTTTCTCTCTCTCTCTCTCTCTCTCTCTCTCTCTCTTTTGTAGTGGCAACGATGAAGGCCTACGAAGGTCGTGGTGGTTGAAACGATATTGCGAGGTTGGTGGCGTTGGGAGTGGCTGAAGAAGAAGAAGAAGAAGAAGAAGAAGAAGAAGAAGAGAAGGAGGAGGCGGTAGCGAGGTAGAGCAGATGAGATCTGGTGATAGCGGGGGGCTGCCAGTCGGAGTAAAATAGAGGTGGAGGTGGAGGTGGAGGTGGAGGTGAAGGTGGGGTTGGGGTTGGGGTTGGGGTTGGAAAGATAGAGATGAGATAAAAAATGGAAATTAGTGTTGGGACAAAATTGTAATAAAAAAAATACAAGAAATAGGGGTCCAAAAGAAAAAAAAAATAGGAGTACTTAGCAACCCTTTAAAATAATTCTAAATTTATTCACAGTATTACGTTTTAACCCATGCTTGGACCTTGCCAACTTCATCTCTCTAAATTCTAAAAGGCCATCTCATATTTTTGAGTCGTAAATAATAACTTGACAATCTATGAAGATAGTTTGTACATTGGATTTGGCTTGTCTTAAATTGCAAATTGAATTAAATTATACAGTTGAAATCTTTGATCGGAAATAATCATTAAACGAAAGACTCTTACCGTTGAAAAATTTTAACTGAGCGATAAGAGTCAAGAGTCTTCCGTTTAATAGTTCTTTCAGGTTAGAAATTTTCATTTAGGGTTGGTTTGGGAAGTGGGTTGGCTTTTTGACTTTTTTGACTATTTTAGTCTGGGCTAAAAAGTTTGGTTTGGGAAGGGATTTTTGGCTTTTTGGATTTTTTTTGTGAGAGAAAAGTATAATGATTATGGGTTGGATGTGATGTTTTACTGGTTGTGACTAAAATAGCCTATTTTGTTTTTTGTAGCTAAAATAGCCAAAAAAGCCTACAAACCTTCTTCCCAAACGGTGCCTAACTCTTTCTTGTCAGAAATCTCAACTATCTGGTACAGTTGAAATTTCAATTAGAAACAAGCAAGTCCCTTGTAGATTATAGTTCAAGGCCTCTGATTAGAACAATGATATTGATAGATAGATTCCTTTCTCTGATGTACCCAAAAAAAAATAAAAATTGATAGATAGAAAAATATTGAGTAAATTATATTCACCACCCAAAATCTATGAATTAAATCCAAATTAGAGAAAATTATACAATAGTTCCAGAGTATTACGTGGTCATTGATTACATCATTGAAATTCCTATCCAGGAAAGGAGATTTTTTGAAGTTCTTTTCTCTCCTGTTAGTGTCGATAGGATCGCTTGATTAGAACAATTAACACTCGCCGATTAAAAACACAAAAATAAATAAATAAATAAAAGTCAGACTCGGTCCTTTATTTTTTTCCCCTTGTAGTGGTACGTATTGTTTTGTTTTTTTGGTGTATTTTCTCTTGTAATAATTTAAATAAATTGATTATTTAAAAGTTTAGAGAAAAATATTTTGAATTTCTCTTTATGATTATCCATTTTTAATTTTTTATAATAAATTGCACCAATTTTTTTTTTTTTGGATAGCGAAAAGAATTTTATTGATACAAATCAACATACAAGATGAGAAAATTGATATAAATAAACGTACAAGATGAGAATTTTATTGATACAAATCGCCAAAGAGCTCTATTGCTCAAATGTAGTTATTGAGAAAATTTCAGATCAGTACAAGTCTTAAAAAATAATTATAAATAAGTAGTAAATTTTATAAATATTAATAATTCAAATCATAAGTCTTTCAATGAATTTGTAATAATTTTATAAAATTTCCAATTAATGATAATTTTCCCTTATTTATTTAATTTTGTAACTAATACATCTAGAAGTTATTATGTTACCTGTTAGTTTATTATTAAATAATATATCAAGTTAAAAATAACCCGTATTAATAAGTAATATTTTTTTGGTTGAACCGATATATACCTCGCCATCGAAAATTCAAGTTGACTAACATTGATCATCAATTATTGAGAAAAAATTAACAAATATATAAAAAAATGTGTAAAATATTAGTGAATATGCAGTAATATTTCAGAAAATCAAAAAAACACCTCAGAGCAAACCAAACCTCCACTCCACAGCAATGACCAAGCAAGTAAAACATCTCAGCCTTTTTGCTACCCTTTTGCTAGTTTCTTTACTAGTTTTGCTGCCTTTTTGCAATGCTCAACCATCACCAAACTCACAAGCTGAGGCACTTCTCAAATGGAAACAAAGCATAGCCAACCAATCAATTCTCACCTCATGGGCCATTAAAACCAACCTCTCAAGCTCAAGCCACTGCAAATGGCTTGGAATAGCCTGCAACAATGCCGGAGATGTGATCGGACTAAACCTCGCTTACACCGGCCTAAAAGGTACGCTTGAACGCTTAGACTTCTCTTCTTTCCCTCAACTTCTTCGCCTCGATCTCAAAGTAAACCAACTCACTGGCACCATACCAATCACCATAGGCCTCCTCACAAACCTCCAATTCCTTGATCTCTCTACAAATGCTTTCACTGGCATTTTCCAACTTTCCGTTGCCAACCTTTCCATGGTTGTCGAGCTAGACTTGTCACGAAACATGATCAGTGGTGAGCTCGATTCGCACTTGTTTCCTAATGGAACAAAAGGGGCGAAAACCGGGCTTTTTAGCCTCCAGAGGCTACTAATCCAAGACACTAACATGAGTGGCTATATTCCATTAGAATTAGGGAATTGTAAAAATTTGACTTTTATTGCTTTAGATGGGAGTCATTTCTTTGGTACAATTCCTAGTTCTTTGGGTAATTTGAGTGAGCTAACCGTTTTGCGCATGACAGAAAATCAACTTTCTGGTGAAATTCCATGGAATATTGGTACCTTGACTAAGTTAACCGATCTTCGCCTGTTTAAAAACCGGTTATTTGGTTCGGTTCCTCAAGGAATAGGAAACTCATCAGCTTTGACAACCCTTCATATAGCCGAGAACAACTTCACTGGTCACTTGCCTCAACAAGTGTGTCGAAATGGGAAGCTTGTGAATTTCACAGCTTCCTATAACAAGTTTAGTGGTCCTATTCCAATAAGTCTAAGAAATTGCACAACCTTGTTTAGAGTTCGACTTGAATATAATCAACTAACCGGTATTCTAGACCAAGATTTTGGTGTATATCCAAGCCTTAATTACATCGATATGAGCTATAACCGGCTACAAGGTAGGCTCTCACCGCAATGGGGAGAATCCAGGCATCTGACACTGCTGAGAATTGCTGGGAATATGATTGTTGGGAAAGTCCCCGAGGAAATCGTTCCGTTGAACCAATTGGGTGTTCTTGACCTTTCTTCTAATCAACTTTCTGGGGAAATACCGGCACAACTTGGGAATTTGACTGAATTAATCGACTTAAGATTAAACGCTAACAAACTTTCCGGTCAAATACCTTCACAAATTGGAGCATTGTCCAATTTGCAATATCTAGATCTATCACTGAACATGCTAAGTGGTCCAATTCCAAATCAAATTGGGAATTGCGTAAAACTACAGTTGATGAGTTTGAGCAAGAATGGCTTGAATGGTTCAATCCCAAACCAGATTGGTTATCTTGTAGCCTTACAAACTTTGCTCGATTTGAGTTACAATTCACTCACTGGAGAGATATTGTCCGAGTTTGGAAAGCTTGTAAATCTTGAAAATTTGAATCTCTCCCACAACAATCTCTCTGGTTCCATACCCAATTCTCTAGTTGACATGGTTAGCTTGTCGTTCATTGACTTGTCCTACAATGATCTTGAGGGTCCTCTTCCTAATACCAAGGCCTTTAATTCTTCTCCGAAATCTTTTGCTAATAACAAAGAGTTATGTGGTGAAATCCAAGGATTGAGGGCATGTAACACATCATTATCTCCCAAAAATAGTAGCCAAAAAAGTGAACACTCTCGCATGGTTGTTATTATCGTCACCTCTTCCATTTCCTTACTATCGCTCATATTCGCGGTTGTTGGGATCATTGCACTTTACCGCAGAGGACGCCAAGGGAGTGTGCAGGAATACAAGTCCCAACCGAGGAATGAAAATCTCTTTTTAATTTGGAATTTTGATGGGAGACTAGTGTATGAGGACATTATCAAAGCCACAGAAGATTTCAATGATGAGTACTGCATTGGGGTGGGAGGGTCAGCAAGAGTTTACAAAGCTAAGCTACCAAGTGGCCAAGTTGTCGCGGTGAAGAAGCTTAGCACCACAACCGAAACCACTGAGATTGAGGATCGCAAGAGCTTCATGAATGAGATAGCGACGTTAACAGAAATAAGGCACCGGAACATTGTGAAACTCTATGGCTATTGTTCTCATGAAAGGCACACATTTTTGGTTTATGAGTTACTGGAAAGAGGAAGCTTGGCAACTTTGTTGAGCAGTGATAAGGAGGCAAAGGAGTTAGATTGGTTCAAGAGGGTGGAAGTTATTAGAAGTGTGGCTCATGCTTTGTGTTACATGCATCATAGTTGCATGCCTCCAATAATTCATCGTGACATATCAAGCAAGAATGTTTTGTTGAACTTGGAATTGGAGGCTCACGTCTCAGATTTTGGCACTGCAAGGTTTTTGAAGCCTAATTCCTCACATTGGACCTCGGTTGCAGGCACATATGGATACATTGCGCCAGGTAACTTCAATAAATTCATAAAAATGACATCAGTTCCTTTTATCAGTGAAATTTAACCATTTTATTTGTTTTTTTTGTTTTTTTTTTTATTGCAGAGTTGGCATACACAATGGCAGTGACAGAAAAATGTGATGTGTATAGCTTTGGGGTTTTGGCAATTGAAGTTTTGATGGGATCACATCCAGGGGAACTTATTTCAAGCCTAAAATCATTGGTTGATCAAAGAATAGAACTTGAAGATGTGTTAGATCGTCGTCTCTTGCCTCCTTCTAATCAAAAAATTGAAGATGAACTGAATTCCATTGTGAAGCTAGCACTGTGGTGCTTATGTGTTGATCCGCAATCGCGACCTACCATGAGTGCTGCATCTCAAGTGCTTGAAAAAAGGCTGGCGATCACTGGGTGCTAAGCAACAACAATCAACCTTGGGCAAAGTGAATTGTAAATTTGAATAATTAAAAATGTGTAATTTTGTAATATGTGATGATTGTATGTTTGAACTATGTTGATTCTTTACTTTTTATCTTATGCTTTGAGAGGAGTTAACCCAGTGTATAATTTCCTCAATATTTAGATAAAAAGGGATAAATTTATAAATCTATTAAAATCAATTCTGCAAATGATCTTTAATCAAGGAAATTTTTTTTTTTTCACTTAAAATTTTTTTTTTTAATTAAGGGAAATTTGCGTTTTAATGGCAACAGTTAAAAAAGTGAGAGTCGTGTTACAATTTTTATTTGTACCCGATCACTTCGATTTGAACTTCTATAAAAATTACAATTATTTTAATTACCCAATAATAAAGTGGGTGGAGCCACACTAATCTCCATCATTCCCCCCCCCCCCCCCCCCCCCCTCAAGCTGAACTGCTGTGGGTTCATGAATATCTTATGAATCACATAAATGCAGCAACTCTGCTTTCTCTGTTTTGGTTTGAAATCAGAATTGTTTCATTGAAGCATAATTTAGTTCAAAGGTGAAAATCCGTAGTCGTCAAATGAGATTTGAAGTGCTAGTGCTGAAGTATAACATAGATGGTGTGAGAGGGTAAAGTATTCTCTAATCTCTCCATTCCTGGTTTAAAATACTCATAATTATTAGATCATCGAAAATTTTGTAATGTGATAATCTTGAGATATAATTGATAAATGTGAATGTTACAATGGACCTAACATGCCTCGAAGCATTTTGTCATCTTCTTCTTCTTTCTTCCATTATTGAAATTCAGCTCAAAGTGGTAGTAGTCCCAAGACTTGTAGCATTAGGCATTTAGCTTATGATGTCCCTCTCTTGTGACGGAATTAAATTTTTTTGGGACTTTTTTCTGCACTGATAAGCCCAAGTCCACGTCAACGCGTGCCGAGTTGGTAGCTTGTGGCCAAAACGCACCCTATAGTTCAAAAAATTGATTTTCGTTGCACTGAAACGTGTTAAATTGATGGAAAATGAAAGGCAGCTACACTTGGGGGTCATAAATGGGGGCGTTAAACACCATTGTGAATCAATTAAAAAAAAAAATGGATTCGAGGAAGTTGGTCGTTTTTTTGTAACTTTCTCTTGATTTTTATCATTTTTTTTAGCTTTTCAAGTGGCTGCAAGGGAATTGCTTGAGCATTTCACCACTTGTGTCACAGGTAAATTTAACTGGTCTATGAATCTTATCTGTTATGTTTGGATGTTAAATTTACTTACAAACTATTTTTTATAAAATAATTTGTTAAATTCTTCTATTTTCTTTTCTTTTCTCTTCTGACTTTTTAAAATTTTTAAATCAACTAATTTTTTGATAACTTTGCCCACCAGATCGAGTAATTTGGGACCAATCCCACTATCTATTAGTGGGAGTCTAATTAAAACCGAGACAAAATTCCATATGAATTTGCCTTAAAAAATTATTTGCATTTAAGGGATTTCCAATTTGACATCTTGAAGGGAGTAGACTCTAGGCCAGGCCAACCCCCTGGATTTTATTTATTTATTTTTCCAGCTAGTTGAGGTATTAGGAGTTGAGTAGTTGATGTGTAACTTTTTATAACATCAACAAATACAAAAATACATATATATATATATATCTATATATTTGTAAAAATGTTTCCGCATTATTTTTTAAATCCTTGGAAAAGTGAAAAATGGTTTGCAGCAAAGTCTTCCCAGCATTTTTTAAAGAATAAGTCTATGAATCCTCTTTTAATTATTTTGAATTTATCTTAAATGGGAATGTATGATTGAGATTAAATTTATATAGTATGAAATTTATGTGTATAATAAATCTAAATCATAAGATGATAATTTATGGATAGTTAAAGTTTGAATTTGTAATATTGTTTTTTAAAAACTGTGGCAAGAAGACTTCACATCACTCTTTAAATCGAGTAAAAATTCTTGGCATTTAAGAAACTCAAAAAAAAAAAAAAAAAAAAAAAATCAGTAGCAGGATTCAGGTGTCGGAACACTATAACAAAATGCACTTTTGGCAACAAAATGCACTTTTGGCGACCAAATTTGCCGCCATGTTTGGAGTAAAATGAGCGCCATCAGCATGTGGTTCATCCCCCGATCACATAGTCACATTATCCCCCAAATTCATCAGTCCAGTGCCGACAGACTTTGTAGGACTTGGTGTGGCGATGACCTCTTTATCAATCAGATCTTGTATTTCATGGCGAAGACGAAAACAACTGTTTTTGTCATGACCGATTTGTTAATGGAAAGCACAGTACTTGGAAGCATTATGTTTGGTTGGAAGGAGATCTAGGAGAGGCCGAGGGTCAAGGGGTTTGAGATGGCCTTGTCCTAAGAGGATTTGGAGAGCTCTAGATAAGGTCATGTAAAGCGGGGTGAAGACCCTTTGGCCTCGGGCCTGATGGCTTGAGGTTTATGGGGTTGTATTGGATATATCGGCAAAAGGGGTGGCAGGTGCTGACTGGGTTTGATGATCTCTTCCGAGTGTAGATTTGGAGCTGAAAGGGGCGTTTTTGGTATGACATCCCTTTTTCCGGCATGCCCCTTAATTTAGAATGCTCTCATCCTGAGCAGCAAAAGTGCCATCCACAGTCTTTGCTACAACTGCGAGCACTTGCTGTTTGTTCAGTCCTTCAGCCTTCAAAGCCTTAACAGCCCACTGAAGATGTTCATAAGGACCAATGCCTGCCCCTACCTTGTTCTTGCCATTTGTTTCCACCTTGCCAAGGGATTGGCCTTCTTCCAATGCAGCCTGTCTCAAGATTATGGAGCCTTTTAACATGAAATCCCTGGTATGTGATGTGGTCGATGACAGAGCCAATATCCCAAAGGCTAGATCTGCCACTGTTCTATGCAAATCTTCAATCATGCTTACTAGTTCAGAAGTAGTGGGTTCATGGGTTTGAGATGATTGAGGTTCAAATGCATCCATCATATATAAGTCCATATTTTCTGGAATGAACACCTCAGGCTTGGGTAAATGGTCTGGGGTGATGTATATGCTGGGGTTGTAGGTGGATGGCAGTGTATGGATTAAATTGAGGTGTTGAGGTAACAGGTTAGTGTTAGCCTGAGGTCCTTTTGATGGAGCCATGATCTCTTCGTCAATAAGATCCTGAATCTTATGACAGAGGTGGATGCAATGGTTCGTATCATGACTGTGTTGTTGATGATAGACACAGTATTTAGTTGGGTTATATTTTGGTGGAAGAGGATTTGGAAGGGGTTGGGGCTTTAGGAGTTCTAGGTAACCATTTTTCTTGCAGCATTCTCAAAGCTTGAGAGAGACTCATGTAAAGAGGATGGAGATTTTAGGCTTGAGGCCGAGTTGAAGTGGTGGGTTTTTGGCCATTGAGAGGAGTCGTGACCGTGTTTACTTCTGAGCATTTTGCAGCTGTGCTACCATTAGTAGTAGCATTGGAACTGCGAACAACATTCTTCTTCAAAGGCTCATTATCTTCCACAAAGATCCTTTGTCTGATGGCATCCTCGATTTGAACCCCAATTTCATGAAGCTCTGGAAAGGTAAACAGAGGTAGAACGATCATCTTCTACAGCAACTTGCCATGCAGATTCTGAACAATCATGCTGATCTGATCTTTTTCAAAAGGCCTTGTAGTCATCATCGAGGCCTTCGCTCTCCACCTCATCACGAACTCTGAGAAACCCTACTTTAGCTCTTGGCGGCTGACTTCAAGATCACGAGTTGTGACCTCGATCTGTGTGTTGTAGGAGTATTGAGCAATAAAGGCCTCAACCATCTCTTCCTAGTTCTGTTTCATAGAGTCCTCCAATTTAACATACCAGATTACGGCTATCTTAGACATGGTTCGGCCGAAGAGAGACAACTTTTGGGCTGGGGTCAAACCCATTGGCCTCAGGATATCAAAAAATAGGCGGAGATGCACCATTGGGTCTCCAGAGCCATCGAAGCAGTCGATATGTGGCATTTTAAACCGCTTCGGTAAGGTAACTGCAGATTCAGTATACCCGTCCTCTAAATCCGGGATGGAGTTCACTCTTTGTGATTGTTTGAATAACTTCTCCAGTTTATTGACCTTAAGTGTAGTCAGGTCAACCTCAAATTCAAATGGAGCTTCGATTTGATAGATAAGAGCTTTAGAGGCCTGTTTTGGGATGGGCTCCACCGGATTTCCTTGAGTCTCTTGGACGTTAGCAGTATAGGCAGTGACTCCGGTGTTGGGTTACCTGTGGGAGGTGTATGAGATGCATAAGTCGCGGCCGGTTGTGGCTATTGTTGTTATAGCCGGGTTATCACTTCGGCCTGACAAGCCGTGACTTTAGCTTGACGGACTGCGTCCTGCTACAGTGCCTCGACTGTCTGTTGCAGGTGCTGTATTTGTTCTTCCATACTGGATGCGGGATACTAAGCCATGGGAATGGGTGATTGATCTCGTGCTGAGCTAAATGCAGACAACTGTTCCTAGACCAGACTAGACCCGGGTGAATTGAGGTGTGACTGCTATAGAAACTATACTGGTGAATTCTGCCCGAACCTCCTTTGTCTTGTAACCGGTGGGGGTGAGGTAAACACAGGTTGTTTCTGAACAATCTTCGACCTGACAAAGTCTATCGACACAAGTCCAAAGTACCTGGGGGATATTGGAGCCTTCTGAAGCTATAGTTCCAGAACTATCTTGCAAAAAAGAAAACAAACAGCATCTCAGCCCAATTTCGCTAGAACGGATATGATCACAGCTGAATGATCTGTTTCTCAATTTCTGCCCCCAAAACAGATACCAACTTGGCAACTGATATGCATATCCCTGTACAGTTTCACTATAAAGCACATATCAGTTAAATGAGAGCTAAAACACCCATATGAGGGGATAAGGTTACCCTGTCCTAATTTCGTCAGGAGCTAGGGTTTCACTATGCACAACAAGTGGCTTCACATAATCCTGCATTCGAGTAAATAACCTGTCCAAGTTTGGGACAGTCTCTATGGCTTCCGATATGCAACTAGGTCGATTGGTCAGAAAGGATAGTTCAGCAAGACTGCCTAATATATCTCTCACACCTAACATCGAGAAGTGAAAAGAGGATCAAACGGTACAGCAGTAGTCCAGATCCAAGGGTTGTGTTCTTATCGTGGCAGAGCCTACAACCGGTTAGCCTTTTAGCAAGTTTTTCCAAGCAAGCCTTCGGCAAACCGTTCAGGAATAGCAGATGGAAAACAGTGTGACTTAGGCGCACCAATGCAAATGTAAATGCAAAGAAACACATAAGTGTAGATAAAATAACATATCATGAGTTCGAGTCAAGTTTTCTAAATCCCCAGCAAAGTCGCCAGAAACTACGGACTCACCTTTTTCCGCGCCCCCGCCTTTTGGAAAGGGTTTGAAATGAAGGCCTCATAGTTGGGACTCTCGCGGTTTTGAATCTAGTCTCACAAGTGTAATGTGAAACTGATAAACACCAAAGAGTCCAATTTGGCAAATCTTTTTGGAAAATCGATTTTAAATCAAATAATGCCAAAATTGGACTGCTTTGCCAGATTACAGAGTTGCCACCTAAATGTTTTGTTTTTGGGAAATTTAGGACTTGACTCGTGCCGAAGGCCACGTGTCAGTCATAACCAAAGTTGCCTCGGCTCGGGAACTTAGGTACGAAGGGGGAAGGTCATGAATTGAGCACCCCCGCTCGCCCGATCAAAGATCGGCCTCTACTAATCATGATATGTTTTTTTTTATAAACATTATGTATTCTTATTCTGGTTATTAGCTAACATCACTATGTGACGCGCACAAGCAAGTATAGACTAAAATTGCAAGATTTGGAACATTTCAAGTCATGTTTGTTTGCAAAAATGGTTTGAATTTGCCATCCTCAAGTGGGCTTAAAAGATGCGGATTTGCCACCTCAAGTGGGTTTAAAACATGATTTTGCCACAACAAAGTGGGCTTAAAACTTACAATCGTTGAATTGTTCCAATTCAAACAACAAGCTTTCATCCACAGGCATTCATGCAATTTAGTAAATAAGCACATAGCCTCATGGAAAGCATGCTAATCATGGTAAACATCAACACACATGCGATATGCTAAAGCGTAAAACTCACCTAGTACTCCAAGCTAGGAAATAAAACAAAGTTAGAAAAAATGCATGATTAATAACTATGTTAAATGACTAATGAAACACATGAAATATGCAATTTAAATAGGCTCGGCTACTTAATTATGGTATTTGCAACACTTTGATAGCATGCTTTAAAACACGTATTCAAAGAAATATTGAAAGTTTGAATGATGTGCCGAGCCTTGGTGCATGCAAGAAAAATGAATGAATGCAAACATGCAAGCATAAGGTATGCTAATTAGAAAATGTCCCTAATCTAACCATCAAAAGCGGTTAAGTAAAAGGGAGAAAGACGTGGGGTTGGAAGACATACACACACGCACGCACACTTATTACAACATTGCGCCCTCACGAAGGAGGGTCCGAATGAATAGGCTAAGCTAACTAGCTACGCTAATTATTACAAAACTCAAAACTAATTAACTAATTCTAGTTAACTATTTACAACAATTAAAACGAATTAACTAACTTATTCTAAGCTAACTAAATATTACAAATTGAATTAAGCTAATTAATTACAAAACAAATTAATTAACTAAATAGTTACAACACTTGTATGAATGAATTAGCTACAACTAACTAATTAAGCAAAGCAAGTAAATGGCCTTGAGGGGTGAGGGATGCATACATGCTTGGCTTCTCCACCCGAAAATGCCACCACCTTGCCATTGCAGCCTCTGTTTGCACATTTTTGATCATTGAAAATTGCACCAACTTCCAGAACACCTTTGCTCCCATTTTCCATCATTTTGAGCAAGCTTTTCATTGATGGCCGGTCGACTACTGCCGGTGGCCGGTCAGCCACCCCTGCCCTGAACTTCTTTCTTTTTTTTGTTGCAACAGAGAGCAAACAGAGGCAAATCAATGTATTCTCAAGGAGTGTGTGTACTGTTACCCTCCTTATCATTACACAAGTTGAAAGGAGTGTAATTCTTGGCCCTCAAACCATCAACCAAGCATTTTCCATGCATGATGGTTAAGAAACCAAGCTTGTATAAGCTTAATGAGTGCAAAACAAGACTCAACGAAACCACTACCCTATCATGCATGATCAAGGGTGATGGTGACTAAGAAAAGTGGCACGTTTCATCACTTTGAGTATGAAACGTCCCATTTTCCTCGTATTCAAATTAATGTCTGATCCGAACACATGCAATGCAACACGAAGATGCTTTATCTTGCTTCTTTTACTTGTTCATTTTTGTGTACTCATTTTAGCTTACCAATCAATTCTTTAATTGACTAGTCCAAAAGTGAGTGTCCTCTAATGGAAGAGGTGTCAACCAAGGGATGATTTAAGGCAAGAGAGAGGTCATGCCTTTGATTAGTAGAAATCCTCAAAGGAGGATTGAAACCATTAAGCACGAACCTCAATCTCAAGCTTAAACACAACTCTAAGGCTAAACAACCCTCAAAGCAAATGAAAAAGTGAAGCAAAGAGGGAGGTTGCAGAGATTTTAAGTTCTAGAATTAGGCATGAAAAAGTATTAAAACATGCAACCAAGACACACAAATGATGCTCAATGCCTAGAAACACTAAGCTAGTTAAGGAAATTACACACAACTATGCAATACAAAGCTCAAAAGCAACAACCAGCCTAAAACAGATGCAAAACAACCCAAAATATAGCTTAAAACATTTTGAAATTAAGCTAACACAAGCTAGAATAATAGGCTAAAACATGAAGCATGCTAGACTAGTAAGCAAGACACAAGGAGGGGAGGCTACCTCCTCCATTTTTGAACTTCAAAACATGTTTTTATCTATTGAAATAGCTCTGAAAAACAATGTTTAAAAGCTTGGAAAAAGATAGCAAAAGGGTGGGAAACACAAGGGCAAAGGCCTTCAAAACAAGGTACAAAGAAGGGCTATCAACCCCTTAACCTTTAATGGCTTTAGGACCCAAGCTTCAACCCAAAAACACAGAGTTTTTATAGCCCAAAATCAGTTGGAAAACATGCTGGAATGAAGACAAGAGTAGCTAAAGCGATAAGCTAAAACATGGGGTTACACTACAATCATGCAAAAGACTACTCATACAACACAAACAACCCAAAACAGAGCTAAAGCAGCCCAAATTAGAGGTAAAAACATGCTGGAAATAAGGTAAGTTAAGCTGCAAAAACATGCTAATATATGAAGCTACCAAGGCATGTAAACAAGGCACAAGAAGGGGAGGCTAACCCTTCCAATTTTGAACTTTAAAATGAGGTTTTTGCCACTAAAACACCTCTGAATTTCAGTGGTTAAAAGGCCCAAAAAAACATGATTTGAAAGTGATGAATAAAGGCACAAAAGCTTTAACAACAAAGGAGTGGGAAGGGTGAACCACCCCCTAACTTGAAATGGCCTTAAACCAACACTTTTAACCCACAAAAATAGAGGTTTTTTCAGTTCAAAACCCCAAAACAGTACAAAAAGATGGCAAAAACAAGTATGAAAAAACAAACTTAAAGGTTAAAGGTTATTCCTCTTGAAGCCAAGCACACTTTAGGCACAAATGAGGCACCAAATCAAGCTAAAATCACTTTCTAAAGCTCAAAGAAGGTCCCAAGGAATCTCAGCCCAAAGATAAGCAACTTTGGTTAAGGGTTGATAGGCAAACTAGAAGTGTATCTCTACTTGTATGCACAAAAAGACAAGGGAGAGAGAAATCTAGAGAGAGAGGATTGTAGAGAGAGAGGATTGTAGAGAGAGAGGCTCCCAAAATTTCCAACCTTGAAAACAATAGAGAAGGCCTTCTATATATAGAAATACAAGAGCCTTGGTCGAAAATATCAATTCAGGGACAGCTAGAGCAATCTGGAAACAGCTGGAGGAAAATATCTACAAAATATATGAGTTTTGGACACTAGTGGCCGACCGGCCATCACTGGTGGCCGACAGACACAATTGATGGCCCCAAAACCTCATCCTTGGCCGACTGGCCACCACTGGTGGCCGATAGGCCACATCTGTGGCCAACCACAAAAATCTGCTTTTCGGGCCCGACTTCAAATGGGCATATCTCCTTCATCTAGACTCCTTTGCAGGTCATTATTAAGTCTAAATTGAAGCCCCAGAAATATTATTTCCAATGGTGTTAGTCTCACATCAAAATTCTAAGTGTGCAAAAAGATATGTCTCTTTTAGTGAAGACTGCTCAGTTTCGGTCCTAACCGAATTCATGCCTAACTTCTCCATAGCTAGTTTTCTTCCCTCCTCTCCTCTTTTCTTCAACTCCAAATCTCCCAACAAGATGTTTTAAAGATTTTTTCAAAGGGTTCACCTCTCTTTCAGTCATTTCCACTTTGTCCTTGCTCAATTTACCGAAAAGCGCAACATTCAACGAAATGCGAGCCTCGGAACATCGTATAAACTTGTTCAAAAAAATATTTTGAAATAGAGGGTTTTAAGGTCTAAAAATCATTTTGGTCAAAATAGTTTTGGTCCAAAATGGGGTGTAAGGTTGGGATTTGAAGCTCTCCTTGCCACAGAAATCAAACCTTTGTATAACATATCCTTCATCTTGCCTTCGTCCTCGAACAATCAACCTGAGGCCCCCAAGTCTTAAGGACGGTCAAAAATGGGATGGCTACATGTATTATTGATAATGGATTTAGATTATAATTGATAGATGTATTATTTTGTATATGTACAAGTTACAGGTTGCATTGATAATGGAATGCATATAATTTAGAAATTAATAAAAAATATTCAATTTGTGCATTTTAAAAAAATTAATAAATAGAGCTTTTGGCCACTAAATAGTTAGTAGCTAAAAAAATGAAAGTTTTTAGTGACTAAAAATTTAGTAGCTAAAAAGGTGCACCATGATTTTAGTGACTAAAAAATTGGTAGCTAAAAAACTGAAGATGAAAAATATTTTCTTTTTGGCGACTAAACATTTAGTAGGGGAAAAACAAATGAGACTTTAGGCGACTAAATATTTTAGTCGCTAAAACAAAAAAGCACATTTATTGAAAACTTTGGGCAACTAAAAAAAAATTAGTCGCCAATAGATTTCCCGACAATCATCCAGCTACAAAGCTGGTGACCAAAAAATTTAGTCGGCCAAAATTTTTGGTGACTAAAAAATGAGTGCAATTTGTTGTAATGGAAAAAGTTTGCCAATGTTTATTTATTATATTTTTATTCATCATCTAATGTGGCATACTGTAAACTTATATGTCACTTGAAAAACTGAAGTGTCACAAAAAAAATAAAAATAAAATGGCAAATTTTGCTGCATGGTCCTAACATGGGAATTTTGATGGAAATGGTTGTTGTTGGAAACATGTAAGATGGATAAGGAGCTCAAAGAAACCAATAATTTTGATGATCCCTAGGGCCACGGTTATATTCACAATTGATATGATGATGTTTCTATTGGGGAATTTTCAAAATGGGTTTTCAAATTTATTGTTTAGTTTTGGGGTGTTTTCAAAACCTTCCATATTTTTCTTTTGAAAGCATGAAATAAGCTTGGGGACTTTGTCCCACATTAGAAAATGAGGAAAACATGGAGCACTTAATAAAGTGCTACATGGAATATTCTTTTGAACATGGAATGGTGAGGTGAAAGCTAATGTGTATGCACCCACACCGCAAAGATGGTGCTTCGCACCATCCGCACACGCATTACGCGCGGCGCTTGGGCAAGCAATGTGTGGCGTTTGATGGCGTACTTTGCACTTAGCAAAGCGCCATGAAGGCGCTTTCCTATTTGCATCGGATAGGTTGGAGCGATGACGTGGATCATCAAAGACAAGTCTACTATGTCATCTTGACTAATTTTGAGGTGTTTTCACTAAGTGAATGATTCAAATCGTAAGATATCTTCACCTATACATAAGGTTTCCAAGTGAACCAAGAATCATCATCTGGTATTTTGAAAATGGTAGGGGAATGTTGCGGAATTTTCAAAATGGGTTTTCAAATTTATTGTTTAGTTTTTGGGTGTTTGCAAAACCTTTCATGCTTTTCTTTTGAAAGCATGAAATAAGCTTGGGGACTTTGTCCCACATCGGAATGAGAGAAAACATGGAGCACTTAATAAAGTGCTACATGAAATATTCCTTTGAATATGGAATTGTGAGGTGAAAGCTAGTGTGCATGCACCCACACCGCAAGGATGGTGCTTCGCACCATCTGCACACTTACACGTGCGCGCGCATGGTGTGGGCAGTGGACTGTGTGGCATTTGATAGCGCACTTTACATTTAACACAGATGCATCGGCGCAAGGCACCATGAAGGCTCTTTCCTATTTGCATTGGACAGGTTGGAGCGATGATATGGATCCAACGTGGCATGGGTGACGTAGAATACAGTCAGCTCCACGTGGCAGTGATGTGGCATCTGTTGGCGATGAGTCAACCAACCAATCAAACAGTTGCGTGCCCGATTTGGAGCGGTTTGATCATAGCCATTGATTGGAGATGCGCATGATCATACGACTGAGATGGCATCTGTTCGTGATCAGATGTGATCAATCAAGGCAACTATTTGGTGTGAGTATGATCTGCATCATAGATCGTCGATCCAACGGTCAGATCTGATCAGATGCGATCAAGGGACATGACTATTCGATCAGGTGCATCAAGGCCTATAAATAGGCTATGAAATCTGCCATTTCAATCCATCCAAAATTTAGAAATCATTCCTGTAATTCTCTCTCTCTCTCTCTCTCTCTTGATTTAAAGTTTTCAATCAAGAGTTTTTTAAGCGAATTTCTGCTTTTCTTACTGGTAATCAAGTTCTGCAGATTTGATTATTAGTGTCTTGATTTTCTTGATTATATCAAGAGTATTCTAATCTACTGTCGTCAGTGTAGACACCGGTAGACTTGATCTTTATATCAGGCTTCATTGTATCCTAGTGGTAAATTTGCTATAACCCCCTGCACACCTTTTGGTGGGTGCAAATATTGTCTTTAGGAAAGCGACTTAGTAACACGACTTGAAGCACCAAATTTCTGTTCTACATAGACACAATCCTCGCCAAGTTTTGAAGACCTAAAGATCACCAACTGAAGAATTCAAGAAGAATTGTTCCAAGAGTTTCTTTATCTAATCTTGTTGCTTGGTGTGGTATTGAGCCCTTTGTGGTTAGCTTTTGTATTTTTTTTCCCTGTTTGGTTTCATGAAAAATATTTGTAACAATACAATAACAAAATATGAAGTAAATGGTGGGAGAAATTCTTGATTTTAGATGGTATTTTTATCTTTTTCTTATCTCCTTGATTATTACTGAGCACATCATGCTGAATTTTAGTTTTTAAAATTATTTAAGTAAGAATGAAATGGTGAATGAATTTTTTTTAGAGAAAATTATCCATAAATCCCATTTCAGAAAATGTTAATCCATTTAGTCCTAGAGATTTTCTTTCAAACCATTTAGTCCTTTTTATTTTTGGTATGTTATATTTAATTTGATTTGAGGGTTGTGGTATGACTTGTTTGCCCTTTGTCTATTGATTATGTATTGATGTTAACAGAGTGTGCGTAAGGTATGGTTGGGAATTTCTATTTTTTTTATGGGGGGTGGGTTTGTGAATGTTCCATATATGGGTTTGTTGATGTTGATGTGGAATGCTGTGAGTTGGTAATAGGGTTTGGTTTTTTTAGGTTTTTTTTCCATATTGCTATTTCGAGGGTGTAGGGTTTCAAACTTCTGTGCGGCTGCTTGAAGGTGAGTTTTCTTGGGTGGTTTTTTTGTGGGTTATTATGTTGTATGAGGTTTCATTTGGTTTTGGTGGGGGGCAGGGGTGTTTCATGGTCGGATGTTGATGTTGATGTTGTTTATTTTTATTTTTAAGTTGTTTTTCATGGTGTTTTCTTTGGTGGATGGTGTGGGTGGGGGTGATGTGGGTTGTAATGTATGTAATGGTAGGTGTTCATTCTAGTGTAGCCCATTGTGTTTTGTGATTGCAGGAATGGAGTTCATTGGGCTGTTGTTGTGTACATATAGGCAGATGAATGTGGTACTTCATCTTAATTAAGATTCCACTTTTGTACAGTTGGTTGATGGTGTGTGTGGGAAGTTTGACGGGTTGGTCTCGGGATTGGTGTTTTTCTTGTTTAATATACCCGGGTACAACAAGTTTAAGATTGTTTGTGATGATGATGTTTAGAACATGTTGGGGCTTGCAAAATCGTTCGGTATTGGGTATATTGATGTGATTATTGAAATGAGGTGTGATGGGGCCGATGGCCAACGCGGGGGGGAGGGGGCGGATTCTATCAATGCAGGGGGTGTGCATCCGTAGGTGGGCTGATGTGTGATATAGATGATAGGTCGGATTTGTTTCCGTTATATTGTCCTCATAAGTCGAAGACGTTTTTTTTCTGTTGGGTGGGCGTATGGTATTAAACATGTTGGCCAATCGTTTTGGGGGCGGCGCTTACAATTTCGATCAGACTTTGCAAGTATGCTGTCGAATGTGGGCTTCAGTTCAAGTACATGAAGAATGATTCAGTCCGTGTCATGGCTGTGTGTCGGTTTGCAACGTCAACTGGGTGTTTATGGTCGATTCATGGTAGGGTTGTGGCTTCGAATGGTGTTTTTTGTTTGAAGAGGTTTAATAGCATACATTCGTGCGGTGCTGCTGTACGAACATTCAGGAACTCGCGTACGGGGTTGGATTTGGTGTCTGATGTCATTGCGGATCGTGTGCGGGAACAATCGCTCACCCGTTTGACCGTTATGGTTTTTGATATGAAAAATACATATGGACTGGATGTTAGTTATCGTGTTGCTTGGTTGGGAGTGGAGAAGGCGAGGGGTGAAGTATATGGTGATCACGTAATGTCGTTCGACTAACTTAGGTAGTATAACAACGCTGTTATGGAGAACAATCCACATAGCTACATCAATTTGGATTTCGATCAAAAAAACAGGTAGGTTTGTTAGATATTTTATTTCTTTTCACGCATACATAGATGGGTTCAACCATTGCCGCCCACTTTTGTTTCTCGATGGAACATTCTTGAAGGGTAGGTTCAAGGGGAATCTGCTCGCCGCGACGGCCAAGGATGGTAACCAAGGTATGGGTTTATTTTTTCCATTGTGGTGTTATAATTTTTTCCAATGTAAACACACTGTCATAGCTGATACACCAATTAAGGTTGTAAGTTTTTATGTCTTTTTGTACCTATGTAAGTTGCTATGGTTTTAATATGTCTTTTAATCGTAATTTCCATAATGTAATGTTTTTGGGTTGCACGTTTATTAAATGTCCACTCAGTAGGGTTGTTCCCGATTGCTTTTGCTATAGTTGATTCTGAGAATGCATGTAACTAGGAGTGGTTCTTGCGGCATTTGGCGGAAGTTGTGGACAGTGGTAAGACGTTGACGTTTGTGTCCGATTGTAATGCTGGTTTGTTACAGTCGATGCCCTTCGTATTCCTGTTGGCACACCATGGATTTTGCTTGTTACATCTCCAAATGAACTTGAGAGATCGGATGAGATATGTGAATGCAGATCAAAAAATTGGGTTGGTGCGCAAGTTACGGGAATGTGCTTACGCGCCTACTGTAACATGTTTCAACCAAAAGATCGAGATTTTAAAACAGTGTAGTCCAGTAGTGGTGGGTAATTTCTTGCAATATTTGCATCCGAAACATTGGGCGAATGCGTATTTCAGGTATTGTTTTTGGGTTGTCAAATGTCCAATTTGGTTAAATTAAAGTTCGTCCGTTCCGTATGCCAATAAATTGCCTTTACTTGCAGAGGTCACAGGTGTAGCGAAATGTGGTCTAACACTGCCGAGTCATTTAACAATTGGATACAGAAAGCTCGTCATTTGCCTACCATGTTGTTGGTCGATGCAATTAGGGGTCAAATCATGGAGCAAATGGCGAAGCGTAAAGCCAAATGTAGTGGTTGGCTGGGAGAGCTTTGCCCGAAGATGGAAAAGAGTTTGGACTCAACGTTTAAAACTAGCAGATCATGGATTGTTAGTCAGACCAATGAGAATGTGTTTGAGGTTCGGTCGAACACATCTATATTGGTCGATGTCGGTATGCGGACATGTTCGTGTTTTCAGTGGTAGTTGAATGGTTTCCTATGCCCACATGCGGTGGTTGCATTTTAGAATAGTGGTAGAGATATATACGAATATGTTGATCCATTTTACCATGTCAAGGAGTTCATGGCAACGTACTACGGGGCTATTCACCCAGTACCTACTGTTGAAAAACCCAAGGTCACACCAACAGATTACCTTATTGCACCACCTATTGTTAAGCGGCCACTCGGTAGGCCCATATGGAAGAGGATTCCATCAAAGGGTGAGGTCATCTCACAAATTTATTGTGGCCATTGCGGCAAAATGGGAAACCATAATAGGAAAACGTGCAAGGAACCAATGTAGCGCAGTCAAGTCTCAGACGTTTGTCACGCTCGATGACGTTGTTTGAGTTCATAATATTAGAAGTTTATGATATTTGTTCATTCCAGCACTATATTTTTTTATCCGTGTACGGGTGGTACACGTGACTAAGTAAATGCTATGGTATTTTTACATGGCAAGTTCATGTCGTCATTGCATATTCTCAATCTGTTTGTTGCTCATTTTATGGGTTTGCACACTGCCGCATAAATACAAAGGGATCTTGGGTTTTTAAATAAATAATTACTGTGTTTGGGATGTCAACATGGTAATCATATTAGCAGTGTTGTGGCCAGTTAATGGAACATCATGCTGATATGCACAATATGTTATGTGGGGAATGGGGTAAAGGTCACCATTTGGTTCCTCTTTTCATTATGTATTGTTTGGGTTATAATGCCAACCAACACAAGAAGTACATGGATATCAATGTGTTAATATATTAATGCTGATTCAACATTGCGTCACCATTTTTTTGTTCAAACCAACGTCCATGCTTGGGGTGGGGTTGGGTGTTTTACGCACAAACAAGCTGACATTCATTAATCTTCGTAGTCACATTCACTTTATCCATTTTTCCACGTTGTTTTCGAAGTTCAATGCCAGTCTAACCATATAACAACCCTCGCACTTTCTGAATTACAATAGGAAGTGTATGTCATGTTTTTGCTGAACCCACTCATCCACTCGCAGGCAGGATTTGTGACGCCCCCAAAATAATACAATAAAGATAACTCATATGCAGAATAAATATGAGAAACAACATACTTTCATATATCAGAGTTCACTGTTTGACAACCAGTTAAATGCCATGTAGGCTTACATCTTTCTAAGTCATTGCTTGGTTACACAAATTGAGTCTCGTTCATTACATCTTAAGCCCTTGGCTTTACAAATAACAAACATATACACATAAGGCATAAATAAGAAGCTTTTGCTTCCGAAAGTCCATCCATGCTATTTCCTTGGAGGAAACATCTCACCTGCACCTGAAAATGATATTCCTGTATAAGGTGAGCCAACAACCCAGTAGAGATATTCTAACACAATATATGAGGTTTAGCAAAGGTATAAATACCACGTGCATAAACAATACTGATACTAGAACATCCACAAGGCTTGCATATTCATATGCCATAAAGACCTAACCTCTTTCCATTTTCCTTCAATTCATTTCCAATTCATATATGCTACCTAATTCATGAGTTAAACTCATTATCTTTCAACAACCAAAACGAGACTACAACTCAATGGTTTTCTAACTATGCAAAATATACATAAACACTTCAAACCTGTCATTTTATAGATATTTCATCCGAAGGAATCGGCACCCATTTATATATGAAATTTCGGATCTTTCACCCAGAACACTCTGGCCAACTTGTTTAAAATGGAGTCCATCCCCTTTCTCCTCCCAAACAAATATACATATGCAATGTATTTATAAACACAATCATATATAGAGTACATTCCCTTTCTCCTCCCAATAAACATACATATACAATGTATTTATAACATGGTCATATTCAATGATACCAACAATGGATTAGCATTAAATTGCCTAACCCTAATGCAATTTCTATAACAATCATGGCTATCCTCTACTGATAGCCCAATACAATTATTTCTAAGAGATGTTCAATCTCAAAATAAGTATTTTATTAAAAAACTTACATAGGTGAGATAACACATATCCAATATCACCAATTATAACCACAACCTTCCAATTTCACATTTTCAATGTTAATCCCAAGTATTCATACAAAATAATAATTTAATCAAAATTAGGGCAAAATCTCCATCTTTCCAAATATCAACCCAAACACCAAAATCAACTATTTTGGCACAACATAACCTTGTATGCAAACCTCAAACCCACTTATCCCAATTTCATCAAAATTCTTCATTTCATTTCATACCCAAATCCTAGATTTGTCCAAACCATAACCAAATCTCATCATCTACACACAATATCAAATAACTAAGCTAAAAACCATATTAGAGTGTAGAAATTATGTACCTCAAGTTTAAAGAAGAAAAGAGTTGAAACCCCCAAAAATCAACGACGATGAAACTCAATCTCCACTGCACACAACGAAGTCCTCGAGAAGTTACACAACTTTGACGAAGGAATTATGACCAAAATCCCAATGGATTTGGAGAAATCAAAGAGAGAAGATAGTTTCTAGAGAGAGAGGCTCTAGATCTGGATTTTTGGAGACTTTTAGAGAGAGAGAGAAAGCAGAAAATGATATGAAATGTTACTTTCACGATCTGATAAAGCGCGGTCCGCTCGAGCGTGGAAAGCCCCGGCGATCAGAAGACATATGACTCCGCCGAGCGTGAAACCTCAAGGCCGAAGCGTGAAATATGCTCTTCCAGTATTTTTGCAGACACAGTACCTGCTCGAGTGCCTGAATGCCCGCTCGAGTGTATAGCAAAATTTCATAAGCCTGCTCGAGTGGAAGAGCCAAATTCTAGGCAACAAAGGCTTGGAAAAACAAGCAACCAACTTGTTCCAAACACAGAACTACAACCCAATAACCAACATTAAGGGGAAGACAAGGGAAGCAAGACATGAACCACCATTCAAACCATACAAACCTGAGTTTGGAACACCACAAGAGACGGGTCAAAACCAGGGTTGCTATAGGATTACTGTTTTCAATTATTTTCAACTTACCAATGTTTTTTCAAAAATCGTGTTCGAAGTTACCATTTACCCTTTGGAATCCCCATTCGGGTGGGGGCCTGCCAAACAAACTGTTCGATACATGTGTAATTTTTTTAAAGCAATGTTGATATGCTTTTGTAATGTAATGTCACATTATATATCACGCAACAACAACCAATACCACATCTACGTATGTAGCATCATTTAAGGTCTAGCACATGAATGTAATCGCCAACGCACAGATCACGAATGTATGAAATTTTTAAATCACATAATAACGACTAAAACCGTACCAACCTAAAACATTGTCATACAAAACCTGAACATTATCAATCTAATCACACCATTATCACGGTGTAATAAACAAATATCAACCAAAACATTCAGTCTACTCCGTAAAAAATCAATAACCCAATTTCCGAACCCATATAAAATACATAGTAGTCAGTCAAGTCGGTTTTGGCGTTTCAGGCACAACAATCCTTGTCAACCCCTCCCCCCTCCCTCGGCCATCCTCGCACGCAGCCCTTTGACTGGTCATTTATGAACATTTTCACCATCGATGAGCGAAACACTTGTGGCGATGTTCGATACATCCTATTGTCCACATCGACACCATGTATGTATTGTCGAAGTATGTAACAGACAAAGACTGCATAATGTGACCCGCAAATGTATGACGACATAGGCCACGCAATTGTCAACACACTTCACGTCAAACAGACCTCAAACCAAACACCAAACACCACCTGGAAATACAATAATTAAGTGTTAGCTGTGGAGCCAGCGTCTATGAATTCATCTCACAAACATTAGATCCAGTTTTAAGGTTCACCCAAATATTGTTGTTCTTTAAAATTGAAAAAACATGACAAAACACACTTACGAATCTGCCCCTGCCAGGGAAGTCCATGACCGCACAAGCGTTTCACAAAATTTTGGGCCCTTACATTCTCGTCCCCCACCCTTGGGTTCACAACATTTTTATGGTGTTCAACGACCCATTCTTTTTGTCATATCATCATACACACTTAATTAGTCGCACACCACGCTACGAACCCATACAACAAATAGCATTAACTAAACACCAAAACGATGATGTATCGCACATAATTGGTCAAGGTAGTACCGACTAACGTCACACCCCCCCCTATGATTGAATAAAACACAATTACTAGTGTTTACCACTTTCAGCACTTCGTTGTAGTGGTCATCGCGTATTCCTCTTCTCTACCTCATGGAGTTATAATGCTTCCATGCTCCTGTCTCCGTATCGTGAACCATGACAGTCCAATGGCTAGCATGGTAAATCGAGAAAATGATGTACCTATGCCCTCGTGTTGCTTTTGTGTGTACATTGAGATATCTCGCCCATGATAGCGAACTCGCATTCCTCATCATGTCCTACACATGTGGTTAAGACAAGTACATATCATTTGCATTAGTAACCATGACAGCGTAAATTCTTTTCAATTTGTTTTGACATGTGGCGTGTTAGTATAGTGTCCACATACCGCACATACGCTACTGTATGCATACACCATTTCACTACCTTCGCCTAGAATATTTTCCTTCTTTTGTATCTCCACGATCATCAATCACCTGCACGTGTGCAACGTCCCAACACCAATCAAAAAAAAAAAAAAACACAAATTAATATTACTAATGAACTATGCAATAACAGGGTCACCGCTTTAAAATAAAAGGATATGCTATACATACATTCCCATGTATTGAACTTTGTTGAACCAAGGCCTGGATATCTGTGAAATGCACTTGTATCCCAGTGTCACCACCATCCCATATTATGGACCTGCAATACATTACTTTATTTTCTAAACAACCAAACTACAACATCACAAACGATTTAAGAGGAACAAAATACACTTGCATGTGTTAATAACGTATTACTTGTCGCCATCAAAGTTGTACGTGGTCTCCAGCAATTTCTTCCCGTTATCGGTGAGCATGTGCCACACAGCGTGTTTCCTACTCATGCCAAACAGATTCCATGTCTTCCTATCCATGTCTAAGTCCTCTATATTATAAATAACCCCAGGCTCAGTTCCCTTGGTCACCACCACTTTGCATCTTTTCTTGATGCGCCCACAAACCCCCTCATACTCGTAATCGGACAACCTCAATTCACAACGTGGTTTGTTTTTAACATGTCGCACCATAGACCTCATCTTCACCCCTGGACTGTTACCAGTTATGCTGTCATTCCGTGCGTAATCAACCCTGTCAACAACCACGACGTTGTCTGCTATGGCCTGCACTACGGGAGTGATGCCGTTCATGTCTGCCCTTTTGCCAAACGTATTATCAAAATGTTCCACGTGATCAGTGGTTAAATCTTAGACCCTTCGCCTGTCAGCCAGATCATCTGCTGGACGGGTTGCTGCTTTATGCATTCTAATAAGAGTTGAAACAGAACGGTCTGCACTATCATTGCTTTTACCTGTGCCCGACCCAGTAATTTTTTCTCAAAGGTTACCCGACGGTGTACAGTGAGTTCCACCATCCTTCCCAACAGCTTGCGTGATTACACGCACCTCACGGTTGTACACATAGTCCTCAAAATTTGTTAACATTTGTTGCAGCTTCCTAACGAGTTTGGTGAGGCGCGCAATTTCAGCATCTTTCACCACAATAACATTGTCGAATCCAATAAAAAGGGTGGCAGACTGCTCTTCGACCATTCTCTCCATGGACGCAACCCGTCCATCCAACTCACGCACTCTTTTTGATTTCGCACGATTTTCAATTTCCAACTCAGTAATTTTCTCTAGTGCTGCTGCTAATTGTTCTTCTGTAACCTCTGGGTTGTTTTGGACAGGATCACCTTCCTGCATGCTCGACAGGTCCAACAGATCTGGGAATTAGTGTGGCCATACTTCTCCGGATGCCACTGATGTTGACCCCTCTTTTTTTTCCCCCTGCAGTGTCCCAATGGGTTGTTTTGCATTGTCGTCAACTATGTTGCACTCAACCTCACCACCACGGGGCGAATCTGGTTGCTAACAATTTAGACTCAGTTCCATCTTTTCCACGATATCCATATCCACACCAGCCTGATGCTCAACACACACGCTCATCGGGTCAACGTCTAACACTTCTCTCCTAAACGGGTTTTTCCCTTTGCTCGGCAATGTGCCATTCACAAAATAGCACTCGATGATCGTCCCATTAAGTTTACAACAGTTCACCTACATAAAATTGCCAGTGTTAAAACATTAGACCATCGGGTGTAAGTGATATTAACACCACATCCAGGTTTCAAATTGGTCATACTTGCATGGATTCCTCGGCCCCTAATTCCACCGCTTTCAACTTTGTTATTAGAGTCCCAATGTTCCATTTGCAAAATCTTGGGGATACATTACGTCACTCTGGTACCACAATTGATGTGTGCTCACAAATGAGGAACTGCATACCAACACCAAAAACACAAAAATGTCAACAACCAAGCACAATAGATTAACTTCCATTTGCATGTAACAATTAAAATTAGCATCGCCCGCACTTACGCATCAAAGAACGGACTACACAACCATCACTTTTTCAGCTCATCAGGCATCTCATTCAGTGAGCCAATTAATGCGCTCCTGATGCTTGCTGTCCAGCCATACGCACGTAAAGTCTCTAACTTATCAATCACATGCACAAATGCCCACCCAATCGATTCGCCCGTTGTAGCAAAAAATAATTTCGCACATATGTATAAGCACAACAACTTTGTCATATCCTCCTCGTCACGTTCTGTATCCCCTTGTAGCGGTACAACCAAAAAATCCTTTATGACTTTGGACGATATTCGATCGACGTTCTAACAATGGCATTGGATAAAATCTAATGGGCTTTCACCCCGTGCGTTAATTCTAACTTCTCTTTGCCACATTGCACGCCAAAGATCAGCCGCATGTCACTGTTTCTCAAAGGTAGGGCTTTTTTCCCAATGTAAAACTTCTCATCGGCAGGGTTGCATGTTTGAATAATCTTGCACACTATCGCATCATACTTTTTGTACACTTTTGGATCCAAATCATGAACTCGGATTGCCTCAATCATAAGCCAAAAAGGTGTCTTCTGCAGCTGTCGAATAAGACCCTCACCTAACTGTAACTCAATCACAGTCATGATCTCCCCAACCACATTGGGTCAGTACATCAGGTGCGATGGGTCAACTATTACTTTCCTAACACTGCCAGATGTTTTATTCTTCTTGAAAACAAGTTGCGTTTGTCTCTTCGAGGCTAATTTGGTTGACGTTTGCCTACGCGACTGTTGTCGGGCTGTTCTAACTGGAGGACTACGTTTCGCGGTATGCCGTCCCGCACTGCCTACCAAATTCAACAAATAATATTAGTTACCATCTTCGTATAAATTCCATACAGCTATCGGAATATAACATTAGTGAAATGTACCCAATCGAAACATACAATCAGTCATGCCGCTAACATAAATACTTAGTCGATGGGTTACAATGTTATGGTCCATACCATACAAGTATGATAAGTGAAATACAAACATACAAAATGAGGGGAAACATATACCCATTTCACTATGTAACGGATTACAATTTACATACATTCACTATCACTGCACAAATGCAGGCTGGGGAATGGTATTTCCCTTTAACGTCCTCTCCATGATTATCTGAAATCATTAAAACAGAGACTACCTACGACCAACATGATTGCGACGTTCTTGCATCGAACACATTGGTCATTTGTTCTTATGGGTTCACCTACCGGCCATACAATTACATCACAATTTAAGGAATAAACAAAAACCAAAGCACACACTATGTGATAAATGGACACCACATATCAACCAACACTTTGTCAATACAATAATGAATCCGGGAAAAATGTATGCATGGGTTTGGCTTATTACACACCACCGCATTCTATATGCCAAATAAATAATTGTACACTACAAAGCCTTGCTGTAGACACCCCATTTTTGACCGACCTCAAGACTTGGACGTCATCGTTTGTGCACTCAATGATTGTGCTTGTTTTGAGTACCCGAAGTTCTCGTCGGAATGCCTTGTCTTTGAGCCTCTAAACTCATTTTGTTTTGTGCTTGTTTTTGGGGCAAACCTTGTTGCCTCTTGCCTGGAAGGGAGAGGAACCTTATCAACCACTAGTTGGCCTTGTCGGCCACTTTTTGTTCTTATCGACCACTTGAAGTGGCTGGTCGGCTACTTAGAGTGGCTGATGGCCATTTGTCCCATTTTTTAGATATTTGTTTGCCAGCTGTGCCAGCTGTTGTTCACTGAAGTGCATCTCCATACACGTGTATGAAGGGATGAATACAAGCCTTACTCTTGATTTTCTATATATAGGGTATGCTCTCCCCCATTTGGAGGGGTTAGACATTTTGGATCAAAATTTTCTCTCTCTCTCTCTAGAATTCTCTCTCTCTCTCTCTCTCTCTCTCTCTCTCTCTCTCTCTCTCTCTCGCTCTTCTTGTTTTATGCTTGGTAGTTGGTTTTCTCTACACCTTTGCACATTAACCCCTAACCAAATTTGACCACCTTAGAGCTAAGGTCCCTTAGAGCCTAATTTGAGCTTTTGGAAAGAGGTATGAGCCTAAAAGTGTGGTTGTTTTGTGCTGTGCTTCAAGAGGTATAAGAGTTACCTTGTAGGCTTTGTTTTAATTACTTGTTTTGCCATCTTTTTATACTGTTTTTGGCCTAGTTTTCAACTACAAAAAAACTCTAATTTTTTAGGCTTAACATGATGGTTTGAGATCATTTTGTGTTAAGGGGTAGTCCACCATTCTCGTAGCTTATTTGTGTGAGCCTTTGCACCACCTTTTAGCATATTAAAATCAAACTTTTTGGGCCTTTAAACCACTAAAATTCAGAGTTATTTCAGTGGTGGAAAGCATGTTTTGAAGTCCAAAATGGGAGGGGTTAGCCTCCCTTCCTTGTGTCTCACTTGCATGCCTAGTTAGCTTCACATGGTAGCATGTTTTTGTAGCCTAACTTAGCTTATTTCCAGCATATGTTTACCTTTGATTTGGAATGATTTAGCTCTGGTTTGGGTAGCTTTGGTCATATGAGTCTTGTTTTGCATAGTTGTAGTGCAAATGGCTTCACTAGTTTGGTATTTTAGGCCTTCAAACATGATTTGCTTGAGTTGGTTGCATGTTGTGGTGTCTTTTTACATGTAATTTCAATGTATATAGCTCTGTCACATGCTCATTTGTTTCACTCTTTCATTGTTTTTTACAGTTGCTCTTGAGTCTTGTTTGCAAGCTAACGTGTGAGCATGTTTTTCTAGCATTTTGTACCTTAATCTTAGCATGCTTTTGCCACTTTTTTGACTGGTCTTAGCTCTATTTTGAGCTGGTTTGGTCATATGAGGCTTGTATTGTGTGGTTGTAGTGCAATCTCTTTCACTAGCTTAATGTGTTAGGCTTTTTAGCATGAATTGCATGAGTTGCTTGCATGATTTAGTTTCATTTTGCATTCTATTTCAGCACTAAAATCTCTGCAATCTCCCTCTATTCTTCACTCTTTCATTTGTTTTGGAAGTGGCTTTGAACCCCTTGTTGGCTTGAGCGTGGAATTGAGACCCTCACGCCTAATGGTTTAATTCCTTTGGGAGTTCATTACCAATAGCATGAGGCCTCTTTCATGCTCAAGGTACTTGTGGTTTAAGCCTACTTTCAATTAGAGGACATTCACTTTTGGACTAATCAATTAGAGAATGGATTGGTAATCTAAAATTGGTAAACAAAAATGAACAAAGTAAAAGAGGCAAGATTAAGTATCTTTGTGTTGCATTTCATGTGTTCGGATTGGATGTTAATCCGAACACGAGGAAATTGGAATGTTTCATACTCAAAGTGATGAAACATGCCACTTTTCTTGGTCACCGTCACCCTTGATCATGCATGATAGGGTGTTGGTTGTTTTGGTCTTGTTTGCGCATTCATTAAGCTTGTACAAGCTTGGCTCTCTATCCATCATGCATTGAAAATGCTTGGTTGATGGTTCGAAGGCCACGTGCTACCCTCCTTTGAGCTTGTGTGATGATAAGGAGGGTAGCAGTACATACATTCATTGAAAATACATTGCTTTGCCTCTGTTTGCTCTCTGTTGCAACAAAAGAAGAAATCTAGAGAAGGGGTGACCGACTGGCCAGTTGTAGTGGCCAACTAGCCAGTTGTAGTAGCCGACAGCCACTTTTTGTGGCCGACCGGCTAGAAATGAATTTTGCACCAGTGTGCTCCTGAGTTGGAGCAGAGGCATTCTGGGAGTTGGTACAATTTTCAGTGATCAAATGAGTGCAAATAGAGGCATCCGATGGCAAGGCAATGGCATTTTCAGGTGAAGCAACCGAGCATGCATGCGTCCCTTGCCCTCGAGGCCATTTAGTTGCTTTTGTTAGCTTAGAATAAGTCAGCTAATTCATTCATACAAGTGTTGTAATTAATTAGCTTAATTCATTTTGTAATATTTTAGCTAGCTTAGAATAGTTAGTTAATTTATTTCAATTGTTGTAATAATTAGCTAGAATAGTTAATTAGTTTTGGTTTGTAATAGTTAGCTTAATTAGCGTAGTTAGTTAGCTTATTCATTTGAACCCTCCTTCGCGAGGGCCTAATGTTGTAATAAGTGTGCGTGCGTGTGTGCATGTCTTCTAACCCCGCATCTTTTTCCTTTTTATATAACCGTTTTTGATGGTTTGTTTAGGGTCATGTTTCAATTAGCATACCTTATGCTCGTATGTTTGTATCCATTCATTTGTCTTGCATGCTCTGAGGCTCAGCGCATCATTCAAACTGCATTGCAAATTCAATACTTATTTGAATACGTATTTCAATGCATGTTATCAAATTGTATCACATGCCATATTAGTAGTCAAGCCTATTAATTTCATATTGCATGCGTTGCATTCGGCATCTTGCATAGTTAGGATCATGCATCTTTCTAGCTAGTTTTTTGTTTTGGCTTGGGGTACTTGGTGAGTTTTATGCTTTAGCATACTTGCATGAGTGCGATTGCCATGTTGCCATAATAGCATGCTTGCCATGAGGCTATTTGCTTAAATGATTAATTGCATGAATGCCTGTGGATGAAGGCTTGATTGTTTGAATTGGAACGATTCAATAAATGTGAGTTTTAAGCCCACTTGAGATGGCAAATCCGCAAACTTTTAAGCCCACTTGAGGGTGGCAAATTCAAACAATTTTCGAAAATAAACATAAGTTGAGTTGCTTCAATTCTCGCGATTTTAGTCTATACTTGATTGTGTGTGTGTCACATAGTAAAGTTAGCTAATAATCAGTTTAAGAACTCATAATGTTTATAAAATATCATATCATGGTTAGTAAAGGCCGATCTTTGATCGGGTGAGCGGGGGTGCTCAATTCATGACCTTTCCCTCCTCGTACCTAAGTTTTCGAGCCGAGGCAACTTTGGTGATGACGGACACATGGCCTTTGGCATGAGTCAGAGTATCCTAAATTCTCCCAAAATAAAATATTTAGCTGGCGACTCTATAATCTCGCAAAGCAGTCCAATTTTGGCATTATTTGATTTAAAATCAATTTTCCAAAAAGATGTGCCGGATTGCACTCTTTGGCGTTTATCGGTTTCACATTGCACTTGTGAGACTAGATTCAGAATCGTGATAGGAGTCTGAACTGTAGGACCAATTCGAGCTTCCAAAAGGGGGCGCGAAAAAGTCGAGCTACAGTTTTTGGCGACTCTACTGGGGATTTAGAGAACTTGACTCGAACTCATGATATGTTATTTTATCTACACTTGTGTGTTTCTTTGCATTGCATTTGCACTGGTGCGCTTATGTCACAGTGTTTGCCATCAGCTATTCCTGAGTGGCTTGCCAAAGGCTTGCTTGGAAAAGCTTGCCAAAAGGCTGACCGATTGCGGGCTCTGCCACGATGGGAACACAAACCTTGGATCTGGGCTACCACTGTACCGTTTGATCCTCCTTTCACTTCTCGGTGTTAGGAGCGAGAGGTATATTATGTAGTCATGCCGAGGCACCCTTTTTGACCAATCGATCTAATTGCATATCGGAAGCCTTAGAGACTGTCCCAAACTAGGACAGGTTGCTCACCCGAATGTAGGTTTGTTTGAAATCGCTTGTTTGTGTAGTGAACCCCTAGTTCCTGATAAAGTTAGGACAGGGTAACCCTACCCCATCATAGGGATGTTTTGGCTCTCACTTGCTTGATACATGCTTTTAGAGTGAAACTCTGCATGAATATATGTATCAGTTGCAAGTCTGGGTATCAGTTTGGGTCAGAAATCAGTGTTTGAGTACATATTGTCCAACTTATGATTATGACTGCGTGTTGTTTCTGTTTGAGCCGAGGTGCTGTGCATTTTCTGATTTTTGTTTCTTTTGCTTTAATTTTCTTTTTGCAAGGTAGTATTTCACAATTGCTTCCGACAAGGCAGTTACCTCCCAAGCACTCTGGACTAGAGTAGGCGGCTTTATCGATCTAGGGATCTTGTGAGAGCACAACCAGTGTTTGCTTTGCTACCCCTGGTTACAAGACAGAGGAGAGTCAGGCATAACTCACCGGTTTGACAGTTACCTTCATTCAGTGAAGTCCAGTTTTCTATTTCCACTTTAGAAAGAGAGTATACACCGGTTCTAATAGATCAGCACCCTGTAGACAACATGGAAGATATGATGTGCCAACTTCAACAAACTATTGAGGCAATGCAGCTAGACGCTACTCGCCAAGTAGAAGTCACCGCCTGCTAAGCGGAGATTGCAACCCAGCAGGCTGAATTGATCAGTAGGCTTCAACAGCAACAACAACCATAACAAGCAGCAGTTTCTACTTCATATCAACCCCCAGTCAGGGTTCCAATACCCAAGGTTACTACTAATTTCTAGGAAAATGCAGACATTCCGGCAGAGCCAGTTCCACTCCAGACTTCCAAAGCATTGGTCTACCCGACAGAGGCACCCTTTGAGTTTGAGGTCGACCTTACTGCTCTGAAAGTGAGCAAGCTTGAGAAGCTTTTGAAACAAGCTCAGGGTGTCAACTCGATATCAGATATATAGGACGGCTATACAGATTCGATGGTGACATTGCCGGATAGATTTAAAATGCCATACATAGACCGCTTCGACGGCTCGGGTGATCCCATGGTCCACTTGCGGCTATTTTCAGACATTCTGCGGCCAATGTGCCTATCTAGACTATAGAAGTTATCCCTCTTCGGCTGGACCCTGTCAGGTATCGCGGTCATCTAGTACGTTAAACTCGAGGATTCCGTAAAAAGGAATTTGGAGGAAATGACTGAGGCCTTCGTGCTGTAGTACTCCTATAACACACAGATCGAGGTCACAACTTGTGATCTCGAAGCAACCCGCCAAGAGTAGAAGGAGGGATTCTCCGATTTTGTAACTCCGTGGAGGACCAAGGCCTCCATGATGACCACCCGACCTGCTGAGAAGGACCAAATCCAAATGGTGGTCCGTAACCTGCAACCGAGGCTGCTGCAGAAAATGATAGTCTTACCTCTGTCAACATTTGCCAACCTCCATGAAATAGGGGTGCAAATAGAGGATGCAATAAAGCAGAGTCTGATAGACCACGAGAAAGAGCAGCCTCAGAGGGCTTTCACACGCAGTTCAAATATGACTTCTGGTAGTAGTGCAGTTGCAAGGCCTTCAGATGTGGGCATGGTCACCACCACACTTAAAACCGCTAACCCCTTTGCCTGCATGACCAATATTCCCCCCAAACTTCCAGCCATCAGGCCCAAGGCCAGAGGGTTTTCATCCTACTCTATATGTCTCTATCAGCGGCCTTGAGGGTCCTGATCAGAAAAGGGCATTTGAAACCATTAGAACAATGCCCTTTGCCTAATCTACTCCCTTCTAAACATAACTCGGCTAAGTACTGCGCTTTCCACCAACAGCACGGTCATGATACCGACCAGTGTTTTAGACTTTGTCTTGAGATTCAGAATCTTATAGACAAAAAAGTGATAGCGCCTCCTGAAAAGCCAAACGTCACTACAAATCCCCTTCCACCACATAACCAAGCCCCTCCATCCAGGCAAATAAACCTTATCAAAACACTGGCCGTTCCTTAAGACCCCAGCATATACATCACTCCATCCCACCTACCTAAGCCGACGCTGTTCATCCTGGAAAGCATAGACTTGTGCATGATGAACACCTCCATATCCCAACCTAAACCTATGGTGGTGACTGTGGTAGATGAAGGCAGGGCAGCCTTGTTGGAGGATGGGAATGTCAGTTCAGTGCCTGAGGGCTCTGTGGACTTATTTGAGGAAGAATACAATCCCTACCGCTATATTGTACCAGCCAATTAGGCCGAGTCATGGGTGGAGTTGCCAACAAGGATGGAGGTCAATGTAGTCCAAGAGAATGGACTAAGCCAGGGATTGGATGACTTAGCTGACCTTGAGGAGGACATCAATAATCTGTAATTCTTTGATGAGCAAGATTTGGGAGATGTGCACATTAACAGGTTTGACTTGAACGGATCAGCGGATAATTCGAGGTAGCTTAGTGATGAGCTGGATATGGATGAGGGATCTCAACCAAAGCTGGAACAGCTAGAAACAGGAACTGCTGCAAGGGCCGGAACGGCCGCGGACAAAGGAAAGTTGTCGGAGAGCGCCGATAGTAAGAATTCGCTTGGGAAATGGGCATCATGAGCACTATGGACACTGAGCAGGAAGCCGCACTGAAGCGATTTAAGCAAGAAAAAGACAAGAATAGTCAGAAAGCTGGAAAGGCCAAAGACCCTACGGGGGATAACTGTGATGTCTGAGTAATTACAATGGAACCGGACAACTGCCTGTCGGTTACCGAAGGAGTCTGATGGGAAGATGATGATTTGCATCTTGCCCACACAGATGAGGATTGGGGCCAAAACCTGCCAGATGACACCTGGTGTTCTAAGGAAGTGGATCACATGACTAGGAGCCGGCGATACTTCAAGCCCCCGCACTTAGACCAACCAGAGGCATCAGGAAAAGATAAAGAGGTAGAAAAATAGAAGGATAAATAGTTGGAGGAAGAAGCTGTACTGAAGCAGCTAAAGAAGATCCAAGAAGATATATCCATCTGGGGTTTGCTCATGGCTTTGCGGGTACACAGGCAAGCCATCCTATCAGCAATGGATAAGGCCAAACTATCTATCGAAATAACTCCCGAACAACTAGTGGGACTTGTCTTCCTAGGAAGGGCCTCACCAACCTTGACTTTTTCAGAGAAGGAATTGCCGCCTAAGGGCTCTGCGCACAACAAACCACTGTACATCTCGGTTGAGTGTAGAGAGAAGTGGGTACTGGTTGTGTTGGTGGATACTGGGTCCGCAATCAATGTGTGTTTGTCTCGAACAACCTGTGCTATTGGCTTGAAGCCAGCGGACTTTGTACCAACGGCCCAGGTGATCTGGGCCTATGACAACACAAGTCAAGAGGTGATGTGGATAGTTTAGATCAGAACGCAGGTTGGCCTGGCGCAATAGGACATTGAGTTTCACGTCCTAGATGTTTCGGCCACCTTTAACTTACTCCTTGGACGGCCGTGGCTGCACCAAGTGAAAGCTGTCTCTTCCACCCTTCATCAGATACTGAAGTACCCCCATGGGAAGGGGGTAGCCATTGTTTTTGGAAATTCTTCCATACATCCTCCGCCAGAAGTCTCTACACTGGTACTGAAAATTGTACACGGCGATGAGGATGTCTTCTTGTCCGGGTTCACCTTGGTTGAGGCCGGGGTGGTGCAAAATATCTTGGCTATTGATAAGGGTTTATATGTCAGTGCTCAATCTGTCTACCTCATGAACATGCTACAACATGTACCCGGGATGGGATTGGGAAAGAGCAGCCGGAAGGGCGTTGCCACACTGGCCGAAGTGCCAGACAACCCTTGTATCTTTGGTCTAGGTTACATGCCTACCAAAGAGGATTGGGTAAGAAAGGGAAAGGAAATGGCAGGAAGAGCCAAGTCAAGGCAAAGTGGGAAGCACTATGAGCTAGTGCACAGACTAATTCAAGGAACCCTGAACGGCTGCTTTGTTCGGAAGGGGAAAGACTTCCCATTTTGCGGCTTTCATGAGCCATGGTTGAACTTTGATAAGTGGCGTTTGCCCGGCTTTGAGATTTTCTTCGACCTACAATTGTAAGAGGATGAAGCCACAGAAGAACAGACTGACTTAGCTCTTGAGGCTGAACAGAGTACAAAGGATGAGTCCAACGATAATGAACTTGAGATAGGAGCAGCGCTGGCTTGTCTCCTTTTAGATCCTCAAATCAAACAAGAGAGCTTGGGAGATGACTTCATCGTTTCCATGATTGGGGCGGACCCAAGTGTGGACCCTTATATCGGCATTCTGGATGCATCTAACGCACCCTCTCTCGCTTGGTAGCTAGAGGAGGGCTTTTTGTCCGCGCTCAATCGTAGTAAGTTCGAATCGACTCACGAGGTCTCGTGGAGTCGGAATCAGATTCTAGTTCTTCTGAGTCCGCATCCGATATTCCTGGGGTTGGTAACACGGATGCCGTTGTTTTGTCCATGTCGTCTTTTTCCTTTTCTTTTGAGTCGGTTGTAACCGAGGAATTGGACGAGTTGGAAGCTTTGAATGAGAATGGTACCACTACTGTTTCTGAGTACTTCTTTGTGCCACTTGTGTATTGTATTGATCATGACTTTCAAAATTTTGATGAAAACAACAAGGAAGGAATTCCTCAGGTTTTAAAACATTTGATTGATCTTGAGGAGGAGAGGTTTGTAAAACCCCTTGTTGATGAAATCATTTCAATTAATGTGGGTACTGAGAAGGATTTGTGTTTGGTCCAGATCAGGTCCACGTTGTCTTCGGAAGAACGCGAGCGCTTAGTCGCTTTATTAAAAGATTTCAAAGATGTTTTCGCGTGGCCCTATGAAGACATGCCTGGAATCGATCTTGAGATTGTACAGCACCAGATCCCTTTTGACCCTGAGGCCCGACCTGTCAAGCAGAAGCTTTAGAGAATACGCCCGGATTGGGCTTTGAAAATCAAGGAAGAGGTCACCAAGCAGATAGACGCAGGGTTTCTACTAGTATCTGAGTATCCTACTTGGTTGGCCAACATCATTCCCGTGCCAAAGAAAGATGGAAAAATTCGAGTATGTGTGGATTTCAAAGATCTGAACAAAGCTAGTCCGAAGGACAACTTTTCTCTACCGCATATCGACGAATTGGTGGATTTCATCGCAGGACATGCACTGCTTTCCTTCATAGATGGATTTTTCGGGTATAACTAGATCTTTATGGCACCCGAGGACAAAGAGAAGACTGCCTTCACCATGCCATGGGAAACCTACTGTTACAGGGTGATGTCATTTGGTCTGAAGAACGCTGGGGCTACTTATCAACGGGTTGCAACCACTATCTTGCATGATATGATCCACAAAGAGGTTGAGGTGTATGTGGATGACATGATTGTCAAGTCCAAAGAAAGAGAGGGCCACTACACCGCCTTGGAGAAATTCTTTCAACGGATCAGAGAATATCGGTTGAGACTGAATCCACAAAAGTGCACTTTTGGTGTCACAACAGGAAAAATACGGGGGTTCTTGATTACACAGAAGGGCATCGAGGTTGATCTTTCCAAAATCAAGGCCGTACTAGAAATGCCACCACCAAGGATTGAAAAGGAGGTGCGAGGCTTTCTGGGTAAAGTGCAATTCATAAGACGGTTTATTGCAAAAGTAACCTTGACTTGTGAACCACTATTTGGTTTCCTGAAGAAAGGAAAGAAATTCCAATGGGATGATCGATACCAAGTTGCTTTTGAGCAGATCAAACAGTACCTTCAGAACCCCCCGTGTTGCCGCCGCCAGAGCCGTGAAAGCCATTGATTTTGTATCTATTAGTAACCAACACGACAATGGGATGCATGCTTGCTCAGGAATCTGAGGATAGAGTGGAGAAATCCATCTGTTACCTGAGCAAGAAGATGTTGGATTATGAGACCCGTTATACCCTGTTGGAGAAGGCTTGCTTAGCTTTAAACCAGGAAGTTGAGGCACTACCTGTTAGCTCACTTTGTAATTCTGGTTTCGAGATTAGATCCCAGCAAATATCTCTTCGAGAAACCAGCACTTACGGGTAGGCTAGCCCATTGGTTGCTCATTCTCTCCGAATTCGATTTGAAATACGTGACCCACAAGTCTGTTAAGGGGAGAGCTATAGCGGAATTTTTGGCGGATCACCCAATGGAAGGGGACGAAGCAGTAAAGTACTTATTCCCGGATGAGGCCATTTTACAAGTTAAGGAAGAAACTTGGACGTTGTACTTTGATAGAGCGTCTAATTAGTACGGTTATGGGATAGGGGTGTTGCTGATAGCACCCGACAATTCTCATATACCCTTAGCCTTCAAACTCTAGTTCAAGGTATCGAACAATGAAGCAAAATATGAGGCGTGTATCGCTGGGCTGGAAGCCGCCTTGGAACTAGGGGAAAAAAGGTTGGACGTCATCGGGGACTCGAACCTAGTTGTATCTCAAGCAAAAGGAGATTGGAAGGTCAAAGAAGAAAGGATGAAAATTTATCGCCAAACCCTAGATGTTCTGATTCCTAGGTTTCAGAAGTTAACCTTCACGCATATCTTAAGAGAGAACAACAGGTTCACTAATGCCTTATCAACTCTATCTTCTATGATAGACATCCCTTTTGGAGTTTGGATGTGCTCAATCATCATTGAACAGAGATATGTGCCGGCCTATGAGTTGATCGCCGCAATTGATGAAGTACAAGATCAGAACCCCTGGTATTATGATGTCTGGAACTTCTTGGAAAAGGAAGCTTATCCACTAGGGGCAAATGCCAAAGATAAGAGGGCAGCAATACGGTGAATGACTACTCAGTTTATCATCTGCGGGGGTAAGTTGTACAAACGAGGCCATCTGGGAATGCACAAATTGTGTGTTGATGCAGAAGAGTCGACACGACTAATGGAAGCCATCCATGGAGGAGAGTGTGGAGCACACATTAGCGAAGTAATGCTAGCCAGAAAGATTGTCAGGCAGGGTTTTTACTAGTTAACTATGGAGGAGGATTGTATCGGTTTTGTTCGGCGATTCCACAAATGCCAAATTGATGTAAATCGCATGAACATCCCGTCGTCAATGCTGTACAACATGACTTCACCATGGCCGTTTTTAGTCTGGGGAATTGATGTTATTGGGGCAGTCACGCAGAATGGTTCGAATAGGCATGAGTATATGTCATGACCCGAACCCGCCCCTATAGATTAAGATCACAACCGGCCAGTAATCATGAGATTACCTACAGCCTCAAACCAAAACAAACATATAGCAACAGAGTGAAGGGGCCAAAACGGAATCAAACTTAAAAATTTTGTCCAATGAGCTATGCTTATATGGCATGTCAAAACATTTCACATATACTTAATAATAACTCACACTACATATTAGTAGTTAACATCTTGCATACCCAGGATCATTCAAACACATAGTCAGCTAAACCAAAAGCTTATACACATATTGGTCTACCATGACCAATAGAAATAGCAAAAGAAATACAAAAGATCATAAACAAAGCCTCTTGCGTGAGGCACCTGGGCTGACTTCACAAAACTCGAGTTCCTTTATTACATTCCACTAAGGCTGGGGTTAAACATCCCTTTGCTCACCTACATACATATAAATGAGAGTGAGCTAATGCCCAGTGAATAATATCAAAATAAAGACGTTAATGAATGAGATTCGTTCATAAATGAATTATACTTATAATGTACATATTTGAACCACTATTCTCATTCACACCAGATTTACAAATCTCAACAAAGCAAAACGACCTTAGGTCCAACACATCATGTCCATATGCAAAATGACCTCAGGTCCAATACTTATATAAAACAATACGACCTCGGGTCCATCTATACGAAACGACCTTTGGTCCAACCAACTCTCTATTCAAAACGACCTTTGGTCCAATTCTCTTTATAATCATATCCATGCGTATCTCATATTCATGATCATGATCCCTTTCATTCAAACGGCCTTTGGCCCATTACGGTATTCCAACATATCAAGTGACATATTCAAACGGCCTTTGGCCCATCTTTGCATTCATGTCTAATGGCCTTCGTCCCAATCGTTCATATCCGACGGCCTTCAGCCCAATCATTCACGTCCAACGGCCTTCGGCCCAATCATTCATGTCTAATAGCCGTTGGCCCAATCATTCATGTCCAACAGCAAATGGCAAATGGCAAATGACAAATGGCAAATGGCAAACGAGAAACAGCAAACAGCCTTATACAAATTAGGCATATAGAATACTCATTCATTTTTCGAATCAACAATTCCATGGAGCTTATACAGAAGTAGCATTTGGAAAGTAACATACTTGAAAATATCTTTACTAAGATATTATTCACAGTGAACTGCCGATGGATTTGCCCTTGAGCTCGACCCTACACATTACATAACACATATGGGTCACAAACGATTCAATCCGTTCTTAATTCATACATTCCTCTTAGGCTCTTTTCTTATCATTTTAACTCATTCACAATGCTCAATGCATGCCTAAGAGTTCTTAGAAATGAAAGAGAACGGAAAACAAATCACAAAACCACTTTTCAAAATATCTGAAACAGGGATCCCCGCTCGAGCGGACCCCTTTGGTCTGCAAAAGTACTGGTTACTTCATTTTCATGCTCGAGCGTGACTTCGGACACTCGAGCTGAGAGTCAAACTACATGGCTCCCCGCTCGAGCGTGAATCTTCCCGCTCGAGCAGACGCTCATGTCTGCAAAAGTTCTGGGAACCAACATTTCACGCTCGAACTGCGCTTTTCCCGCTCGAGCGAACATGCCAATTTCTGTGTTTTCCCGAATCGGTTTGAGCTTCAAACTTCCATCCAAATTAACATAGCTTGCATTTTATAACCCATAATTCTCATATACAATTACTAACATGCTACAAACACCAATTTACTACATTATGAAGCTCAAATCTTATGAATCAATCACATGCAAACCCAAATTATACCAAACCTACTTCCAATACATTAAATTCATGCATTCAAACTTCATATCTTCATCAATCATGCATGCATGTCAATCCTTGACTCCATTTCTATTACAAATGGTACAAATGGTGCTTATAACCATGAAACTCAACAAAACCATGCTTGCATGTATGATTCAATGCCCAATCTTTCATAATTAACATGTTACATGCTAGCTTATGCAAATTCATGGCAATTCTAAACATGTATGCATTCATTGACTCTAAATTCATCAATTACAACTTAATTCTTGCTCTTGGTTATACATTCTCTTTGAATTCACAAAATTACAAACTTAACTTATCAATTTATGCTCAAATACTCACCTAGGAGCTTCAATCTTCACAAATTCTAGCTAGATCTTTGAGTTTAGCTTCTAATCCCCAAGCTTTGAGCCAACATTCAATATTTGAGCCCCTCTCTCTCTCTCTAGAGCTATCTCACTCTCTCTCTCTAGAGCACATTTCAGATTTTGAGTTCACAAAATGAGGGACTTAAGTGTATATTGGCCTATTTATAGGCTTGCTTAATCATATTGATTAAGTTTAAGTAATGGCACTCTAATTAACCATTCTGAATCTAATTATTTTGATCCGAATCAATTTCTAATTAAATTTCACCGTAGGCTCTAAAAATTATGCTAATCACGATGGCGTAATCAATTCCGGGTTCTGTGGCCGATAGGGCCTTCAATTTAAATTCTAACGTAGATAATCAAACATATTTTCCTACAGTGAACAGATAGAAATTCAAAACCACATATATTCATATAAATGGCACTCAAAACCATATCAAACACATAATCACAATCGCAATTAAGATTAATTAGCATACCATGGACCAGGGTTATCACAGTATATCTTAGTGGCGATAGACTACTTTACAAAGTGGGTCGAGGCCCAATCCTACGCAGTGCTGAAAGCGTCGCATGGAGACTAGTTCATCAAGAATAATATCATCTATCGTTATGGGGTCCTGAATAAGATCATCTCAGACAACGACTCCCATTTCAAGAAGTAAGTGATCGACTTGTTGGAGAAATACAACGTGGCTTTTCATAAGTCATCCACATATCAGTCGCAAACCAACGAAGCTGTTGAGGCCGCCAACAAGAGCATCAAGCACATTCTACAGAAAATGGTTGAGACTTACAAGGACTGGCCAGACAAATTGCCATTTTCTCTCTGGGGCTATAGGACATCAATTCGAACACCTACTGGGGCTACTTCGTATTCCTTGGTTTATGGGATGGAAGCTATTCTGCCAATTGAAGTAGAGGTTCCGTCGCTGCAGGTTATGGCTGAGTGCCAGATAGCAGAAGCGGATTGGCAGCAGAGCAGGTTCGAGGAATTAATGGTGGTCGACGAGAGAAGGTTGAAAACACTGTACCATGTCCAAGGTTATCAACGTAGAATTGCCAGGGCTTTTAACAAGAAAGTGAAGTCCATGAATCTTAAGGAAAGGGATTTGGTGTTGAAAGACAACCGAGCTCCCATCCACAACCCTAGGGGCAAGTTCAGACCTAATTGGACTAGTCCTTACATCATCAAGTCTATCTGGTCGGGTGGAGCTGTCATTCTTACAGACCTGGATGGCCTCGAATTCTTCCAACCAATCAACATGGACAAGTTGAAGAAATACTATCTTTTAGAGGCTCGCTAGGCCGAAAACTCGGAAGGGCGACATAGGCAAAAGTTAGAGCACAAAAAAATTGGAAATAAGAAAAACTGAGCTCGCAAAGTTGAAAACCCAGAAAGGGCGGCCTTGGAAAAAGTTAGAGTGCAAAAGGAGAGTGTTAATACCCGAGTGAACCCGAACCAAACTACGTAAGGCTTGATTCCCATCTTTGGGATATGTAGGCAATTTCATTCTGAAGTCTAGCCATAAACACCCCTAAATCAACTGTGTCCATGAGATTGTTCGAGTCATCTTTGTCTTTTCTGTATCTAAGAGTTCGATTGTGATCTTCACTATAAGAGCTGGTTACAGTACAGTTCAGTGCTATTCAGACGAGGGGCAATTTTCCATTTGCTGGATTTGGGGTTGTACATCTCAAGGATAGGTTCCAAGTGTGTCCAGTTGTGATCCTTATTGAAAATGGTTTTGAAAAGTTTTAATAAAAGTTAATGTTGTTCAAATTAATCTTTTTACAACTTAGACCATTTTCGGACCAAAAGGAAAAATTTCAGTACCCACAACTCCAATTTCATTGATTTCAATACAAAGTTTTCTAACTCTCGATGCAAATCAAAGTTGCTTTTTATTACATTCAAAAAGAAAACTTGAAAGTACAGATTAAAGCAATAAACTTGGGGCATTGATGAGTCAAGTGTTCCTACGTCCTCTCCCAGAGCTTGTGGAAGCTTTAGATGCTAAAGTAGGCCCGATTTGCGCTTCATCCTCAAGCCAAGCTATGCATTCGCTAGAAAGGGTGCAACTGAAATTGGGAGCAGGGGCTAGAATTTCTCTTGTCCTCCATGCATTGGGATATAGAGCTAGTTGTGAACCTCGGATTGGAAATAGGGCCGGGTACTCTACCCCCTCTTTTGGGCAAGTCTGATCATGTCCGAACTGACGCTTAAACCGGAATGGAAAATAAAAGACACAGTGTGTCAAGCCAATCAACTGTATGCCTAGTTGTCGGGCTATGCTGTAGCTCATCTCAGGCAGATCAAACCAGGGCCAACGCCAAGCAATGTCAACAGTGGACCAGTTGCACATCCAGTGGCACCACCACCCCTCGTTCGAGAAATCAACTAGCTGTTGGGAAAAGAAATAGCCTCGTGCTGAGTATACAGGGACAGAGTCCACTATCTTCAACCTATCCATGAGCCATATCTGGGAAGTGATGAAAAATAAGAGAGATTAAAGAATAGAGAGGTGTATGTGGAGAGAAACAGAAAAAAGGGTTTTAAAAGAAAAATAGAGCCTGAGTGCCGAGTGATGTGAGAAACACATGTGAGGTGGGGTGGGAAACATTACCTACAAAAGTAGTGGACTTCCTGTGAACTTGGTTATCTTTCGCCGGTGGAAAGCATCCAAGCCTATTAAAGTCTTGACTAATGTCAAGCCAATGCAGCTCTTGCCCTCTTTCAAGCCTTGGGACACTTCGATCAAACGAATGCTAGACCCTCCGAAACCAGAGGCAAGAAGAAAATGAGCCAACATGCACAAACAGAGGGCATGCTACCAAAAACTCTGCCAGAGACGATCGCCACGGTCGCCGACGTTAGAAAATCGATGAATAAGGCTAGGAATATCCAACTCTCCATTGCAATCCAAAGATCGGGCATCGTGTAAAGTGAACCCACACATCCTTCCTAAAACCTGGATGTGACCAAAACGAGACTGGGGTAGGATTTCGCATCACGCGGGGATTCCATCAAAACTTGGAATTCTTCGATTATGGGGCATATCTCTTGTCCTCCAAAGCTGAAAACATGTGTAACCGGGTTCCAACGTCTAGCGGCGGGGTGAAGGAACGGAAAACACAGTGGGGTGCAATTTAGCGAGAATAGTGCATTTATCCCGAAATCTCAAAAATTCACTTTTTCCGAGCCATCTAAAGTTGCAATCCAAGTTGAGAGTTTTTCGGCGAAGAATGACTCAATTTATGGCAAAAACAGAGCTGGAATGAAGAAACAATGAAGTCCCAAACTTTTGTAGATGATAAGTCACTGAGTGGAAGGCAGGTGGCAGCAATCTGAAGACCCCTAGCATCAATGGCTGACCGGCCAGTTATTGTCACACCCCCAAAATAATACAATAAAGATAACTTATATGCGGAATAAATATGAGAAATAACATACTTTCATACATCAAAGTCTACTGTTTAACAACCAGTTAAATGCCATATAGGCTTACATCTTTCCAAGTCATTGCTTGGTTACACAAATTGAGTCTTGCTCATTACATCTTAAGCCCTTGGCTTTACAAATACCAACATGCACACAACAAAGCATAATTAAGAAGCTCTTGCTTCCCGAAAGTCCATCCATGCTATTGCCTAGCACTCGGCCAAACAACAAATGAAGTAGTACAATCCATCACTATATTACACTTATGAAATGGTAAAATCCATTGTTTGATCTTCAAATTTGAAAAGCATTCCCTGTACACATGTACAGGCAGGGGGTGAGCAAAGCCCACCAAATAATCTCATATTAAAACATTAAAAGATATACAGGGACAAAGATACTTATACATATACGTGAAATCATATAATGTCAAAACCATATGATTTTATTAATAATCTCTTATATCCAAGACCTGCATATTCATATGCCACTAAAACCAATCTTATTCCATTTTCCTTCAACTCATATCCAGTTCATATATGCTACTCAATTTATGAGTTAAATTCATTATCTTTCAACAACCAAAATGATACTGCAACTCAATGGTTTTCCAATTATGCACAACACACATAAACACTTCAAACTTTGCCATTTTACGGATATTTCGTCCGAAGGAATCGGCACCCATTTATATATAGATTTTCGGGTCTTTTACCCAGGACACTCCGGCCAACTTGCTTTAAATGGAGTCCATTCCCTTTCTCCTCCTAAATAAATATACATATGCAATGTATTTATAAACACAATCATATATGGAGTACATCCCCTTTCTCCTCTCAAATAAACATACATATACAATGTATTTATAACATGGTCATATATGGAGTACATCCCCTTTCTCCTCCCAATAAACATACATATGCAATGTATTTATAACATGGTCATATTTAATGACAACCAACAATAGATTAGCATTATATCACCTAATCCTCATATAATTTCTACAACAATCATAGCTATCCTGCACCGATAGCCCAATACATTTATTTCCAAGAGATGTTCAATATCGGAATAAATAGTTTATTCAAAACTTCCGTAGGTGAGATAATACATATCCAATATCACCATATATATCAATAACCATTAAATTTAACATATTCAATGTTAATTCCAATTATTTATACAAAATAATCATTTTATCAAATTAGGGCAAAAATCCCCCTTTTTCCATTATTGACCCAAACACCCAAAATCAACTATTTTGGTACACCAAGATCTTATATTTAAACCCCACACTCATTTATCTCTTATACATCAAAAACCCCTCTTTTCATTTCACACCCAAATCTTAGATTTGTCCAAACCACAAACAAATCTCATCATCTATATACCATAGCAAATAACTAAGTTAAAAACCATATTAGAGTGTAGAAAATCCCTACTTATTAAATATTACCATTTTGATCAAAATTCTCATTTCTCATTTCAATATAATTTCTAACACAATTTCAAGAGATAATACAACCATATCCATATTCATATAGTCTCCACATGTTAATCAACATTCCCAATTTAGTCATTTCAAGACAAATTTAAAACATATTATATATCAAACTTCCAAAGTTCTATCATTTCTCATCCTTCTAAGAAATCCATCATTTAAATGCAACATGTAAATTTTCATCGATAGCAAAAATAGTTATCTCTAACATATTAATTAAAAGATAACAACATGAACATACAATCCAACATATAACTATAACTTGGAATCTCTTATGATTCCCAACATTTAGAAACAAATCATATTCCACATTTTATCAAATATGAATAACTACACTAGTTTTCATATCACAATCACGTCCAGTAACCTCTCAAGGTCCATTTTCTAACCGTGTCGGTTTTATTCCAACAAATACATTAAGTAAAATAATACTGTTAATGCCCAAGAAAACATCATTTTCTTTCCAAACTCATTCTCCAAGCATTATTCAACTATGACATCCTATTTTGATCGAAAGCCCCAAAAGTTAAATGTAATTCATTTGTTTTCTTTAAAAATGTTCTTTTGGCCACAAACCGGTAAAAATTTCAAAACCAATAGAATCGAAGTCCGTTTTTGTTCAAATTAAAAACATAACTCTTTCATAACCTTACAAACATATTCTAAGTTTTCACTTTCGGAATTTGGTCATCAACTTTTTATTTTTCTCAAAATTTCTCTCTTTTAAGCAAATAAAACACAAATTTTGCAAAAATTCTAATTAAATTATATACAACTCTAAACTCCATATAATCAAGTAAAAGTGCATAAAGAAGCGTAGGAAAAATTTCTACTTAACAATTTACACAATATTCCTCAATATCAATTTATTTTTCTCAAAAATAAATTCCAAAACTCAAGGATGAGATAAATATTTCAACATTAATTTCTCAAAATAAATTATCTAACCATAATATGATGTAGATATAATCCATACAACTATTAAATTCTATTTTCAGATTTCTTTTACAAAATTAACAACACAAAATGATTTTTCCAAAATCAATTTCAAAATATCAACATTCTTAACATTTCAACATAATTTTTCTTCCAAAAATTACCAAACAAAAATCTGAAAATATACCTATATGCAATACCTCTTATAATGATATAACTTCTCAAATTCCCTAACATAGCTTTAATGTAAAAATATGAAGAAAGTCCCTACCTCAAATAATGAAGAAAAGCAGATCTGGAAGGCAAATCTTGCCCAATCATGAATCCAAGACTACCATTGCGAAGATCACAACGAGCTCTCCAACTTTCATTTACAACACTTTTACAAAATCTCACTCTAATGACTCCCATTTCAAGCTTGAAGCTTGAGCAAAAATGGTGAACATAGAAAAAGAGAGAGAGAGAGAGAGAGAGAGAGAGAGAGAGAGAGAGAGAGAGAGAGTTCAGCAAAATGGAAAGCAAAAAGGAGGGGAAGGCAAAGGCATGGAGGAGATAACCTCATGTGGGTTTGGTGGCTTTCCAAAAAAAAAAAAAAATGATTTCCCAAAAATATTATAATTTTTGTAATAATATTTTCAAATTTTATAATATAAATTATAAAATGACATAATTTTTCTCACCACAAAATATGATATTTTTGTACACCCCAAAATATACACTCATTTTATTCACTACAAAAATATATAATTTTTTTTACCATATGGTACAAACCATAAAATCAACTATTTAAATATTTATTATAATCCTATATAATAAATAATAACAACTTTCAAGGTGATTACTACCAATCACATAATTAAAATGGCCCAAACAATTAAACATGAGTCATTAAACAAACTCAATTTAAATTAAATCTAAGTCATGGGTCTTGAATTTAAATTCCCACTCATAAGCCAAACATCGCCCAAATACATATCAAATTAGACCCAACAAATCTATCCAAATCATGATCTAAACGTTAAAAATTAAATAACAAAATTCTACTATAAATTAAACTGAACACCAATCAGTCCGTGAATTTTCATAAAATAAATACTCATCATTTAATTCTGAAATGTTTATCCAACGTGCTAGACTCATATGGGAACAACATTTAAAAATTTCATAATTTTCTGAGATCGGTAACTATTTTTAAAAAATACAAAATCGAACTTTTTTCGCACAGAATTTACACAGCACTCAAATTCGAAAATTTGCTTAATTAATTATGGACTGGCTTTTTTTTTTTTTAAATTTTTTTGGGTCACTACAGTTATGGTGGCCGACCGGCCACCTTTTGTAGCCTACCGGCCACTTTTGGTGGCCAACAGTCATCACTAAGTGGCCGACATGTTTGTGCCCATCAGAGTTTTTTTGGTTTTCTTGTGTGTTGAGAATGCTGAGAACCTGTGTTTTGTTCTGTTCTTGATGCTTTCTGCTGTCTTGTTTTAGTAGTTTTGTTGAGCCACTCTCAAGTTGTTTCAATTTATTTATCGAGTTGTTTCACTTTGTTTATCAAGTTGTTGTATTGCTTATGGAGTTGTATTTGTTTTGTTTTGATTATTGAGTTGTTGCATTGATTCATCGAGTTGTTTTATTTTGTTTGTTATGTGTTGGTCGGTTCATTACCTGATTAAGCGAATGCCAATACACTACTCATAGTTCAAAACCCCATCGCTCTTGTTTTTATGCTGGATGGTGCAATGCGATGCTCAGAATATAAAATGCAACACGTTTTCATCAAAAAGTTGTTTTCATTCCAATCATGGTTTCTTTTTACAAAGAGTACAAGTTTTTAAAGACAATAAAACTGTCTAAAGCTGTACAATGTGCTAACACTACTAGTAAAAGGAAACAAAGCAAAAACACATGAATCAGCGCGACTAGCTCAAGCTCTAGAGGCCCTCTTCATCCTTTTCCTCGGCAGAGTGGACTCTGCAGAGCTATGTCCATCCGTACCGCTGTCTGAACCTGATGTAGAACTGGAACCAGAGTCGTCGTCATCCTCCTCTACATTAGAACCTGGCTGAGCCTCATCTCCACTAGCGGAATCTTAGTCAGCATCATCATGTCCGCTCTCAGATGACTCGTCATGCTGATCTCCAGCCTCCTCGGTCTCCCTGGTCTCATCGTCATCGCGCATGATAGGCTCCCGACGTCTCCCTCGGCTGCATGTCGGAGCCTGTCTCTCTCTCTCTCTCTCTCTCTCTCTCTCTCTCTCTCTCTACTGCTGAAGGGGGCGCTGATGGTCCTACTTCTGTCACCACTGGTCCTATCGGTAGAGGTGTGACCTAAAAAGGCAGTTTGAATATGTCAACCACAATATGTGTATTAGATGCAAGTATTATGTGCGGAATGAATACATGTAGAAGTCAGATATGATGGGTGAATGCAATGTGCTAGATATGATCTATACATGCAGTGTATCAGTGTATTATGGGGAGATGTTCAGTTGAGATGTCAGTTTCAATATGTCAGCAGAAATATGATGACTGAAATGCAAGAAAACAGAAAAATTACCTGAATACTGTGGGAGTCGAGTATCGCCTCCCTCCTCAAGATCATGTCCTCGAATGAGGCAAACTTCTCGAGTAACCCCTCGACGTACCCTGTGGAGGCCTGCAAACGCGAGTTGGAATGATCAGTGTCTAGAATGAATGAATGTCTGAGTATCTGAGAGAGAATGGAAAAAATTAAAGTTGTAGTATATACCGGAGGTGAATTAGGTGTCCTAACATATCAGTGACCAGGCAATTGAGGCTTAATCGAAATCTGATAAGGCTCTCTAGAGTACAGCCAACCTGTCAAATCGGTTGGAAGCTCTGGCCATCCAAAACTCTGCCTAGCTGGGGGCATCCCTCTAGCCCTGCTCCTTGGTGATTGGGCCCTGCTCGTCGAAGGGGCATCGACTGCCCTGCCTGTATGAGTATGAACACCCGTCAAGGGAGGCATGAGGTGCCTCTGGATGTAAGTCGTATAGTCCCTATTCTCAAGAAAAAGTCTATATCCACACCTCGCATAAAGTCAATGACCTCCTGAGAGGAGAGACTCTCTATGGCTCGCATGGATGGCGGAGGTGGTATGGGAACAGACTATAATGGCACACCTAGCGTCTGGCGCACGAAGTGCTCACCTAGGAACCAGGCTTGGCCTACTGGTCCCTCAAGCACGAGTCGATAGCGGGAAGCGCCCCAAGCGCCGACGAACTGATATCTGCTACCCTCTGGCATCGTCGCCCAGGGCTGCCACGAGATTTGCAGACAGTAAATGCATAGGCTGTTAGTTGCCATTAGATATGCAATATGAATTGGAGCCGAAAGCAGAAAGAACTGTGAGTTTTGAGTTATGTCTGCTGCTCTCATTGTATCCAAATACTGGCAAAAAAATGCAAGGGTCTCTCGGGTCCTCGGCTGACATCTCCCGTCATACCGGTGAGAGTATGGCACCCCAGGAGGCATCTCGACCTCCAACTTTGGGTCAAGAATCAGAAAATAGGCATACACCCATAGCTATAGAAAGCAAGAGGGCGACAATGAGTATACAACAGATACACACAGATAATGCGAAAAGTAGAGTATGTGTCCAATGTCCAGAAAATGCAGAATATAGAGAATACAGAATATAGAGAAAATGCAGAAAGCAAGGTGTGTAATACAGTGTATAGAAAGTACAAATGTAGAGTAGAAATTAGACTATGTGCGTGTAGTGTGCGGTGCGTGCAGTGTACAAAAAGTGCAAAGCAGAAAGCACGACAGAGAGTGTAAAGCAAAAAAGTAAAGCATACCACCCAGGCTCTCTAATAGCCGCCAACTCTGTTCCTGCTTCTGCGGAAGGTCGAGCTTATATAGCAGTACAGGGTAGCGAGGCCAGCGCCGCCCCAGTCGTAATGTCGGACTTGAGATAAGTCTACCAAGGCACTCAAAAGGTATAGCCCGACTGTGTTCGCCCTGTCAGTGAATAAGGTAGTGCCAAAGAGGAACATCAAGAAGCCTCGGGCATACTGCTCGATCTCCTCTATAGTCTCCGGAGCTGTCCCTCTGAACTGGTCTGCAAACCAACTGTATCGGACTATCCCTGAGCGAAAAATAGGTGGGCGTGCCCCCAACCAATAGATACAGGCCGCCTCTCACTCGCCCATGTAAGTATCATATGGGATCAGCCGACCTCCTACCTCGATGCTTGTCAGAATAGCAAAATCATATGGGGTCATCGTCATATCTTCCACGGTAGAGAAATGGAAAGAGTTGGTGGTATCCCACCATGTCTCTACTAGCGCGCCTAGGGGGACCTGCTTGCCATGAGGTGCGACAGCCCCATGCAGAATAAACCAAACCCCGTCTCATCGATGATCTGGTGGACACTATTGGGGAGGTCCATGTACCACTCCCTCGCTGATGTAGACCCATATCCTCGGGTAAAGCAAGAATCTACATGTGTTCAAAATGAGCAGAAGAAATACAGTGCGTGAACGTGTTCAGAGTAAGCAGAGGGAAGGTAGTGTAAGAAATATAGTGCGTGAATGTGTTTAGAATGAGCAGATGAAATACAGTGCAAAAGTGCGAGCTATCTAGGAAATGTAAAGTACATCGCGGAAAATGTAAGAGTACATTGTATACCTCAGAGGTGCCATGAGATAAGTGAGACTCTGCCTCTCGCAACAAGAGATCTGCTGGTGCGCCTTGTGCAAATCCGCTGAAATGACGGACTGTATCGGGCGGTAGTACATGCACCTCGGGATGGTATCTGTCCGGGTCGAAATGTCGCACTCTGGGTGGTAATGGTATGTGCTCGGGATCTCCCTCCATCCATGGAGAACCTCCATCATGAGGAATGTCGTCTGCCATATGGAAAGAAGGTAAGAAAGTAGGCAAAAATAAGTAAAATAGGTGGAAAATGTCAAAAGTCAACAAAAGTCAACTCTCGGAGAGAGAAAATGGGAGAAAAAGTCAAAGCTCGGGAAAAGGCATGAAACTCAAGACAAACTTGAGGGAAACAAACCTCAAGTGGCAAAAATGGAGAAAAAAGCTCCGAAAACAAATTTCAATCGGTTCAAAACGGAGGAAATCAAGAGGTGTTAGCGAATCAACTTTGCGTGGGGCGTTGAAAAACATGTATAAGCACGGATCTAGAAGGAAAAAGTGTCTAGGGATAAAGAGGAAGCAATTTCAGCAATATAGGTGTGAGCAAATGTGATTTGGAAAGGTGTACTTAAAGATCTCCATGCAAAAAGACCAAAATGGCCCGAATTTGCCACAAGTGGCCGACCGGCCACTTTTTATGGCCGACATTGCTTCAGGGTGGCCGACAGGCTTCCAGTGTTCTCCCTGTACGTTTTTATACTGTATGGTGTCCCTGGCTCTCGAGAAAGTGCAAGAAAAGTTCACTTTTCAGCTCAAAGTGTCTCTGCGGAAGTTTCGAAGCATGTCTTCGATGCATGACTCATCGTCAGCCGGCATGAATGAGGTGTATCCTTTTGAAATATATTGTAACTCCTCCGAGAGGTAAATCGGAAGTTGCAACTGAATCGGTTCTATTAAGGCACGTTTTTTTTTATCTTTGCATGGAACATTCGTTTCTTTATTCGGTGTTTTGCATCGAACATGCTATTGATGTTGCGTTGAATATGCATCGTTGTTGTTGTGCATAGAATATGCATGTTGCATTGTATTGTATTGTACATGCCCGTACATTCACATAGAAAATTTTCGTACCTGTTGCATCGACGATACGTTAGCTATTGTTGCATCAAACATGCATTTTTGGTGTTGCATAGAAAAAGCACTATTTTTCGTTGCGTAGAATATGCTTCTGCTTTGTTTCTTGCATGTTGTGCATAAAACATGCCTCTAACATTGTGTCACGGTTATTCGTCTTGCATAGAACATGCATTCTTATTGTATTGTACCTGTTAAGTTTCTTTCTTATGCAGGCACGATATTGAATGTACGATTCATTCAGAGGGATTCTAGGTAAGATCATTCCTGCCCCCTTGAACACCTAGTTTTGGTTAAAAGCATTCGGGTTCACCACGGTGTTTACATCATTTGCTTTGTTTAGAGATACGCGGGTGCGTCCTGGTGTTCTCGTTACCCCTTTCTCCTCTCACGTGCGATGCGTTAAGATGCTTTGTTTAGAGACACGAGGGCGCTTCCTGGTGTTCTTGTTACCTATTTCTCCTCTCGCGTGTGACGTGTTAGGATGCTTTGTTTAGAGATACGTGGGCGCGTCCCGGTGTTCTCGTTGTTCTTTCTCCTTTCGCGTGCGACGTGTTAGGACGCTTTGTTTAGAGATGCGCGGGCGCGTCCCGGTGTTCTCGTTATTCTCTCTCCTCTCACGTGCGATGCGTTAGGACGCTTTTGGTTAGAGACATTTGGATACATTCCGATGTTCTCACCATCTTTTCTCCTCTCGCGTGCGACGCGTTAGGACGCTTCGGTTTGGAACATTCGGGTGTGTTCCCGTGTTCACCATCCCTTCTTTCTCCTTTCGTGTGCAACGCGTTAGAATCTTGTTTGGTACCTCGGGTGCACCCGACATTTATGTTATTCTTTATCTTTCCTGCGTGATGCGTATTTAAGGTTGCATAATTTTCTTACATCCTTTCTGCATGAAATGTAGTTTGGCTTGTGCCTTTCGCATGTGGCGTGTTTACTTACTACTGTTCGTGTTTGAGTTTGTTGTAGCGTTTCTTTGTGTAGACGCGCTCTCGGGAACCCTCGGACATCCGCGCGACCTCTTGCGAAGCGGCGCAAATCTCGTTTTGTTCTGAGCTACTACAGTTTGGACTCAAATGTCACGGTTCTAAATCTAATCTCATAATGTGCGATATGAGACTGATAAATCACCAAAGAGTCCAAATCTGACAAATCATTTTGGAAAACTGATTTTTAATAAAGAAGTGCCAAACATGGACCCACTTTGCCTGATACAGAGTCGCCACCTAAATATTTTATTTTTGGAAAATCTAGGAAACCCTGACTTGTGCCTAAGGCCACGTGTCCGTCATCACCAAAGTTGCCTTGGCTCGGGAACTTGGGTACGATTGGGGAAGGTCATTTAATAAGCACCCCCGCTCGCCCGATCAAAGATCGACCTGTACTAAACATGATATCTCAATTTTGAAAACATATGTGCTTTTATTCTGGTTAATTAGCTAATCTTACTATGTGATGCGCACAACACACAAGTATAGACTAGATTGCCTAATTTGGAACAAGGCATCGCATATCCGTTTGTTTGGAAATGGTTTGAAGTTTGTTACTCGCGAGTAGGCTAAAACACGGATTTCAATGAATTGTTCCAATTCAAAAAATCCAACCTTCACCCACAGGCATTCAGGCAGTTATATCACATAAGCAGTTACCCTCATGGCAAGCATGCTTTCATGGCAATCAATAACACACATGCATTATGCTAAAGCGTAAACACTTACAGTGTACTCCGAGCCAAAACAAAGAACTAGTTAGAAATCATGTATGACCCTAATTCATGTTAAGATGGCTAATGCAACACATGCGAAAATGCAACCCAGATAGGCTCGGCTATCCTAAGATGTCATGTGAAAATGCAACTTGATACATGTATTCAAATAGGAATTGAAATACAATGCAGTTAGTATGATGCGCCGAGCTCGGTGCATGCAAGGCTGATGAATGGATGCACGCATGCAAGCATAAGGTATGCTAAATGAAATATGCCCTAAAACTAACCATCGTAAGCGGTTAAGTAAAAGGGAGAAAGAAATGGGGGTTGGAAGACATGCATCACACATACGCACGCTTATTACAACAATACGCCCTCTCGGGGGAGGGACCAAATAAAGAGCTAACTAGCTAATCTAAGCTAATTAAACTAATTACTACACAACAAATTAATTAACTAATCCTAGTTAACTAATTATTACAAAACGAATTGAATAGCTAACGCATTAACTAATAAATTACAAACCAAAGCATAAGCTAGCTATCCAAGCATGGCAGCTAAGGAAAACAATAAAACAGGAGCCTCGAAGCAAGGAGGATGCATGCACGTTCGGTTGCCTCGTTCAGAAATCCAATGCGATGCCCCAATTCGCCTCTGTTTTCAATCTGCTCTCAGGAACTTGCACCAAGCTCTAGAAAGATGAAACTCCACCTTCAAAATCCAATGGGAGGGTGGCCGACCACTTTTGGTCTCCCCAAACACCTGCTGACCACTTTTTGTTGTTGAAAAACCAAAAAAGTGGTCGGCCAGCTAGTTTTTCTGGCTGGCCGGCTAGTTGTTGCTACTGAAGTGCACTTTTCTGCAATAGAGAGCAAGAAAGGGCATGGCAATGTATTTGAGGCATATGTGTGCACAACCACTCTCCCTATCATGTGATGAACTCAAGTGAGTGCGGTTCTCGACCCTTGGGCCACAAATCGCGCATTTGAATGCATGATGGCCGAGAGACGAAGTTGCACAGTTCAATATGGAAATGAATGCACAAGTAAAGACATAAAGCCTAAAACTCTATCATGGGTGATCAAGAGCGTCGGCGAGCGAGAATTAAAGCACGTTGCATCACTTTAAGTATGAAACGTCCCTCTTTTCTCGTGTTTGGACTAACACCTATTCCAAACACAAATGCAAGCAACATGGCAAACATGCAATGCGACTACATGGCATACACAATGCTATGGTCAATATGGCATACTCAATGCAATATGATCGTGGCATGCTCAATGCAAACAACAACATAACATGCACAACACATTATAACATGGCATACACAATGCAACAATGGACTTAAACCAAGATGGATAGGCTTCAGCCATGCCCAAATCAGTGGCCATAACACCAAAATAAAGGCACCAAAATACAAAGCATGCATGCACAATGCATTGGCCAATCAAGTAGGCCAAAGAGCACAACTCTCAAGAGTGCTCAAGGAGTGATAAAAGTGGAAGTGTAACAACACTAAGTGCATTGAAATGAAGTAAGAAACGATGCCAAATCATTCAAACAACACAAGTATGGCATGCAAAGGTCCTTAAGCATTGAAGCTAGTAAAGAGGACTACAAAGGAGGCATATAATACATGGCAAATATGATTGAACCAAGCATGGACAGAGATTCATTAGGTCTAAACATGGACGAAAACATGTTGAATTAGGGGCTCAAACACCTAGGCAAGCAAGCATACAAGCTAAACCATAAACTAGGCAATCATGCACAACACTTAAAGGCATTCAAAGCATGAATGAAGTGAGAACATGGCAAGTCTATATGCTTTGAAATGCCATGTTAAGTGATGCTAAATCAAGTACACAACACAAATGAAGCATGCAATGGTGCTCAAAGCTTGAGGCAAGCAAAAGCATTTGCACTACAAGTATGCAAAACATAAAGCATATGGCTAAGGCAACCTAAAACAGTCCTAGAACATGTTGAAATGAGACTAAAACATGTATAGATGGAAGCCAAAATGTGCTAGCATGAGGGGCATAAGACATGGAATATGCAAGGCAAATAGGGTGGATTACACTACACCTATTAGGACCAAACATGGTATGACTTAAGCAACAAAAATCAAAGTTATATCATGGCATAATAACCCCCAAAACACATTGAAATGATGGCTCGCAAGGTAAGGCATGAAGGCATATGCAATGGTTCATGTTAAGGCATAAAGGGACAAACCCACCAACGCATTGAATGAGTGACAAATGCAAGTGCATGACCATGAAACATGGACTAAAATCATATAATAAATGATGCCAAATCATTCACATAGTCCAAGTAAAGCATGCTAGAGGACTCAATGAACAAAGCTAACAAGCTAAATTGAACCAAGGCTATACAAAGCAAGTCATGCATGGACAAAACAACCAAAATCAGACCTTAAGCATGGCAAAACATGAACAAAGTCTCCTCAGAGCTAAGCCAAAAGCATACTAAAATGACATGTCAAAGCATGATACATGTTAGGCTAATTCATGGGATTGCATTACAAGTGCATGAGGCATGCAAGGGCCAACCAAACCAAACCAAACCAAACCAAAACATAGTGATGACATGGTAAAACATCACCAAAAACATGCTGAAATGGAAAGAAAATAAGCTAGAATGACAAGCTACCTCATGAGGCATACAAGACTAGTTTAAGGGATTTACACTACAAGTGTATTAGGCATGCAAGAGCCTACTAAACCAACCCAAAACAGATCTATGGCATGATAAAACAACACCAAAAACTTACTGAGATGGCCCCAAAACAAGCTAGAAACACATGCTCAAACATGAGGCATACAAGACTAGTTTGTGTGATTTATACTACCAGTGTATTAACCATGCATGGAGTGATCAAACCAAGCAAAAACAGTGGCATGCCACAGCAAAATAACCACAAATACATACTAAGACATGGCCAACATGAACTTAACAAAGGTGCTCACATATGAGGCATTTAAAGCTAGTAAACAAGACACAAAGGAGAGGGGATGACCCTCTCCTATTTAGGACTCCAAAACCACCTTCCCACCACTAAAAATCCTCTAGATTTCAGTGGTAGGAAGGTCATGAAAAGGGTTCAACAAGAGCCTAAATGGATGGCTCAAAACAAGGCCTAACAAGGCCTAAGAGGGGGTAAACCACCCCAAACGAAAAAAGTGACCTTAAGAAACTATTTTAAGCATGCAAAAACCAAACTTTTTCTAGTTAAGTGTTAAGCTTAAAAACAGATGCAAGAAGGGCTAAAAGCTTAAGCAAAAAAGGGGTATTTAAAGGTCAAAGACTCACCCTTGAAGACCTTCTTTACCACTGCAACTCCAGCAACTTTTCCAAGCTCAAAGCAACCCAAGAACACCAAAACTAGCTCCTAAGCACCTCAGTAGCAAAAGGATGGTGTTTGAGTGTGTGTTTGTGTGAAAAATGAAGACAAAACTACACTTTTGAACACAAAACAAGAGCAAAATGAAGAAGTATAGATATAGGCTATATGTATAACTCAAGGGAGTTTTTTCTAAACCTAGAGTAGGGAGGAGGAGCCTTCCTCTTCTATAAGAGGAAAGGCAAAGCTTTTAGGAGAAGCTAAGCAACAAGCCAATCCCTCCATACACGTGTATGGAGGATGGCTCTAATGTCCTCCAGCTATGCCAGCTGGAGGAAAATATCTCCAAAAAGGTGTCAAAAAGCTCGGCCGACCACAGGTGGGAGAAGTCCAGGCACCAAAAACAAGCAAGTGGAGTGGTGGTCTTAAGGTCGGTCAAAAATGAGGTGTCTACAGTTGCCCCTCTTTAACAGAACTCGAAAGTCATAAGATGACGGGAGTGAATGTCAAAGCCCAAAGACGACCCATTTTTGACAAGGCCGAAGACTTAGACAAACAGGCAAAACAACAAAGAAATGCGCCCGTAGGCAAGGGCAAAATGCAAATGATATGCACAAAGCCGAACATAACTTATGATCATGCAAAGAAAGCTGTAACAAAGCAATTATACACAATAAATGCAACAGTTTAAGCAGACGAATTCAAACCAAACTACATTACATGCAGAAAGGAGTACATACAATATCGTCCAGTTCGTCTGGTCGCACCAGCTTTAAATGAACCATACATACAATATCGTGCCTGCAAAAGAATGAAACTCAACATGTACAATATCGTTAGAAACATGCATAGCAATGCAAGCGAAAAGTGTGCGACAACGCAAGTGGAGGGGTGTATGACAATGCAACCTAACTGTGATGCATAACAATGCGGAAGCGATGCAAAACAATGCAACCTAAGTGTGACGCATAATAATGCGGAAGTACGTATAATGATGTAAGTAAAACGAGCGTAGCAACAAAAGTAGTGAGTGCATAATAAAGCCACAAGCGGTGTACGTAACAATGCAGGTGAAACGTGCGCGACAACGCGTGTAAAAAAAAGTGCAAGACAATGCAAAAGAAATGTGCAACTTCAATTCTATATTTGAAAGGAACTGCCGAAAGAAAAAACGTAAGCCTTATCAAGCATAATTCAACCATAACCTCCGATTTACCTCTCGGAAGGGTCATAACATACTTTAAAAAAGGATATGCCACGCTCTCTGGTCGAGTGATGATGAGCCATGCATCGAAGACTTGAATCAAAGTTCCGCGGGGATATTTTCGAGCCGAAAAGTGTACTTTTCTTGCACTTTCTCGAGGACCGGGGACTCCAATCACCACCAAAACACACAGGGAGAACAAAGGGACCTTGGAGACCACCCAGGAGGCTGACCGACCAGTTAAGAAGTCGGTCGACCAGTTGTTTCCCACCAAAGTGGTCGGCCAACCAGAAAAACTGGCTGGCCGACCAGTTTACAGAATTTCGAGGCAAATTGGTCTTTTAGCTTCGGTTCTTTAAGTACATAACCCCAAATTAGTTTTGCTCACAACCACAAGGCTGAAATACATTCTCCTTTCCTCCTAGACCCTTTTCTCTCTCGGATCTGCACTTTATACGCGTTTTCCAACAGCCCACGCGAAGTTGTTTCGCGAAAACTTTTGATTCTCTTCGTTTTGAACCGATTAGAATTTGTTTTTGGAGCTTCTTTCTCCATTTTCACCACTTGAGGTAAGTTTGTCTCAAAGTTTAGCACCTTTTCTCAGGCGTTGACTTTTGTTGACTTTTTTATGATTTTGGCTCATTTCGCTTGTTTTTGCATCATTTCGTAAATATCTTCAGATGGCCGATGACATCCCGTATGGCGTTGGTCCTCCATATGCCGAGGACGAGCCTGACATCATTCCGTTACCTCCGAGGATACGGCCATTTGATCCAGAGGAGTACGACCCAGAGGAGCACATCTTGCCTCCTTGCACATTCTACCATTTCACGGACTTCACACGGTGGGCACCCACAGACCTACTGCTACGGGAGCCGGAGTCCCATTTGTCTCATCACGCTCGTGAGGTATGTACTTTAATTTTGCGCTTCTCACACATTCCATGTTTTTGCTATGTATCATATTTACATACACAACACTCTGCTAATTCGGCACACAGCTCATTTTGGGCACATGACACATAACGCTGCTCAATCTGAACACACAGTCCATAACACAACATTCAATTTGGTTGGCACACAGCTCATAACACTGCTCAATCTGAACACACAGTTCATAACACAGCGTTCTGTTTAGTTAGCACACAGCTCATAACACTGCTCAATCTGAACACGCAGTTCATAACACAACATTCTGTTTCATAAAATAGCACACCACTAAATCTGAACACGTAGTTCATAACACGGTATTTGGTTTATAGCACACTGCTCAATCTGAACACGCAGTCCATAACGCAATACACTTTTTCATAACATAGCACACCGCTTAATCTGAACACACAGTTCATAACACGGTATTCGGTTTATAGCACACTGCTCAATCTAAACATGCAGTCCATAATGTAGTACACTTTTTCATAACATAGCACACCGCTCAATCTGAGCAGGCAGTTCATAACACGGTATTCGGTTTATAGCACACTACTCAATCTGAACACGCAGGCCATAACGCAGTACATTTTTTCATAACATAGCACACCGCTCAATCTGAACACGCAGTTCATAACACGGTATTCGGTTTATAGCACACTGCTCAATCTAAACATGCAGTCCATAACGCAATACACTTTTTTCATAACATAGCACACCGCTCAATCTGAACATGCAGTTCATAACATGGTATTCAGTTTATAGCACACTACTCAATCTGAACACGCAGTCCATAGCGCAGTATACTTTTTCATAACATAGCACACCACTCAATCTGAACACGTAGTTCATAACACGGTATTCGGTTTATAGCACACTGCTCAATCTGAACACGTAATCCATAACGCAATACACTTGTTTCATAACATAGCACACCGCTCAATCTGAACACGCAGTTCATAACGCAGTATACTTTATAGCACACTGCTCAATCTGAACACGCAGTTCATAACACGGTATTCAGTTTATAGCACACTGCTCAATCTGAACACGCAATACACTTTTTTCATAACATAGCACACCGCTCAATCTGAATACGCAGTTCATAACACGGTATACTTTATAGCACACTGCTCAATCTGAACACGCAGTACACTTTTTTCATTTGAACATGCAGCTCACACTTTTGAATCTTAACATGCAGCTCACACTTTTTGAATTTGAACACGCAGCTCAGACTTTTGAATCTGAACATGCAGCGCACACTTTTGAATCTGAACACGCAGCTCACACTTTTGAATTTGAACACGCAGCCCATATATTTGAATTTGAACACGCATCCCACACTTTTGAATTTGAATACGCAGCTCACATATTTGAATTTGAAACTTAATACATCTGTTCATTTTGAATGCAGGTATCCTCCTGTTTCACACGGGGTTATGGATCTATCCTTGCGAGGGAGTGTTACATAGAGCTCCCGGATACTATCCGACACATTGTAGACGAGGCAGGGTTTGGCCTATTATGTACAGGATTGTCACGTCACCCGGCGAACAGGACTCTCCTGGGCACACTTGTGGAGAGATGGTGGGACACCACCAACTCCTTCCATTTCTCGGCCACCGGGGACATGGCAATGACCCCATTTGATTTCTCCATGCTGATGGGCCTTGATGTGGGAGGCCGACCGATCCCATATGATACATATATGGGCGAGTGGGAGACTGCTTGGATTTATCTGCTTGGAGCTTGTCCGCCGATTGACAGATCATTGGATAGGGTCAGGTACACCTGGTTCTCCAAGCGGTATAGGGGGACTTCACCCCAGACCATTAAGGCCGTACAATAGTATGCCCGAGGATTTTTGATGTTCCTCCTCGGGACCACACTGTTCTCCGACAAGGGGAACACAGTTGGGCTTTATCTGCTCAGTGCTCTACTAGACCTATCATGGATCTGGCTCTTTGATTGAGGTGGCGCTGCCCTTGCTACCCTTTATTGCTACATGAGCACGACCTCCCGTGAGCGGGGGACCATAGTTGGAGGCTACTGGTGAGCCTGGGAGGTACATTTTGCTCTCTTGATTTGCATTACTGCTTTTCATTATCTGTACACTACACATGGCACACATTACATTCTGCACTCAGCATTCTGCATTCTCCATATTCATATTCTGCACTTTCGGTATTGATATTTTACGTACCTGCCCACGGCGATTCAGTACTTAGCATTACACTTTCGATTCGTATTCGCACATTGCCCACGACATTACGCATTACGCACTTTCGGATTTTGCATTTTTTGTACGTTCTATATTCTACATACTGCACACAGCATTCTATACTCTACATTCTGTGCTCAACATTCTGCATTCTCTGTATGTTCTGTATTCTAACAACCACTACCTTACCTTTCACAGCTATGAGTTTATGCATACTTCCCGATGTTGGCCCCTGAGCTGGAGGTTGAGGCACCCCTTGAGATCCCCTACTAGCGCAGATTTGAGGGGCGGTGCCGGCCCAGGCCCCGGGAGACTCTGCTCTACCTTCGACAGTTCTTTGATACTGTACGGACGACAGAGGTAAGCCAAAACTCTCAGTTCTTCTTGTTTTCAGCTTTGATTTCAACTTGCATATCTATGACATCTAATCATTGTATATATTTGCTACCCGCAAGTGACCTGGCAGCCTTGGATTGGCATGCCAGGGAATCCTCGATTCCTGTTTGCTGGGGCCTGGGGCACCTCGTGATACAGGATTATGCTTGAGGGGCCAGTTGGCAGGGCCTGGTTCCTCGGAGAGCGCTTCATGCGCCAGACGATGGGCAACTCCGGCCAGGACGTCCCATCAGTGCCTCCACCAGAGATGCGGTCTACAGGGGATCTAACACCCCGAAGGACGGAGGACCGCATGTTAGGTATTGACGTGGTCCTTTTCCTGGAGAAGGGGGATTACGCGACATATCGCCATACGTACCTGATGCCTCCATTGTCGAGTGTCTGTACCTCTAGGAGGAGAGCTGCTAACATGCCTTCTTCGAGTCGCGCCCGAGCTAGAGACATTCCTTTGATTAGCGGGGCCGGCTCATTGAGGGCAGGACCGGATGGATGCCCTCGACTTGTCAGTATGCTGGATGGCCGGACCTTTCGACTGGGTTGACAGGCTGGGAGTATGGGACACCATACCAGATTCCACTGGAGCCTTCACGGCCAGATCATCGATACATTAGTGACCCTGACTCGCCACCGGTATGTTCCACAATTTTCATTTATCACTCAGATATTTAGATATTTATTCATTTACTGGTGACTTGAACTTGCATCTATAGCCTTCCAGAGAGTACACTGATGGGTTGCTCGGAGTGGTGGCCTCGCTAGAGGGCATGGTCCTGCGGAGGGAGACACTGCTGCACTCTTATAGCATCCCGGTATTTTCCAGTCTTCTTGCATTTATCATACTTCTGATGACATACTGAGACTGAACACTTCACCATATTGATTCACTGTGTAGAGCACATCTGGCACAGCACATTCACATACCATATCTGTATGCACTCTCTCCATGCATCATTCTTGCACCTGATATACATACTCTGGCTGATGTAATCAAACTGTCTTTTCAGGTCACACCTGTACCGCCCGGGCCATCCAGGTCTTCTCGAGCTACTAGGAGAGGGACATCGACTCGCGGCTGAGGCGGACGCAGAGCACCTGTCAGTTAGGATGACTAGGAGTCTAGCGGGGAGGAGGAGTCAACACCTCCTTAGTCTGAGACATCCGCAGGTAGGGAGGATGATTCTAGTTCGGGTTCTGAGGACGGAGGCGACACCGAGAAGGCTTCCGAGGATGGTGGCTCTGATTCAGACGGAGATGCTGACGACGGTGACGCAGAGGCTGCTCAGCCGAAGAGGGCGAAGAGGGCCTCTCAGTCTTGAGCTTGATGGCATTGTTCCTGCTTTATTTTTCTTTTTACATGTAGTTGTAGCACATTGTACAAGTTAGGCAGTTTTTATTTTTTTCTAAACTTGTACCATTGTTGTAAAAAAAAAGTTGTAAAAAGAGAACATGATGGAATGAAAATGACTTTTTGTTTAAAAAGTGTTGTATTTGTATTTTGAGCATTGCATCACACCATTTTGCACAAAAATAAGATTTGAATGAAAATTGAACAACGTGTATTGCCAAGTCAGGTAGTGAACCAACACAACAAAACAAAACAAAACAACTCAACTCACTAAGAAACAAAACCTTAGCAAGTTTACAACTCGATAAGCAATGAGAAACAACTCGATAAACAAAGAATAACAACTCGATAATCAAAGAGCAATAACTCGATAATCAAAGCCCAACAACTCGATAAGCAAAACTTAACAACTCAATAAGCAAAGCCTAACAACTCGACGAGCGAATGCATTTTGAGGCAAACAAAGTGACAAAAAAATGCATTCGGAACAAAGGTGAACTCAGATCTTCAATACTCTCAACACACGGGAAAGCTAGAGACTCCCTTCTGGAGACAAGAAATAGTTGAAGACCAGCTTTTACACATGGCCGACCACTTTTAGAGCTTGCCGACCAATTTTTCTGCCTGCAACCCAAAAAAAGTAGCTGGTCGACCAGAAAAAGTGGTCGGTTGACCACTTATGTTGGGAACCTCAAGTTTTCTGACACTTGTCCTCCAAACAGTGCCTTATCCTCCATAAAGGTTCCAGCGTTGTGGTTCTCTGATCCTAACTCAGTTTTGCACCAAAATGGAAGCATTTCTTGTCCAAAATCTCACAAATTGGATTGCTACCTTGGATGGCTCGGAAAAGGTGAATTTCCGGGGCTTTGGCATAAATGCACTATTCACGCTGAGTCGCACCCCGCTGCGTTTTCCATTCCTTCATGTCGCGGCAAGGTTTTAGAACCCGGTAACACACGTCTTTAGCTTTGGCGGACAAGAGGTATGTCCCACTTTCAAAAACTTCCAAGTTCTGATGGAGTCCGAACGCGAAGAAGAGATTTTGCCACAATTCCGTTTTGGTCATGTCCAAGCTTTAGGACGGATGTGTGGGCTTACTTTGCATGACGCTCGATCATTAATTTGCAATGGAGTGTTGGATATCCCTAGCTTGATTTGTCAGTTTTCTGATGCCGGTGACCGTGACGATCATGACTGGCAGGGTTATCGGCGACATGCGCTTTTCTTGTGCATGTTGTCTCATTTCTTGCATGCCCCAGGCTTTGGTGGGTTTAACACTCGTTTGATTGAAGTTGTCGAGGGCTTAAAAAAGGGCAAAAGCTGCATTGCCATGATATTGGCTGAGACTTTGATGGGTTTAGATGCTTTCTGTCATCAGGAGACAACTAGATTCGCAAGGAGTCCACTACTGCTGCAGGTAATGTTTCCTACCCTACCTCACATATATTTCTCGCATCCCTCAACCCTCAAGCTCGATTTTTCTCAAAACCCTTTTTCTCACTTTTTCTCTCAACGTACACCTCTCTATTCTTTAATCTCTCATTTTTTTATCCCTCCCCAGATATGGTTAATGGATAAATTGAAGGTGGTGGACCCCTACCTAGCATATTTGGCTCGCAGCTATTTCTTCCAACAACGTATAGTCGATGCCCCTGATGAGGGATGGTGGTTCGACTGGATGTGCAATCTACCTGCTACTAGTATTGCTTGGTGCTGTCCTTGGCTCAATCTACCGGCGATGAGTTACAGCATGGCCTACCAGCCTGGGATCCTGCTGATCGGCATGACACACTGTGTGTTCTATTTTCCATTTCTTTTTCGGCGCCAGTTCGGCCATGATTAGATTTGTCCAGAAGGAGGGATAGAGTACCCGGCTGCATTTCCGGTTCGAGGCGCGCAGCTTACTCGGTATGCCACAGCATAGAGGACTAGAGAGCTTCTGGCCCCCACTCCCACTTTCAGTTGCACCCTCTCTGATGAGTGCAAAGCTTGGCTTGTTGAGGAGGCGCAGGTTGGGCCTACTTTGGCATCAGAGGCTTTGACCAGCTCTGGGAGGGGGCGCAGGAACACCTGACTTATCCATGCCCCGAATTTATTGCTTTATCAGTACTTTCAAGTTTTCTTTGTGAATGTAATAAAAAGAAAATTCAATTTGTATTCAAGACTAGGAGAACTCTATATTGAAATCAATGCAATTAAAGGTTGCGGGTACTGAAAATTTTCCGTTTGGTCCAAAAATGGTCTAAGTTGTAAAAAGATTAATTTCAACAAAATCAACTTTTGTTAAAACTTTTCAAAACTATTTTCAATGTAAATCAGAACTAGTCACGCCTAAGATCTGTCACTGAGATGTACAACCTCGAATTCCAGCAACTGAAAAGTTGCCCCTAGTCTGAATAGCACTACACTGGAGATCACAACTGAGTTCTAGAATGCAGAATAGGCAAAGATGTCCAAACATGATCATATGGACAAAGTTGATCGGGGAAGTGTTTAAGGCTGGACTTCAGAATGAAGTTGCCTACGTATCCCAAAGATAGGAATCAAGCCTTACGTAGTTTGGCTTGGGTTCACTCGTGTATTAACTCTCTCCTTTTGCGCTCTAACTTTTGCCAAGGCCGCCTTTTGCGGGTTTTCAACCTTGCGAGCTCAGTTTTTATGATTTCAAATTTTTTATGCTCTAACTTTTGCCTAGGTCGCCCTTTTGGGTTTTCGGCCTACCGAGCCACTCAGGGATAATATTTCTTCAACTTGTCCATATTGATCGGCTGTGAGAACTCTAGGCCATCTAGGTCCATCAAAATGACAGCTCCACCCGACCAAAGAGACTTGATGATGTAAGGGCCAGTCCAATTGGGTCTGAACTTGCCCCTAGGGTCGTGAATGGGAGCTCGGTTGTCTTTGAGCACTAGATCCCCCTCTTTCAAATTCCTGGACTTAACTTTCTTGTTGAAAACCCTAGCAATTCTTTGTTGATAACCCTGAACATGATACAGTGCTTTCTGCCTCCTTTCGTCAAAGATCATGAGTTCTTCGAACCTGCTTTGCTGCCAATCTGCCTCAGCTATCTGACACTCAGCCAATACCCGTAATGATGGAACCTCAACTTTGATAGGCAAAACAGCCTCCATCCCATAAACCAAAGAATAAGGAGTTGTTCCAGTAGAAGTTCGAATTGAAGTCCGGTAGCCCCACAAAGCAAATGGCAACTTATCTGGCCAGTCCCGGTAGGTTTCCACCATCTTCTATAGAATGTGCTTGATGTTCTTGTTGGAGGCCTCAACTGCTCCGTTGGTCTGCGGCTGATATGTAGATGCTTATGAAAAGCCACGTTGTACTTATCTAACAAGTTGATCACTTCCTTCTTGAAGTGGGTACCATTATCTGAAATGATCTCGTTCGGGACCCCGTAGCAACAGATGATGTTGTTCCTGATGAACTTAGTAACATGCGAAGCCTTTAACAACGTGTAAGACTGGGCCTCAACCCACTTCATAAAGTAGTCTATCACTATCAGAATGTACTCATGCCTGTTGGAGCCCTTCGGAGTGATAGCTCCAATCACATCAATTCCCCAGACTAAAAATGGTCGTGGCAAAGTCATGTTGTATAGCTTCAACAACGGAATGTTCATGCGATTTGCACAGATCTGACATTTGTGGCATCACCAGGCAAAACCAATACAATCCTCCTTCATGGTGGACTAGTAATAACCTTGTCTAAGGATCTTCGAGGCTAACATCACCCTATTCATGTGCGCTTTGCAATCTCCTCCATGGATGGCCTCCATCAGGCGCTTGGATTCTTCAGCATCAACACACAGTTTATGCATCCCCAGATGACCTCTCTTGTACAGTTTACCCCCACAGATGATGAACTGAGCAACCATTCTTCTAATTGTCCTCTTATCTTTGGCATTTGCCCCTGGTGGATACGCTTCATTTTCTAAGAACTTCCAAACGTCGTAGTACTAAGGATTCTCATCATGTACCTCATCTATGGCAGCAAGCAGCTCGTAGGCCGACACAAATTTTTGTTCAATGATGATCAGACGTAACCGGATCCTGAAAGGGATGTCTATCATAGAAGATAGAGTTGCTAATGAATCTGGGAACCTGTTGTTCTCTCTTAACAGATGAGCGAAATTCAGCTCCTCAAACCGAGGAATCAACACGTCCAAGGTCTGGTGATAGATTTTCATCTTTTCTTCTTTGACTTTCCAATCTCCTTTAGCTTGAGATACAACAAGGTTCAAGTCCTCGATGACATCCAACCGTTTTGCTACTAGTTCTAGGGCTGCTTCTAAACCGGCAATGCATGCCTCATATTCTGCCTCATTGTTCGATACTTTGAACTGGCGTTTGAATGCAAGAGGTATGAAGAAAAGGTTGGATGCTATCAACAACACTCCTATCCCATACCCATATTGGTTTGACGCTCCGTCGAAGTACATCTTCCAGGTTTCGTCTTCGACATGCAGAATGGCCTCATATGGGAATAGGTACTCAACTGCTTCATCCCCTTCAACTGGGTGATCGGCTAGGAACTCCGCTACCGCTCTCCCTTTCACTGACTTGCGCATCACGTACATTACAACAAAATTGACTTTTTACGGCACCACATCAACGACATACAATGAATGCAAGCCGTAATTTCTCACTTTTACGACTTGCTTTTTTTGCATGTCGTAAATAATATACTAACTACGGTGTGTCTATTGTGCAGGCTGTTAATAGTAAAAATGATAATTTTTTTACGACTTGCAATATTAGTCTTAAATAATAAAATTTTCTACGACACACATATGGCATGCCGTTAATACATTAGTTATATACGACATGCGTATGCCAGTCGTTAAAAATAAGCCACCTTTTATAGCTTACCATGTGTGTCGTGAATGGCCTGCCCAAAAAATTTCAGGCGCCAAAATCCAATATTGTGGCGCCACTTTTCCAAAAAAATAAATAAATAAAAAACACTTACAGATGAAGGGGAGGGTTCTTCAGACACTAGGTTTCTAAAACATAAAAAAACACACACAGTTTCTAAGAAGAGAGGGAGGAGAAAGACGTATCTGAAGGAAGGAAAGGGTTCTTCAAACACTTGGTCTTCAATCAATTGAATTGGTGGAAATCGAGACGCATGGCAGTCGATTGATGCAGTCCGCTTCCTTCCTCAACAAAGCAATCGCGCTTTCCATTGAATCAATTTGTAATCTGCTTCAACTTGGACTTGGCTTCAATTTCTGATTCCATCCGTTCAATTGAATCAATTTGTAAGGCACTCTCTCTTCCTTCTTCCTAAAACCCTTGTTTCGTTTCTCTCTCTCTCTCTCTCTCTCTCTCTCTCTCTCGGTATATATATATATATCCCCCTCCTCCCTTCTCTTCTCTGTTTTTCTCTTCTCTTCTCTCTATACATACATACATACATACATACACCTTCTATATCTATCTACATTTTTGGGGTTTTTGTTCTCTGCCTTTTTCACTTTATTTATTTATTTGGTTTTGATTTGGATTTTTTTGTGGATTGTTGTTTATTGAGTATGATGTGTATTTCGGTATCTATATTTTTTGGGCATTACAGTATGAGTATTAGATATTCCATTGGCTTCCATGTTTATAAATTCATTCAAAATAAAGGATGAATGTGGATTTAAGATAATATTAACCAGATCCATAGAAATTGGGGCATTAGAGTGGTACATAAAACAGAAATTGTTCACAGCACTTCGTTTCTTCCAAACGTTCTGTTTTTCTGCATTTTGATTCCTCGCTTACTAGGTTCCGTTCGTATTTATACCAATAGTATACCATGTTCAAATGGATTATTAGGTTTCGTTTGTATTTATTGATTTGAAATGCATGAATTTGGCATTAATCATTCAAGAGGAAATACCAAGAAAGTAGCTTATAGTTAGATTTGATAATTTACTAAAGTATTTCAAGATTATATACAAGAATTTTGTCATGATGCATTTGAAATGCCTATAATTATTTGAAATTAGGCTAAGTATTCTCCTTTTAGCTATACAAAGAAACTACTAAAATTCTTGGATTTGAAATACAATATTAGTTTATATTCTAATTTTCTAAATCAAATGTAAAATTATATATTTTATTAGATCATTAATTAAATTTCAAAGTCATGTTTCCAAAAGTTGTTGTATTTTTGTGGGGTCGGCACATTAGGTCATGCCCTAACTATTGAATATATAGATCCTAGAAATTGTTGACTAACCATGAGCTCTATGGTGAATTCACCACACTAGCTTAATTCAACAAACTAGCTCGAAAAATTACAGAGTCAGAAAAAATAGCTCAAAAAGTGGCAAGAAAAGCCATTTGATAATGTTACCAATTTCTTATTTTCTATTTATAAATAAAAATAATAATTAAAAACTTTATAAAATAAAATAAAATAAAAAAAGAAAAGAACAAAGGGACGGATTTGGTGGCTGAAAGGTCGACCAGTCGACAATGGGGATGGCCAAAGGCGGGAAGGGAGAAAGAGTGAAAATTCTTTTTGAAAACAAAGGAAACCACATTTCTCAACAAGTTGCCCTCATTTTCATCGTGACCAATATTTTCCTTTTTTGGAGCTATTTTCTAGAAAAGTGGATGCATTGATTACGATGATCAATTGTCTCTTGTAATATCGTGGAGTTGTTACTATAAGTTTCATAGCGGGATACAACATTATCGACTTGTAGCTGTTCGTGGATTCTCACAATTAAAGATTTGTTATCTAAAATTCACTAGAAAAACTATCTATCGATTACTTGTTTTAGAATATGTGTGTGCAAAGCCGGGGTTGTGTAGGCTTCTTTCTTTTACTTGACCAAAAGAGTTCTGCTTTGTAGTCATGGGATTAGGTTTCTTTCTTGTACTTGGTGAAGTTGTTCTAATGCGATTGTGGTCTTCTAGTAATCAAGGGACATGATTGACTGTCTTGGTGCGAGTTTCAAAAATATTTCATCGCCACTCTTCCCTGAACTTTTGCTTAGTCTATCCTGTAAAGAATGCCAAGAGCACTGTTTTGAGCCAAAAATAGTAGAAAAATGACAATCGAGTCATCAAAAGACCACTTCACAGAGTTTATTATTAAAAACCTAATCTCTATATATGCACGGACACACACATATATAAATAAATAAATAAAAACTGCATCGTTGGTGAAATCAAATGGATTACAGTTTGGCAAGAGGCCTCACTTGCGAAACCTGTTGGTTTTGCTATCAATCTACAAAATAATTGATTTGTGCTTAAAGAACTATCCTTCTTAAATCAATGCATATAGGAGCACGAGTAGCACCACCTTCACCAGTTGGCTGTCACAAAAAGGTGTGGGCAAAAGAACACAAAAATAAAATATTTATACAAAAATTATTTACCAACTTAAAGATACATGAAAACTTCAAAGAAAAAATGCTTAGCCTTACACTAGGGGAAAAAAAAATACCACAAAGAAAAGTAGTCATAGAAACTCCTTGCTTTATGCAAGCATAGAATGATAAATCAATTTAATGTTGCCAGGGATCCTTAGATATTTCTTGAACAAGGTCTGGATATATGTATATATATATTGTGGTGGGAGTAGTTGGAATTATATGATCTACATATAAAATGTTTGGTACTGTGTTAATATGTTGGATTTTGCCAAGGGAAATCGGTTGATAGTCTTTGCTAGTCAAATATTGACATAAAAGATTTTCAATTCAAGGATTTTCATTTCACAATTCACTACTTGTTCAACTTCCAAAAAATCGAGGGTTTTAGGGTAGGCGGATTGTTACCTTCTTCTTCAACTTCGTAAAAAAAGAGGCGCTTTTAGGGAGGGACGTTCTGTCAGGTCGAGGTTCCTTTGATTACGAGTGCTTCTTCTTCTTCTTTGCTAAGGTTTTGGGTTGTAGTTCCTGAAAAGGGGTGTTGAAATGAATTGGTGGTCTCATCCATCTTAACTTTCTTTGTATGTTGGTATGCATGCTTACTTGATTCTTGATCATAATTTACTTCTAGTAAGCTAAATATAAAAGATGTTATGGCTTTTAGAAAAATTTTGAGAAGATTAGATTTCTTGCAAGATTAAAAGATGTCTGGAATTTCGGACTTGGTTTATTTGGTAATGTAACTGATATGTTTTTTGTTGTGCTTATGTTTATCTATCTGTAGGCAAAAGAAATTCGTTGTCTTGTTGATAACATGGTACAACTCGGAAAAGAGGTGTGTACAACATTGTCATATATTTTACCTTTGAGCCTTGTTTTTCTTCCATGTAAAATTAGAAAAGTTTATTCTTCTTTTTAAATTTTTGACACACTGAGAATAAATATGATTTTTTTTTACTCTTAGAATTTTCTAAACATTTGTCAATTAACATTTTATATTTACTACAAGAAATTTCTTCATTTTCTCATTTCTTTAATTTTTGCAAAAGATAGCTATTATGGTCTTCCACCAATACCCTTACAGGTTTGGGTTGCAATGAATGTGTTATGTGCCATATGAATTTGTGGCTATAACTTTAAATCTTCTTATCTCACTAGTCTCTACTATAATAAATATAAAATAGTGGCTATATGGGTGTCAAGTATTGAATGAATGATTAGTATAATTACTTCCAAGATATATGAATAAAAGGGGGAAAAAACAAAGAGGGGGAATTTGTAATGTTATTTGGTCTTGAGGAATATAGTATTTGGTCACCGTATGAGGAGCATGTACTAAAGTTCCTGGAGTTTGCAGTGCATTTTATCTCTCCTCTCGAGGATTGTGCATCAAATGCCCTTGAAACATTGTTACATTGATCATGGGTAAACACAGAAAGCTCACCTTTTGCTCTTTTGGGCTCAAAACACCGTTGAATGTTAATAAATGGAGGTTTTCTATTGATTTGTTAAAAATGAGAAGCTTTGTTCAAAGAGTTTTACCTTTTTCATTAACGTTAGAATTTCTTCTACAATATGTATGCCTAATTGATTTGGATTGAAATTGGATGATTTTGGGATTTTAAAATATTGAAGTGAGGTAGCTGGCTTGATGTCTAAGAAGAGGCACGAACACAAATATATGCCAATTTTCAAAAAATACAAGGCATGACAAGTGGGGCACGCACAAAATATATGGTTTTATATAATTATTATAATGTCATATTTATAAATATTTCACTCAAAGATAACAAAAATGCAACACCACTAATTTATTAAGTTTGAAGGAAGAGGAATTAATATATATAAATCTATGCAGTTTTTTTTTTTTTTGGTATTGTTGTGTGTTAGGTTATTTTGTTCAAACTTATAATGTCTTTCATGTGTGTCTAAACAATAAACATGTGTGTTCTCCAACTGCTTGAAGCATGTCTGAGAAAATTTCTTTTTTTTTTTTTTAATGACATTTGGATGTGTGTTTGACACATGTCAGGAAGTGTCTGATGAGTGTCAATGTAGGACATGGACACACACCTCCGTAAAAATGTTCGTGATTTTTAGAGTGAATATTAGATTTGTGGGGAACTTACTTGTTCATTCCAAATATTTGGGTCAGTTATGACTAGTTAAAAATTCCCTACCTGTTTTAAGATGGACAAAGACGACAATACATTTTTGTATATGTATGCATTTATGCATATTATAGATCAATTTTGTTATTATAGCCCTAAATCATGATAAAGGGAAGTCATTGGCTCAAGGGACTTATTACCCAGTTTGGATCCCATTCAATCATAGGTGGGTGATTTAGCAACTTATGTAGCACTTTTTTATAGGTTAACATATGAAACAAGTTTTTGATAATATTGTGAATGTGTTTTTTAGCATAGTGGAGTGAGATTTCACAATTCTTTAGGTGTGTGCTTTGAAAAGAAAGATTGCACACTAACAGCTGGAATTTCTGCTTTGAAGTGCATATTTTATGAAAGCTTTTAAAACTTGTTATCATTATATATACTTGAAGTACATTTTTATTGCTATAATGAGTATGAACTCTTCCTTGATAGTGAATGAAACAAAGTTGTTAAATAATTAGATAAATTAGTATTAAACTATTTTATAAATTTTAGACTTCTATTTACGAAATAATCTTGAAAAGCCTGAAAGCTTAGGCATATGAAAGTTGTATTGAACACTATCTAAACATATCATACGAATTTATCACATGGTACTCTTTGTCTTTGCAAGGCGTCTTTCTTGCCTTTGTCTTGAGAGATGATGTCCTTCATAAGCTATTCTGAACTGGCTTATCGATACAAGTGAATCCCATACATCTTTCTTTTCAGTCTTTGTTGGTGTATGGTTGTAATATTTCTTGAACTTTTACGTATTTGCGAGATAGAGCAGTGGATACATAAGATCGCCGAACTCGCATCTGAGTTGGTGATCTGACACCAATGGCCTATATTGAGTGAGGTTCTTGTTTTGATTTTGTTGCAAATCTTTGAAATAGAACTGAGAAATTTGTCTGGCATTTGTGTTATCTATTACATCTTTATTTTATTTTTTTGTTTTTGTTTGAAAGACCGTACTGATGATTTCTACATTTGCTTATTTGTGGCAAGCACAAAATTTATGGGGTTGTGATATGAAAGAGTGTTGAATGTAAGTGTCAATCAAGCATACAAGAAGGGTTGGTTATACTGACATTAAATTTTTTTTCTTAAATTAGACACACATCCTAGAATTGTTGATCACCTCTTAGGAGTTTCAAAGAAGTGTTCTGTGCACTGATTTTTATTGAAATTGCAAAGTTAGAATGAAAGTTTTATTGTGTCAACTATCCTTGCTTTCTCACAATCAGTCCATATTTTTCTAAGCATTTTTGTTTGGTTCTTTTTAAAAAAAGAAGGCTTTTTATGTTATTTAATTATGTATTTTCATTTGTAACAGGTTCATAGATAGAGAGAATGAGACAGCAAAACCACCAACCAACCACCACAGAGACCACCTTTGGATCCCTGGACGAAATCCCGGCTTAGCAGGCAGTTTGCACCCCCCAAAGAGGATAAAAGTTCTGAATCTGATGCTTGGAATATGTTCTTAAATTTGTCATTCATAGATTTTTTCTTCTCTTTTATTTTATTTTGGTCATGTTATATCGTCAAGCTCCTCAAAGGTGGAAACATTCAAGCTTTAGAATTGTGAAGCAGAATTTTGATAAATTGACAAAAATAATGTCTACGCAACTATTTCAGTAGTGCTCGTAATTTTTGAAGGCTATCTTTAAGCTCTTTCATGGATTGCCTTTGGAGCTTTGAAGCTAAAATGTAGGTTGTGTTTCAGAATATGTTTGAGCTTTGACTGGTTCTTCGAATGTTTGGAATGTATAGACAATTGTTGAATGTTTATAATTTAATGATATAGTTTCTTTTTGATGTTTCAAATAATATCTTGGTGATTGATTGATGTTTTGTGATGCTTGTTTGTAATATTTGTTAGATTGTACAAAATTGGTCAAATAGAACTTGCTGAATTTGAAAAAAAAAGAAAAAAAAACTACATATTCTACGGCAGACATAATAAGTCATTGTATTACATATTTTACTATGCGCAATCAGCGTTGTTATTTGTCTCACCAACTAACGGCGTGCAAAAGTAGTCGTAGAAAAAATAACGACGACGCACAAAATCTGTCGTTAAATAGTTTTTTATGGCATACTATAGTATTTTGTAGAAAAAGTAATGATGACGTACAAAATCTGTCGTTAAATAGTTGTTAACGGCGTACGAAGCATATCGTTAAAAGTAAATGACTTTCCATGATTGGTTATAATATGACGTGCGCTTGCACGTCGTAGAAGGGTTTTTACGACGTGCATTGCGCGCCGTAAAAACTCTTTTTTGTTGTAGTGGTACTTCAGAACAAATTCGGAAAGCAGAAGCAACCAACGAGCTAGCCTACCCGTAAGTGCCAGTTTCTCGAAGAGATATTTGATGGGATCTAATTTCAAAACCAACATTATGGAGTGAGCTAACAGGTAGTGCCGCAGCTTCCTGGTAGCCCATACCAAGGCCAAACAAGCCTTTTCCAGCGGAGTATAGCGGGTCTCGTAATCTAGCATTTTCTTGCTCAGATAGTAGATAGCTGTCTCCACTTTGTCTTCAGACTCTTGTGCAAGCATGCAACAATTGTCGTTTCAGTCACTAAAAGATACAGAATCAACGGTTTTCCCGCCTCAGGTGGTGACAACATAGGTGGGTTCTGTAAATATTGTTTGATTTGCTCAAAAACTGTTTGGCATCGGCCGTCCCATTGGAATTTCTTTCCTTTCTTCAGGAGACCAAAGAGTGGTTCACAAGTCAAGGTTAATTTTGAGATAAACCGTCTTATGAATTGCACTTTACCCAGAAAGCCTCGCACCTCCTTTTCAGTCCTTGGTGGTGGCATTTCTAAGATGGCCTTGATTTTGGAAGGATCGACCTCGATACCTCTCTGTGTGATCAAGAACCCTAGCATTTTCCCTGCTGTAACACCGAACGTACATTTCTGAGGATTCAGCCGCATCCAATACTCTCTGATCCGCTGAAAGAACTTTTGCAAGGCGGTGTAGTGGCCCTCTCTTTCTTTGGACTTGACAATCATGTCATCCACATACACCTCAACCTCTTTGTGGAACATGTCATGCAATATTGTGGTCGCGACCCATTGATACGTAGCTCCAGCATTCTTTAGCCCAAATGGCATCACCCTATAACAATAGGTCCCCCACGGGGTGGTAAAAGCAGTTTTCTCCCGATCTTCCGGTGCCATCAATATTTGATTGTAGCCTGAAAACCCATCCATGAATGAAAGCAACGCATGCCCAGCTGTGAAGTCCACTAATTCATCGATATGCGGCAGAGGAAAGTCGTCCTTCGGACTAGCTTTATTCAAATCCTTGAAATCCACACATACCTGAATTCTGCCGTCCTTCTTCGTCACCAGAACGATATTGGCCAACCAAGTTGGGTATTTGGATACCAGCAGGAACCCCGCGTCAATTTGCTTGGTGACTGCTTCTTTGATCTTGAGAGCCCAGTCCGAGCGGATCCTTCTGAGTTTCTGCATGACAGGTCGGGCCTTTGAGTCAAGAGGGATCCGGTGCTATACAATCTCAAGATCGATTCCAGGCATGTCTTCGTAGGACCACGCGAAAACATCTTTGAAATCTTTTAACAAACCGACTAAGCGCTCGCACTCCTCTGAAGACAACGTGTACCCGATCTGGACCAGCTACGGGTCCTGCTCAGTACAAACATTAATTTGAGTGATTTCATCAACATATGGTTTAACAAACCTCTCCTACTCTTGATCAAGTAAATATTGCAAAATCCGAGGAATTTCTTTCGCGTCGTTTTCATCAAAATTTTGAAAATCTTGATTTAAGTAATAAATTAAGGGCACAGAAAAGTAATCGAAGGCCACAGCTGCATCATTCTCATTAACCACTTCTAAATCGCCTGATTCCTCTGTTACAACAGACTTAAAGAAAAAAGAAAAAGACAACCTCGACAGGACTGTGGCATCCGGGTTATCACCCCCAGGAATACTGGACTCAAACTTAGACGAGCTGGAACTTGATTCCAACTCTACGAACTCAGTGGAATCAGATTCAGGCTCACTACCTGACCCGATGCTGCTCGATAAGAAGCCTTCCTCGTATTGCCAGACGAGGGAGGGTGCAATGGATGCATCCAGAATATTTGAAGATAGGCTCGCAGCCGTTTCATTTCCAATCATGGTCACTGAGAGGTCATTTCCCAAGCACTCATGTACGATCGGAGGATCTGAGAGTAGACAAGCCAGTGCTACCCCCATTTCAATCTCTGCATCCTCGGAAGCCTCCTCTTTGTACTGTTTAGCCTCAGCTATCGGGTCCGTATGCTCCTCGGCAATATCATCCCCAGACAATTGTAAGTCAAAGAAAATCTCAAACCCTAGCAAGCGCCGCCTTTCTGTATTGATCCATGGCTCTGGAAAGCCGCAGAACGGAAAGTCCTCCCATTTCCGGACAAAACGTCCGTTCGGCCGGTGCATCAACTCAAAATGTTTCCTCTCCTGCTTGGCTCTAGCTCTTCTCGCCATCTCTTTCTCTTTCCTTACCCAGTCCTCCTTGTTAAGCAGATAACCTAAACCAAAGGTATGGGAGTTATGCGGTACTTCGGCCAATGTTACAACACCTTTCTAGCCACTGCGTCCTAATCCCATCCCGGGGATATTGTAGACACCCCATTTTTGACCGTCCTCAAGACTTGGACGTCACCATTTGAACACTCGCTGATCATCCATGCTCGTGTTCGTTTTGAGTTCCCAGAGGTCTTGGCCGCGTGCCTTGCCTCAAGATCTTTCAACTTAACTGTTTTGTGCTTGGTTGTGGACCAAGCACTTGTGTTTTTGCTTTTGAGGGAAAAGGGTGGCTTGTTGGCCATCCCCTTAACCCATCGGCCCCTTTTTCTTGCCATCAGCCAAGAGTGTTGGCCGATCGGCACTGTTTTTGGTCAGTTGGCCACCTTGTTGGTTGATTTGCCATATTTTGTGACCGAACCCTGTTCATCTGCTTTTGTAGATATTTTTATGCCAGCTGGCACAACTGTCATCCACAATTCACCCCCTCCATATACGTCTATGGAGGGATTTGCTTCTATTGCTTAGCTTGCTTAGGAAGCTTTAGAATGGAATTCTACAAGAAGGGAGCTCCTCCTCCCTTCTCAGAGGTTCTGAAACTTAGGGTTAGAAAAGTTGTATCTATCTATCTCTATATTTCCCTCTCTTTTGATTTGTGTGTGTATTTTGTGCCTTAAAGTGTAGTATTGTCTTACTATTGCACACAAACACCTAGTAGTACACTATCCTCTTGTTGCTGAGGCATTAGGAAATTAGTTTCAGAGTTCTTGGAGTGGTTTAAGCTTGGAAAAGTTGCTGGAGCTTTGTTTTTGAAGGTGTTCTTCAAGGGTGAGCATTCTCGCTTTAGATACCCCTTTCTAGCTTAAGTTTTTAGACCTTCTTTCTTATTGTTTTAAGCTTGAGTATAAACTGATAAAACTTCTATTTTCACATGCTTTTGATCTTTGTTTGAGGTCTATTTTCAGTTTGGGGTTGTTTACGCCCTCTTAGGCCTTGTTTGGCCTTATTCTTGTGCTTTATTTTTGAGCTTTGAAATCACCTTGTTTTAACCTTCTCACCACTAAAATCCAGAGGGCTTTCAGTGGTGGGGATGGTGTTTTAAGGTCTCAAAAAGGAGAGGGTCATCCCCTCTCCTTGTTGTCTTGTACGCTTGCATAAATGGCTTATGTTTGTAGCATGTTTGTTAAGCTTGTATTAGCTTCATTTCAGCAAGTATTTGGTGTTATTTTTCCATGCTTTACCTCTGTCTAAAGTTGGTTTAATGGTCTCTTGCATACACCACGTACTTGTCTTGTAATCCCCTTATTTGCCTTAACATGCATCACGTTGTAACATGTCATTCTAGCATGATTTTGGCTTAACTCCATGAAGCTTTTAGCCTTGTTTTAGCATGCTAGAGCTCTGATTTGAGTTGTTTTAACCATGTATGCCATGCTTTGTATAGTCACCATGCATTTTAGCTTGTTAGCTTTAAGTGTCCAAGTCACTAGCATGCTTTACTTGGGCTATTTCAGTGATTTGGCATCACTTGTTATGTTATTTCACTCCATATAGTATGCTCATATACTTGCATTTATCACTCCTTTACTGCTTTAAAGGGTTTGTGTTTTATGCCTCATGAATGTGTCATTGTGTATACCATCATACTTAGGCCTTTGGGATGCCATCTAAGTGGGTTTTTGGGCTCATTCTAACATGCCATAACTCTAATTTTATTGGCTTAAGTCATGCCATGTTTGGTTTTGATAGGTGTAGTGCAACACCCTCTTTGGTAGCCTTGCATGCCTCATATTTTTGGCGTTGTGTTCTAGCTTGTATTGGCTAGTTTCGAGCTTATTTTTGGTCTTTTTTGGACCTACCTTGGGACTGTTTTAGGTCCCCTTGGCCTTTGGGGCTTGATTTGAATAGCCAAGGTTTGAGTCCTTTGGCTAGCTTCAAGCTTTAAGCTTTCTTGCATGCTTTACTTGTGTAGTTTGTGTGGTTTGGCACCATTCCTTGCATGATTTCAGAGCTTACCTCATTGCCACATTAGTATGCTTGTCACTTCTTGCTCATGCTTAAGAGTTGCATCTTCATGTCTTAGTCCTTGAGCCATTTGGCACGCATGCTTGTTTTGCATTTCACTCCACCATTTTAGCACTTTGGCCACTGATTTGGGCCTATTTGAGAGCTGTCCATTTCTGTTTAAGTCCATCCTTTGCATGTTGTTGCATGCTCACCTTGCATGTTGTCGCATGCTTGTTGCATATTTAGTACCTTGCATGTTGTTGCATGCTAGTATGTTGCATGCTTGTTGTATGCTTATCCCTTTATCATGTTGTCACATGCTTGTCTCATTTTGTATGTTGTTGCATACTTGTCCACCCTTTGCATGCCTTGCATGCTTGAATGTTCATGTTGCATACTTGTTTAGGTTACATTACATTTGGCATGCTTGTCACCATTAGCCTTGTATGGCATTGTCATTAACATGCTTATGTTACATTGGATTTGCATCATGCTTGAGTTGCTTGCATGCTTGCTTGCATGCTTAGGTTGCATAGCATTGTATATGCATTCCCTTGCCTCTTGATCAAGTATGATAGAGGTTTGGGGCCCCTTATGTATTTTGTGCATTTCATTTGACATCAAATTGCACATTTGGCCATCATGCACTGAAATGCGTGATTGGTGGCCCGAGGGTCGAGGACTACACTCCTTTGAGTCTCAAACATGATAAGGAGGGTGGTCGTGCAAACATTGCCTTGTAAATGCATTGCCATACTCTGTTTGTCCTCTGCTACAGCAAAACAGCATTCTGCAGGAAGAAATGGCCGGTCGGCTATCTGAAGTGCCGATCGGCTAAGTATTGTTGGCCGAGAGCTTCATTTTTGGTCGATTACCAGTTCCCTTTAGCCAATGGCCTTACCACTTGGTCGATGACCTCTCAGCATGTCTATGAAGTGGTTCAGAAGTTCTTTGGAGACTTGTGTAGCTTTCAGAGGTGCAGAGCGGTGCAAACAGAGGTAACATGTGACATGGTGATGGATTTCCGAGCGAAGCCGTCCGAGAATGCATTCATCCCTTGTCTCGAGGCCATTTCAGTGTTTTAATAACTTAGAATAGTTATTTATTTTGATTTGGTTGTGTAATTGATTAATTAGCTTGTTAGGTTAATTAATTAGTTGATTTGTATTATTCTTTCAGTCCCTCCGTCGAGAGGGTGCAATTGTGTAATAAGTGTGCGTAAGTGTGTGAATGTCTTCCAACCTCACGTCTTTCTCCCTTTTACTTACCTGCTTTCGATGGTTAGTTTTAGGGCATATTTCATTTAGCATCCTTATGCTATGCATGTTTGCATCATTCATTCGTATTGCATGCACCGGGCTCGGCGCATCATACTAACTGCATTGTATTTCAATTCCAATTTGAATACATGTATCGAATTGTCGCATCTCATATGCCATTTTAGATTAGCCGAGCCTACTCTAATTGCATTTTGCATGTGTTGCATTAGCCATTGCTAACATGACCTAGGTTCATGCATTGATTACTAATTAGTTTCTTGTTTTGGCTCGGAGTACACTGTGAGTTTTTATGTTTTAGCATCTTGCATGTATGTGAGTGTTAACATGAAAGCATGCTTGCCATGAGGCCTTTTGCTTATGTGATATAACTGCCTGAATGCCTGTGGGTGAAGGTTGGATTACTTGAATTGGACCAATTCATTGAAATCCGTGTCTTAGCCAACTTGCGAGTAGCAAACCTCAAACCATTTTCCAAACGAAGGGATATGCGATGCTTTATTCCAAATTAGGCGATAGTCTATACTTGTGTGTTCTGCGCATCACATAGTAATTCTAGCTAATTAACCAGAATAAGAATGCATGTGTTTTCAAAAACAAGATATCATGCTTAGTACAGGGCGATCTTCGGATCGGGCGAGCGGGGGTGCTCATAGATGACCTTCCCCAATCGTACCTTAGTTCTCGAGCCGAGGCGACTTTGGTGATGACGGACACGTGGCCTTAGGCAACGAGTCAGGGTTTCCTAAATTTCCTCAAAATAAAATATTTAGGTGGCGACTCTGTATCTGGCAAAGCAGTCCATGTTTGGCACTTCTTTACAAAAATCAGTTTTCCAAAACTATTTGCCAGATTTGGACTCTTTGGTGATTTATCAATCTCACATCGCACATTGTGAGATCAGATTAAGAACCGTGACATTTGAGTCCGAACTGTAGCATGAGGCCCCCGGTGCGCGTCTACAGATATGCTATAGCTTGTTCATAAGGTATACTAATTGTGCGCTGACATAGAGCCCCTCATCAACAGCTAAGATACTCTATACAACCTGAGCCTCGGCTAGGGTGAACCCTGATAGGAACACATCCTCCGCACCATGTTCAATTTCCAAAACTGGTGTAGAAACCTCTGGTGGCGGATGGATTGAAGAATTCCCAAAAACAATGGCCACTCCCTTCCTGTGGGGGTATTTGAGCATCTGGTGCATGGTGGAAGAGCCTGCCTTCACCTGGTGCAGCCACGGCCGCCCTAGGAGTAGATTGAAGGTTGCGGGAACGTCTAAGACATGAAAGTCAACATCGTGTTGTCCTGGACCGACCTGAGTCTGAATCTGCACAGTCCCCTTCACCTCTCTGCTCGTATTGTCATAAGCCCTTATCATTTGGGTAGTTGGCACGAAGTCCGCGGGCTTTAACCCGATTACATATGTCGTCCTCGACGGGCACACATTAATGACGGATCCTGTATCGACAAGAACTACTGGTATCCATTTGTCTCTACACTCAACAGAGATATAGAGTGGTTTGTTGTGATTTGCGCCCTCGGGCCACAGTTCTTTGCCAGAAAAAGTCAACGTCGGGGAAGCCCCTCCCAGAAAGACCAGTCCTACCAGCTGTTCAGGTGTGGTATCTATCGAGAGTTTGGCTTTGTCCATCGCGGAAAGGACAGCTTGTCTATGAACTCTGGAAGCCATAAGCAGTCCCCAGATGGAGATGTCTGCTTGTATCTTTTTTAGCTGTTTCAACACAGCCTCCTCTTCGAGTACCTTTTCTTTCTGTCTCTCCGCCCTTTTGTCCTTCCCGGACGCTTCTGGTTGATCTAAATGTGGGGGCTTGAAATACCGCCCACTCCTAGTCATGTGGTCAACTTCCCCCACATACCAAGTATCATCCGGCTAGCTTCGTCCCCAATCTTCGTCTGTGTGGGCAAGACATAAGTCATCGTCTTCCCACCACATTCCATCGGCCATCGTCAAGCAACTATCCGGTTCTGTTACAACTGCTTCTGTGCGCACAACACATTTTGTCCCCTCAGGGGCTTTAGCTTTTCTCACCCTTCCGAGGTCTTCGACCTTTTCATGCTCAAACTGCTTCAATGCAGCCTGCTGTTCAATGTCCTCTGTACTCAAAATGCTCTGATCTCGAGCAAAAATTCTTATCACCGGTGCTCTCCGGCAGTGCTTCTTGATTCCTGGCCATTTTGGCCACTGCTGATGATATTCCAACTCCCGATTGCCCCTGGTCTAGCTGAAGTTCTTCAATAGCATCCGACTTGTCACTGAGCCACCCGGTAGCTTCTGCTGACCCATTCAGATCAAACCAATGGACAGTCACGTCCCCTGAGTCCTATTCATCTAAGAATTGAAGGTTGGCTATGTCCTCTTCCAATTTCGCCAGATCATCTAGCCCATGATTAGGTCCATCCTCTCGAACGACACATATCTCTGCCCTAGCCGGCAGTTCTATTCTTGGCTTAATCTACCCTGTTGAGGATGTAACCACTCGGGTTGTACACTAGTCTTGCAAACCCCTCAGGCTCTGAATAATCATTTCCATCTGCTCCCGCAATCATACTGGTTCTATCTTCGATAGCCACCACCACCGACTTAGGTTGGGTTTGGGAGATGTCCAGCATGCATAAATCCGTGCTTTCTGGAACGAACACCTCTGGCTTGGGTAAGTAAGAAGGGGTGATATATATGCTAGGGTCATATGACACAACCCCAGTTTGGATGAGGTTAATACGTTTGGAAGGTAGAGCTTGGTTATGTGGTGGGAGAGGCTTGGTTGTGACGTTCGGTTTTTTTCGGAGGTGGGATCACCTTATTGTCAACGAGATCTTGGATATCATGACGCAGTCTAAAGCACTAGTCGGTGTTGTGACTATGCTGTTGGTGATAAGCACAGTACTTTGCTGGGTTATAGGAGGAGAAAAGTTTTTCTGGCAATGGCCGCGACTCTAGGGGCTTCAAGTGCTCTTTTTTGATCAAAACCCCCAGAGCTTTGGACATGGGCATATATAGTGGAGTGAAGGTTCTTTGGCCTTTGGGCGCATATCTAGCTATTTGTGACCTGTGCACCGGTGAATGGAGTGGCTGCAAGGGTTTTTGGAGTGGTGGTGGTGACCATACCCACATCTGAAGATCTACCGGCTGCAACACTACTTGTGCCTGCATTTGTACCGCGATTGAATGCCCACTTGGGCTGCTCTCTCTCATTATCAATGAGGCCCTGTTTCATGGCATCCTTGATTTGCACCCCAATCTTATGTAGGTCTGCAAAGGTGGGTAGGGGGAGGACGATCATTTTCTGCATGAGCTTGGGCTGGAGGTTGCACACAACCATCCGTATCTGATCTTTGTCCACGGGCCTGATGGTCATCATCGAGGCCTTGGCCCTCCACCGGGTCACAAAATTGGAGAAGCTCTCCTTTGGTTCTTGCCTGGTTGTCTCAAGATCACGAGTTGTGATCTCGATTTGCGTATTGTAGAAGTATTGAGCTATGAAGGCCTTAGCCATCTCCTCTCAACTCCTCTTAACAGAGTCTTCCAATTTTGCGTACCAAATAGCCGGTACACTCGATAGGGTCCGGCCAAACAGAGAAAGCTTCTGTAATCTGGAAAGGCCCATCGGCCTTAAGATGTCCGAGAACAACCGCAGGTGTACCATAGGATCCCCAGACCCATTGAAGCGGTCTATGTGCGGCATTTTAAACCGGTCGGGCAGCGTCACGGCTGAGTCGGTATATCCATCCTCTATGTCCGGAATGGAATGAACTCCTTGAGACTTTTTGATGAGCTTTTCTAGCTTGCTCACTTTTAATGTCGTTGGATCCATCTCAAATTCAAACGGCGAATCCACTAGGTTGGTGGGTGCTTTGGACAACTGGGGTAAGATTGGGGGCGAAGCTGGCGCCGTTGGCATGTCCGTATTTTCCTGGACGTTGGTTGTCTCCCTGGGTGTTGGAACTCCAAGTGGGGGAGGAGCTTGGTGTGAAGCAGATGCTCCGGTTTGTTGCTGTAGCCTAGCAATTAACTCTGCCTGCTGAACCACTACCTTTGCTTGATGTGTAGCCACTTCTGTCTGACAGGCAGCATCTTACTGCGTGGCGTGCATACTTTCCTGGAGGTGACGAATCATCTCTTCTAAGTCTTCCATAGAGTGTTGGTTTATCTGAACAATGGGTATATCTGTCCCTGCAGTAGAAATTGAGACCTCAGCTTGACTATTTACTGGTGGGGTAGACCACTGATCTGGCGACCGCTGTACCGATACACTGTGCCTTACTGGCCTTCGCATGGTAACTGGGGTAAAGAAAGGAACACTGCTTGTCCCTCTATCAGATCCTCGGATCGATTAAGTCTACGGCCTTTAACCCAGAGTGCTCGGGGAATATCTGCCTGGTCGGATGCAATAGTGCTAAACAACCTTGCAAAAAGATAAATAAAGCATAATACGGAAATAAACAACCCCAAAACATGCAGTGTGCTATGTTATAAACTGAATAAATTAACGACAACACACAGTTGGCGTGATAACAAACAGTCGACATTTGTAAGCTGAACACACTGTTCTCAAACACTGTTCGCTGTGCCCAAATGACTGTCCCAAAACTGATACCCTCAGGTAAAACTGATTCTTCAAATACTGATGCCCGTAGGCCTGATACCCAGACTTGCAAACTGATACGCGCATTCCTGTAGAGACACACTCTGACAGCACATAGCAAGCAAATGAGAGCCAAAACACCCCTATGTTGGGGTAGGGTTTCCCTGTCCTATTTTGTTAGGAGCTAGGGTTTCACTATGCACGCAGTGGTTTCAAACAACCTACAATCGGGTAAGCAACTTGTCCTCGTTTGGAATAGTCACTATGGATTCCAATATGCACTAGGTTGAATGGTCAAAAAGGGTGCCCCGGTAAAACCGGGGTTTGTGTTCCTGTTGTGGTAGAGCTCGCAACCGGTCAGCCTTATGGCACCCTTCTCAAAGCGAGCCTCTGGCAAACCGTTCAGGAATAGCATACGGAAAACACAGTGTCCTAGGTGCACCAATGCAAATGCAATGCAAAGAGACACATAAGTGTAGTCAAAACAAGATATCATGAGTTCGAGTCAAGTTCTCTAAATCCCCAATAGAGTCGCCAGAAACTGTAGACGCGCTCCCGGGAACCCTCCGACATCCACGCGACCTCTAGCGAAGCGACGCGAATCTCATTTTGTTCTGAGCTACTATAGTTTGGACTCAAATGTCACGATTCTGGATCTAATCTCACAATGTGCGATATGAGACTGATAAATCACCAAAGAGTCCAAATCCGGCAAATCATTTTGGAAAACTGATTTTTAATAAAGAAGTGCCAAACATGGACTGCTTTGCCAGATACAGAGTCACCACCAAAATATTTTATTTTTGGGAAATCTAGGAAACCCTGACTCGTGCCTAAGGCCACATGTCCGTCATCACCAAAGTTGCCTTGGCTCGGGAACTTGGGTACGATTGGGGAAGGTCATTTAATAAGCACCCCCGCTCGCCCGATCAAAGATCGACCTGTACTAAACATGATATCTCAATTTTGAAAACATATGTGCTTTTATTCTGGTTAATTAGCTAATCTTACTATGTGATGCGCACAACACACAAGTATAGACTAGATTGCCTAATTTGGAACAAGGCATCGCATATCCGTTTGTTTGGAAATGGTTTGAAGTTTGTTACTCGCGAGTAGGCTAAAACACGGATTTCAATGAATTGTTCCAATTCAAAAAATCCAACCTTCACCCACAGGCATTCAGGCAGTTATATCACATAAGCAGTTACCCTCATGGCAAGCATGCTTTCATGGCAATCAATAACACACATGCATTATGCTAAAGCGTAAACACTTACAGTGTACTCCGAGCCAAAACAAAGAACTAGTTAGAAATCATGTATGACCCTAATTCATGTTAAGATGGCTAATGCAACACATGCGAAAATGCAACCCAGATAGGCTCGGCTATCCTAAGATGTCATGTGAAAATGCAACTTGATACATGTATTCAAATAGGAATTGAAATACAATGCAGTTAGTATGATGCGCCGAGCTCGGTGCATGCAAGGCTGATGAATGGATGCACGCATGCAAGCATAAGGTATGCTAAATGAAATATGCCCTAAAACTAACCATCGTAAGCGGTTAAGTAAAAGGGAGAAAGAAATGGGGGTTGGAAGACATGCATCACACATACGCACGCTTATTACAACAATACGCCCTCTCGGGAGAGGGACCGAATAAAGAGCTAACTAGCTAATCTAAGCTAATTAAACTAATTATTACACAACAAATTAATTAACTAATCCTAGTTAACTAATTATTACAAAACGAATCGAATAGTTAATGCATTAACTAATAAATTACAAACCAAAGCATAAGCTAGCTATCCAAGCATGGCAGCTAAGGAAAGCAATAAAACAGGATCCTCGAAGCAAGGAGGATGAATGCACGTCCGGTTGCCTCGTTCAGAAATCCAATGCGATGCCCCAATTCGCCTATGTTTGCAATCTGCTCTCAGGAACTTGCACCAAGCTCCAGAAAGATTAACTCCACCTTGGGAATCCAATGGGAGGGTGGCCGACCACTTTTGGTCTCCCCAAACACCTGCCGACCACTTTTTGTTGTTGAAAAACAAGAAAAGTGGTCGGCCAGCTACTTTTTCTAGCTGGCTGGCCAATTGTTGCTACTGAACTGCACTTTTTTGGAACAGAGAGCAAGAAAGGGCATGGCAATGTATTTGCAGAATATGTGTGCACAACCACTCTCCCTATCATGTGATGAATTCAACGGAGTGCAGTTCTCGATTCTCGGGCCACCAATCGCCCATTTCAATGCATGATGGCCGAAATGCGAAGTTGCACAATTCAATATGGAAATGAATGCACAGGTAAAGACATAAAGCCTAAATCTCTATCATGGGTCATCAAGAGCGTCGTCCACCGAGAATTAAAGCATGTTTCATCACTTTAAGTATGAAATATCCCTCTTTTCTCGTGTTTAGACTAACACCTATTCCAAACACAAATGCAAGCAACACGGCAAACATGCAATGTGACTACATGGCATACACAATGCTATGGTCAATATGGCATACTCAATGCAATATGATCGTGGCATGCTCAATGCAAACAACAACATAACATGCACAACACATTATAACATGGCGTACACAATGCAACAATGGACTTAAACCAAGATGGATAGGCCTCAGCCATGCCAAATCAGTGGCCATAACACCAAATAAAGGCACCAAAATACAAAGCATGAATGCACAATGTATTGGCCAATCAAGTAGGCCAAAGAGCACAACTCTCAAGAGTGTCAAGGAGTGATAAAAGCGGAAGTGTAACAACACTAAGTGCACTGAAATGAAGTAAGAAACTATGGCAAATCATTCAAACAACACAAGTATGGCATGCAAAGGTCCTTAAGCATTGAAGCTAGTAAAGAGGACTACAAAGGACGCATACAATACATGGAAAATATGATTGAACCAAGCATGGACAGAGCTTAATTAGGTCTAAACATGGACCAAAACATGCTGAGTTAGGGGCTCAAACACCTAGGTATGCAAGCATACAAGCTAAACCATAAACTAGGCAATCACGCACAACACTTAAAGACATTCAAAGAATGGATGAAGTGAGAACATGGCAAGTCTATATGCTCTGAAATGTCATGTTAAGTGATGCTAAATCAAGTACACAACACAAATGAAGCATGCAATGGTGCTCAAAGCTTGAGGCACGCAAGAGCATTTACACTACAAGTATGCAAAACATGAAGCATATGGCTAAGGCAGCCCAAAACAGTCCTAGAACATGTTGAAATGAGACTAAAACATGTATAGATGGAAGCCAAAATGTGCTAGCATGAGGAGCATAAGACATGGAATATGCAAGGCAAAGAGGGTCGATTACACTACACCTATTAGGACCAAACATGGTATGACTTAAGCAACAAAAATGAGAGTTATATCATGGTATAATAACCCCAAAAACACATTGAAATGATGGCTCGCAAGCTAAGGCATGAAGGCATATGCAATGGTTCATGTTAAGGCATAAAGGGACAAACCCTCCAACGCATTGAATGAGTGACAAATGCAAGTGCATGGCCATGAAACATGGACTGAAATCATTTAATAAATGATGCCAAATCATTCACATAGTCCAAGTAAAGCATGCTAGAGGACTCAATGCACAAAGCTAACAAGCTAAATTGAATCGAGGCTATATAAAGCAAGTCATGCATGGCCAAAACAACAAAAATCAGACCTTAAGCATGGCAAAACATGAACAAAGTCTCCTCAGAGCTAAGCCAAAAGTATGCTAAAATGACATGTCAAAGCATGATGCATGTTAGCCTAATTCATGGGATTGCATTACAAGTGCATGAGGCATGCAAGGGCCAACCAAACCAAACCAAAACAGAGTCATGACATGGTAAAACATCACCAAAAACATGATGAAAGGGAAAGAAAATAAGCTAGAATGACATGCTACCTCATGAAGCATACAAGACTAGTTTAAGGGATTTACACTGCAAGTGTATTAGGCATGCAAGAGCCAAATAAACCAACCCAAAATGGATCTAAGGCATGTTAAAAAAACACAAAAAACCTACTGAGATGGCCCCAAAACAAGCTAGAAACACATGCTCAAACATGAGGCATACAAGACTAGTTTGTGTGATTTACACTACAAGTGTATTAACCATGCATGGAGTGACCAAACCAAGCAAAAATAGTGGCATGCCACAGCAAAATAACCACAAATACAAGCTAAGACATGGCCAACATGAACTTAACAAAGGTGCTCACATATGAGGCATTTAAAACTAGTAAACAAGACACAAAGGAGAGGGGATGACCCTCTTCTATTTAGGACTCCAAAACCACCTTCCCACCACTAAAAATCCTTTAGATTTCAGTGGTAGGAAGGTCATGCAAAGGGTTCAACAAGAGCCTAAATGGATGGCTCAAAACAAGGCCTAACAAGGCCTAAGAGGGGGTAAACCACCCCAAACGAAAAAAGTGACCTTAAAAAACTATTTTAAGCATGCAAAAACCAAACTTTTTCTAGTTAAGTGTTAAGCTTAAAAACAGATGCAAGAAGGGCTAAAAGCTTAAGCAAAAAAGGGGTATTTAAAGGTCAAAGACTCACCCTGAAAGACCTTCTTTACCACTGCAACTCCAGCAACTTTTCCAAGCTCAAAGCAACCCAAGAACACCAAAGCCAGCGCCTAGGCACCTCAGTAGTAAAAGGATGGTGTTTGAGTGTGTGTTTGTGTGAAAAAGTAAGACAAAACTACACTTTTGAACACAAAACAAGAGCAAAATGAAGAAGTATAGATATAGGCTATATGTATAACTCAAGGGAGTTTTTATGAACCTAGAGAAGAGAAGAGGAGCCTTCCTCTTATGGAAGAGGAAAGACAAAGCTTCTAGGAGAAGCTAAGAAACAAGCGAATCCCTCCATACACGTGTATTGGGGATGGCTCTAATGTCCTCCAGCTGGCAGCTGGAGGAAAATATCTCCAAAAAGGTGTCAAAAAGCAATCGACCACTTCAAGTGGTCTCCAAGGACAAAAACTGGTCGGCCACAGGTGGGAGAAGTCCAGGCACCAAAAACAAGCAAGTGGAGTGGTGGTCGACCAGAAAAGATGCCCCAAAGACCAAGAAAGCTAGTTGTCCGACTAGAAAATTGGCTGGTAGAAGGAAAAGTGGTCGGCCAGAAGAAATACTGGTCTCCCACCCTTGTGCGACCTTTTAAACAATGAAACTAAGGTTTGTACCAAAAACAAACCAAAGCGGACGCAAGACGAGAGATTAGGAGGCAAAACACGCGGCCAAAAGTCTCAAAAACTAGCTGACGAGCACCAAAAGTGGTATGCAACCACAAAAGTGGTCTCCCGAACCACAGTGTCCCTCTAAGCAGAGGCAACAAGGTGTGGTTCAAAAACCATGCCAAACGGAGAATGTTAAGCGGTCTCGAGACAAGGCATGCGGCCAAAGGCTCCAAAAATCGAAAACTAGTCTTCAAACGGGAAAAGTGGCCTATGACCATGAAAAGTGGTCTACAACCACAAAGAGATGGTCTACAAGACCTCTCCCTCCCTCCAGAAAGAGAAAACAAGATTCGGTCCACCAACCAAGCCAACACACAAAGAGTTCGGAGGCCCGAAGGCAAGGCTCTCAGCCAAAACTCCGAAACCTCTAAACGAGCACAACATGCAGCATCACCGAGCGCTCAATCGATGACGTCTGAGTCTTAAGGTCGGTCAAAAATGGGGTGGCTACACTTTGCATAACGCTTGCATCCAATTGTTTCGTTACATTCTCATTGCATGATCATAAGTTATGTTGTTGCATCGTGCATATCATTTGCATCTTGCCCTAGAACTACGCTGGTTTGATTTCGTGTAAAGGGATACGTAGGCAGCCTGTAGGTGCAACTGTTCTTTGTTTTGTTTGGTTGTTTGTCTGAGCCTTCGGCCTTGTCAGAAATGGGTGGGTCTCTGGGCTTTGACATTCACTCCCGTCATTTCATGACTTTCGAGTTCTGTCAAAGAGGGGTAACTGTAGACACTCCATTTTTGACCAACCTCAAGACTTGGATGTCATCGTTTGTGCACTCGATGATTGTGCTTGTTTGTGCTTGTTTTGAGGGCCCGAAGTTCTTGGCGGAATGCCTTATCTTTGAGCCTCTAAACTCATTTTGTTTTGTGTTTGTTTTTGGGCCAAACCTTGTTGCCTCTTGCCTGGAAGGGCGAGGGCGAGGAACCTTGTTGGCCACTAGTTGGCCTTGTCAGCCACTTTTTGTTCTTGTCGACCACTTGAAGTGGCTGGTCGGCTACTTAGAGTGGCCGACGGCCATTTGTTCCCTTTTTCAGATATTTGTTTGCTAGCTATGCCAGCTGTTGTTCACTGAAGTACATCTCCATACACGTGTATGGAGGGATGAATACAAGCCTTACTCTTGATTTTCTATATATAGGGTATGCTCTCCCCCATTTGGAGGGGTTAGACATTTTGGATCAAAATTTTCTCTCTTTCTCTAGAATTCTCTCTCTCTTCTTGTTTTATGCTTGGTAGTTGGTTTTCTCTACACCTTTGCACACTAACCCTTAACCAAATTTGACCACTTTGGAGCTGAGGTCCCTTGGAGCCTAATTTGAGCTTTTGGAAGGAGGTTTGAGCCTAAAAGTGTGGCTGTTTTGTGTTGTGCTTCAAGAGGTATAAGACTTACCTTGTAGGCTTTGTTTTAATTACTTATTTTGCCATCTTTTTATACTATTTTTGGCCTAGTTTTCAACTACAAAAAAACTCTGATTTTTTAGGCTTAACATGATGGTTTGAGGTCATTTTGTGTTAAGGGGTAGTCCACCCTTCTTGTTGCTTATTTGTGTGAGCCTTTGCACCACCTTTTAGCATATTAAAATCAAACTTTTTGGGCCTTTAAACCACTGAAATTCAGAGTTATTTCAGTGGTGGAAAGCATGTTTTGAAGTCCAAAATGGGAGGGATTAGCCTCCCTTCCTTGTGTCTCACTTGCATGCCTAGTTAGCTTCACATGGTAGCATGCTTTTGTAGCCTAACTTAGCTTATTTCCAGCATATGTTTGCCTCTAATTTGGAATGATTTAGCTCTATTTTGGGATGCTTTGGTCATATGAGTCTTGTTTTGCATAGTTGTAGTGCAAATGGCTTCACTAGTTTGGTGTTTTAGGCCTTTAAGTTGGTTGCATGTTGTGGTGTCTTTTTACATGTAATTTCAATGTATATAGCTCTGTCACATGCTCATTTGTTTCACTCTTTCATTACTTTTTACAGTTTCTCTTGAGTCTTGTTTGCAAGCTAACATGTGAGCATGTTTTCTAGCATTTTGTACCTTAATATCAGCATGATTTTGCCACTGTTTTGACTGGTCTTAGCTCTTTTTTGAGTTGGTTTGGTCATATAAGGCTTGTATTGTGTGGTTGTAGTGCAATCTCTTTCACTAGCGTAATGTGTTAGGCTTTTTAGCATGAATTGCATGAGTTGCTTGCATGATTTAGTGTCATTTTTCACTCCATTTCAACACTGAAATCTCTGCAATCTCCCTCTATTCTTCACTCTTTCATTTGTTTTGGAAGTGGCTTTGAACCCCTTGTTGGCTTGAGTGTGGAATTGAGACCCTCATGCCTAATGGTTTAATTCCTTCGGGAGTTCATTACCAACAGCATGAGGCCTTTTTAATGCTCAAGGTACTTGTGGTTTAAGCCTACTTTCAATTAGAGGACATTCACCCTTGGACTAATCAATTAAAGAATGGATTGGTAATCTAAAATTGGTAAACAAAAATGAACAAAGTAAAAGAGGCAAGATTAAGCATCTTTGTGTTGCATTGCATGTGTTCGGATCAGACGTTAATCCGAACACGAGAAAATTGGGATGTTTCATACTCAAAGTGATGAAACGTGCCACTTTTCTTGGTCACCGTCACCCTTGATCATGCATGATAAGGTGTTGGTTGTTTTGGTCTTGTTTGCGCATTCATTAAGCTTGTACAAGCTTGGCTCTCTAGCGATCATGCATTGAAAATGCTTGGTTGATGGTTCGAAGGCCTAGTGCTACCCTCCTTTGAGCTTGTGCGATGATAAGGATGGTAGCAGTACATACATTCCTTGAAAATACATTGCTTTGCCTCTGTTTGCTCTCTGTTGCAGAAAAAGGAGAAGTCTAAGGAAGGGGTGGCTGACCGGCCAGATGTAGTGGCTGACCAGACAGTTGTAGTAGCCGACAACCCCTTTTTGTGGCCGATCATCCAGAATTGAATTTTGCACCAGTATGCTCCTGAGTTGGAGCAGAGGCATTCTGGGAGTTGGTACAACTTTCAGTGATCAAACGAGTGCAAACAGAAGCATCCGATGGCAAGGCAATGGCCTTTTTGGGTGGAGCAACCGAGCATGCATGCATCCCTTGCCCTCGAGGCCATTTAGTTGCTTTTGTTAGCTTAGAATAAGTTAGCTATTTCATTAATACAAGTGTTGTAATTAATTAACTTAATTCGTTTTGTAATATTTCAGCTAGCTTAGAATAGTTAGTTAATTTACTTCAATTGTTGTAATAATTAGCTAGAATAGTTAATTAGTTTTGGTTTGTAATAGTTAGCTTAATTAGCGTAGCTAGTTAGCTTATTCATTCGGACCCTCCTTCGCGAGAGCCTAATGTTGTAATAAGTGTGCGTGCGTGCGTGCGTGCATGTCTTCCAACCCCGTGTCTTTCTCACTTTTATTTAACCGCTTTCGATGGTTAGTTTCGAGTCATGTTTCAATTAGCATACCCTATGCTCGTATGTTTACATCCATTCATTTGTCTTGCATGCACCGAGGCTCGGCACATCATTCAAACTGCATTACAAATTCAATACTTATTTGAATACATGTTTTAAAGCATGTTATCAAATTGTATCACATGCCATATTAGTAGACGAGCCTATTAATTTCATATTGCTGTAGACACCCCATTTTTGACCGACCTTAAGACTCAGACGTCACCGATTGAGCGCTCGGTGATGTTGCATTTTGTGCTCGTTCAGAAGTCTCAGAGTCGCGGCCGTGCGCCCTGTCTCCGGACTCCCAAACTCTCTTCTGTGCCTTGTCTCGGTTTACGAACCGGACTCGGTTTTCTCCGTTTTCTTTCCTGAGGGGAGGGAGAGGTCCCGTAGACCATCTCTCAGTGGCCGTAGGCCATTTTGCCCATTCGGGCTCGGTTCCGGTTTGAGTCGTCCGAGCCGTGTGCCTCGGTTGGGACCACCCAACCATCTTCGATTTCTCCGGTTTAACATACATCCCATTTACTCCTTCGAGGACAACTGCGGTCTTAGATACCCACTTTGGCCAAACACCACTTCCACTTTTCGGTAGCGGTTTGGGACCTGGCTGAGTTTTGGTCCCCGAGCATTCGTTTTGCATCGGTTTTTGTTCATTTTTGGCAGGTACCTCTGTTTTATCATAAGGAAGGTCACTGGAGGGTGGGAGGATAGTAATTGTCTCAGCAACCAGTTATGCTCCTCCGGCGCCTCCCAGCGCCCGTTTTTCTCACTTCTAGGCTAATGTTGAACACCCTAGGGCCATTTTCTTCGAGCCAAAACCACATATTTGTGTTGTACACACATGGGAGGACCCTAAAAAATGGTGCTCGGCCAGTAATTGTTTCTTTCATGTTTGAGCCTCTCCTAGAAGTGGATTGTTGTTTCTCTTGGTTCAGAGTTGTCAAATTCCAACCACAGGGCCTTGTTGTACACACATGGGAGGACACTACCCTTTGGTGCTCGGCCAGCAATTTTCACTTCCCATTTTTGCCCTTGGCCGGCCGGCCATGGGGGGTGGCCGGCCGGCCACCTCCAGCAAAAGCAGCTAGCCGGCCTGCATCCCCTCAGTGCACACTTTACAGCTGTATAGCTGTTTCTCCAAATATCTTTGCAATCCGGGGGATATTTTGGGAGGGAAAGCTTGGGTGCATTTCCCTCCTCTTTTACACCCCCTTCTTGGCCTTTAAAAGTGGCTGGCCAACTCCTTCATGAGGGTTACAAAAATTTCCTAGAAGAGCTCCTAAGCATTTGCCTTCATCTTCCTATCCAAAAACCTCCAAAAACTTCAAGTGTTAGCCTCATTTGTTCATCAACACCAAACCTCACCATCACCACTTCCATTCCAGCAGCAAAGGAAGGTTTTTCAAAGGCTAAGAAGCAACAAATTCAAGCCAAGAAGCAACAAAAGTCTTGTCTTCAAGGGTGAGTACTCTTTTACCCTTTTTGAGCTTTTTTTTGCTTCATTTTTCTACCCTATTTTCTTGAGGTTTTGGGCTCCGAACCTAACTATGATTGAGCTTATTTTGAGCTCCTCTACAACATTGTAGAAGGGCTCAACCTTGTTTGGAGCTTCTATCATGTGCTTGCTTCAATATCCATCATATTTACCGTAAACTTGCATGCTATTTTTAGCTTATGTACATTTGTTTTTGGAGCCTTCCATAAAATGTGATTGAGCTTATTTTGAGCTCCTCTACAACATTGTAGAAGGGCTCAACCTTGTTTGGTGCTTCCATGCATGACCTCTCTTTATAGCCCTCTTTTGGTCCATATTTTGCATGCTATTTCTAGCCCATGAGTGATCTGTTTCCGAGCATAATATAAACTGTGAGTGGCCCTATTTTGAGCCCCTATTCAATATTGAATAAGGGATTAACCCTGTTTGGCCTCTCTATCATGCACTTGCTTCATAATCTCTCATATTTACCGTAAGTTTGCATGATTTATTTAACCTACATGCAATTTGTTTTGGAGAATGTCATGAACTGTGAGTAAGCTTATTTTGTGTCCCTTTACAACATTGTAGAAGGGATTAACCTTATTGGGGGTCTCCATGTTATACTTGTCATTATACCCCTCTTTGACCCCCATTCTTGCATGCTTTTTTAAGCTTATTTAGCTTCTGTTTTCGGCCATCATCAGAACTGGAAAGAAACATATTTTGATCTTCTTGACATATTTCATTAAGGGTCTTTTCTGGTTTGATGAATGTTTGGGGTACCTCATGTTTTAGCCTTTGTTGACTTCATTCTTGCATGACATTTTTAGCAAGTTCGCATACTGATTTGAGGGTTGTCATCTACTGTAAATGTACATATTTTTGGTCCCTCTTTAGTGTTGTAGAACTGTATTTTTCAGTTTGAGCATTGTATATATCACTTGCTTCATTATTCCCCTCTTTTCTCCCATTTTTGCATGCTATTTTTGCCATACTTGTGATTGTTGTTTGGCCATATTTTGTACTGGAAAAATGCTATTTTAGGGACTTCCTAGCATCTGTCTTTACACTTCATGTCCATATTGTGCATGTTCGGCATTGCTCCAAGTCATTTCGGGTACTCAACATAGCATTTCGGGCATCGGGTGTAATTTTTGCTATAATTCGGGGGCTATTTTTGCATCATTTTGGCTGCTGAAATTTGCATTTTCCATATGCCATATGCCACGTCTCATTTCGTCTGCCATTTCATTGCCTCGATTTGCGTGCCCATGGGCACGCATTTCGAGGCATCTCATTTTTCATCCTCCGGCGTCCTATGTGAGTGTGGCTGAGGCCCTCCCATGTTGGTATAAGCCCATCATTGCATTTGCATGCCATTTCATGCCTTAGGGCCATTGCCTCGGCTTGCGTGCCCGCGGGCATGCATTTCGAGGCACTTCATCTTCATCCATCGGCTTCTTACATAGGTGTGGCTGAGGCTCACCCATGTTAGTATAAGTCCATTTTGTATCCTGTATACCATTTTAGTCTTATTGCATTCCGTATGCCATTGCCTCGGTTTGCGTGCCCGTGCGTACGCATTTCGAGATACCTCAGTTTCATCCAACGGCCTCTTATGTGAGTGTGGCTGAGGCTCTCTCATGTTAGTGTAAGTCCATTTTGCATTCTATATGCCATTTTAGCCATATTGCATCGAGTATGCCCCTGCCTCGGTTTGCGTGCCCGTATGCACGCATTTTGAGGCACTTCATTTTCATTCATCGGCCTCTTATATGAGTGTGGCTGAGGCCCTCTCATGTTAGTGTAAGCCCAATTTGCATTGTGTATGCCATTTTCTCGGTTTGCGTGTCCGTGGACATGCATTTCGAGACATCTCATTTTAGTCTCATTGTATGTCATATTTTAGGCCGTTTCATGCCTTTATGTCATTGCCTCGGTTTGCGCGCCCGTGTGCACGCATTTCGAGCACTTTTTATCCAAACTGACCTCTTATGTGAGTGTGAGGCATCTCATGTTAGTATAAGTCCAATTTGCATTTGGAGTGCCATTTCATGCTTTAGTACCATTGTCTCGGTTTTGCGTGCCGTGTGCCACGATTTCGACATCTCATTTCATAGCATTGTGTATGTCGATTGCATACTAGCTACATTTCATGCATATCATGCATATTGCATTGTGTTATAGGATAGTTACCGGACACGCGAAAGCGAGACACGTTTCGTACTCCGAGCGACGGAACGGGTCTCAATTCCCAAGTCACCGACACTCCGGATTATCCATGATAGAGTTAGGTTTTGTTGTAGCATTCATATGCATTCATCCTATATTGAGTTGTGCAATTCGGCTCCTCGGCCATCATGCATTGAGATGCGTGATTGGTGGCACGAGGATCGAGGCATACATATATTTGTGAAATACATTGCTATGCCCCTTTCCTGCTCTCATTGCGGCAAAATCAAGAATCGTGATCTTCAAGGCTTGGCACGCATTTCGAGAAACATTACAAACAGAGGCTAATCGGGGCATCCCAGTGGATCTCCGCGCAAAGTAGCCCAAACATGCATCATATCATCATCCAGAGCGGAGTCAAGGCAGCCCCCTGGCTTGCATGCCGGTTTACAATTCTTCTTAGTTAATTTGTTAGTTAATTAGGAATTTGTACATTATCTGTATATTTATTCGGACTGTATTATTCTTTTATTTCGGACTGTATTATTATTTATTCGGACCCTCTGTGCGAGGGCATAATTGTAATAAGTGTGAGTGAGTGTGATGTATGTCTTCCAACCCCACGTCTTTCTTCCCTTTTATTTACCCGCTTACGATGGTTAGATATAGGGCATATTTCAATTAGCATCTGATGTAATGACATGTTTGCATCATTCATCTGTTTTGCACGCACCGGGCTCGGCGCATCATACAAACTGCATTTGTATTTCAATTCCGAATTGAGTACGTGATAATTGTAGCATTTCATATGCCATGTTTAGAATAGCCGAGCTTGCTATAGTTTGCATCTTTGCATGTGTTGCATTAGGCAATTCTGTATATGTAGGATCATGCATGATTCCTAATCAGTTTTTTGTTTTGGCTTGGAGTACTCGGTGAGTTTTATGCTTTAGCATCCTTGCATGCGTGTGAGTATTGCCATGATAGCATGCTTACCATGAGGCTAAATGCTTATGTGATATAACTGCCTTGAATGCCTGTGGGTGGAGGTTGAGTTACTTGAATTGGAACAATTCATCAAAATGCTTGTTTTAAGCCCACTAGATAGTGGCAAAATCACGTTTTTCTAAGCCCACCCGAGGGTGGCAAATCCGCGTCTTAGCCTACCTGCGGGTAGCACCATCAAACCATTTTCAAACAAACAAACATGAAATGTTTTGTTCCAATTCAGGCGATTCAATCTATACTTGTATGCTGTGCGCATCACATAGTAACCTAGGCTAATAACCGGAATAAGAACTCATAATGTTTTCAAAATCAGATATCATGATTAGTAGAGGCCGGTCTTTATGGCGGCGAGTGCTCCGCAGTGACCTTCTAATCGTACCCAAGTCCCCGAGCCGAGGCAACTTTGGTGATGACGGACGCGTGGCCTTTGGTACCGAGTCAGGGTTTCCTAAATTTCCCATTTTAAAATATTTAGGTGGCGACTCAGATCTGGCGGCGATCCATGTTTGGCACTTCTTTCAAAAATCTGTTTTCAAAAACGATTTGCCGGATTTGGACTCTTTGGTTCAAGATTAAGAACCGTGACATTTGAGTCCTTCGAACTGTAGTGACCCAATATCGAACCAGAACGGGGGGGATTCGCACTCCCTTCCCCCGGGATGCGTTCGGGAACGTCTACAATTGCATACGTTGCATTAGACATATTGCATAGTTAGGATCATGCATCTTTCTAACTAGTTTTTTGTTTTTGGCTTGGAGTACTTGGTGAGTTTTATGCTTTAGCATACTTGCATGAGTGCAATTGCCATGTTGCCATGATAGCATGCTCACCATGAGGCTATTTGCTTAAATGATTAATTGCATGAATGCCTGTGGATGAAGGCTTGATTGTTTGAATTTGAACGATTCAATAAATGTGAGTTTTAAGCCCACTCGAGGTATCAAATCATGTTTTAAGCCCACTTGAGGTGGCAAATCCGCAAACTTTTAAGCCCACTTAAGGGTGGCAAATTCAAACCATTTTCGAAAACAAACATAAGTTGAGTTGTTCCAATTCTCACGATTTTAGTCTATACTTGATTATGTGCGCATCACATAGTAAAGTTAGCTAATAACCGGTTTAAGAAAGCATAATGTTTATAAAATATCATATCATGGTTAATAGAGGCCGATCTTTGATCGGGCGAGCGGGGGTGCTCAATTCATGACCTTTCCCCCCTCGTACCCAAGTTCCCGAATCGAGGCAACTTTGGTACTAACGGACACGTGGCCTTTGGCACGAGTCAGGGTTTCCTAAAGTCCCCCAAAATAAAATATTTAGGTGGCGACTCTGTAATCTGGCAAAGCAGTCCAATTTTGGCATTATTTGATTTAAAATCAATTTTCCAAAAAGATGTGCCAGATTGGACTTTTTGGTGTTTATCGGTTTCACATTGCACTTGTGAGACTAGATTCAGAACCGTGACAGGAGTCTAAACTGTAGGACCAATTCGAGCTTCCAAAAGGGGGCACCAAAAAGTCGAGCTACACTTGCACTGTGCACGCCATCATTACACAATTAATTCAATCTGTCACAACTACCCATTCCAACCACTCAAACCCAATGACCGGGAGGGGGGGAGGTACCCAAATGTGCTATAATCCAACAACGTACTACAGTTCAACCAAATAACATGTATCTTGATTGTCAAACCTATTTGAAACAACATTGAAACATTGTTTTTTTCATAATCATCGTATGTTAATAATGTTATATTTTTCAACACATCTAACACATGTACCATCTTCCCAAAAAACCACATTACCCACAACAACACAGCCCAACAAAAACACCTTCGTGTTGTGTGCCAACCTTCAACAATAAACACACCCACAATAACATTGGGACCACAATCACCCATGTTAGCACATTACAAAAAATTTTTGTACGTTGACGTTTCATACATGGTAGCACTTGAATGTGTAGTGTGTGATCAGTTCAAAAACAAAAACAACCCAAACTCATGTTCCACAATAAGAACTACCCTCGGACCATCCCGAATGAACAAAAATTTACGTCCATGTTTGTAACCTCAATCGGTGGAGGAAACTCAAAACCCTATTGGGACAACCTAGTAGTTTCCACAGCACATAAAAGCCCCATATACCCATCCCATTTAGTTGCCGCCCGCCCAAATGTGTACAAATATGCCATTTAACATTACATTACCACTTATGTGTTTTTTTATAAAAAAAAAAAAAAAAAAAACACAGGACCAATTGGTTCACAAAATCCTAACTTGGCACTAATTGGCCCACATTAGGTTGGGGCTCATGGTTTAATAATGTGACACTTTTTAACACAACAAACACATCTACACTTCCTCCAAAAACCCACACTACCCACAACAACCTAGCCCACAAAACCCACCTTTGCGTTGTTAGTAAACATTCCACACTAAACACACCCTCAACAACATTGGGACCACAGATAGGGATGGGCAACGGTTTATTCGATCCGTAAAAACCGACCAACCCGCCTAATCCGCATACAAATGGGCTGTTTCGCAAATACAATGTGGGCGGATGCGGTTTGAAATATGGCATCTTTGTAGGTTGCGGGTGGGTTGCGGGTTTAACCCGCACCCGCAAGAAACCACCCGCACTTTATTTTTATATATATATATTTATCTTAACTATTTATTTCATTTCTATATCTCATCTAGATATTTTTGTCCAAAACAAAACACCCTTTATTTTTTGAACTTACTCTAGCATTGCATTTGCTAATAGTATTATATCAACTGAAACTGAATAAATACTGATCATATTATTATTGTTACATAACTAAACTTGTCCCAGATGAAGTGTGATTTGGAATTTTAAATTCCTTACGCTGTGTTTGGTTGAAGGATTTGAGGAGGGATTTGGAAAAGGAAAAGGAAAAGTTAGGTGAAATGTGAATAAAATATACTTACATTTCACCTAGTTTCACACACCTTTTCCCTTTCCCTTTCCAAATCCCTCCTCAAATCCCCCAACCAAACACAACATTAATGAATATGGAGTTATAATTTAGGATTTTGAAATATATGCTTGTGTTAGTTTATGATTTGATTTAAGATTTTCAATGATTTGTTTGTATTACGAATTAATTTTGTTATATTTTTAATTTTGTAAGTTTTAATTCATTAATTATTAATGTTGGAGCATTTTAGAAAATGGGGAGAAAATGGCCCAAAATAAATATTTACAAAATGAGAAAAAAATAAGGCTCAAAAATAATTTTTTGAAGAAAAAAGTCCAATCCGCAAACCGTCTGCAACCGCCCCCACATCCGCGAACCATATTTGCACAAACCGCAAACCGCACTGCGGGCGGTTGCGGGTTGTCTTTTCTCCAAACCGCATAGATGTGGACTGGTCCAAACCGATCCACAAACCGTCCAAATCCGAACCGCGAACACCCCTAACAGATACCTTTATCAACACATTACAACAGCAAACCAATGACGTAATATAGTTCAACGAAATAACATGTATCTTGGGTGTCAAACCTATTTGAAACACCATTGAAACATTTTTTTTCCCATATTTATCGCATGTTTATAACATTACATTTTTCAATACATCTACCACATATACCATCTTCCCAAAAAAACACATTACCCACAACAACCCACTCCACCAAAAACACCTTTGTGTTGTGCGCCAACCTTCAACAATAAATACACCCACGACATCATTGGGACCACAAACACCCATATCAACACATTACAACGAATTTTTGTACATTGAGGTTAAATACATGGTAGTGCTTGAATGTGTAATGTGTTATCAGTTCGAAAACAAAAACAACCCAACCTCATGATCCACAACAAGCACTACCCTTGGACCATTTCGAATTAACAAAAATTTACAACCATGTATGTAACCTCAATCGTTGGAGGGAACTCAAAACCCTATTGGGATAACCTAGTAATTTCCACAAAAAAGCCTTATATACCCCTCCCATTTAGTTACCGCCTGCCCAAAATGTGTACAAATATGCCATTTAACATTACATTATCACGTATGTGTTTAAAAATGAAACACAAGACTAATTGGTTCACAAAATCCTAACGTCGGACTAATTGGTCCACATTACGTTGGGGCTTATGGTTTAATAATGCTAAACTTTTGAACACAACAAACAGATTTACCCTTCCTCCAAAAACCCACATTACCCACAGCAACCCAACCCACAAAACCCACATTTACGTTGTTAGTAAACATTCCACACTAAACACACCCACAACAACATTGGGACCACATATACCCCTGTCAACAGATTACAATAGCACAACAATCCCTGTACCACCTTCCTAAAACGTTAGGGCAAAGTATCAAAAAACACTCACCCCATACTGATGTATGTTAACTTCAAACCCACAACCCATTTTTTAATGTAAAAAACTTTAACACCATGCATGTAACATCAACATAATCTGAAAACTACGAAACAACATCCACAAATATATACCTAACGCCATGGCTTAACAAACACAACCGGCGGTCAACGTGGACGATCGTATGAGAAATGCTATTCTACAACACACCTAGCGTTGCTCCACACGTCAAACGATGCAGTGTTCGCTATGGTATCGACGACTGAAACGTAATCTCCCAAATGTTGTCTCACAATATTAGGGTTTCCCAGCAAGCATGGATGTTATCTTTGATAGCACAATTGATCTTACAACATTACCAAACTCAACACACACAAACATTACAATAGGATGCAACCTTCCATAATCGTCCCTTCCGTTTCAATCGGCGGGGGAAACCCAAAACTCTATTGGGACAATCCAGTAATTTCCACATCACCAAAAAGCCCTATATACCCCTCCCATTTGATTGCTACGCTGTTAAATGGTGTACAAATAGGTCATTAACATTACACTGGGACTTGTGAGTTTGACAGAAAAAACACAGGACTAATTGGTGCACAATTTCCTAACTTGGGATTTAATGGGGCTTTACCCCTTTTTTTAAATTTATTTTTCCTTTTCCTTTTCTTGTATCATTTATAAGAATAAAAAGAAACAAAGTAAATAAATTCAACTTTAAAAAGAGATTTCTAGTTTTTGGGGGTTTCCCACATAGATCTAAATAATAGAAATTTCTTTTGGAAAATACATCAATAAGAGTACCCTACACTAACGAGAAATTATCATGTGATAGGGAATTTTACGTTGGCAGTATACCCAATCAATAACAAGAGCCTACATAGCCTTACAAATAAGAAAATAATGGAGAAATAAAATGATATTATTGGAAGAGCATACGATCATGTGATTGTCCTAACTCATAGGATAATTTCTACTAATTCTTGATGTAGTGTTGTCATTGGTAGAGATAGGTGGGTCCATAATTTTGTATTGGGTCATGGGAAACAGCATGGGCATGGTGTTTAGTAATTGGTGAGGGGAAATAATAGAGAAATAAGATGATATTATTAGATGGACCCTCGATCACGTGGTTGTCCTGATCCATAGGATAATTTCTGCTAACTATTAAAGTTGTCTCATAATTTTGTGTTGGGTTATAAGGAACCACAAGGGCATGTTTTGTGTTGGATCATAGGAACCACAAAAACGTATTTGGTGTAGTGTGCTGAACACCCAAATAATTTTTCCTCATGACACACATTTTAAATTATTACAAAACATTAAAATGTAATAACTTTTCGTTTAGAATTTTTTTTTTTTTTTTTGAATTATATCAAAACATTCAATTGGTCAGAGGCATTGACAAGTAGTGTGCTGAACACCCAAATAATTTTTCCTCATGACACATTTTAAATTATTACAAAACATTAAAATGTAATAACTTTTCGTTTAGATTTTTTTTTTTTTTTTTTTGAATTATTACAAAACATTCAATTGTATTGTCCTTAAAAAGCCAAAGTGGAATTTAAATATAATTTTTTTTCCCTTTAATGCCCTTAAAATCTGTTAACATGGCCATCTCCTAATCATTTTCTATTAAGTTTTTTTTAATAGTGAATGATGAAAGAATTATATTAAAAGAATGACAAAGGTTTGAGATTTAATTGTTATAATTAAAAAATAAAAGACTAAAGTGACCATTGAAATTATTAATAAAATTATAATAAAATATACCTATAGTCAATAAATTCTGCGTCTGTATCAATTTTATCACCGAAATTTTTAATTTTATCCCTCTTGAGAGTGTTTCCTGTTGGTAAAGTGATAAAATTATACTTTGTGGACAAAAGTGACACCAAAAAAAAAAAAAAATTTAAGCAAAAATTATTATTATTCAATTAATAATTTAGAAAGCTTCATTTGACATTGACTAATATAGCCAACTTGTTTATGTTGGGTTGGGGCTTTTTTACCATGACTTTTTTAGTCTCGTTTGGTTTTTATTTTTTGGCTTTTTAAATTTTTGTGAGAAAAAAAGTGTAATGATTATAGGTTTGATGTGATATTTTGTCTTATTAGTTTATTTAGCCTATTTTGTCATTTTGTGTTTTTTTTAGCCCCAAAATTATAGCCAAACTAGGGCTTAAATTAAAAAATTTACAAACAAAATTAACAAAATTAAAATTAAAATAATTCAAAACTCGTACTTTCGTAATCATAGAAGTATTTCTAGTACCAGGACTTGTCATGAGCTTATCTCTCAATTCTGGAAGTATACTGAAATTAAAAAATGGCGGATTCTTGTTAAATTTGTTAGACAATTTTCACTGTATTTAAATAAATTAAATTCTGTTGTGTACTGAATAACAAACAGAATATAAAGAAATAAAGGAAATGAGAAAAGAATGTTTGATTACAAAAATCAAACTAGAAATAGAATTAAATAAATAAAAACAGATTTTATTTTGTTACAAAAATAAAAATAAAATCTGATTTAAATAAATAATAAAAAACAGAAAATAAATAAATAATTTACTTGATTAATATCTTGAATATTATACTGATCAAGTCAAGTGTTTGACACTGTGTCCTTAAGACATATTCGTCCTCTCCACGGTGCTTTCAGAATGTGAACGTCTATCTCTCAGGATGAAATGATCAGCTACAAATAATAGCAGCACTACAAATTGTTTGCCTTACGAACACACCAAGTGTTTACACTCTTTATTACAAGAAAATAATGCAACAAAATGAAGAATAAATTTGCAGAGCTCTTAAGGACGAAAATTATAAATCAAACATCAAATGAGGACTGTCCTATTTATAGATGTATTGGTAGCTGCAGGTTTTGAATTGAACAGGTGCAAACCTGTTTGGACAGGTATGAAACTTGCTTGGTTTTGAATTAAACAGATTTAAATCTGTTGGTTCAAAATTCAAACAGATAAAAACGAGAAGGGCCTTGTTTGGATGTACAGAAAAATCGGACCAGATTATTTTCGGTTTAATTTGAATTCTGGATTTTATTTTATCAAAAATAAAATTAAATTCGAATGCTTTTGGCCCAAAAAGATAGGTATTGGGCCGGATAAGCCCAACCCAACCTCACACCATGTACCCGCGCCCAAGCCCAGCCCACCCAGACGCCGGCGGTGGCGCGTGTGTGGTGATTTTTGAGTCCAATGGGTCTAGCCTATTTTGCCCATAACTTCCCTCTCTAAAATACTTGGGTACCCCTTGGGGTACATCCCAAATACCAATCCCATGCCTTATAAACCCATTCAAAACTTCCCACCAAATCAATGTGGGACAAGCCTTATTCAAACCTTTAAGGATTTTCTACCAAAACTCCATTTCCCTGGAGCACACTTTGGCTTCAATTTCCCATTCACTCGGTAATGGTTTTGAGAAACCAAATATAGCACGTGAATCACAACACGGCATAGAACGCGTTACCACTTTGACCCGTGAAAATCGACGCACGGGGCCCACCTAAAAAATATACGAAACTTAGGAAAAAATTCTGGTTTTACCTAGAATTTTCCAACCATTTCCAACAATCCCCCACATGAAAGGAATTTGATGACAACGGAAATGCAACAATATGCAGACTATATCGAAAGAGTATAAGTTGAAAATATCTTGCATCAGGATAGGTAGCTTTCGGTCTTGAACCTTCCCTAGTGATAACCTATCGGACTTACTAGCTAACCAATGGACGTGATGCCTTGAATTGTTCAGCTGTTTGTGTAAGCCAAGACAATAGATTTCACACAAAATATCTTCTAACACATCGTGGTTCTCACTGTTGTGTTCATTTTGGTCTGGAACACTCCTAGTTTTCATGAGTGTTTCTAGAGAATTTAGCCTCTTTCATTCTCATAGAACCGGCCCCAGTTTGACACTCATATAGGTGATTCTTATGATAAGTATCTCTTTATACTTACCTTGATTTTTATACCTAAATCAAGATATAAGTAATCATTAAAAGCAAAGCTTATCCTTATACCCCTGCAGACAACATATGTTGCAGGTATCACTCTCACCATAGGAATGGGTAGGGAATTTTAATCCCTTGGAGAGCCACACATAACTTAGTTGTCCCTTTGAACTTAGTTCTTGGGATCTCCAGTCATATAAGTATGGTTACCATTATGATGACTCTACTGTAATAGGCCTTAATCACATCCCCTTCGATGAACTATACACTAGCTCTTTTGTCAAACCTTTTGTTAACGGATCCACAATATTCTCTTTAGATTTTATATAATCTATTGAGATTATTCCATTTGACAACAATTGCCTTACGGTATTATGTCGACGACGAATATGTCGTGACTTACCGTTATACATATGATTATGTGTCCTGCCTATTGCAGATTGACTATCACAATGAATGCAAATAGCTGGCACAGGTTTTGGCCACATTGGAATGTCTTCTAAGAAGTGACGAAGTCATTCTGCTTCTCCTCCTGCTTTGTCTAAAGCAATGAACTTGGATTCCATTGTGGATCGCGCAATGCATGTTTGTTTCGTGGATTTCCAAGAAACAACAACGCTTCCCAGAGTAAAGACATATCCACTTGTGGATTTTGAATCTTTAGTATCCGATATCCAATTTGCATCACAATAACCTTCAAGTACTGCTGGATATCGAGTAAAGTTCAAACCATGATCACGGGTGAATCTTAGATATCTAAGAACTCGAATGATCGCTTGCCAATGGTCTTCTCTGGGGTTACTAGTGTACCTACTCAATTTACTGATAGCATAAGCTATATCAGGACGAGTACAATTCATTAGGTACATTAGACTTCCAATGATTTGGGAGTATTTTAACTGAGATACTGCATCACCTTTATTTTTCGATAAATAAAGATTGATATCTACAGGTGTTCTAGCTACTTTCAAATCATCCTTAATAAATTTATCAAGAATTTTCTCAATATAATGAGATTGAGATAATGCATATCCGTCAGATGTTTTAGTAATTTTCATTCCTAATATAACATCTGCGACCCCCATATCTTTCATATCAAATCTTTTGTTAAAGCATTTGCTTAATTGATTTGATCATGTTTTGACTACTTCCAATGATAAGCATGTTATCCACATAAAGACAAACTATGACACATCCTTGGTCAGTATTTTTAAAATAGACGCACTTGTCACATTCGTTTATCTTAAACCCATTAGTAAGCATTGCATGATCAAATTTTCCATGCCATTGCTTAGGTGCTTGTTTTAATCCATAAAGGGATTTTACAAGTCGACAAACTTTCTTTTCTTGCCTCGGTACTACAAACCTTTCGGGTTGCTCCATATAGATCTCTTCATTTAGATTACTATTTAAGAAAGCTGTCTTAACATCCATTTGATGTATCTCTAAATTAAACAACGCTGCTATAGCAATAAGCATGCGAATGGATGTTATTCTTGTTACATGGGAATATGTGTCAAAATAGTCCAGACCTTCCTTTTGTCTGTAACCTTTAACTACAAGTCTTGTTTTATACTTGTCTATTGAACCATCTGCTTTTATTTTTCTCTTGAATATCCACTTATATCCGAGAGGTTTAGAACCTGGTGGAAGATCCACCAATTCCCAAGTATGATTTTGCATAATGGATTCAATTTCATTATTAACAGCCTCTTTCCACAAAGGTGCTTCAAGACCTGTCATTGATGCCTTAAAGCTTTGAGGTTTATTTTCTAACAGGTATGTTAGAAAATCTGTACCAAAGGATTTTGATGTTCTTGCTCTCTTACTTCGTCTTGGTTCATCATCAGTTAAATCCTGTTGGTTGAGACCATTACTAGCCTCTTGTGTTTGATTGTCATTAGTCTCTTGACTTTGTGTACAATCATAAGTTTTTTTCTGTGAACTTAATTCCTGCCCTTTCTTGTAAGGAAAGACATGTTCAAAAAACACAACATTCCTTGACCCTATAACAGTGTTCACATTTATATCAGGTATTTCTGATTTATCAGTTAAAAATCGATATGCACTACTATTCTGAGCATAACCAATAAATACACAATCTACTGTTTTTTGTCAAATCTTAGTCTTTTTAGGAACAGGTACTTCAACTTTTGCCAAACACTCCCGCACTTTTAAGTATTTGTAGGAAGGTGGTCGACCTTTCCACAATTCATAAGAAGTGCTGTTGGTTTTCTTGTGGGGTATTCTGTTAAGAACATAATTAGCAGACAATATTGCTTCCCTCCACAAGTTCTGTGGTAAGCCTGAACTTAGTAACATGTCATTCATCATTTCTTTTAGGGTTCTATTCTTTTCTTTCAGCAATTCCATTTTGCTATAGAGAATAGGGTGTTGTAGTTTGGTGAATAATGCCATATTGTGCACAAAATTCATTTAATGGTGCATCATATTCACCACCCCTATCACTTCTAACCATTTTAATGGTTTTACCAAGTTGATTTTCAACTTCTGTTTTGTAGAGTTTAAACATTTCTAAGGCTTCATCTTTACTTCTAAGTAAATAAACATAACAATATCTTGTGCAATCATCGATAAATGTTATGAAATATTTTTTGCCTCCTCTAGTTTGAACAAATTTTAGATCACATACATCAGTATGAATTAATTCTAGAGATTCAGTTTTCCTTTCCACCGATTTAAATGGAGTCTTAGGTAGTTTCGCTTCTACACAAACTTCACATTTATGATTAGGATTAATTTCAAACTTTGGTATATAATCCAAACCAATTAATCTACGCAAAGCATCATAATTTACATGTCCTAATCTACCATGCCATAAATTCGACTCAAGAATATAAGCAAAAGATGTGCTATTCTTATTCATAGCAACTTTTAGTACAACTGTCATTACATTCAACTTAAAGAGACCATCACTCATGTATCCTTTACCAACATACATACCACTCTTTGTTAATACAAATTTATCAGACTAAAAAACAAGCCTAAAACCATTTTTACTTAACAAATAACCAGAAACTAAATTCTTCCGGATGTCAGGTACATGCAGTACGTTGTTGAGGGTCAGTTCTTTGCCTGATGTCATCTTCAAGATCACTTTTCCTTGTCCAGCCACAGTAGAAGTAGAAGAATTTCCCATGAAAAGTTGTTCACCATTTGCAGCCTCATTGTAGGTAGTAAACATCTTCTTGTCCGCACAAATATGACGAGTTGCCCTAGTGTCAACCCACCACTCTTTGGGATTTCCAACCAAGTTAGCCTCAGACACCACAACAGAGAGGTTGATGTCATTCACTCCGTCGGAGATGTAATCTAGTTCAGTTACATTGGCCTGATTGGTAGTCTTCTTGCTTGTACTTCCATGATCCTTCTTAGGGCGGTGGCAGTCAGAAGCTCGATGTCCAGTCTTGCCACAGTTATAGCATTTCCCTTTGAACTTCTTGTTGCCATTGTTGTCGCCTTGTTTAGAACCATCTCCAGTAAACTTTCTCTTTTTGTTATGTGGTTTATGAACTTGTTCAACCACATTAGCCTTGGACTCAATGGGATTTTTCCCATTCATCTTTTCAGCCTTTCGGTTATCTTCCTTAATTCTTAGTCTTACAATAAGTTCATCCATGGTCATCTCTTTGCGTTTATGTTTTAAATAATTTTTGAAATCTTTACAAGTTGGTGGTAACTTTTCCACTGAAGCAGCGACTTGGAAAGACTCACTCAGAGACATACCCTCAAAATGAATCTCATGTAAAATTAATTGAAAACTTTGAACTTGAGATATTACCGTTTAGGAGTCTACTATAACAAAGTCCAGAAATTTACCGACAACAAATTTCTTCGTGCCGGCATTCTCTGTCTTGTATTTCTTCTCCAAAGAATCCCATAATTCTTTTGCTGACTTCAAAGGACTGTAAACATTACACAGCATGTTGTCAAGGCCATTGAGGATGTAGTTTCTGCATAGGAAATCTGAATGTTTCCAAGCATCTACAGCGGCAACAACTTGTCGATCACTTTCACCATCTTTAAGTGTTGGAGCCTCTTCATGAAGAAACCGGGCCAAATTTAGAGTTGTAAGATAGAACAGCATCTTCTGCTGCCATCTCTTAAACTCAGTACCGTTAACTTTTTCCCGTTTTTCTCTATGATTTATTGGTAGATGAACATGGTTCTGGATAGGAATCGGTGTTGGTGTAACAATTGGAGTACCACTTCCAGTTGCAGTAGCCATAATCTCTAATTATAAAAATCAGAAAAAATTAAAACACAAATTAATTTTCTAGTTACTAAAACCAGAAAATAAATTATAACACAAAATAATTTTATTTTCCTTGTTACTAAAACTAGAAAAATAAAATACCACAATAATTTTCTGTAACACAAATTAATATTCTGCAATTGTTAATGACACCAGTATATTACTACTAGTTGTCAAAGAAAAGAAACAATATATTACTGCTATCTGTCAAATAGCATAAACCACTATTTGTTTTTCCAACCAGAATATGTCTTTATGAAATCACAGAAAATTAAATACAATGAAGATACCAAAATAACTCTATCTTAAGATTGTTGGACAATCTTCACTGTATTTAAATAGATTAAATTCTGTTGTGTACTGAACAACAAACAAAATATAAAGAAATAAAGGAAATGAGAGAAGAATGTTCGATTACAAAAATCAAACTAGAAATAGAATTAAATAAATAAAAACAGATTTTATTTTGTTACAAAAGCAAAATTAAAGTCTGATTTAAATAAATAATAAAAAATAGAAAATAAATAAATAACTTACTTGATTAATATCTTGAATATTATATTGATCAAGTCTAGTGTTTGACACTGTGTCCTTAAGATAGATTCGTCCTCTCCACGGTGCTTTCAGAATGTGGACGTCTATCTCCCAGGATGAAATGATCAACTACAAACAATAGCAGCACTACAAATTGTTTGCCTTACGAACACACTAAGTGTTTACACTATTTCTTACAAGAAAATAATGCAACAAAATGAAGAATAAATTTGCAGAGCTCTTAAGGACGGAAATTATAAATCAAACATCAAATGAGGGCTGTCATATTTATAGATGTATTGGTGGTTGCAGGTTTTGAATTGAACAGGTGCAAACCTGTTTGAACATGTATGAAACCTGATTGGTTTTGAATTAAATAGATTTAAATCTATTGGTTCAAAATTCAAACAGATAAAAACGGGAAGTGCCTTGTTTGAATGTACATAAAAACCGGGCCAGATTTCCGGTTTAATTTGAATTCTGGATTTTATTTTACTAAAAATAAAATTAAATTCAAATGCTTTTGTCCCAAAAAGATAGGTATTGGGCCGGACAAGTCCAACCCAACCTCATACCACGCGCCCAAGCCCAGCCCCGCCCGACCGGACGGCGGGCGCGCGTGTGTAGTGAATTTTGGGTCCAATGGGTCTAGCCTATTTTGCCCATAACCTCCCTCTCTAAAACACTTGGGGTACCCCTTGGGGCACACCCCAAGTACCAATCCCATGCCTTATAAACACTAATAATTTTGAATAGGAATAAAATAGTTCACAGTAATTTTGTAAATCCATCTTGATAACCTATTTAAACTTTAACTAAATTTCATGTAGCATATAAACACTAACTACTATAGCGGGTTGCAAATGGGAGTATTGAATGAATAGTAATCGAGATGTAAACAAGTTACAGACAATAAATAGAGAGTATAGAGAAGGTCTTTGGGTGAAAAATAAGGAAAGCACCCCTTAAACTGAAAACAAATTAACACACTATTAAATACACCTTATCAAGTGTCCCGAAAGCACTCGTTACCAATAGCCAAACTTTATTAGTCTCATGTTATTGAAAGGGGATTTGGGGAATGAATGGACTAAAATTGGAAAAAGGGAAAATATGATTAATTAAGCATTGAGTTAAAAGTTGCTTGAAATAGACTCCATATGAGTATGAAAGGGAATTCTTGCTTATTTTGGGAAGTCACGTTTTACATTTGGTTGTCAAGAAAATTATTCCCGGTTTGTAAACTGTAGTTACTATTATCTTTTTTTTCATAAACTATATTTTGGATGTGTTAATGTTGTTGTGTTGTCAATCACTACTCTCCATAATAAGCTTATAATGGGGGCTTCCTTTCAATTGGATTTATTTGTCTATAGATGTTCTTTTTTGGACAATATGTCTTTTGGGTCCCTCCACTGTTATGCAGCAGACATTGTTTTTCTCTTCTATTCTTTGATTAAATGCTACTTATCACTCTTTGATTCTGACTTTTTCCCTAGTATCACCTCCAAGTTATCAATTTGAAACTGATAGCCTTTGCAAACAGATTGTTCTATATAAATATATTGATCAATGAAGGAATGAAATTTGCTGCTTTATTTTGCTACTATTATGAATTATCAATTTATTTTATTGATTTAGCATTTGAATGGAAGGATTGGTTTTTGTTCTAGTAATTGAAGTGTCAATGGTGGTGAGCTGTTATTCTTTAATGATTTACCATTTGAATGGAAAGACTGATTTTTGTTATGAGAATTGAAGAGTCAATGGTGGTGAGCTGTTATTCTGAAGTGACATCCATTCTTTTAGTGATTCATATTCAAATATCCTTCTAATCAAACTTCTCTGAAATATAATTAATATAATCTCTATTTACATTCAGAATTTGAGAAATTCTTCCCAGTTTTATATTTACTGTATGTGGCCGTTTTCATTATCTAAAAGGTTTCCAGGGGAAAAAAATGGTAGTGTGACAAAACATCACTCTTAGAACCTTTTGGAGTTTGTAATAAATGACTGTTGATAGTCTAATAATTGGTAGTGTGACAAACCATCCACTTTCGTCGATGGTGCTGGTTTGGTTTTATAACTCTATACGACAGTCTTAGCAGAACCTTTGGAGTTTGTAATTTCAACTTTGATGTCTCTCTATTCTTACTCACACATCTTGATCAATTTGTCCATGGTATGGAGTCACATAAAACTACTTATTCCTTGGAGTTCAAAAATTGGTTATTATGTCATTAACAGAATGCATGGAAGTCAAGTGAAGTTTGTGCCCAAAAAATTGAGTTTATAATGCAGGGTTTTGGGAATTTTAAACCATGGAAACCCTTGCAGTGATTGGAATTAGTTCACTTATTTCTGGCAATATTTGTCTCTCACCTGGTAGACATCCCTGATATTGTAGCTCTGAGCTTTCTAAAAATTTAATTAGCCATTTATCCTAAAAAAGGGTATTGTCCGGTACAAGGTTCTCTGCCAGTTTAATGAAATAAATATTAATTGTTTTACATTTTCTGTAAGCTTGAAATTAATTATATTATAAATGATATTTTTTTTGTGTTTCTTTTTGCAGATGCAACCCCTTTTGAGTACGTGATGATATCTTCACATATCGATATTGGAGCTTACTGTTGATATTAAAACAAACTATAATATATATGTTTTTTTTATTTGCATTGTCGATGCTTTTGTTTTGCTTTAGATACAAAAATTTAAGTTATTGAATATCAAAAGTTATTAGTATTGTTAGAGAATGTTTTATATATTTTTATAAAGAATATTTGGTTGACAATTGTTACAGGGTAAATATATACGTATGATTTTGTGAATATGAATATGAATGTGAGTGTGAATGTAGATGTATTTTATTTTAGAAAATATTAATAATTTATACAGGGAATGAATTAATAAAATATATATTGATTTTATGAAAATAATTTTATTGCAACAATAATAACCATCGCTAATGTAATCATCATTTCCTTACATTTTATTAGCGACGGGTTAACCTGTGGCATATACATATTAGTTCAATATTTAGCGACGGTTTAAACTGTCGCAAATATGGTATTAATTTAATTTTGCTTTTTGGCGACGTTTTAGACCGTCGCTAATAATACTTTTCACGACGTCAAATATCGTCGCAAATTGGCGACGACAACAAATATCGTCACTAAAAAGTGAAGTTTTTTCCCTTTTTTTGTGTCAGGTTAAACCGTCGCAAAAACCATTGATTAGCCGTCGCTACAAGAACGCGACGGTTTGTAACCGTCGTAAAAGACTTTTTGCGACGATATATGGACCTTTTGCGACGTTTGAGACTGTTGCAAAAAGTCCAATTTTTAGTAGTGAAATAGCACCCATCCATAGCTTTACAAGGGATGGATTTTGGAGATTTAACTCTTGGGAAAGAACTAATTTCCCTTCTCCATTATCAACCTTGAGAGTGAAAGTGGGAGATCCATGGAAGAGCCTTGCCATTATTCTCTCTCTAGCTACTTTGCCTTCTTTTTCACCCAATCTCTTATGTCCATCATCTCCTTTACTGTTGTGTTCTTAAGTTGAGACTATTGATGTCACGCCCTAAACTCGCCCCTAGAAGTTTGGGCATGACCACTTCAGAGCGGACATTTAACCTGTTATATATATATATATATATCATATGGGGCCTGAATGGAAGCATTAAATATCAAACTTTGACAATAGAAACAAACTCCATTGAGCTACTACTATCATGCCAGGATCATAAACTTTTAAGAGACAAATAAAATCTAAAACATACACCTGAACATTGGTTATATACATACATATATACAGGCCCAGCCCTATCATTGGGCATATACAAAAACATGAAAGCTTTATACCTCAACCTTAGATAGACACTCAAACGCAAGCCAACATCTTAACAGCTCAACAAAATCAATGGCTTTGTATAGTGCCTGGACACATGAAGGTTGACAAAAGAAAGCGGGCGTTATGGCTAGGACTGACCACCTGATTGGTGACCTACAGAAACAGACATAATAGATAATGAGCCGGGCTCAGTGAATAGTAATACATAAAGTAAAACGATGCTTAACTTGAAACATAACATATAGCAATGCATATAAAGATGCAGAGTTCACATAATGAGTCTGATTCTGTGCTAAGTACATAACGGCCTTAGGTTCAATCTTGCAACATAAACATGATGGCTATAAGCCCTTGAAACATGGTGGCACAAGGCCCTTGAAACATGGCATGTAGCCCTTTAAAAGTTGGCACGAAGCCCTTGAACATAGTTTGGCATTAAGCCCTTGAACATGCACGTATGAACCTAAAAGGTGTCTCACACGGATTCTAGAGGTGACTCACATTGTAGCACCTAGTTCCGTGTAGCACTTTGTTTCATTTCATAACAACTTATATTCATTAGGTCTTAAAGACCGATCAATTCATATCATGTTATAACATAGCATAAACGGATCGGATAAATAGGAACATATTCATACATATTCTTCATTAAGCTTGAATCAGAAACAGAAATCATAGTGCATGCTTAATCATAACCCACCCGTACAAGACCGTCGATGGCAAAACATAACCCACCCGTACAAGACCGTCGGTGGTACCATCCGTACAAGACCGTCGATGGCAAAACATATCTTGTAACATACTTAAACTTGTAACATATGTATGGACTCAAGAGGTGTCTCACATGGACTCTAGCGGTGGCTCACAATGTAGCACTTAGTTCCAAGTAGCACTTTGTTCCATACCAATAATTAATAGGTTTTATAGACCAAACCGTACATAGATTGTCATACTGTAAACGGAAACAAATTCACACATATGCATATGCTTAATCATAAACAGAAATCAGAAGTCATATTCGTTACATACTTGAATCTGTAACATACATGAACTTGTAGCATGCGTAAACTTGTAACATACTTGAACTTGTAACACATATGGACTTGTAACATGCGTAAACTTGTAACAGACTTAAACTTAGAACATACGTAAACTTGTAACAAACCTCTACTTGTAACATGCTTAAATCTATAACATACTTAAACTTGTAATGTACATAAACTTGTAACTTAATTATTTAAACCACGGTATTATTACCCTCGGTTAAGGGCTTTGTGCTACGGATGTCATGAATACTTTACATTTGTGGACAACTGTTCATTAATTCAAACCATAACATATCAGAACATAGAGCATTTCTTGTTATATCATGTCATTGCAATACACTTAGCAAAGACAGAAAAGTTTACATTCTAACGTGGGTTACATAATGATGTTAAGCCTTTGTTTTCATATCGTAGATTCTAAACGACCTCGGGTCCATACGTAACACAACAAAATAATCTTGGACTCATACAACATCATTTTTTATACAACATCATTATTCAAGGATGAACATAAGCTCCATTTATTCTTTAAGAAGTACGTAACACGCTAATAAATAACAGAGGGTTAATACTTGTTATTGACAGAACAAAAGGGTTCCAAAGTCATACCGATGTCAGCAAATCTTTCCATATTCATAGAAATTCACACTGATTTCCAATTGTCATAAATATTTGTGTAACACTTACGAAGAACAGAGTAGTTAGTGATAATAATTATCAATGATAGATAAGATATACATTTCTGTACTACTACTCACAGTGTTCAGGTGCTTGGTCCGCCCCTGTAGCTGACCCTACACAATTCACGTAATTCAAACATAATTCATCATAGTACAACACCATTTAATGCAATATTAGTCAACACAACTTAGGTTATTAACATCATTTGCAATTCAACATAATTCAAAATAAACCCTTGAATCTCATTTCAACATTTCAGAACCAAGTTCATATCATCCATGTCATTAATAAATTATTTCCCCAATTTTCCTTTCGCATTATTGCATGAATTACCATGTTCATAACAAGGTTCATTTGCAAATTTTAAACATAATTTTCAAACATTTCCAAATTCCAATTAAACTTTAGCACATATAATTCAATACCTCAATTTCATTATTCTACTTTCAATTTGGGACTCATTGGTTATCATCATTAATCAACCTAGGGTTTCAAGAAAATCGAGGGTTTCAAGAAAAAAATCCAGACTTCCCAAACCATTACTTCTTGTTCCAATTTTCTCATTGATTACAAGTCTAAAGTTCATAATCCGTCACCTTAACCTAGTAATTGCATCCCCAACATTATAAATCCGAAACCCCCAAATCCCAATGTAATAACCCCGACCCGTAATTAGCTATTAATCAGTAATTAAGAATGCTAATGAGTGGATTAAAATAAATTGTGGGATTAATACGTAAATTGCATGATAATTGGCTTCTATCTGCTACTTATAGCAATATCTGTTTGAAATTTTGCTTTAATATGTTAATTGGAATTTTTAGAACACCATGGCAAATTTATAAAAAACTGATTCAGTTTAGTAAAATCGCATGTGATTAAATTAAGCCTTAATTGGAACTATTTTTGAATAATTGAATTCCGTGCTAATCTTGAATAAATTAAGGCTACTTGTGTTGAATTAAAAAAATGCATGATTGGTGCCTAAATTAATTCTATTAATAATCCAAGATGTGATTAAGAGTGAGGTGTGCTAGGCCTTGGTGGTGTTGGGTGTAGAGGATTAATCCTTGTGTGTGTGTGTTGGAAGTGTGCATGTGTGTGCACGTGTATGAGCTCAAGTGAGGTGTGTGTTGTGTACTTCAGCCGAGTGAGAGAGCTTTGCACCTTTCTCTTGCTCCTTTGGTCCTGTGTGTTGAGAGAATTTGGCTTTAGAGAGAGAGAGTGTAGCTAAGCTTTAGAAGTTGAAAAAGAAGAAGGAAACCAAGAAGATTCATCCCATGTTTCTGAAATAAAAGCTTTGGGTAAGAATTTTGTGCTTAAATTCTGTAGTTATTCCTCCATGCATCATGTATTAAGAAGATTGTTGAATCACCTAATGGAATTTGAAATGAAAATGGGTTTTGAGCAAGAAAGTGGCTTGTATGCATGTTTATGGAAGATTATACTTTGTTCATTCATGTTTTGGGTTTAGGTCTTGAAATCCTTGCATGCATGTGAGTTTTGAGCATGCTTATAGTTGTGAATCCATGAATTTGTTGTTCATCATTTGCATGTTTTGAGAAAAATCAAGAACATTGGTTTGAAAACCCTCCATGCATGAGCTTTTGAGTTTAAATTTGCTACATCCATGAGTTTTTGAATAAAAAAATGTTTCAAAGGTCTTGTATTAAGGTTTTCTAAAACTATTTTTGTGTATTTGATCAAATCATGCAAGACCCCAAGGTTTGGAGGTGGTTTGGAAGCCATTTTTGTTGAGCTTCTTTGAATTTCTGGTGGCTCGGCGAAGAAGTGGTGGCTCGAGCCAACATTTCGAGCTCTCAGAATTTTGCACTCTGCAAAAGGCTGGCTCGAGCGAAGAAGTCTTGGCTCGAGCGAGCTCTGTTTTTGCCTTCTGCTGGCTTTAGCCAAGAAAAGCTGGCTCTAGCCACCAGCCTATTTTCAGCATGTTTTCAAAAGATGTTTTAAGTACATATCTTCACTCTCATCTCTTTATGGGCATTCTTAGGCATGATTTATGAGCCGTTAAAGATTAATAAGCTAAGAAATAACATAAGTAAGTGAATTAGGAAATATGTGTAGAATTCGAGTATATGGGCATTATGAACAAGTTATGTAGCATGGAATGAATAAGAAATTAAAGTGAGAAAGCTAAGCCATGTATGACCACATGAACGAGTAATAATGAGACATATTTTGTGCTATGTATTTTGTGATTGTAGGTCAAGACTTGAGGATTGATTGACCATTTACGGGAATCACTGTGAGTAACGTTATCGTAAAGATACGTTTATATGAAATTATGTTCCAAACGAGATATGATATGTTATGTTTTCTGAAATGATATATGCTTCTGTGAACGAACATTCCAAGTTTGAAATCTATTATGGCATCCATAGATAGTCCCAAGTCATGGGGGACGGCATGAAAATGTGGGTTCATGACATTTACGAGATCTCGTTAGCTACTTCATTGTGGTGATATGTGTTTAATCGGTGTCCGGGACCGGTTACTCTAGTCGGAAGACGTTATGTGATATGTTCGATATGTTCTATGGGATATGCCATTATTATGTTCTGATATGAGATGACTATAATTATGCTATGATCTGTTTTATACATATGAAATGTTCGGAATTCGTTCACTAACCCCTTTACCTTAATGTTATTCACTGGGCTTTAGCTCACTGTTTGTATATATATGTATATAGGTGAGCATTCTAGAGTTCGAGCCCGAAGGCTTTTGCTTGGAGTTTTGTTCTGTTGTCAGCCAACCTTTGTGCCTCACGTGGAGGTTCCCGAAGTGTCTTGGGTTCAAGTGTTGATTAATTTTGTTTATGCATGGGACCTTATTTTAATTATGTTGTCTGTACGGAAGATACTGTAATGTATGTGGTATAATATAATGTATGGTTGACTTATGGTTATGCATATTAAGTTTTTAAAATATTCTGTGTCATATAAGTCAGCACAGCTCATTGGACAATTATAATTTTTGTATATTGCTTCTGCTAGCCCCTTATTATATGTTAATCTGTTCAGAGGCCTTCGGTAATCCAAGGATTACTGGCCGGTTACGATGCTAAACCTATAGGGGCGGGTTTGGGTCGTGACACCCAAGTTTGACATAATATGCTCAAAACTATAGATTTTGTATTTATATACTCAAAATATCACAAATCCATCCATGAATGCAAATATTGAAAGGGAATAAGGACCCCTACCTCAAGAATCAAGCAAAGGAGCAAGATTGAGAAGAATCCTCCAAAATCTCGAAATTCCAATCCGTAGAACATAATAATCTTCAAGCTTCTTCGCTTCTTGGTGGGTGATCTTGATCAAAACTAAGGGAAATGGAAGGTATTGAAGATCAAGAACCTAGGGTTTTTCAATCCTAAAACAGAGGAAAGAAGAGGGGAAAAGAAAATGTGAGAAATAATCTCAAAAATCCCGTTTTTTAAGTCCGACTTCATAAAACACCTTTCGGCGTCTATATTCCCTCGAGCGTGCTTCTTTCAACAATTTCCAAAACTTTAAACAGGGATAACTCTCCCATTCGGACTCTGTTTTAGGTTGTTCTTGTGTCCAAATTAAAGCCCCAAAAATAAGCTTCCCAATGGTTCTAACCTCACATCCAAATTCAAAGTGTGGAAAAAGAAAAGGGCAAATGAATGACGGCTGATCGTAGAATAACTATCCGGATTATATTCGTTGGTCCAATCTTACTTTACCATCATACCACCACCTCAAACAATACCCCAAAATATGGTAAGAACATTCCAAATACACTAATAAGAATGTGTAAAATGAGCCCACGTGCCTCAGAATCAAACTTAACCAGGAGACCCGCTCGAGCGTCCACTTCTACGCTCGAGCGGAAAATCTCCACTCCCAGAATTTCAGTCCGCCTGCAAAATTACTGGAAACCCCAAAAGTCCGCTCGAGCGCCAACTCCCCCGCTCGAGCGGAGGGAAAAATTTCAAATCGATACAGTAAAGGTCGTCAATTCATAACTCAACAGATAGTTCTTCAATTCCAATAGATATAATTGAATTAAACCACGCTAACCCCATTATTAAATAAGGATGACATCCTCCACACATTTTTGGGTCATTACAATTGAAGAATCTAAGCCTCTCATCATTTTCTAGAGAATTCGAAGTTGTTCTTCAAGGATCTTCGAAGATCTTCGAATTTTCCAACGACATTCTTAAACCCTCTCATACAACGTGATTCTAGACAACTTTTGTGTTTTAACTTTTTATTAAAAAGATCAATTAGAACTTATAATCGGATGATCTTGGTTATTGTAGTTTTGATTCATTTTAGCAATGCAGATTTTAGAGGCTGTTTTAACCCACAAAACGAGCTCATTTTTATTGGTTACGCGTAAACTGAAGTAAAACATTATTCTGCACACTTTTTATGTTTTGAACTTTTTTGAAAAAAATCATCTTAGGGCAGTTTCTGGTCGTTTTCAGCTTCAGATTTTTCGATTGAATTTCGTCTAGGTTCTTCTATCAAGTTTTTCTCTCAACCTGTTTAGTTTCTATTAAATTTGTTAGCGCAATCGTTTAGGAAATTTCATTTTGTACAACTTTTATTCTTTGAGTTTTGGTCAATTCGAATTATTTAAGCATAAAACGGTACATTTTTATACTTCTTCAGCAAGTTGCTTATGATTAAATTATACTAACTTTATTTTTTTTTTCAGGATGGTGGGTCTTACTAATTTTTTTGTGTATGGCTAACCCACCATATTTTTATTTATGTTTTGTTTATTTTATAATCAATTTATATTTCGTTGTGTACAGGTAAGAAACAACCGTATCTCGAGAAACTACCCATTCATCTCGGTGCGGCTGGAACTACTTGTCTTGTCCCGTAACAAGAATTAAATGTATTTTTGTTTGTGTCTGGTAGACACGTGGGTGTTAAATCTTGTACTCATACCAGTATACCTGTATACTGACCTGTTTTATCTCTTGGCAACTCGAGTGCGTTCTGTTTGAGAGCAGTCGAGCTTCCTTTGCAGGATTAGTTAGGGCTACGATGGTGACGTGGAATAACTATAGTTGTTGAACATGTCACGTGTACTTATTGTGTTTTCTTGAGTTTGGGTTGAAATTAGTTTAGTTATTTATTTGTTTGTTTTTGACTTTAGTATTGGGATAATTTGGCATGGTTTGTAACCGTACATTATTTAAGTTACTTTGACTATTTATTGTTACTTTAATATTGGAGGTATTGGATAGTTATGAGATTATGGTGGATGGTTTGGTTGGCGTTCAGTTTTTTTTTTTTTTTTTTTTTTTTTTTTCACTCCTAGGATTTGGATGATGGAATATTGATTGGGGTTTAGTCCTAATTTAATATTTAATTGTCTAAATTTTAGGGCGTGACATGACTTGTTCTGTTAACACAAATGGGATAATCTCAGGAATGACACTATGTTGAGACCACCATTTGAGGAACCAGGTAGGGAGTTCTAACTTGAATTTATGGTCAAATTGGAAAAACCAAGAGTGACTAAATGACTCATTTTGATATATGAGAACTTTAAACCAAGCATCCATATAATCATAACAACTATATTGGACAATATGACCAAGTAAATCTCGAAGATGAAAAGGTAATCCCCATTGATCAAGGGAAACAAACTTATGAATATAAAGAGAATGGTAAATGATTTTACTGGTATAGATTCGATTGATTATGGGTTTAATGAGTATTGACTAATGATGGAAAAGAATATCTTTATAGAAAGTAATGAACTTTTCTGGATGGAAATGAACAAAATGCCATCCAGGAGGAAAATAAGTTTTGAATAGATCAAGAACATTATGAATATTTTTGTGAATAGGTTCTTTGAAGAATAGATTGGTTGACTGAAATTTAACATAAACAATGCTGGCTGTTCTAACTGGATTAGGAGGAAAAGGAGTAAGTGACTGAGAAGAAGAAGCAAATAGGTCTATCGCAAGAGTAGACGTATAACTAGGTTTAGGAATATTACCAAGAACATGGTAACAATTGACCAGGTCAATAGGAGGAACAACAACAGGTTGACTGGTTGGAACAATGGTTTTGCAAGAAGGCTTCTGACTCGACATTTGTAAGAGTAGAATGACTAGAAATTAGCAATCACTAAGGATATCTAATTTATCCATACTGTAGTTAAGACAATTAGTGTAATGGGCAAGTAAATTGCGGCGATTGATAATTTGGTTAAAAGGCCAAACAAAGGTTGTTTCAAAAGCTTTGAAAGGTGGCTCAAAAGGCTTTACAAGTCAAAGAGCAAAGAGAGGAAACCACCCTCTAACCACACAAGGCTTAAACCATCATTTTAAAACCTTAAAAATAGAGTTTTTTAGAGGTTAAAACCAGCCTCAAAATAGCATGCAAAGGTGGCCAAACAATGAAATAAAGCAAGGCTTAAAACAGACAAGTCCTTACCCTTACAGCACATCACTAAAACAGCAAAACTTCTGAGCCAAAAACAAGCTTAAGATCTCAAACCAAGCTTCAAGAGACCTCAGCTCCAAGGTGAAGGTGTTTGGCTAAGAGTCTTAGTGCAAAGGTATAGAGAAAGCTCACTTTCAAGCACAATATATATATATATATATAGAGTAAAATTTTGCTCCTAAAAATTCTTAACCCTCAAAATAGGGAAAGGACCTCCCCTTATATAGAAAAAGCAAGCAAAAAACTTGGTTCCATCCCTCCATACACGTGCATGGAGGATGTATTCAGTGATCAACAACTGGCACATAAAATATTTGAAAAATGAGAAAATTGGCCGTCAGCCACTTTAGGTGGCCGGTCGGCCACCTCTCCTAGCCGACAGACCATTTCAAGTGGCTGGCAAGAAGGAGAAGTGGCCAACAATAGCCAAAAGTGGCCGGCAAGGCCCTTTCCGCCTCTAGGCCCAAAAACAAGGCCAAAACAAAGAGAGTTTAGAGGCCTAGATACAAGGCTCTCAATCGAGAACTTCGGGCACTCAAAACGAGCACAAACATGCACAATCATCAAGTGCACAAACGATGACGTCTGAGTCTTAAGGTTGGTAAAAAATGGGGTGTCTACAATGTGTCACATTAGTAATATTGCATTATTAGGAACATGTATTTTTTCTAATTATTTTGCTTTATTTGGCTTGCCTTGGAATACTAGGTGAGCATTTATTACTTAGCATATTGCATGTGTGTCGGTGTTACTATGTCAAGCATATTTTCTATGAGGCTAGGTGCTTAAATGATATACTTGTTTGAATGCCGGTGGATGAAGGCTAATTGCTAAAATTGGGATAAATTGATTAATGTATATGCAAACTCACTTTTTCAAGTGACGCGTATTCAAAACAATTTTCAAACAAACATAAAATCAAGGTGTTCCAACTCTTGCAAATTAGTCTATACTTGTGTGCATCACCTAGTAAAAATAGCCTAATAATCGGAATAAGAGCATATAATGTAAATAAAAATCACATCATGATTAGTAGAGGCCGATCTTTGATCAGGTGAGAAAGGTGCTCAATTCATGACCTTCCCCTCTCATACCTAAGTTCTCGAGTAGAGACACTTTGGTGATGACGGACACGTGGCCTTTGGCACGAGTCACAGGTTTCCTAAATTTTTCCAAAAATATTTAGGTGGTGACTCTGAAATCTGGCAAAGCAGTCCATTTTGGGCATTTTTTATTCAAAATCAATTTTTCATTCAAAATCGATTTTTAAAAAGATTTGCCGGATTTGGATTCATTTGTGTTTATCTATTTCACATTGCACTTGTGAAATTATATTTAGAACCACAGGAATCTGAACTGTAGCACTAATCGTATCCGAGAGGAGCACGAAAAGCAAGCTACAATTCCTCATGAGGTTTTATTTCTCTCTTTAAAATTTATTAGAGCATTCCAATTTTCAGTACTTATATCTCAGCCCAAATTTTTAAATTAGGATACTTTGTCAATGTTGAATTTATCTGTGAATAGAAACAGTAATTAACTTATCTTTTTCCTACAAATTTGGATACTCTGTTTTTTTTTTTTCTTTTTTTCATCACATTATCCCCACCATCACCAACAAAGCTCTCATTCTCTATCAAATCAAAAGGGGGTTAATGTTGTGTTTGGTTAAGAGATTTGAGGAGAGATTCAGAAAGGGAAATGGAAAATGTAAGTGAAATGTGAATAAAATATACCTACATTTCACTTAGTTTCACACACCTTTTCCCTTTCCCTTTCCCTTTTCAAATCCCTCCCCAAATCCCCCAACCAAACACAGCATAAGGAAAAAATTGGTTTCATGTTAACACCTATTTTTATTTCATGTTAGTTAAATGGGTTGAGGATTGTTAACATTAAATGGGTTAATGTGAACATTAAGGTTAACCTGACTGTCAACATTAAGTTGAAATAAAATAGATGGTCATATTTTTACTCATAGTTTCAAATTAGACAAAATATTTTTGGTATTTATTAAATACTTTTGTATTTACTTAAGCTTTATCTAGCACACTATTCAGTGTTGATTTGCAGAATGATGATGAGTTGTGGTGCACAGAGGATGTGAGCAGTGGGTTTTGTTTTGGGGTAATTGTAGCTTGCTTTTTGTGCTCCTTTCGGATACGACTAGCCCTACTGTTCAGACTCCCGTGGTTCTGAATCTGATTTCACAAGTGCAATGTGAAATGGGAAAAAAAAACACAAATGAGTCTAAATCTGGAAAATCGATGTTTGAATCAAATGCCAAAAAATGGATTGCTTTGCTAGAGTTCAGAGTCGCCACCGAAATATTTTTGAGAAATTTAGGAAACCCGTGACTCGTGCCAAAGGCCATTAGTCCATTATCACCAAAGCGTCTCGGCTTGGGAACTTAGGTATGAGAGGGGAAGGTCATTAATTGAACACCCCACTCACCTGATCGAAGATCGGCCTCTACTAATCATGATGTGAATCTTATTTACATTATATGCTCTTATTCCAATTATTTAATCTATTTACTATGTGATGCACACAAGTATAGACTAATTTGCGAAAATTGGAACACTTTGATTTAATGTTTGTTAGGAAATTGTTTTGAATATGCTTCACTTGAAAAGGTGAGTTTGAATTTAGTCAATTTATCCCAATTTTAGCAATTAGCCTCCATCCACCGACATTCAAACAGGTATATCATTTAAACAATTAGTCTCATGGAAAATATGCTTGATATGGCAACACGAACACGCAATGCAATATGCTAAAACAATAAAACACTCACCTAGTACTCCAAGGCAAGCCAAATAAATCAAAATAATTAGAAAGCATGCATGCCTCTAACTAATGCAAAATGACTAATGCAATGCAGTACAATCATGCAATTAATAGGCTCGACTACTAGCATGGTATATGAATTAATTCAAGGCATGCGATAAATCACGTATTCAAGAAATGAATTTGACATCGACATTGGTTAGTATGATGAGCCGAACCTAAATGTTTGTGAGACAAGTGTATGCAAACACGAGAATGCTAAGCAAACATGATGCTCTATGCTACCATTATAAGCGGAGAAATAAATGGGAGAAAGAAATGGGGTTGGAAGACATACACCATTATTACATATTTGCCCTTGTGCAAGAGGGTGCGAGTAAGTGTCCGAGAGTCCGAATAAACTAGCTATTACAAATCCGAATGAATGAATTTAAAGGATTAACTAGCTAACTACTTTATTACAACAAGGATAATAACGAAACATAAACTAGCCATATAAGTTAACTAGCTATAAAAAGTACAAATAAACAATGATAATAATTACAACAATACTAATTGTAACAATAATAATTAACTACAACAATAATAATTAATTACAACAATACTCGAAACATTAATTTACAACATTAATGCAAGCACGGATGGCACAAGGGTTGCATGCACAGTGTCCAAGAACTACTTTGTCTGCCCAAGCATGCTCTATTTCACCTTCAGCCATTGCCCTTTGTTTTTTTGCAAAACATACTACTGAACAAACATTAATGGTCGGCTAGCCCTCACTGAAGCCCGGCCGAGCCTAAATAAGGTCGGTCATGCCTTAATTTTATGCAAAATCCCTTTTTTGTGCTCTGAAGTGACAATAGTGCAGACAGAGCAGTGTCAACTCATTTCCAAAATGATCAATGAGCAAGTTGATTGCTTGATGATTTTGGACATGATTTTGGACAAAATTAATGAATACAATGAACAACCACCTGTAGACACCCCATTTTTGACCGTCCTCAAGACTTGGACGTCACCGTGTGAACACTCGATGATCACCCATGTTTGTGTTCATCTTGAGTTCCCGGAGGTCTCAGCTACGCGCCTTGCCTCAGGATCTCTCGACTCGACTGTTTTGTGTTTGGTTTTGCACCAAACACTTGTGTTTTGCTTTTGAGGGGTAGGGAATGGCTTGTTAGACATCCTCACACCTCACTAGCCATGGCTTGAGGCCATCGGCCATTAGTTTGTTACCATCGGCCAAATGTTTGGCCGACCGGCACTCTTTGTAGTCGACCGGCCATCTTTTTTGGTGAAATAGCATTTTTGGCAGGTTGACCACTGTGCATCTGCTTTTGGTAGATATTTTGTGCCAGCTGTGATAGCTGGCACCCACTTTGCACCCCCTCCATACACGTGTATGGAGGGACTTCACTCTTGCTTAGCTTGTTTTGTAAGCTTTGCAAGAGTGATCCTCTATAAAGGAAGGGCCTCTCCTCCCTCGTCTAGGTTAGAAGGTTGAGTTCCAGAGGTCTGGTTTTAGGGTTAGCATTTGTGTATCTAACCTATCTCTATATCTCCCTCTCCTTTTGTATTTGTGTGTATAAGTGTGTGTTTATTCTTACTATTGCACACAAACACATAGTATTACACTATCCTCTTGGAGCTGAGGCCCTTAGAGGTTGTTCTTGGTGTTCTTGAAGGAGGTCTACAAACGTAACAACTTTGCCCCTTTATTCCCCATTTTTGCATAGTCTTTTTGTCTACCTTGAAACTATTTTTAGACTTTGTATATAAAAAATAAAAGTCTTGTTTTTACTTGCTTAAAATAGTTGCTTAAGGGTGTTTTGTTGTTTGGGGTTGTTTGACCCCTCTTAGGGCTTGTTTGGCTTCATTTTTGTGCTATTTTGGTGAGCTCCGGAACCACCTTGTTTGGGCCTCCTCACCACTAAAATCTTGAGGGATTTCAGTGGTGAGGATGGTGGTTTAAGGTCCCAAGAAAGAGAGGGCCACCCCCTCTCCTTGTTGCCTTCAAAGTGTGCCATTTTAGCCTCATGTGTGAGCACCATTTTTAAGTGCATGTTGGCCATGTCTTAAATGTTATTTGTGCTTATTTTGTCATAATATAGCACTGTTTTTACTTGGTTTAGACACACCATGCTTGCCTTGCATACTTGTCTTGTAATGCCATGAATTGCCTTAACATGTGCCTAGCATTTAGACTACCATGCTCACTTGTTTTGGCCTAGCTTTGTGAAGCTCTTAGGCTTGTTTTTCCATGCTTAAGGTCTGGTGTTGGTTGTCTTGGTCATGTTTTCCATGCCTTGCATAGCCACTTTGCATTTTGGCTTGTTGGCTTTAAGTGTATGAACTATGAGCATGCTTTACTTGCATCATTTTCAGTGGTTTGGAACCACTTATCATGTCATTTCAGTCCATATAGCATGCTTGTATACTTGTTTTCATGGCTCCTTTGATGCTTCGAGAGGTTGTGTCTTATGCTCCATATTTAGACATATGTGTATCCTTCCATGTGTAGGTCATTTAGATGCCATCTAAGTGGTTCTTAGGGCTTAATTTGGCATGATTTGGGACTGTTTTGATTCACTTTGATCATTTGCTTCATGTGTCATATGATCATGGTTTAAGTCCTTGGGCTAATTCCAAGCTTTTATGCATGCTTTGCTTGTTTTGATTAGTTGGTTTGGCACCTCTTTTTCATGATTTTCAGAGCTTATATTGAAAGCTGATTCTATTTATATATCATTAATACTCTCAGTACATATCATTAATAGATTAAATTTATATCTCTATAATAACTTCTAATGAAATGACCATTAAGAACAACATGACCCATGTGAAATATTTGGTCATTTATTTGGTAAAAAGTTTAGTATCCTTAACATTTTCTAATATTTATATATCATTAATACTCTTAGTACATACCGTTAATAGATTATATTTATATTTTAATAATATCTTCTAATGAAATGACATTAAGGACATTAAGTCAAGCACTCCGCCAAAGAAGATATAAGAAAGAACTTGATGCCTTAAAAAAATAAATAAATAATTCATACTAGAGGAAAAAGTGTCCATACTTTAGGTATGTTTTCTCCCTTCTTGGACCTAGTTTGCAATTGCTTGAATCAATGACATGTTAGTGGTGGATGAAGTTGTATTCTCTTATTGCCACTTATTATTTAAGGTAAATTATATATACATTTTTTAAAATTTACTTAAAATATAAATTATTTTATGTAGTTATAGAAATTAGATTTTATTTATTAAGTTTTTAAATTTCATAATAAATAGATCTTTTTATTAATAAATTATCAATTCAATTAACAGTTTTTAATGATGTCAAAATTTATTTCAATTAATAATTTAGGAAATTTTATTACTATATAAAAAAATAGTTAGAAATTTTTTTTAATTAATTCTGTTGAATAAAAAATTCTAATAATGAGATATTTATAATTTTTAAAATTAATTTATATTTTAAACAAACTTTAAAGAGATATTTATAATTTACCATATTACTTATTAACTAAGATAAGATAAGATGATTCAAATGTGTTGGGGCTTTATGGATGTGGTCTATTTGGTGGACTTGGAAAGGCAACAAATTACTGGATTTAAATTATGACTCTTTAGAAAGTATTACTATAGTATGATGGAGCTTTTCCTTCTTTTTTTTTTAATGAATTTACGGCAAATAGAGCAGACCGCTCTTGTAAATTATAATATGCTAGTAGTTCTAGTTACCGATGATATTTATATCAGAAACTTGAAATGAAACGCAAATTTAAAAATAAAAGAGAGTATAGGATGAAACTAGTTGCTATAGTATTGAAGTATAGTATAAGCTCCACAAGAAAGATGCAACTAATATATGTTTACCTAGAATGATGAGAGCTTGACGTTCTTGATCTTTGAACCATCTCTGAATCCTCCTCATTACCTCCATATTCTCTCTCTACTTCTCTAATTCGTCTCTCCCAAATGTGATACTCATAAAAGAAAGAAACTTTAGTCGAACGCGGTCTGCCTATTGATTTATTATTATTATTATTTGATTTATCGCGGTTTAACTGTCACACGTTGACACAATTTCTATGTTTTAAAGTTATTTTAAGAAGTTGGTTAACTTCTAATTTTTAGTTAAGTTTTTAAATTGAGCCTTAATATAGAGGGCACTCAAAATTAAAAATTTAAGACTGATTCTATTTATACATCATTAATTCTTTCAGTATATACCATTAATAGATTAAATTTATATTCTAATAATATCTTCTAATGAAATGACCATAAAGAACAACATGAGGTATATTCTATTCATTCAAAAATTTCATATTTAAAACATAAAATACTCTTCACACACCATCATTCCAATAGGGTTTAGAATTTTAACATATAAATATTTGTTTATCATCTTTACCATTGACATACATTTATGATATAATTCATTATCAATTAGCTCACTTAATTTTTTTCTCCATTATACTTATTTTTCAAATTCAAAACATTATTGCTTTTGAAAATTTAAGTTTTAATATATTGAAATCAATTAGTTTTGAATATTTGCATATCATGGATGATACTATGATGGTTGGTTTCGATATAAATATTGAAAACATTGATTTGAACATTGAAAAATGTTAGTTTATGACTTTGTTTTTTGGTTTTTTATGTATTTCATTCGTATGTTGGGAAGATGCGTTTGTTCGTCGTGTTCGGATAATCAGAGTTGAACTTTTATACAATGTTCAATTATTTATATTTGAACAAAATAATTTTGTTCAAATTATTAAGATTGGCCAAATATTAAATGTTCATACATAAAAAATTGAACATTCTAAATTAGTTCGGTTAAAATAAATTAAGCTTTTATTCAGTGTTTAGATATAAATTTTTGAACACATTAAGTTTGTTCAACTCTGTATTTATGAACATGACTAATTTGATGAATTTGAAACGACGACGAGGGATAAGAGATGAGAGTTCAAGATCGACAATGAAAGGGGTGTTCAATAACATGATTCAACACTTAAAGTTGAATATATTAAGGGATAATCAATTAAGTGTGTTTGATAATTACAATTAACATCACTTAAAAATTTAAGTGTGTCACGACCCAAACCCGCCCCTATAGGTTCAACATCGTAACCGGCCAGTAATCCTTGGATTACCGAAGGCCTCTTAACAGATTAACATATAATTAGGGGCTGCTGAAGCAAATATACAAAATATACAAGGTCCAATGAGCTGTGGAGACATACATGGGACAGAACAAATTAAAACTTTTATAAACTTACGAGTGATGTCCAAAAGATACAATATTTACATATCACACTTAGGCATACATGCCAAAAATCTCGCCCACAACTTAACATACAAACATAGCCTAATATTATTACAAAAACAACCGCAAAACTTGACTTCATCCGGAACCTACTCGGGAGGCGCAAAGGTTGGCTGACAAAAACTGAAACATAGGCCGTCAACTCTAGGCCTAGTCACGTACTTGCTCACCAACATACATAATATAAATAGTGAGCAGAAGCCTAGTGAATAATAATGGAGTAAAGGGTTTAAATGAATGAAGCCCATACAGATTCAGAAATCATAAGTCAGATTCATAACAATCTTATATTCATGTTCTTGTCTAGATCATATACAGAAATCATAATTCATGCTTAATCATACATGGTACATCCATTAGCAGATACAGAACAGATGCAGAACATGTGGTGGTTATGAATAACCAGTTCCGTAAAGGAACCTCTGGATCCGGGTAACAGAGAATAAACATGCTGAGCCCCATGATGGAGCCTCCGGTACGAGTAATAGAGTGCAAACATATTAAGTTCCATAATGGAACCTCCGATACCGGGTAACAGCTAACAGATATCACATGATGCTAAGGATGTCACGAATACATTATTAGAAATTGGATAATCATTCATTGTACAGAACATATCATTTCAGAAAACAGATCTTAATTCATTATACAGAAAATAAATAAAGTTGAACATAACTTTACTAAGTTATTACTCATAGTTGGCTTCGTGTACAGACAGACAGAGCAGGCTAATCAATGGTCTACGGCACGTGACCTACATTAACACAGAACAACCACACACCTGAAACACACGTTTGAATTGTGCATAGCTTACTTTATTTATTCTGAGCGTGTTTCTAGCCTTCAACCTCATTATAGAGTCTTAATCATGGGCTAGGAATGCCTAGGATGGAATGAGAATGCAAAAATGCACTTGAAAACATTTTCCAAAACTTGCTGAAAACAGGGTCCACGCTCGAGCGGACATGCAAAATGTGAAGGTTCGCTCGAGCGTGAATTCCTTCGTTCAAGTGGACTGTAAACTTTGGAAAAGTATTGGTTGCTTGTTTTTCACGCTCGACGGATGCTCAATCCTCGCTCGAGCGTGAGGCTCAGACCCTCGCTCGAGCGTGACTTCTGTCGCTCGAGTGTGCTGCAAAACATATGAACTTCTGGATACATGCATTTCACGCTCGAGCGAGCTTCTAGTCGCTCGAGCGGAAGTGCACGCACTCAGAGTGCTCGCTCGAGCGTGAACTCCCACACTCGAGCGTAGATGCAAAATCTGGAATTTCCAGATTTGATCTTCAAGCTCAAAACTTAAACTCAACGCATCAAACTCAATTTTTTTGAGCCAAAACTTGAGGAAACACTTAGGAACTCATAAAACAACATGATTTAAGGATCATTTCAAGAAATCATGGCCCAATGACTTGTCAAATATGCAAAACTCAACTTAGAACTTATGAATGATTCAAGAATATAACATGCATGAATTTTCTTGATCTTGAGCTTCTCAAAACATGATCAAATGCAATATTCAACTCAAAAACATGGTGAATTCTTAGAAAACAACCATAATATGAACATGCATGTGAGAATTCTCATGAAAACAACTCAAAACTCCATGATATGGATATGCATGCATGGATTGACTTAGCTTCCTTAAATTCTAGCTCAATTCTCCCATGAATTCACCTATTTCACTTGAAGTCTTGAAGAGTCTAACTCAATTACACAATTAAGGGTTTAACTCCTTACCTAAAGACTTGAATTCTCAAATGTAGAAGCTTAATCTTCTAAGTCCTCTTCAATTTTCTCTAAATCTCAAGCAACTCTCTTGTTGAATTCAATCTTCTTCCTTCTTTCCCTCTCTCTACATTAGAGCTCAAAAAGATGAGGAGTGAGGTCTTCTAATGCATTATAAAAGCTCACACTAGCCTTATATAGGCTTAGTTAAAGTGGCTTAATTAAATTGACTTAAGTTAATCACATTGGCACTAATTATCCTAATTTAATCGTTCCAAATCAAATCTCAATTAAACCTACCATCAAATTCTAAAAATCCTAATTAGCACATAAATCAAGGCAAATTCTGATTCGGATGCCGATAAGGCTTTCAATTCACAAACCGAAAATAAAACATGAACAAATCTTTCTACACCTAACAGATATAAACACAAAATAATGTAATACACATACAATTTGATTCAGAATTTCATCTTAATTACTTATTAAGCATAATTAATCTTGGGTTAGCGCTAATCATGGGTCGGGGTTGTTACAAAGTGCCTCTTAAAATGTAGGAGAAAATTTTAAAAAAATTTAAGTCATATGAAACTTACTTAATTTTGACTGAATTTATAAATACTAAACATAAGTATCAGTATATACTATTTTAAACTCATTACCAACACCGTCCCATCACCGCTATTACTACCACCCTCAACATCGCTACCACTACCACCACCACCATCGTTGTTGCCACCACTACTGCCACTACCACCATCATCATGCCACTGCCACTACCAACGTCATCACTACAGCTACTACCACTACTACCACCACCACTACCATTGCCGCCGCTGTCACTACTACCATCATGCCACCGCCACCACTACCTTTACCACTATCACCACTACCATTGCTACTGCTACCGCTACCACCACCACCATGTCCATCACTGCCGCCACCGCCAGTGCCACCACCTCTACCACCAGTATAATATACTGGAAAAAATGTTTCTTTTCTAAAATATAGTTTTTTATTATTTGCAAAATGTGCTATTATATTGTGTTATACTGTTTAAAATAATGATAACTAAAAAGAAAAGTGTCGAGACTCATCCTACCCTTGTTATTGTTGCAACAATTGTGATGCCAACAGTAACTCCATCAATATTGGTGAATCATGAAAAAAAAAAGAAGAAAATTTTGAGGGAATTGATTTTAAATATGACAACAAAAATTGTTATTTTATCTTACTACTTTAATTCTGGTTTGAGATTCCCCTGAAACTGTACCAGTATTGAGAGATAGAGAAATTGATCGACAAATTGTGGTTACAGTGGAAGCCTGGAAAGCATGTAGACTTCCTATGTTGGAATTATATTCTCAGTAGTTTCGCAAACACACTTTATAATTTGTATTGCGTGCAGAAGACTACTAGAGAAGTGTGGGAATCTTTAGAACTAAAATATAAGACAGAAAAAGCTGGTGTAAAGAAATTTGTTATCGGACGTTTTTTAGATTATAAGATAGATGATTCCAAGACTATTATCAGTCAAGTGCAAGACTTTCAGTTAATTCTCCATGAGATTCATGCTGAAGGAATGATTCTTAGTGAATCCTTTCAAGTTGTGACAATTATTGAGAAGTTGCCACCGATATCGAAGGATTTTAAGAATTATCTTGAGCATAAACGTAAGGAGATGAAACTGGAGGAATTGATAGTACGGCTCTTTATTAAGAAAGATAACTGCAGTTCCGACAAGAAAGCAGGAAATCACATCATGCAAACCAAAGCGAATGTTATGGAACAAGGACAATGTTCTAAATCCAACAAACAAAAGAAGAAATATGCTGGGAAGAGTCCCAAATAGGGCTTCCAAGAGTTAAACAACAAAAAGTTCAAAGATAAGTGTTTTGTGTGTGGTAAAGATGGACATCGAGTGATGAATTGTCATCAACACAAGGACAACAGAGGTTCTAGCGAGAGACATGCACAAGCACATGTGACCGAAGTTGACAACCTTTTAGATAGGTTGGAAAACATCAGTCTTTTTGCAATTGTCTGTGAGACAAAATTGTTGGAACAAGTGTGAAGTTTGCGTTGAGGCAAAACTTACTAAGGCATCATTCAATAAGTAGAGAGAAGTGCTAAACCTTTGATTTTGATTCATACAGATATTTGTGATCTGAAATATGTTCAAACAAGAGGATGTAAAAAGTATTTCATTACTTTTATTGATTATAGCATGCAGTATTGTTATGTTTACTTGTTGAGAAGTAAAAAATGAAGCCTTAGAGGCTTTCAAGCAATACGAAGTTGAGATTGAGAACCAACTTCGCAAGAGAATTAAGGTTGTCAGAAGTGACAAAAATGATGAATATAATGGTCCATTTGAGAAAGTGTGTTTTCAATTTGAAATTATTCATCAAACTACTGCACCTTATTCTCTACAGCCAAATCAAATGGCTAAGAAAAAGAACCAAACTCTAAAAGAGATGATGAATGCCATGTTGATTAGTTCGGGGTTTATTGTAGAACTTATGAGGGGAGGCAGTTTTATCTGCAAATTTTATTTTAAATAGAATAACCCACAAGAAGACAAGTCAAATACCATATGAGTTGTGGAAAGGTTGGAAACCTACCTACAAAATATGGGGTGTTTGGAAAAAGTGGTGATCCCTAGTCCAAAGATGACTAAGATTGGATCAAAAACCATTGATTGTGTATTCATCGGTTTTGTGAATAATAGTAATGCATATCGATTTCTGATTTATAAATCTGAAAATCCTGATATGTATGAGAATACTATTATTGAGTCAAGGAATGTAATGTTCTTTGAACATATATTTCCTTTCAAGATAGTTGCAGAGTCTATGACTCTGAAAGCTGAAAACATAAGTTCTATCAGGAGGACTTATGATGCTGTTATGAGTAACAGTGAGGACCAAGCACATCAAGAGGAAAATGAACCTAGATTGGGTAAGAGGGCTAGAACTTCAAAATCCTTTGGTCCTGATTTTCTAACATGTTTGTTAGAAAATGAGCCTCAAAGCTTTAAGGAAGCGATATCAGGTCCTGAAGCACCTTTGTAGAAAGAGGTTGTGAATAGTGAAATTGAATCCATTATGCAAAATCATACTTGAAAATTGATTAATCTCTTTCTGGGATGTAAACCACTTGGATATAAATAGACATTCAAGAGAAAAATAAAAACAGTTGGTTCAATTGACAAGTATAAAGCGAGACTTGTATTCCTTTGTTACAAGAATAACATCCATTCACATGCTAATAGCAATTGCGATGTTGTATAATTTGAAGATACATCAAATGGATGTTAAGACAGCTTTTTTAAATGGCAACTTAGATGAAAAGATCTATATGGAGCAACCCGAGGGGTTTATAGTTCCAGGCCAAGAGAAGAAAGTTTGTAAGCATATAAAATCTCTTTATAGGTTAAAACAAGCGCCGAAGCAATGGCATGAGAAATTTGATCAAGCCATGATTTCGGATGGGTTTAAGACAAACGAATGTGAGTGTGTCTACATGAAAAAATAGATGGAGACTATGTCATAGTTTATCTTTATGATGACATGCTCATTATTGGGAGTGATAATGATATGATAAAGTCCACAAAGAAAATGTTAAAGAAAAAGTTTTACATGAAGGACTTAGGAGTTGTAGATATAATTCTCATAATGAAGATTACAAAAAAACTCATGACAGATATGCTTTATCTCAGTCTCACTATGTTGAGAAGATTTTGAAGAAATTTGGTAAGCATGACAATTGTCTTTCTAAAACACTTGTTGAGATGGGTCTTCATTATTGAAGAATACAAGTGAAAGCATATCACAATTGGAGTACTCCCATATTATTGAAAGCTTGATATACTTTATGAATTGCACTCGGCCTAATATTGCTTATGCCATAAACAAGTTGAGTAGGTATACAAGTAATCCAGGGAAAGAGCACTGGAAAGCTATAGTGAGGGAGCTTAGATATCTAAGACATACCAAAAGATATGGCTTACAGTGTACTCGATATTAAGTGGTACTAGAAGGGTACAATGATGCAAATAGGATATTGGATATGAAAGACTAAAAATCCATGAGTAGATATGTCTTTACCCTAGGAGGCGATGCAATCTCTTGGAAATTATCCAAACATATATGCATAGAAAAGTCTACAGTGGAATCTGAGTTTATCGTGTTAGATAAAACTAGAGAAGAAGTGGAGTGGCTTCGAAAATGTCCTAGAAGTGATTACAAGGTGACCTAAAACTGTGCTAACTATATGCTTTCACTGTAATAGCGAAACAGAAATACAATGGGCACAAAGTGTGATATATAACGGAAAGTCTAGACATATTCATTGAAGACACAATACCGTTAGACAATTACTTTCACATGAAATTATTTCAGTTAAGTGTATAAAGTCAGAGGATCCATTGACTAAAAAGCTAGCCAGAAAGTAGTTGTATTATTTATCATTTAAGCTTATTATTTAAAGTCACCATAATGGTAACCCAACTTAGTTAACTGGAGATCCCAATATCTAAGTTCAAAGGGACAACCGAATTATGGATGACTTCCATATTAGTAAAGGATATTATATCCTACCTAGAGATTATCTCCTACCCATTTTTATAATAAGAAAAGTGATACTTGTAGCGTTTGTATAGTGAGCTTTGCTTTTAATGACTATATTTGTAAAGAAATTTCAGAAAAATTCAAATGTGTTAGAGAAAATCAACATAAAAGTAAATTTCTTTTACAGAGAAATTTCAGAGAAAGAGAAAATCAACATGAAAGTGGAAATCCACATGAAAGTAAATTTCTCTTACATTTGCAAAGAAATTCAAATGTGTTAGAGAAAATCAATATGAAAGTAAATTTCTTTTACATTTGCAAAAAAATTTCAAATAAAGTCAAATGTGTTAGAGAAAATCAACATGCAAGTAAATTTCTTTGACTACATTTGCAAATAAATTTTAAAGAAAGTCAAATGTGTTAGAAGAAATCAACATGCAAGTAAATTTTTCTGACTACATTTGTAGAGAAATTTTATATGCAAGTCAGATTGCAAGTGTGTGATGTCAAAAAAAGATCAATATGATAGAGAAATCAAATGTGCTAGAGAAATAAACATGCAAGTGTGTAATGTGTCTAGTGAAAATCAAATACACAAGAGAGTAAATTTATCTAACTACATTTGCAAAATAATTTTATATGCAAGTCAAAGAAATTTCATATGCATAAGAGAGTATTAAGTATGTAAAGTGTATAGTGACTAGAGAAACATCTCAGAGAAATTTCACACACAAATCTATTTTGTATAATTTAATTGATACATACACAAATACTATTCCTAACCAAGAAAATAATTATTTCATAAAAAATTAATTATTTAAATTGGTTGATTTCATGCCCAAAAAAAAAAAAAAAAAGAAAAATTAAAATATTTGAATCACAAACAATTCTAAATTTCATTTAAAAAAAATTAATTAAATCAATCAATCAAAATAGTTTGATATTAAAAATTATTATTGGATCATATGACTCCTCAAAGATTCCTTGAGATTCCTAACATAAATCTTAAAATAAGATTTCGTTTGGAATGTGGATTTGTTTTTTGATTTTTTTGACTATTTTAGCACGAGACTAAAATAGTCTCATTTGTGATGGACTTTTTGACTTTTTTAAATTTTATAAGAGAAAAATAAAATGATTATAATTTAGATGTGATAACTTTTAGTCTGGGACTAAAAAATTTATTTTTTCTTTTTATAACTATTTTAGTCCCAACCCATCCTAACCCGCATGCCTAACCAAGACTATGAAACTCCGAAACCCAATTATTATTATAATGAAAAAGAAAAATATAAGGAAAATATTTATTTTGGCTTGATGGCCAAGTAATCATTAATTAAATCAAAAGTACATCAGCTAGAAATGTTGGTATTACATGCACCACCAACACAAAAATATAAAAGCCCTGTTTCAAAATATTTTTCTTAAAACTCATTTTATTTAATTTTCTCTTTTTTTAAGACAAAAATAACTTTTTAGTGTTTATGTTTGTCAAATTAATTTGAATTTTTTTAAAAAAAAAATCAAAAACTTATTTTGAAAATAGAAAATATTTGAGACTCCAGAAAGTTCCCACAATCACAAATGATAATAATAAACAAAAAAAATCCCTTCAATTTTGCAAATTTTGTTGATGTTCAAGACCCCCCAAAAAAAAAAAATGAAGATGGTTGAGATTCTAATAACAAGTGAGCTAATCTGGTAGCTAATGAAGGTTTCAAAGGTTTTTAATTTTTTTTCTTCCACTTCGTACTATATTTTCTTTCAATTAAATGAAGATGCAAGATGCATTAAGTATCTGAATCCACACAAACTAATAGCAATAATAATAATAAAATCAAAAATGACAACTACTTTAGCAATGGATGAGAATAGGCCCTAAACAATGGCATCCGAATCAAATTCAAAAATTACCTTCTAGACTTTTCTTACGTTGTTACCGTGCGAGTAAATTTCTAACCACACTGCCAACTCAGTATTCAACTGGAGAGCACTGGCTGAATAGGATAAGCCCGAACGACCTGCAACAGAAAGAAGAGATTCCGGCGGTGGTTCGTCTACCTGGGGGTACTCCAATGATTAGGTCAGTAATCAAATATCTCTCAAAGATAATCAATAGTGCTTATTCACTGTTCAGAATATAAATTGCCTACCTTAGACCCATGGAAGTGCCTTTCTTTTATAGCCAATACAATCCTAGTCCCAATAGAAGCCTAACTTCAATGGACTTCTGCCCAGTGCTTAGCTTGGACTCTCTAATAGATAAAGATAAACTCCCTAAGAGCTTTATCCTTATCTAGGCTGAAGTCCTTCCTCATTTTAGGACTCTTGTCCCTTATCCGCTTATCCCGGACTCCAATATCTTCGGAGATAACCTCGGCCTAGCCGAGATCACCTCGGCGTCACGACCAGGACACGTGGCACCCTGGCTGACACGTCAGCGTCACCTTGGCCATATGTTGGTATTCAGAAAATATATGTCCATAACTGCCTCCTAGGTTCTATTACCTCGGCATTTTGAGGTGATGGAACCTATATCAGTACTTCTTTCTATAACGTCGGCTAAGCTTGCTCTTAATTCATTGCCGAAGTAAGAACTCGTTGGCTCAGTATGACCAAGACCCACAGTCTACTTCCATCAATGCCTCAAAACCATTAACCAGGATTTGTTCAAGTTTTTCAGCCAAGATCATCCTCCAAGCCGAGGTACTGCTCCATGAAATCAAGAATTCCAAGAGCTTTATCACGCGTATGAGCTGTCACGCATGACTATTCAACCGTTCTTACCACGCGTCTCTCTCTCTTTGGTTTGTACCCGACACGCGCCACTAAGTCGAATTGCTCTCGCATGCGCCGTCTGACACATACGTTGTTTTAGGCACATTAATTTCCTTTTGTCGCCGTTTTTGTGTTTAGACAAAACTTCCTTTCCTCTTTCCATCTCTTCACTTTACACCACCGTTTCTGAAGCTTTTCCTTTCTCTAATTTTTTCTCCTAAGTCTGCCATTGTTGCTCCCGTGAAGCTTTTTGCAATTACTTCCGTTCACTCCCCGCCGGCAAGGATTTCTGCTGTACTTTTTCGGTTGCTGCCACCGTCTGATCTCGGCAACTCTAATTTTCCCTTGTAAGTCACTGTTCCTTCGTTTCAATTTTTTTTTTCTTCCTTAAACTGTTATATCTGTATACTGTAATTGCAATGTTGTTCATTTTTGTCTTTTTGAACCTAACCGTTCTTTAATATACACATAATACCCACATACTTGTTCATTCTGCCACTGTTCTTGGCCTTGCCCCCTGGCACACACTCTGTCACAGTGTTCTTGATGATTCACCCCTATTCTTGAATCTGAATCATTGCTCTTGTTTTTGTTTGCCGTATTTTTTTTTCTAGATTCTTGCCTCCCATCTTCGTTTCCATAGATCTAAGTTTGGGATTTGTTTATAGAACCCACAAATTCTAAGAAAAACTGAAACGATCCCCAAAAATTCTTACCCCAGCTCACTTTTAGGTTTTTGCTGAGGTCCCTATAACCCTTACAAAAATACCTTCTTTCTGAAATCCAACTCCTCTGAGTTAAGCCGACGTTATGGGTATGTGGAAGCATAGGGTAGATACCCCGACCAAGTTAGAACACTTTAGGCGGGAGTTTGACATCCCGGCTGACGTTCATCTGAGGTTGGCTGGGGAGGATGACTCCATCATGCCCACAATTGATCCTATGCCCTTTCCCGTTGTAGTTTTCATTGAGTGCGGACTTAGGCTCCCACTCGACATCCTCTTCCGTGAGATAATCCATTATTATAAATTGAACCCAATGCAGCTTGCCATCAACTCCTACCGAGTCATAAAAGGTATAATAGCCTTAGCCAAACAAGAAAATGCTATGGTTACCTTAGCTGACATCCAATACTGCTACACCATGTGTGGCCTCAAAAACGAGAAAGGCAATGTTTACTACCTCAAACTGAGGTCCACAAAGTACAAAATTGTTACCGACCTCCCAAACTCCAACAAGGGAGCCAGAGATGATTATTTCATTATCTCGGGGAACTGGGAGTACGCTCCAAATGAGGACCTCCACCTCTATCCTCTTCCTCGAACAGTTTTTGTAGAGGGTAATGGTAAGAGCCCAGTGTTTATACTTACTTATTTTTAAAGTCTTCAATACTTCGTTTGTTTCTAATGTCTGTTTTTCTTGCAGCTCTTCCCCAACCAGAAAAAGGCTTTCGCAAGTCCTTTTTCCCCAGCAAGGGTTTGAAGAAGCTATTAGATTTGCCAGTCCACAAGCGCAGAGCCCCTTTGGTACTCAACTTTATCCCGACCTACAAGTCGGTACTCCCCGACGTCCCAAAGAGGAAAGCCATTCTACCTCTTCTGCCACAACTCCTCCAACAGCGTCCTCATCTCGGCCAGATCAAGGGTCAACATCAGATCCAGTAGAGCAACCATCTACCTCAGCTCCACAACTGATCCCACCATCCCAATGCCGACGACGATGACAAACTATTTTTGCTGCTGAGATGGGCCACCAGAAAGCAGTTGCTAAAGACCTCTTGGCCAACATTCCATCCACCGTAGATGCCCAACCAGCGCAGTCCCAGCCTCCACCAAAGTCAAAGCCAAAAAGAATAAAGAAGGCTCAGCCAAAGGAAATGGTGACTCAGATTGATACTGAGGACACCTTGCCAATTTCAAAATTGGCTGAGAGTGAAGTCTCATTCTACTGCCGAGAAGAGGCTCGCCGAGGCCCAACCATCTCAATCCACTCGGTCAAAAAGGCCGAGGTCTGAATCTGCAATAGCTTCGAACTCCATGAAGTCTGACTCCCCCTGGGCCCCCCAAATCACACTGGAGGACAGGCTGGTCAGAGCTGGTGATAGTGCTGATGACGTTAACGTCGGTGTTGCCCTTAGCACAGCTTTGCTCCTTCCTGGAGATCTCAACTGAAACGCCGAGATGAGTGAGTATGAAAACTTTTCTCTGATGTTCCAGCATTCTATTCAAGTAAGTCTTTCACACTTGGTATCTTTCTTTCTCTATCCCTTCATACTCAGAGAATTTTACTAACTTTTGTTTTGTTCATTTTCTTTTAGGCGATCCAGCATGCCCATTCCTTCTTAATGCAGGCTTTTGAGAATCAGAAGGAGTTGGCTGACAAGACGAGGCAGGTCTCTGGTTTGCAGAAAACCCTTAAAAAGACTGAGGCCAAGATGAAAACTTTATCCGACCAGGCTGCGTCGGCCATTAAATCCAAAGACGAGGCCGAGGAAAAGACGAATGTCGCTGAGGCCATCAATAAGGTTCTTGAGGCCCAGAAGAAAGAGGCCGAAGAAAAAACGGCCGAGGCCCAGAAAGAGCTACAGGATGCCTTGGCCACAAAAGACACTGAGCTCAAGGCCGCCAATGAGAAGGGATACAATGAGGGGGTGGCCGATGTCACGGCGGACTACGAGAAACAGGTGAAGCAGGCATGTAACAAGGGTTTCGCCCTTGGTTAGATGGCTTTATTGAAAAAGCTTGAAGTCCCCGAGGACTCCCGCCTCAGGAACACCGACGTCCTCACCCTGCCATTCCCTTTAACTCCAAGCCAATCCGACGACGATTCTGAGTCTAAGGAGGAAGCTTTGGTGAGAAAGTCAAAGGAAGCTGTTGGGGCCAAGTCCCCTACTCCAAATGAGCAGGTCCTGGACTTGACTCAAGATGAGGAGAGTGAGGAGGTTCCCAAAGATGCTACTCCTGAGAAGGCAATATCGAACGCCCATATTGCCGATAAAAGCCATGACCAAACCCTCCAAGAAATAGTTGCCGAGCTCGCGGCTGAAAAGGCGGCCGATATGTTTTCTCAGCAATCTTCCGATCTTCAGACCAAACCAGCCAATGCAGCCGAAGAGTCTTAGTTTGATGTCTTTCTCCTTTTTTCTGTTTCTTTGTACTTTTTCCTTTCTCTGAAACAATGTAAGCTCTCGATGTGGCCGATCTGCCTTCTTTTGAATGTAAATACAACTTATTCTCTTGAATGCTTTGCATGTTTGTCTTTCCTTTACCACTCTTGTTTGGCTCTCATACTTAGAATATTTTTGCATATCTTTAATGTACACTTTAACTGTGTAATCTTCTCAGGGTGAAATACCTCGGTTATATAAACCAATGGTTACCTCGGCAAGTACATAAGTACATCTTTTGGTACAACCTTGGTCTCAACTTGTAAATTTTTCACAAAATTTCAACAAGTGTTCAACATGATCTTGGTTTAACTTTAACTTGTAAATTTTTCTCAAATTTCAACAAGTGTTAAACATGATCTCGGTTCAACTTCAACTTGTAAATTTTTCTCAAAATTTCAACAAGCGTTAAACATGATCTCGGTTCAACTTCAACTTGTAAATTTTTCTCAAATTTCAACAAGCGTTAAACATGATCTCGGTTCAACTTGTAAATTTTTCTCAAATTTCAACAAGTGTTAAACATGATCTCGGTTTAACTTCAACTTGTAAATTTTTCACAAATTTCAACAAGTGTTAAACATAACCTCGATTTAACTTCAACTTGTAAATTTTTCTCAAATTTCAACAAGTGTTAAACTATTTTTAGCTTGTAATTTCTACCTTTCCATGAACCATTTTCCAACTCTCTGCCCCCTAATGTGAACTTAAGTTTCACTTGGGTTCTCATTGTGCATGTATTCCAGAAACATCATCAACTATCTTATCAGTCACAAGTGTGAAAAATCAAGCTGAAACTTTATTTATTACTTCGGCTAATAACAAATAACAAGAAAATTTAATGATAAAAAAATTTAAGATTGCAAGTATTCCAGGGCCTTGGCAACTCTTTGCCCTCATTATCTTCAAGCCGATATACCCCATTGCCCAATACCGAGATGATTCTATAGGGTCCCTCCCAATTTGGGCCAAGCTTGCCCTCTCTAGGATCGTTCTTGTTCCCAACGACTTTTCTCAAGACGAGGTCACCGATTTGAAACTCCCTTGGGTTGACCTTCTTATTATAAGCCCTGGCAAGTTGCTGCTGGTATGCTGCCAGCTGAATTGCAGCTCACTCCCTTCTTTCTTCTAGTAGATCCAGATCTCGGGCTAATAGTACATCATTAGTCCTATTCTCTACTCCCCCAGGTTCTGATCCCTGGGATGCCGACTTCTAGAGGAATGACTGCTTCTCTGCCATAAGCCATGGCAAATGGAGATTCCCCGGTTGATCTTCTCGGCGTAGTCCCATATGCCCAGAGTACACTTGGCAGTTCATCCACCCACTTTCCATTTGCTGCTTGCAGCCTTTTCTTAATCCCATCCAAGATGACTTTGTTGGATGCTTCTGCTTGTCCATTGCTTTGAGGAAAACTTGGGGTGAAAAAATAATTCTTGATTTTGAACTTTGCACAGAAGCTCTTGATTAGCTTACTGTCAAACTGTGTTCCATTATCTGCAACTAGTGCTCTTGGGATCACAAACCTGGTGATGATGTTCTTCCATATGAAGCTTTTCACATCCACGTCTCGAATCTTGGCAAGGGGTTTAGCTTCTATCCACTTGGTGAAGTAATCTGTTGCTACCAGTAGGTACTTCCTTTGCCCAGTTGCTTGGGGCAATTGCCCAACGAGATCCATGCCCCATTGGGCAAACGGCCAAGGACTAGATATTGAGTTTAGGTCTGCTGCTGGTTGGTGTATTAGAGGTGCAAACCTTTGACACTTTTCACACTTCTTGACATAGGCCTCTGCATCTTTCTGCATGTAGGGCCACCAATACCCCTGGGTAATGGCCCTATGAGCAAGTGATCTGCCCCCAACGTAGCTTCCACATATTCCTTAATGTATTTCGTACAAAAAATCTTCAACTTGTGAAGGATGTACACACCTCAAAAGGGGTCCGGTGAAGGATCTTCTGTAGAGATGTCCCTCTGCTGTCAGACTGAATCTTGCCGATTTCAATCTGATCTTGTGTGCCTCCTTGTGATCGTCTGGCAGTTTTCCTTCTTTCAGGATTGCTATTATTGCGTCCATCCAGCTTGGTCCCATGTCCACACACATTGCTTCACGCTCTGTGGTCAGTGGTTCGATGCTCGAGCCTGACAAGTAGTCAACCATTATCGTCCTTGCCTTTCCAGGTTATATTGCACTAGCCAGGTTGGTCAAGGTATCGGCGTGACTGTTATCATCTCGGCTAATCTGCTGTAGCTGGAAATTCTGAAACAGAGAAATCAATTTGCCGACTTCCTTCAGATAAGCTGACATCCTTTTGTCTCGGACTGTGAATTTGCCTATTGTCTGGTTGACTATAAGCTGAGAGTCACAGAAGACTACCACCTCATCCGCTTCTACTGCTACTGCCAGTTTCAGTCCTGCAATTAGTGCTTCATACTCTACTTCATTGTTTGAGGCCTTGAACCCTAAACGAATGGATTATTCTAGTATCTGTCCATCTGGAGATACCAGTACTACTCCTGCCCCCGCTCCTTGTCGGTTTGAACTCCCATCAACAAACAGTTAGAAGGAGTCGCCGATGTAAATGCTACAGGGCCTTAGTGTTTCTTCCTTCTTTTGTTCTGTTGCCCTCGACTGGGCTCCTCTTTGCTTGCTTGGACATCGTTCACCTCGGCTCAACGGAGCTCGATGTACGATGACTCCTGGAGTGAACTAGGCCACGAAGTCGGCCCAGACTTAGCCTTTGATTGCTGTTCTGGGTCTGTATTCCAGGTCATACTGGCCCAAGGCCACTGCCCACCTGGCTATTCTGCCTGTTAGATCTCCCTGCTGTAACAGGGACTTCAAAGGATGTTCAGTTAGCACCACAATTTTGTGGGCTTGAAAGTAATGGTTCAGCTTCTTTGAAGCCATTACTAAGGCCAGCGTTAACTTCTCCAAGGGCAAATACCTGGCTTCTGCATCAGCCAGGGTTTTTCTCACATAGTAAACAGTCCTTTGTTCCCTTTTTTCTTCTCGGATTACCACTGCACTTACCACATGTTCCGAAACTGCTAAGTATAAAAACAGCTCCTCTTCAAGTTTTGGATTAGAGAGAACTGGAGCTGTGGTCAGATACTTCTTCAAGTCGGCTAGGGCAACTTCACATTCTTCTGTCCACAAGAAGTCTGTGGCCTTTGTCACTAAGTTGAAGAAGGGTTTGCATTTGTCAAAACTTCTGCTTATGAACCTATTCAGGGCTGCAGCCCTTCCAGTCAACATCTGTACTTGCTTCGCCGATGTTGGGCTTTTCAGTTCTAGGATGGCCTTAATCTAATCTGGGCTGGCCTCAATGCCCCTTCTGGTCACCAAGTACCCCTAAGAACTTACCAGATCCAACTCCAAATGCGCATTTTGATGCATTAAGTCAGAACTGATATTTTTTAAGGATATCAAAAATTGCTTTTAGGTCGGCCAGATGACCCTTAGGTTCTTTGGTCTTCACGACCATGTCATCGATGTAAACTTCCATTGTTCTGCCAATTAGATGTTTGAACATCTTGGTTACCAATCTCTAGTAAGTTGATCCTGTGTTTTTCAACCCAAAAGGCATCACTCTGAAGCAATACAGCCTTTTTGGGGTAACGTAGTCTTCTCCTCATCTGGCGGGTCCATAGATATCTGATGATATCCCCTGTATGCATTCAGGAAGTTCATCCTTCCATGTCCTGAAGTGGCATCCACTAGTTGGTCAATCTTGGGTAAAGGAAAACTGTCTTTGGGACAAGCCTTGTTCAGGCTGGTAAAGTCCACGCAAACCCTCCATTTACCATTCTTTTTCTTTACGACCACCGTATTCGATAGCCATGTCGGGTAATTTACCTCTCGAATGGCTTGAGCCTCCAGAAATCTGTCTACTTCCTCTTCCACCGTCTCAACATGCATCAGCGTTGGTCTTCTTGCCCGTTGGATTACAAGTTTGGCCGACCTGTCTACGTTCAGTTTATGGCAAGTGACCTCGGGGTTAATGCTTGGTATTTCGTAAGGCGTCCAGGCAAACACTTCAATGTTTGCTCTCAAGAAAACCTCCAGTTCTTTTTCCTCTTCTTCAGCTAAGCCCGAGCCGAGAAGGAAGAAGCGTTCTTCATCCCCTTGCTGAACGAGGATTTTCTTTAGGGCTTCTTCACTTTTCTCGGCTGGCTCTTTGCCGACGTCTTCTAGGACCTCCATATCCTTGTCTTCAATCTCTACCCTTTCTGGTTCTCGTATGCTGCAGGTGGATTTCATTGTTGCCATGGAGCAATTCTTTGTCTGCAGCTGATCCCCTCTGATCTCCTCTATCCCATGCTTTGTTGGGAATCGCAATAGCTGGTGCAATGTTGAGGGAATAACCCCCATTGCATGCAACCATGGCCTTCCCAGGATAGCAATGTAAGCGGAGGGTGTAACGATTATGGTGAACTCTGTCTTTATTTTCTTGGTGCCAGCCTGCACATCCAAGCTTACTGCTCCGAGTGGCCATGTCGGCGTTTCATTGAACCAGACCATTGGACCATTGGATTGCTCCATATCGTCTGGGTGAAGGCTAAGCTCCTTGTAACATCTGACATACATGATGTCACAAGAGCTGCCTTGGTCAATTAGGATGCACTTTACTTGACACTCCCTAACCTGGAGGGATATTACCAAGGCATCGTTATGCGGATGTTGGACCATCTCCAGGTCGGCTTCAGTAAAGGACACCATTGGTCCCTGGCACTCCTCAGCCCGAGGTCTTTTCTGCCAGACCTGGTACACATGCTGCAAGTGCTTTACCTTCTGGGTCTCCCCCCTAATTTCATTTTCGTCGACCTTTGAGTGAATTACATTAATTACCCGGTGCTCACTGCTGCGATTCTTTGTCTTTGGAGGTGGAGTCTTTGGTGCTTGAGGAAGTCTTGCTTGCTCTTCCCTTGTCCTGCCCTCATCTACAAGGTCCCTCAAATGGCCTTGCCTTACCAGGTCTTCTAGGTGTGACTTCAGGGCTCTACAGCCCTGAGTCAAATGCCCATCTTCGTTATGGTAAGCACAATGCTTCCTAAGGCTTCTTCTCATAAACTCTCCAAGAACCCTTGTCGGTGCTCTGAAATGGGGTTGGGTTCGGATTTTATCCAGGACTTTGTGAATTGGGATTCGGAATACAGTCGTGATTGCCTGTGTGGTTCTCAGTCCTATCTCTTGTTTGTTGGATCCGTTGTTGCCTCGGCCTCGCTTCGGCGAGCCGTTTGCTTTCTCTTCCTTTGTCGCCTTAATCCCTGGCGTGTCTTCCTCGGCTCTGGCGTATTTCTCAATTCTGGCCATGAGCTCCTCCATGTTTTTTGGCAATGTCTTTGCCAATGACTTTCGTAGTGCACAATCATCTTTTAGGCCGTTCTTGAAAGACACGACCGCCACCTCTTGGTTGCATTCAGGTATTCAGTTGAACACCTCATAATACCTTTTTGCATAGGCCCTAAGGCCTTCATCCTCACTGATTCCCAGAGCCATCAAGGCATCCACCCTTAATGGCTATAGTTTGTTTGTCACGAACCTGGCCACGAACATCTCGGCCAGGCCTTCCCAAGTCTTCACACTTCCCTTCGGCAATTTGTGAAACCAATCCGATGCAATCTCCCCGAAGGATGAGGGGAACACCTTGCAGAGCAATGGCTCGTTCCCAGTGTACAGTGCCATCGAGTTCAGGTATAATCCGACGTGAAAGTTGGGGTCCGACTTCCCATCGTATATCTGGAACCTCGGCATACTGAATCTTTTTGGTGCCTCAAATTTGTCCAACTCCACCGAGAATGGTGTTCTCGGCTTAACAGGGGAAGTTACCTCGGCATTTTGTTGTTTCCTCTTGAGGTAATCTCTCAAGTCCTCCTTAGTCTGCCCAGAAGCTCGACTATCTCCTAATTTCAATCTTTTAGGTGCACTGCTCTCAGCTTCATTGTGAGCCCTTTTCGACCTTTCTCCATTAGTTGCGTCGAAGCACAACTCCTGTCTTTGAACTTGCCGATGTTCTCTGGGGTCTACCTCCTTGGTGCGATGTGTCCTTCGAGATTCTTCCCTTCTCGACTCTCCTCGCCTGACCTCCCTTGGCGGCCGATGAGAGTGTTTTTCGCTCCTGGCATGCTGGGGGGCTATAGGGATTGTTTTCTGCCCTCCCTTCTGGGAATTGGCCGCTGGAATCGGCGTGTCCTACAGCGGGAACGGTGGCTACATGACTTTGTTTTGCATCATGAAATTGACGACCGATTGCAAGTCTGCCAATTTGGTCGCCATCCCCTTCATCTCTTCGTCCCTCCGTAGGCATCTGTCTTTCCATACCTGGAGGTTATTCTCGTTATAGTACCCGCTTTAGTCTGTTTTCTTTGGTACATCGCCTTCCTGGCCGACGTCCTTCCCTCCGTGATTCTGGTCACGAATTTCTTCGTTACAATTGTCTTTTTCGACGTCAAGGTCAATAGGTCTCCCACTCCCAGTAGGAGTGTTATCCCCAATCTTCTCTTTCTGTCCGTCGTTGGCCATCTATTGTCCTTTCTTTCCCACACACGGCGCCAAATTATGTGAGTGAATTTTCGACCACACTGCCAACTCAGTATTCAACTGGAGAGCACTAGCAGAATAGGATAAGCCCGAACGATCTGCAACAGAAAGAAGAGATTCCGACGGTGGTTCGTCCATTGGGGGGCACTCCAATGATTAAATCAGTAATCAAATATCTCTCAAAGATAATCAATAGTGCTTACTCACTGTTCTGAATATAAATTGCCTACCTTAGACCTAAGGGGGTGCCTTTCTTTTATAGCCAACACAATCCTAGTCCCAATAGAAGCCTAGCTTCAATGGACTTCTGCCCAGTGCTTAGGTTAGACTCTCCAATAGATAAAGATAAACTCCCTAAGAGCTTTATCCTTATCCAGGCTGAAGTCCTTCCTCATTTTAGGACTCTTGTCCCTTATCCGCTTATCCCAGACTCCAATATCTTCGGAGATAACCTCGGCCTAGCCGAGATCACCTCGGCGTCACGACTAGGACACGCGGCACCCCGGCTGACACGCCGGCGTCACCTTGGCCACGTGTTTGTATTCAGAAAATATATCCCCACAGTTACAAACCCAAACCCAATATTATTACTCATAAATGCCAACCAAAATTACATTCGTATTTCTGTATAAAATTATGAATAAATTTTCTAGGTTTGTAGTAGCACTGAGATAAGAAAAAAAAGCTTGGTGACACCTACTATCAAAAACCCCGACCAACCAACATGGATATTCACCCTAAAAAGAAGATGAACAATGCATTTGTCATATTTTTCTATAGTCAATGTATATATAGGGATTTTTGTGACAAATGTTAAAACCAGATACAAAAAATAAGACAGACAGTTTTTACTAGGAAATGAAGGTAGTTTTCCTAATTTTATTCATCATTGGAATTGACCCTTTAATTTGAGAGCTCTAATAGAGTTCTAATGCTGGGTCACATATGACGATGTGATGTTTTAGTTTTTATTTTTTATTTTTTATTGACACCTCACTAGGGCTCATATTAGTGTTAGAGCCTTCTATCACTACCTATATAATCATGTGAAAAATGTTTAGAAGTTCTAAAATATGAGCTCTGAAAGTGCTCTAGGAGTGAGCTCCACCAATTGATGTGATGTTTTGGCCTTGATTTTTTTTTTTTTTTTTGAATTTTCATATCATTAGAGCTCAATTAGAATTCCAAAATTGGGGGATGTATCATTGTTGTAATCATACTTACTGCTGAAACTGAACTTATTTAGCACTGTCAGCTTGTCACTAAAATCAATTACTATCTTTGGTTTTGATTTTCAGAATTCACTTTTTAGAAAATTCTATTTTTTTATTTTTCATATATTTTTATTTTCACTGAATTTTTTTAATATTTTCAACAATTTTTAAAATTTTTAGACATGCCTAACATAAATACACTTAAAGGTATAATATTTGTGAAAAAATCTTTAAAAAAATATAAAAAATATAAAAATTCAGTAAATTTTTCATATTTTTGTATATTTATTAATTTTTTAAAATATTTTAATTTTTAGATGCATCTAAGTAAGGTGCATCTAAAAAAGTAAAATAATTCCTAAATTTTTTTAAAATATTTATTAAAAATAAAAAACTCAATTTTCAGAAAATTGAATTCAAAAAATTGAAACCAAACACACTGAATTGTATTTACCATTAAAACTAATTTTATTTAAGATCATACTTACCAAATTTCTCCAAACCAATGGCTGTCTATCCATGAAAATTGACTTTACACAATTGGACGGACAATCTATACAAAAAAACCCTGAGTTCAAAATCTTGATAGACAACATTCTTTGCCTGAAAATAGGCATGGTTCGAATGCTTATTTTCTTCACACCTAGCTACCCTCCTTGTCAATCATCATGACTATTTCCTTAATATCAAATGTGCACGCACGCATACACAAACAGAATGTTTCCTTCTCCACATTATCCAATACAGCAACAATGCAGTACCTATTCTCCACCAGATAAGTAATACTCATACCTGTGGTTCTATTCCTCTTGCCCGGAATCATGTTGATCAAACCCTCCACCGGAAGTAATTCTAAATACCCACCTTCATAATAAAAAAGGTCATCATATCCTTCCTCTGGAATTACATACTCTTTTCTTCACCGCTAAATCGTATACATAAACATTTTTTGGGAACCTACATTGCAATGTGCACTGAAACAACTTACTATCAACAACATCAGCAGAAGGAAACCAAGAACCCCAACAGCAATATCTATGTAACGCCCCCAAAAGATAACATTGAACCCATCAATATAGACATGCATTGATATATATAAGAGATCCACATGCTTCTATTCATCAGAGTTTCAATACAAAAGGTATTACATGTTAACAACAAAAGCAAATGCCCTAAGGGCTTACAACTTTCCAAGTTAACACTTGGTTACAAAAAGGAGAGTACTAACTCATTTACACCTTAAGCCCTTGGCTTGAATTTACATGTAATACATCAAAAGAAGATAGACAACAAAAAGTCTGTCCGCCTCAAGCCTCCCAAGCTATGTCCTTGGAGGTGGCATGCTACCTGTACCTGAAAATGATGTTCCCATACAGGGTGAGCCACAGCCCAGTAGAAATACACTAAACCAACTATGAACAATGACTAAAAGATTAGTAGTTGATAGATGGCCAACACTAATACATTCATTTATGCCATCTTACAGTTTCATGACATGCAGGTCCATGTTACAATTCATTTTCCATTTCTTTTCACTTCTCAATTCATAACCATGGCTCAGAACCTGGCCAAACAACTCGTATGAGACTGTAACTCATATTAAACATTTTCCCATTTAAATAAAAGATAAGCACACTAGCTATATCAACACATCAATAGATAAGCATATGAGCTATATCAACACTTCCATCGATATGCCTAAGAGCAATACCACACTTCCAAAGACAAGCGTATGAGCTGTGCCCACATTACTAGATAAGCATATGAGTTATATCCATAGAGTCCATCCCCTATCTTCTCCCAAACAACATCCGGTTTAGAGGTCCATCCCCTATCATCCCCTAAACCGTGGAGTACATCCCCTATCTCCTCCAACACAACACAATGCATATAAACAACTATTATACACATCACTAATCAATACATAAAATTAATGTATTCTTTCAACTGTCATACTCAAAGACACATTTCAATGATCGGTTTTAGTTTACCTAATCATCATGCATTGTCTACAACAATCAAGACTATCCTCCACCGATAGCCCAAAGCAGTTATTTCTATACAGAATATAAGAGCAACAAATGGATATATAATCAACATTTCAATTCAGTGAGTGATAAGTAATTCAACTACACCCCTTTAATCCCATGCACTTCCAATCTCAACATTTTCCCTTCAATTCCTCATTTTCCACAATTAATTATCCCAATTAATCAATCAATGTAATTAGGGCATTTTCCAAAATTAACATTACAACCCTTAGGTTCCATTTTTATCAATGTTCCAACATTTATTCCATGTCTCTATATCAAACATGTCTCTAGGTTCATTATAAATAAAATCCCAACTTTTGTAAAACTACACAAAAGCCCAAACCTTTCCAAAATCACACAACAACCCCCCAACATCTCAAAACACCAAAATTAAAAGACAAATCTCATAAAGAGGAGTAGGTTATCCCTACCTCAAAAGATGACACCCAAAGGAGAAGATGACGAAAAGGAAGTTGCTCCAAATCACAAGATTCTTGGATCAACGGATAGCCCACGACGATCAACCACCTTTTTGTAAAGGCCAAAGGTTTGGAAAACACTCTAGCTAGATCAACACTTAGAGAGAAGTGAAGAATTTAGAAAGAGAAGCTCTCAAATGGAGTTTTTGAAAAAAAAGAGAGAGAGTGTGGATGTAAAAAGTGATTTTAAAATGCTCAACTGCCAACTGATATGCGACATTCCCGCTCGAGCGAAAAACACAACGCTTGAGCGTAAAGAACAAAAATCTGGGTCCGCTCGAGCGTAAGAAGACCCGCTCGAGCGCCAAGACACATGAATAAAGTACATCCGCTTGAGCGCGAAAACCAGTCCGCTCGAGCGTAGATTTCCCCCTCCCAGAACTTACACCAACAATGTACTACCCGCTCGAGCGCCAACAAGCCCGCTCGAGCGCAACCCGCTCGAGCGCAGGAAATCCGCTCGAGCATAGAAATCACATCTGCAGAAGTCTTGCAGGAAACAAAATACTGTGAGTGTGTAAATCCCGCTCGAGCGCAAGAAGTCCCCCTCGAGCGGAATGCCAAAAACCAAAACCCGCTCGAGCGCAGAACAACCCGCTCGAGCGTAACACCAAAAACCTGGGCAACTAGATTTGAGACTCAGGCTCAACCAACCTGTAACACTTCTGTCCAAAACATCCCAAAACTCACACACATGGAATTAAAGGACGACAACAAGATAGACACAACTACCAACTCCACGGGACCGAGTCCGGAGTACAACTGAACAGTAAAGGGAATACCAGAATCGCTATACTCTAAGATTATCAACAACAATCATACATTCCGTGGGTGTTTAGAAAGTTGGTTATTTTAGTTTTTATCTATTTTAATAGGCTAAAATAGTTGTGTTTGAGAAGATAATTAGCTTTTTTTTGTAATTGAATATGATATTTGTTAGGGAAAAAAATGATTATGAATTTAATATGAAATTTTATCTTATTGACTATTTTAGATTATTTTATGTTTTAATACTATTTTAGGCCCCAAAGAAAACCAAAAAAAATTTCTTCCCAATTCCCAAATTTTCCTTTTATACTTACCAATATCTAAGATTATCAACAACAATTATACATTCAATAAGTACTCAAAAACTGGTTCTAGATCTCGATTCCTAAATTTGCTTTTACACTTTTTGAGATCAACAACCCCTGCTAGGGCAAATATCTTTCCATCAACGGTTACCACTAGGGAATTAGGCTTCGGTGCCTTTAGCCTAGGACCACCGTGCCAGTCACCGCTGCTTCTGGTGGTGGTGCGGCGGCGGAAGAGTTGGGACACGAGAACGGCTCTTGAATCCTCTGTTGTGGTCTCACCAACTAGAAATAGTCAGGAGGTGATTGATGCAAAACGGAGTGAACGATTGGTTGGAGGATTGAAAACTGTTAGGTGATTGATTGTGATTGGTGAGCGATCTTGATATTGAACTCAACTAGTATTGATATCAATGGAAAAAAATTTGATATTGTTTGCTTGATCGGGTCTAAGTTTCTCCGTATACACGCACAAAGTCATTATCATCGTCATTATTGGTGGTAGTAGCGGATTGTCACATTCTCCATTTTCTCTATTCCTCCTCTTTTAACAATCGTGCCTCTTCCACCTTCCTCTATCCCAATCAATTAGGGTTGATGATTTCCTTAGGGAGGTTCGGCAGCCATGGTTGTGAATCTTTTTCGACTGGTATTGTGCTTTTTTGCGTCTTCTCAATCCTCTCAAGAAACTTTAGACCCTGCTTGATTCTTGGATATAGAAGGTGGGATTGGACATTATATACTATGGGTCCATATGGGCCTGGTTTCCCTCAAGTCTCAGATCGGACTGAAGGGTACTGTTGGGTTTGTGGGAGCCCATTATGGGTCCCTTTCGATAATCCGAACTGTTCAATGTGTAGAATTTGTCGAGTATTATATGCCTATAAAAAAATTAGATTGATCAAATATCAATAGTTATCTCATCGGATCAGTTTCTGTCAACCGTTTATTTTTTTAATACAAAACTGATTTAATAATATAGTTATCGATATCCGATCAATGTATTTTTTTTACAGATATATAGTATTTGACGAGTTCTACATATTGAATGGTTCAGATTATCAAAATGGGGCCCACCACAGGCCCAACAGCACCCTCTAATCCGATCTGAGACTGGAGGGAAGCTAATGCTGGGTCCATATATCCTGTTTGTGATATTTTTTAGAGGAGAATATAATATATAATTAGATTGTTCATCCTCAAAATGGGTGGATGTACAATACCAATTCTCCTCTATCATATCATATCTCGTCAGATAATAATATTATATGTACCAATTAATATATTAATTAGTATACTAATAGATGATGTGGCATAATTTTAGAGGTTTTGGATATTTGTAATTTGTATAATAGGTGGAGTCAGTAATAATGGCATAACACTAGTTGATACACTAGTGTGTATATTAATTGGTACATGTAGCACCACCACCCATCAGATGTGATAAGAATTAAAAGAATAATTTTACCCTTTTACAATGGAAAATCTGATTATGTGCATATATGAACTTTACATAAATTTGATTGTGTATATTAAAAATCCGATTGTATATGACCAAAAAAATTATGTTCATGAATTTTATTTTTAAATTTTTACAGCTAAATTTTTACATAAACAATATATATAAACAAAAATGTTGTTTCCTTTTTGAGATTCAAAGTTTTAATTTAATTTTTTTAATTTTAAATATAGAAAATTATATTTATAATTATATTAATTTAAAAGGTTTTGAATTTTCAAAGTTCTAATTCAAAAATATTTACCAATTTAAGATTTAAATAAATAAGTGGGCCAAATAAACTATGTTATGCATTTTATTTTATTTTTGAATTTTCCAATTAAACTATAATATGTATTTTTTGTTTGTAAGAATTTAGAATACACAATTAAATTTAGAAAAATAATTTTAAAAATGTTAAAACTTAATTGATTCTAAATTATTTTTCTTATATATATTGCATGTTGATGGGTATAGAGACAAAATAGACATTAATGTATGTTACTTGCTTATATCCCATAATTCTTTTTGTAAAACAAACATGGATAAGAAATATTCAGTATTATATCATGAACTCAACAAACATGAGTATGGGATATGTTATCCAATCCATATATCCTATTCATTGCATATACTGAGTAAATCCCAAGGCATATTATATTCTTCATTTTATATCCGGACAATCAAACAAGGCCTTAGGCCATGTTTGTTTACCGGATATAAAAGTTGAATATAGGTGTGAGACCGTATATAATATAAGATGAGATTTACATGTTTTTTTTCCCTCCTTATATCCAATGCTTGGTTGTTTTGGATATAGAGAGTCTAGATAGTATATGATGCAAAAGGATCGTATTGTATATCTCCACTGTCGGATATAACTCATCTTTCATCTAAAAGTTGAAAATAATCACTTCCTTCTTACCCCATCTTATATCCTATCTTAACCAAATATAGTATAAGTGACTGTACAGTATATATAATTCATCTCATATCTTATAATATATTATATCTCATCTTTATTTTTAAGTATTACATATCTTATTAAAATCTTTATATCCAATCCAAACAATCAAACCGCCTTTAGACAAAGCCAAGCAACTTTACAACAAGCCAAAGCGGCAAGCATTCCTAAACCAACCTTCATTAATTGCAGCTGAGTATCTCCCATTCATTCGCTCTATTCGTTGTTCAAATCCTGCTATGAGATGGAAGATTTAAATGGGGAGTTGAATTTGATGCTGCTTTTTTTTTTTTTTTTTGTAATATGAAACGAAATGACCTATTCATTGCATATCTATGCGCAATGAAATACACAGAAAATATATAGGCTGGATGTAATTGAATTTTTCTTTTTAATATTTTTGGCAAGTGAAGACAATTGAATTTACCTAAATGGAATAATAAATGAGCAATGTTATACATAATCTCATTTCTTATTTTTTTTTCTTCTCAACTTTAGGCACAAAGCAATAAGCCCACAACCATAAATGCTTACCAAATCCACTCACTTGTGTCCTAGAGTTAGAAAAAAAAAAAAAAAAAAGGTAAAAAATATGATTTGGAAAAAATAATTGAAAAAATCCAATTTATGAGTGTTTTAGATAAATAACAAATCATATACATATTTATACATGTGTGTGTATTTAAACAAATCAGTTCCATTTCAAATCAGGACCATAATTATAAAACAACAACGATTCATACCACTAAAAAAAGATCACTAATAGCACTAATGCATTGGGAATGCCAACAACAAAAAAAAAAGCATAGGTAGTGGGCATCATTAGTGGTACTATTAGAGCACCACTTTTAGTGTTCTCAACCATTTTTTATTATAAAATCACAGACCGAACTGTCAGGTACAATTTACATATTTTAATAATCAGGAACCATTTATTGAGAAAATCAAATCAAACCAAATCAATTCGTAAGGTTGTGGTCTAGACCTGACCGATTTGTAATTTTTATTTTTTGATTTTTTCCTAATATATTCCCTAAAGATGTTGCTAGGCAAGTCTCATTTAATACATGGTATGTCTTTTCTTTCCTTTTAGTGGTTGACATACAAATAAAATTTTGATATAGAAATTATGGGCAAAATGAGTTGATACTTTGTGGTTTTTTCATTTTCAATCAAAATACCAATGTTTTGGGCCCAATACCACACATACTAATGGGCTTGGACACACCACAAGCCACATAATAGGCTCAAGAAAAATTATTTCATTAAATTTTGAATAATTCTACATATATTAACAGTCTTATTAAAAATCTTATTAAAAGCACAAGAGGATAAATAAGATTCGTTAAGATAGGATATAATGGCTAGATAAATCTTATTAAAAGCAAAGTCGAAATTTAACTTTAAAAGGCACTCACAAAACCATTCTCTACTACTATGAATGACTGTGTGTGACTTGAATAGTCAATTTTTCAAACCTTGCATACATTTACATATAAGTTATTTATAATCCAAATACAAGATGATGGCAAATGCATAAGCTCTTACATCATACATAACAATTAAGGAGTCCAATCATTGAATTTCGACCATGTTGCCTAAGCCGTATTATCACCGCTGAAATAAAAGCCATCATCTCTAACACTCCAGTAACATGTATTAAACTTGTAGCAATAATCATCATCTAGTTTCCTATCGTAAACATTAAAAATTGCATCTTTGGTATCCCAATAAAAATGGCAGAAGAAGAGAGTGGTTTTTATAATGTTGGGTTTGAATCTCCAATAGAATTCTTCATCACTTTCAAGCTTATGCATTCCGAAATCATCGTCTTTTGATTGGCAACGAACTAGCAAAAAGAAGTGAGAGTTGGTTGGAAGATCGTTGATGATATGAACCTCATATGTTGGAAAAAAGAGCATCACCACCCATGGTGGTTGAGCAAAGCAAGTGAAATGCTAAGATGATCAAGGGAATGAATGACTTCTTCATATTGTATCCATAGTTCTAAATATCGGCCGATACACTACGTATCGGAAAAATGGGGTACCGCGACAGATATAGGCCGATATACCACTGAGATTGAAAATCGCAGGAGTATCGGCGAGTCTCGCGACGATTTTAGAAGCGTGTAATAACCTTCATCATCGACATCGACACAATCGACATCGCTAAAACCGAGATTCGATTATGATTGATAATTGAGTTGATCGAAATATTGAACTAATTGATTGAGATTCGAGATTGATTGATTAACTGTAATTGTTTAAATGCATAATCTATCTGTTTGACTGCCAAATTACCTGTTCTTGTCTTATGCATTAAACTGCTAATTGAAGGCCTTATCGGTGACCGAACAGGAAATTGATTGATGATTTAGGATCATGAGAATTTATGTGAATTTATGGTATACTTATTGAAAAAGTGATTTGGTATGATTAAATTAGATTAAAATAAGCCAATCACAAGAGTTAGCTTAATTACCTGTAGACACCCCATTTTTGACCGTCCTCAAGACTTGGACGTCACCGCTTGAACACTTGGTGATTATCCATGTTTCCGTTTGTTTGGAGTTCCCGGAGTTCTCGGCTACGCGCCTTGCCTCAAGATCTCCGAACTCGACTGTTTTGTGTCTGGTTTTGCACCAAACACTTGTGTTTTGCCTCAGAGGGGCAGGGAATGCCTTGTGAGGCATCCCTACACACCACCGGCACTAGCTAGAGGCCACCGGCTGGTTTTTCTTGCCATCGGCAATATATATTGCCGGTCGGCACTCTTTGTTGCCGGCCGGAACTCAATTTTGTCAAAATGACATTCTTTGCCGGCCGGTTGCTGTGCAGTTGCTTTTTCAGATATTTTGAAACAGCTGTATGGCTTTGGCTTCCCCTTCATACACGTGTATGGAGGGATGCACTTCTTGTCTTGCTTAGTGACTAAGCTTACAAGATTGCCTCCTCCATAAGAGGAGGCCTTCCCCCTTGGCTTTAGGGTTGGCTTTTTGGAGAGAAAAAAACTCAGAGAGAGCTCTGGTTTTAGGTCTAGGATAGATACATATCATATCTCTATACCTGTCTCTCTCAAGTGTTCTAGGTGCATTTGTTCATATTATTGTACACAAGCACCTAGTCTTTCACCTTTCCTTGGTTTCTGAGGTTCCAAGAGGTTTTTCTTGGTGTTCTTGGCTGGATTTGAGCCCAAGGAAGCAACAACATCAACACTTGTGAAGGTGGTCAACAAAGGTAAAAAACTAGCCTTTTATTCCCCATTTTTGCATCCTATTTTTACCTATTTTAAAGCTGTTTTTAAGCTTAGTGTTTAATACAAAAAAGTTCTGTTTTTAAGCCCTCTTAATTGTTTATTAAGAGTGTTTTGTGCTTTGGGGAAGTTTGGCCCTTCTTAGGCCTTGAAAGGCCTCATTTTGTGCCATTTTGTGCAAGTTTCGAGACTTTGGTGTTTAGGCCTCTTCACCACTGAAATTTGAGGGATTTCATTGGTGGAGATGGTGCCTTGAAGTCTCTAAAAGGGGAGGGCCATCCCCTCTCCTTGTTGCCCTTGAAAAGGACCTATTTTGCTTCCTTAAGGAGCCTTATGTTCAAGTGTGTGTTGATCATGTCTAGGCTACATTTCATGCTTATTATGCCATAATATAATCATGTTGTGTGTTGGTTTTGGTACTCCATGCATGTTTAGCATAGTTGCCATGTAATGCCTTGTAATTCCCTTAACATGCCTTAGGTTGTTAGCCTTTGTTTGAGCATGATTTAGGCTTGGACTTATGAATGTTTTGTGCTTATTTTGCCATGCTTTAGGTCTGTCCACAGTCGTTTGGATCGATTTTGGCATGTTTAGTATAGCTCCTTTGCATTTGTGGCTTGCCGGGCTTGTATGCCTCAAGTGTATGAATGTATGGCATGTGTTAATTGCATCATTTTGGTTGTTTGGAATCACCCAACATGTCATTTCAGTCCCTTTGGTGTGCTTGTATGTTCACCTTAGTTGTCTCTTTGTTGCTTTGAGAGCATGTGTTGTATGCCTTTTTGTTTTGACCATTATGCATGCCTTTGAATTTGAGTCACTTAGGTGCCATCTAAGTGGTCCTTTGGACTTAGTCTTATGTGTTAAAACTCTATTTTTGGTCGCCTAATGCATGCCATGTATGGTTGTGTTAAGTATAGTCCATTACCTCTTTGGTGAGCCTTGAGTACTTGGGCCTTTTTGCATGCTTTACTCGGTTTATTTAGTTGGGTTTGGAACCTTCTATAACATGATTTTCAAAGCTTATGATGCATGCTTAGTGTCCATGATATCCCCTTTCAAGTGTGCTTTAGGGTTGCTTACTTAGTGCCTAAGTGTTAAGTCTTAACATATGCATGTGTGTGCGTGTGTTGGCTTTCATTTTTTGGGCATTTTGGCCACTGATTTTAGGCTTAATTAGAGTTGCCTAAGTCATGTTTAAGACCATCATTTGCTTGCTTGTATGCTTACCTCATGTTTGCTTGTATGCTTGCATTGTTTGTTCACATGTTCATATTGCATCCCTAGCTAACATGATTAGGTTGCAATGCATCTTGCATGCATGTCTTGTCCCTTGATTTGGTGATGGGGATTGGGCTCCTTGGTTGTTTGGTTTGCATGCATTTGAAATTGAAAGTGCATACTTGGTTCTTTGGGCCATCATGCATGGAAATGCGTGATTGGTGGCCCGAGAATCGAGGCACATCTTCCTTTGAGTCACAAACATGATAAGGAATGTGTTTGGTGCATACATTGCTTGAATAACATTTCCATGCAAGATTTTGCCCTCTACTGCTGTGAGTTGCAGGTTCTGCAGGAATTCATTGCCGGCCAGCAATGTTTAGTGCCGACCGGCAATAAATTATCAGCCGATGGATGAATTCTGTGCCGATGGCCACATATAGCAGCCGGTGGATATTCTGTTTAGCCGGTGGTGATCCCTAGTATCCAAAGAAGTAGTTCTGAGACTTTGGCAGTTCTCAGAAGAGCAGGGCAGGGAAAACAGAGGCAGTCTAGGCATGACAGTGCAATTCTAAGCAAGACCCGAGCACGTGCTGCATTTGGCTCTCCTCCCGAGGCGGTTTACTGTCTTTCTTAGTTTAGTTAGTTTGTCAACTAATTAGGCAATTTGTAATATTTAATTAGCTTGTGTAATTATCTGTATATTCTTTTGGTCCCTCCGAGCGAGGGCAAATCTGTAATAAGTGTGGGTGAGTGGTGTGTATGTCTTCCAACCCCCATTTCTTTCTCCCTTTTATTTACCTGCTTATGATGGTAGATTAGGGCACGTTTATTTTAGCATACCTTATGCAATGCATGAGTGCATCCATGTATTTGTTGACATGCACCGGGCTCGGTACATCACGCTAACTGTATTGTATTTCAATTCCAAATTGAATACGTGTTATCTGTCGCATTCCACATGCCATGATTAGGGTAGCCGAGCCTGTCTAGCTTACATCATTCTGTATGCGAAGCATTAGTCACTCTAACATGAACTAGGGCATACATGATTGCTAACTAGTTTATTGTTTTGGCACGGAGTACGATGTAAGTATTTATGCTTTAGCATATCGCATGCGTGTGAATGTTACCATGACAGTATGATTACCATGTGGCTAAATGCTTATGTGAGATAAACTGTTTGAATGCCTGTGGGTGGAGGTTGGATTGCTTGAGTTGGAAAAACTCGTTGAAATCCGTGTTTTAACCTACTCGCGAGTAGCAATTTCAAAACTATTTTCAAAACAAACGGATATGCAATGTTTATTTCCAAATTAGGCAATCTAGTCTATACTTGTTTGCTGTGCGCATAACATAGTAATTCTAGGCTAATAAATGGAATAAAAACGCATAAAGTTTTTAAAATCGAATATCACGGTTAGTAGAGGCCGGTCTTCAGACCGGGCGAAAAGGGGTGCTCATAGCTGACCTTCCCCGATCGTACCCAAGCTCCCGAGCCAAGACAACTTTGGTGATGACGGACATGTGGCCTTGACACGAGTCGAGTTTCTAAATTTCCCATTTTAAAATATTTAGGTGGCGACTCTGTATCTGGCAAAGCAGTCCATGTTTGGCACTACTTTTCAAAAAATCTGTTTTCTCAAACGATTTGCCAGAGTTGGACTCTTTGGTTCAGATTACGAACCGCAACAAAAAAAGCAGGGGAGTCCGAACTGTAGAGTGAGGCCCACGAGGGCGCGTCTACATTACCATATTGCCATTGTGAGTGGGCCTTTGTTTATTAAAATATTTGAGCCTTTATACACTTAGGCAACATTTTGCTCAGCTCATTTCTTGTTCTTGCCGACCTTAGAGAGAGTGAGAGAGAGAGTTGAGTTGTTCTTGAGAGTTTGGCTAGAGACCTTGAAGAATTGGTGTGTAAATTGGCAAATTGAACCTCAAGACTAGTAATTAAGGAACCTAGGTATGAATTTCATCCTCTTGATTTTTTCTTTAAGTTGATTCATGCATGGTTCATGTTTAATTGAGGAGCTAAGTCATGATTTAGTGCTAACATGTTGATTTGTGTTAGAATTCATGCATGCATGTGTTTATCCTTGCATTGTGAGGTTTGAGTTCATGGAAATTTGCATGGATGTTCATAATTAAGCTTAAGTCCATGATTTCATCTTGTATTTGAAGGATTTGGCTCTCTAGAGCATCAAATTGAAGCTTTGAATTGATTTAAATTCATGCATGTTTGCATGTTCTTCATGTTCATGAAAAATGGGTTTGAAATTTGGATTTAATTGACTCACCCTTGGGCTTTGATTTCACAAATTGAGCTTTGAAACTTGTTGTATATTGAATTTAGATGTGTTTTCCAGAAATTAGGCCCAAGAGGTCGAGTTTTGAGCTGTAAAATGCATGGTTTGAACTTGGGAGGCAAATCTGGAAATTTCAGAATTTGGCTTCTTCGCTCGAGCGAAGGATTCTATGCTCGAGCGACCACTGTTTACTCTGAGCACCGCTCGAGCGAAGGAATGGTGGCTCGAGCATAAATTTCAAGCTCTCAGAATCTTGGTGCACTCAGACGCACGCTCGAGCGAGGGAACCTACGCTCGAGCGAGGACTATGTCTTACGCTTGAGCGAGCGTCGAGCGAGCATCGAGCGGAGATTTCCAACATCCAGTACTTTTCGCATTTTTACAGACCGCTTGAGCGAGGAAGTCTACGCTCGAGCGAACCTCCTGTTTTGACAAGCTCGCTCGAGCGAAGAAAGCCACGCTCGAGCGAGACCCCTATTTTCTAAAAATTCTGAAAATGTTTTCTGAGTGCATCTTTGCATCATCATCCCATTCTAGGCATTCTTAGGCCTAGTTTAAGACATCTTAATGAGGATATTGATGTAGAACCACACCAAGGCAATTAGGGGTTAAGTTATTGATCTTTCCCAACTGTGTTGCTTAGTGTGTGTTCAATCTGTTAACTGTGTAGAGTTGGCTTACCGAGGAGACGCTCTAGCTTATTGTAGCCCAAAACTCTGTGAGTAACAATTGTGTAAAAATATGTTCAAAATGATTATCTTCTGAATACTGAACTGATACTGTTTACTAAATGAATGTATGTCCTATATTCTGAACTGTACTGTAGCATCCTTAGCACCTACTATTTACTATTACTGTTACAGAGATCTCTGTCGGTTCCCTCGTTGGAACCACTACTGTTTATTGATTGATGGCCATCATTTACTGTTCGGTCTGTTAAGACCTGGTCTTCCAAGACCTACTGTTTACTGTACTGTTATGCTAATGGATGTACCACATATCACTATTTTGACTGAATGACTGTTATGGCCTGAAATATGAGCCACAAACTGAATGATTGATAAACTGATTGAAATGACTGTTTTCGATACTAAAAGGACATTCATTCTTAACCCCTTTACGCATTGTGTTACTCACTGGGCTTTAGCTCACTACTCATATATAAATATATAGGTGTACAGGCACCGGACTGTTGCTAGAGGCGTCAGGGTAAACTCCAGTTTTGTCAAGCCAACCTTTGTGCCTCACTTTGAGGTTCCAGTACTGTTCAAGCTACGACTTTGGGGTGTTTTAGCTTTCCCCGTTTGTCTCTGTATCTGATTGGTATTCTTCAGTATAGGTGATAGCATTATCTTGTCTGCATCGTTAGTAGGGATTAAGTCCTGTCTTGAATAGTAAATATCGTGCTTACTATTTACATCCTTGTTGTATATGTGTATGAAAAAGTCTTTTGCATCTGGTATCCTGATTCATTAGACATTGTTTTATTACTGTATTGGCTTCCGCCATGCCCCTGTACTCTGTATTACTGTTTTACTGTTAAGTAGGCCTTCGGTAATCTCATATTACTGGCTGGTTACGGTGCTAAACCCATAGGGGCGGGTTTGGGTCGTGACAAAGCGTTACACAAGCTGTTACACAAGCCGCGACGGGCCGATACTCACCCGTTCGGACCGTTACAGGAAAGAAAAAGTTGAAAAACCTTTGAAATGATTTTTAAAATTTCACCTCCGCGACACTCGATTCTCGATACGTACTGATCGATACTACCGATACCGATACTCTGCGATCGATACCGTTACATTACCCGATACCGCAATTTAGAACCTTGATTATATCTCTCTAGTAATGTAAGAATTATATTTTTGATGTTTCTTATTGTTGCCACCCTTCACGCATTTATACACACAGAATTTCTAGGTTGAATCCAATTTGATTTTTCTTCTATTTTGGGCAATGCTATACATAATCCTATTTCTTATATTTTTTTCTCACCCTTAGATACAAAGCAATGAGGATCACATTAAGCAATGCATATAAACTCACTTATCTCTTGGGTTGAGAAAATAAAGTAAGAAATTGAATTATATGAAGCATTTTTCTTTTAAAGCAATGTTATACTTAACCTCATTTCTTAACACAATTTTTCACTCATAAACACAAAATAATGAGGCACATTCGTAAATGCATATGGACTATACTCACTTGTGTCTTGGAGTGAGAAAAAAATGTAAGATAAGGGATTATATATGATATTTTTCTTTTAGAGCAATACAATACATAATCCCATTTCTCACCTCTTTTTCTTACTTCTAAACACAAAGTTATGAGATCCACATTCATAAATACATATGGCATCTACTCATTTAAATGTGGCAAAGAATTTACAATAATTTGAGTTGGCCCATTTAATTGTATTTATAATATTGGAATTTAAAAATCCTTATATAGAAATTAAAAAACATAAAGTATAACCATAAAATTTGAAATTTAAAATTTTTTGATTTGGCCCATTTAATCATATCTATAATTTTGAAATATAAAAATCCTTATATAGAAAGCAAAAAACATGAAAGTATAGCCATATTTAGTCTTATCCATAAGTTTGGAATTTAAAAATCCTTATATACAAAGTAAAAAAAAAAAACATAAAAGTATAGCCAAATTTAGCCCATATTTAATCCATATATAATTTGAAATTTAAAAATTTTTGAGTTGGCCATTTAATTGTATCTATAATTTTGGAATTTAAAAATCCTTATATAAAAAGTAAAAACAAGTTTAAATCGAATTGTATTCATCCAAAACCAAAATACAACAATTCTGAAAACTCCCAAAATGAAAATGAAGGAATTAAATACACTCTCCAATAATTTAAAGGATACAACTGCTACACCATAGTTGCCCAAAAATATCAATATAAAATATACAACAATATAAGAGAACTCTCTCTAGAAACTCTCATATATTTGAAATCACATTTTCTCTCTCAAATCATCTCTTCTTTTTCTCCTTTTCTGTACAAAAAACCCACACCTTTTTTTTCTATATCTACACAACTCAAATAAGTAAACATAAATAGATAAAAGAATTAAAACTCTATTAATATATGTATTAAATACGACATAAGTACTATAATAATATCAAATAAAATTCATGTAACTGAAATGTTTAAAACTAATATAAATGTTAATAACGGTCAAACAAATTAAATAAAAATAATTATTTTTATTTTTATTTTTATTAAAATTTCAATAGTTTCTACCCTTACCGTGATTTTCTAGAAGAGGAAGAAGAGGATCCATATGAAGAAATTAAAACTGGAAATATCATCCAACAATCAATGATAAGAGACAAACAACATCTCATCCATGACATTCCAAACAACTCCACGCCAATGCAAGTTCATTGTCACTCCAGAGACAACGATCTCAGAATTTATACGCTTAGATATGGTAAAATATTTAGATGGAAATTCAATCCTAATTTTGTTGGAATCACTCCTTTCTTTTACCATTTTTATTGGGGTGCCAAGAATAAAAGTTTCACCATTTATGATAATAAAATATAGCTTTATTATGACTCTACAAACACACCTTATGATTATTGATGTTGGAGTCCCAGACCTAACGATTTTTATATTAGCAATGATAATAAAATTTGAAAGAAAATGAATTATTGAATTAATTATTTAGTTTTTAGAAAAATTAGTGAAACATCATTTATTAATTTTTCATAAGAAGAGAGATTCAATATTTTTTTTCTTATTAGTTAAGGTCCCTTAATAAAGAGTTGAAATTTTTCAGTGTAAAAATTTCTCTATGAAAATGTTAAGTGATCCCAACTATTATGAAAATTATACATGTCATTTATCTTATAAAATCTTAATATCAAAAATATTAAACTAAAAACCCCTTCAATTTTTCTTTGAAATGTGACAAACAATCCACAATAATCTTAGTTGGCCCATTTAATCTTGTCTATTTTTTTGATATTTAAAAATCTTTACATAAAAAGTATTAAAAAAAAAAGAGAGGAAATTTTAATTTGAAATTTAATTTTGTTTTAAATTATAAATATAATTGTAGTCTTGTTGTAACAACCCTCATACTGTTTACCGATAAATTACTGAATTAACTCTTGATTCTTTGTTAAATTGACCGATTTTGGTGATAATTGAATCGTGATTCTTGACGACTAATCAAATCAAACCCAATTAATTGATGTCGATTGATTTGTATTTATATCTGTTGACTGTATGATTATCTGTTCATGTTTATGTATTTAAACTGCGAATTGAAGGCCTTATCGGCGGCCAAACCAGAAATTGATTAGTGATTTATGATCATCATAATTTATTTGATTTTGTGGCATATTTATCTGAAAATTGATTTGGTATGATTAAACTGGGTTAAATTAGAATAATTGAGGCTGAATTTCACAATTGGATTAAATTACAATTTTGCCACCCTTGGTGGCCCACTACCTCAATAATTTGAGCCATGCATACACTTAGACAAACATTGCTCAGCCTCTTTTCCTTGTTATTGCCGATTATAGAGAGAGAGAGAGAGAGAGAGAGAGAGAGAGAGAGAGATCTAGAAGGGTGATTTCATCTTGAGTTCTTGAGGATTGCTTGGTATCTTGAAGAATTGAAGTGTAGATTGTAAATTGAGCTTGTATACCTTGCATTGAAGACCTAAGGTAGATCATTGACCTTCCTTATTGTGTATTTAAGTTGATTATTGCATGATTCATGTCAAATTGTATAGTTAAGGCATGAATTGGTTCAATAGTATTGAATTAGAGCTCAATTGTTGCATGCATGTGCATATTGACAAGTTTTGAGGTTGTAATTCATCATTCCTCACATGCATGTTCATAATATTGTTATAATTCATGTTGTCATCATGTTTTTGAAAGATTTGAGCTCATTTGAGCAAGCATTAAAGCTTTAAATTGGTTTGAATGCATGCATGTTATGTTTAAATTGTATTCATGAAAATGGGTTTGGAAATGAGTTTAATTTAAACACCCTTGGGCTTTGATTTTATAAATTGAACTTCAAATCATGTGATTCTATGAGTTTACTTATGTTTTCCAGAAAATTGTCCCAAGAGGTTCGAAATTTTAGCATTTAAACTTTATTTTGAGCTTGGGACTCAAATCTGGAATTTCAGTTTTTGTCGTCCTTCGGCGGAGTAAGTGCCTCGGCGGAAATTCAAGCTCCGGCATCTTGCCTTTGTTCATCGATCCGCTCGGCGGAGGATCGGTAACACGCCGAAAGCGTCGGCGTTGAGTGTGAATTTCACCTATCTAGTACTTTTTGGTCCGCTCGAGCGGGGAAGTTAACGCTCGAGCGGGTACCTTTGTTGCATGTCCGCTCGGCGGAAACTGCGCTCGGCGAAGGGCTCTGTTTTGGCTTTTTACGTGCACATCTTTGCATCCTCATCCCATCCTAGGCATTCTTAGGCCTAGTTTAAGACATCTTAATGAGTATATAGATGTCGAACACACCGAGGCGATTAGGGATTAAGTTATTATCTTTCCCAACTGTGTAACTTAGTGTGTGTTCAACCTATGTACTGTGTAGGGCTGGCGACTGGGGACGCGGTCTAGTTTACTGTAGCCCAGAACTCTGTGAGTAACAATTGTGTAAAGGTATGTTCAAAATGATTATCTTCTGAACAACTGAACTGTACTATTTTCTGAACTGTTTGTTGTTTACTGAATGAATGTATGTCCTATATTACAGACATTGTGGCATCCTTAGCACCCTCATGTTTCTTTATTCTTTATTCTGAGATCTCTGTCGATTCCCTCGTTGGAACCACTAATGTTTACTAATTGATGGCCATCACTGACTGTTCGGTCTTTTAAGACCTACTGTTTACTGTACTATTATGCTAATGGATGTACCACATATGACTGAATGACTGTTATACTGAATCAATGAATTGTTTTCATTACTGTAAGGACATTTCATTCTTAACCTCTTTATACATTATGTTATTCACTAGGCTTTAGCTCACTGTTTATATATATATATGTAGGTGCTCAGCCACCAGGTCGGAGCTAGGAGCATGGGTTAGACTCCCCTTTTTGTCAAGCCAACTACTGTGCCTCACTGCGAGGTTCCGAGCCTGCCAAGCTATGGCTTAGGGGTGTTTTTATTTCCCCGTCTGTCTCTGTACTGTTTTGTCTACTGTATAAACTGAAACACTATACTGTACTGTTAGTAAGGATTTGGTCCCTGTATTGAATGATTGTAAATGATGTGCATACTGTTTTGTCACTGACTGTATGTAAACATCTATGAAAAGTCTTTTGCATATAGACTGTCACAGCTCATTGGACACTGTTTTATTACTGTAATGGCTTCCGCCATGTCCTGTCACAGACTCTGTTATCTTGTATTCTTTGTTAGCGGGCCTTGATAATCTTGGATTCTTGGCGATTCTGATGCTAAACCCATAGGGCGGATTTGGGTCATGACACTTGTATAATTTCAAATTTTAAAAATATTATTAATCAACTTTTTAATTTTTTAAAACTAAAAATTACATGTGACGTTTAAAAAATTAAGAATTTATTTATGTCCATGCATAACACAAGTATTATGCTAGTGTGTGTGTGTATATATATATTACATAAGATCTTATATTTTATACATAAAATCTTATATTATTAGGGGAAAAAATAAGGAGTTTTTAGTTTAAGATCCTATTAATATTTTTTTAGAAGGATAAGGACATCATAATTTTCTATATTAATTTAGGTCCTCCGAAACACATAGTGACAAAATTTTATAGCCTTTTTTTTTTTTTAACTCATTTGAAAATTTCAAAATTCTATAACTTTTGATTTAAATATCTGTCTTGTGAGAATTCACATTTAATTATTCTTAAAAAAAATGTGAAATTCGGTGGCAGTGTGGAGTGATTAATCACCTAACACATGTAAACATGCATGCAATAGTAGGGAGAGTAGGATTATGATTAGTCTTGGATTTAGAAGATTAGATGGAATGTAATTGAGAGAGAGAGAGAGAGAGAGAGAGAGAGAGCCTAAGGTGTTTTGATGAAGCTGCTATATATATATATATGGCTTGCAATTCTCTTCTTAACTGATCGGAGAAGAATTAATTAAAAAAAAAAAATCTTTGAGCAAAGCTAAGTCAAAATAGGAAGAAAAAGACTAGAAGAACAAAGAAGTTTACAATTTTTCCTACCATTTCATTACCTCATTTTAATCCTACCACTACGTAAGAAAACCGTCTCAACCCTCTCATTATTTTTAATTGTTGAAATTTTCAGATTGTATTCACATGACAAAATGTCTAAAATTGTAGATATAATTTTATTTATAGTTGTATGTAAATTTATGATCTGTATATCAAATATTTGAAGGATATTTTTATATTAGTAGCCTTAAAATCATGATATAATTTTGGAATTAGGTTTGCATGTGTAGTTTGCGCCATTAAAGAGATGATTAAAGATTTTATTTGATTTGGTTATATGACTCTTAAATTTGCCAGAAACTTATACGAATTTTTAGACAATTTTATACTCAAAGTTGTTAAGAATAATGTTTAGTTCATACAAGAATTTTTGTAAAAATTATTATAATTTTGTACGAATTTATACAAAATTTTAATTAAATCTAAAACTGTAGACAGATTTTACTGCATGTTTGAAAAATCATTAAAAAATCCTATATTAAACCAAATCTGGTAATTTCTAAATAAAAAATGAAATTTGAGAAGTCTAGTTTCATAATAAATTTTTAGTTATGGAATTGATTTATATATTTTAAGTGTGGAATTATTTTAAGAAAATGTGACGAATCTATGTCATCAAATTTCTTGAAATTTTACAAAATTATTCATAACTTATTTCTAGGAATTTCTTCATGGAAAATGACCATGACATGTTTGTTGAATATTCCATGTAATTACATGAATTTTAGAGTTTTATAAATAATTTATTTGTTCGTTCACGCTTGTTTACATTAAAAAGTTTTTTAGAAACTTGGAAAATTTATATTTTGTAAATATCTTAGGTCAAATGAAAAAGTCAACAAATAATATAAAAATATGAGGTTAGAGTTGCACCGACGTCATCGAGTGATTTAAAAATCTGTTCCCAGAACATTTTGAAACAATCTACACAAAAGGCCGCAAAGTTATAAATACACACTCCCCTATACTATCTTTCCCAAATTGAAACCCTAGATTCATTTTCTGCCAAAACTTTTTATCGCTCTCTTGTTTTTTTTTTTTTTTTCTCTCTTCAAATTCAATTTTTCGATCCATATCCGGGCATGACAAAACTCTAATATGGATCAAAAAAGCAAAGACAGAGAGAATTGAATTTGAAGAGACAGAAAAAAAAAATCAAGAGAGCGATAAAAAGTTTTGACAGAAAGTGAATCTAGGGTTTCAATTTGGGAAAAATAGTATGGGAGAGCACGTGTTTATAACTTTATGGCCTTTTGTGTAGATTGTTCGAAAATGTTCTGGGAACAGATTTTTAAATTGCTGGATGACATCGGTGCAACTCTAACCTCATATTTTATATTATTTGTTGATTTTTTCATTTCACCTAAGATAATTACAAAATATCACTACAAGAAATTACATTTTTAGCGACAACTTTCGGTGATGAAGTATATTTTTCGTAGCCAAAAGTGCACTTTTTGCGACACAAGAATCATTTTTGTTGGTAAAGGTAGCAACGTAATTCTCAATCTGTCACTATAGATTGAAAATATTAATGAGGTGCCAAGGGACAATGTTCCCTCCAAAAATGAAAAAGTTTTAGCAATGACCTTTTTTTGGCGACGAAATATGTGTCGCTGTTAGTCACTTTGTTTTGGGAAAATCTTTTAGTTGGCAAAGATTTTTATTTTTAGCGACAAACATATTTTCATCGCCGAAAGTTTGCAACTTGTTTCATTATACGGTTTTTATAAGAAAACATCTAACATTTGTTTTTAATAAAAAAATGAATCAAAATCTCTCACGCTTGTATCCCCTCATCTTTCTCTCTGGAAGCAAACAACCCATCTTCTCTACCGCTGGATTGCTCTGCTCTTTCTCTTTTACAACAAACTCGAATTTGGGTGTAAAACTCTAGTTGTCTCTCTCTCTCTCTCTCTCTCTCTCTCTCTCTCTCACACACACACACAAAATTGCACACCCACCCGATTGCCTCTTTATCTCTCTTTTTTCCTCTCACCCAATCGCACAAGTGCACCATTGCAGATCGCGGTTTCTGTTGCAGGTTGATTGCTATTGTTGCCTTCCACCGATTGCCTTCTTTCCCTGTAAGTTCTCAATCTCATTCTCACTATGTTTCTGGTCTTTCTCTCTCTCAATTTCTAAACCCTATTATTGTTCTTTTCGTATTAAGTTTAGGAGGTATCGTGAAGTATCTAAAAGTGAGGACCTTGTTCAGACGGCAATGACGCTGATCTAGGTTAAATCAGATGTATGAACTGCTCAGTTATAGCAATCCCAAGTTTTCCCCTTTATGTACAGTATTCTAAACTTGAGTTCCGTGGTTGAGCATTGTTGTATATATCTTGTTTTCCGTCCTTTAATACTTTGTATTTGAGTTATAGGATGTTTTGGGCAGGATTGTTACAGGTTGGGTGTGATTAGGAGCAAGTGGTTGCTGCCCAGAATTTTGGTTCTTCGCTGGAGCTAGGGTTCCTTCGCTCAAGCGAGAGTTGAGTTTTGTGTCTGGTGGCTCGAGCGAGAAGTCTTGCGCTCGAGCATGCGTCTGCATCTCATTTTGACCTGAGAGTTGCATTTCTTGGCTCGAGCGAGCGAGTTGTATGTTTTGGGTTTCTTCGCTCGAGCGAGCATTCTTGCGCTCGAGCAAGCTTCTGGGTTGCAGACCTGAAGCTTCGAATTGTTGGCTCGAGTGAGGCTTTCTACACTCGAGCGAGGTATTTTTGTGTCTGGTCGCTCGAGCGGCCACTCCTTCGCTCGAGCGAGCCTCTATTATATCAGCACACAACAGCGGGATTACACTTCACTTTTTGATCTCCTTTTTCTCTCTAATCCTAGATCCGTTCTCTCTCTCTCTCTCTATACACATTCTCTCTAAGGTTTCATCTATTTTTAGTGATCTTCTACCCTAATCTCTTTGTAAGAAAGATAGAGGGTCGTGAGGGCTTTACTTTAATTTGAAAAGTTGTGGATTTGGAGCACTTTGGGTTTTCACCATGTTCTCCTTTGGGCTTCTAATTTCGAGGTAGGGATATCCTACTCCTTCTTATGGGTTTTAACCTAAATTTTAGTCATTTTGATGTATTGGTGTTGGTGGGTAATTTTGGGAATGTTAGGGTTTGATTTGTAATTTATAAAAGACGGGTTTTGTGTTTTAAAGCTCCATGTGTATTTAAAGCCTTGGAAATGTGGGCTAGAGAGTTGAATTGATGGAATTTTAGTCTTAGGATCACTATTTGAGTAAAGGGGTAAATGCCCTAATTGTTGTAATAAAATTAATTTATATAATTAATTTGGGAAAATGTGAAATTGAGTTGAAATCCATGAAATTGAGAAATTATAGGATTGAATGGTGTAGTTGGATTAATTTATCACTCACTTATGAAAATGTTGAGATTATATCTGTTTGATGCATTTATTATCTATTTAGAAATAACTGCTTGGACTATCGGTGGAGGATAGTCATGATTGTTGTCGACACTGTATGTTGATTAAGGAAAACTGAAACTAATCACATTGAATATGTCATTGAATATGACGGTTAGAATAATACATCGAATATGTGTATTGATTGAACATTATATATGATAAGTGCTTATATACATTGTATTGTGTGGGAGGAGATATGGGATGTACTCCATGGTTTGGGAGGAGATAGGGGATGGACTCCTAAACCAGATATTGTTTGGGAGGAGATAGAGGATGAACTTCATTGATACAGCAAATATGTGTATCTATTTTGAAGTATAGAAGTGTTTTAACATGAGTTGTAAATTCATGTGAATTGTGGAGTATGGAAATGTTTTATTACGAGATGTAGACTCATATAATTGATTGGCCAGGTTCTGAGCCATGTTTATGAATTGAATTTGATAAGTAAAGGAAAGTGGAATGAAACATGGACATAATAGTCATGGATTGTATTGTGATATACGTTGGTTTATAAGTGTTAACCATTTATCGAATGCTAATGTTTTAGTCATTTCTCATAATTGGTTTAGTATATCTCTACTGGGCTTTGGCTCACCCTATATGGGACATCATTTTCAGGTTCAGGTGATATGCCACCTCCAAGGACATAGCTTGGGAGGCTTAGAGGCGGAAGAGTTTTTGTTGCTATCTTTTGTGTATTACATGTAAATTCAAGCCAAGGGCTTAATGTGTTTTGAGTTAGTACTCTTCTTTTTGTACCAAGTGTTAGCTTGGAAAGTTGTAAGCCCAGGGGGCATTTACTTTTGTTGTCAACATGTAATACCTTTATGTTTAACACTCTGATGTATGGAATATATTGTCATTTTCTCGTATCATGAATGTATAAATTATGGGTTTATTTTGAGGGCGTTACATCAGTGAACTCGGTATTCATCTCCGAGTCAACTTGATGGGGTGAGTGACTCACTGTAGAATACACAATCTCTATACCCTTTGAAGTTTTAGGTAAAAAGCATGAGTCTTTGTACATTGGATCAGAAATGGGATTTATCTCCGATTTAATTTGATTAGTTCAGATTTCAGATTTATAATATTTTAAAAAATAATAAATTCTGTCAAAGTTAATTTAGAGTGTGACGTATGAAATTAAGCTCTAGACCCTATAAGCCCTTTGCTATTTTAATATGTTAGCTGGCGATTACTAGAAATAAATTCTGAACTTGATTTTTATTTTGAGAAGAAACACAATCTGATTTTATTTTATTTTATTTTTAATTAGGCTTCTTTTGTTTGTGTTTATATACATATGCACATATATATATATACACACACATTAAAATCTATGATACACTACCCTAAAATAGGAAAAATCCTAAGAAATTGATTAATATTTGTGATGAAAGTGAAGAATGGTTGTGGTGTGTTATGTCAATTTGTAATAGAGTTTACGAATGATGAATTTATGATGTGTAGTAAAGTTAAAGTTATACTTTTTATGGTGCTAAAAATAATGATTTTTATGATTTACTTTACAAAAGGTTATGGTGGTGTTATGGAGGCCACACTATATGCACCATTTTAGGAATGCAAATAGTAGTATCTCTGAATGTGTCTATATATATATCCAAGAATTGATTCTTTCTTCTTTATAATTTGTTTTTATAATTTTTTTTATGGTATTTTCCAGTTTACGTAATTAGTTACTAGTTTTGACATATCAATTGTCATATGAAAAACCACTTTGTCTGTCATCTTTAGGAGATTGTTAACCTATCTATGTTGCTGTAGAATTCTTGGATGTCATCTGTTTTGAAGAGTCGTATTTACTGGGATTTGCTTTTCTTTCTTTTTAACTCTGTGTTAGTGGAACATTCCCAATTTGTTTGGGCATTTTCTACACTTTTTTATCCCATCCTTCCCATTGATGGAAATGGGTGGTGTTATCTACATTAATAAATATTTCTTTGATGACAAAAAAAATAAAAAATAAAAAAACCGCTTTGACATTGTTACTTCACTAGTTTTCATTTGTGGCCTTGCTATGAGCCTATAAGAGTATACACGAGTGACATGAAGATTTTTTTGTAGGAGCTATTTCCTTTAATTTATGTTCTTGAATGGTAATCCTTGATTATCATAACTTAGTTTTTTGGTTGCATTAACATTGCATCTTGTCCTGTTGGGCTTTCATTGGTACCTCGTTATTTTGGACAGACTGGTTTTTTGAATGATTTGATTCATGAAGATTGGGAATGGTATCACTACCCACCTTTGGCATGATAACTGGCATCCTTTAGGTAGCCATATTCTCAAGTATGGGGACAGGATTGTGTTTGACCCTGGTTTAGAATCACAAGCTACTGTTTCTACTATCATTAGGGATCAGAATTGGCAGTGGCCCAATACTTAAACTTGTGAGCTTATTGAGATTAAGAATTCTATTATTGGTGACATGGTTCTGTAGACACCCCATTTTTGACCGTCCTCAAGACTTGGATGTCATCATTTGAACACTCGATGATTATCTATGTTCGTGTTCATCTTGAGTTCTCGGAGGTTTCGGCCCCGCGCCTTGCCTCAAGACCTCTCGACTTATTTGTTCTGTGCTTGCTTATGGACCAAACACTTGTGTTTTTGCTTCTGAGGGCAGGGAATGGTTTGTTGGCCATCCCCACACCCCACCAGCCATGGCTTGAGGCCACCAGCCCTGTTTTCTTGCTACCGGCCAAAGATGTTGGCCGGTCAGCAATGTTTTGGGTCAGCCGGCCATTGTTTTGGTCAATCGGCCACTTTTTCTGGCCGAGCCCTTTTCTTTGCTTTTTTCAGACATTATGCATGCCAGCTGGTAAGCACAGACCCTGCCCTCCACACACGTGTATGGAGGATTTGAACCTTTGTTTTAGCTTCTTGAGGAATCTGGAACCTTTTGAACCCTTGTTTTCGCTTCTTAAGGAAGCTTGAACCTTTTGAACCCTTGTTTTAACTTCTTCAGGAAGCTTGAACCTTTTGAACCTTTTTTTAGCTTCTCCAAGAAGCTTGAACCCACTTGTTTTTCAATAAGAGAGGCCCTCCCTCTCCTTTAGAGAGGTTAATTGTCTAAGGCTCAAAGCTTATATCTCTCTATATCTCTATATCTAAGGTTCAAAAAGGCCTTGTTCTTGCACCTTTGCACACCACCTCTTAGCCACACACCTTCACCATTGTTCTAATGATCTTGGAGGCCATTTTCAGAGGTTGAGAAGCTGTGTTTTTGGTCCAGAAGCTGCTAGCCTTGCTAAGCTACAAGGGTAACACACTTTCTCCCTTTTAAGGCTTTATTTTGCTTCATCTTTTAGCCATACTTGCAAGCATATTTGAGCTTTGTCATCAACTGAAAAAAGTCTTATTTTGAGGTCCTTAACATGTTTGTTTAAGATCATTCTTTTGTTGGGGGTCATCTACCCCCTTGCATGTTTCATTTTGCCTTATTTTGAGCCATGCATTAGGGCCTTTGCATTAACCTTTGTTTGGCCTTCTAGCCACTGAAATCCAGTGGATTTTTAGTGGCTAGTATGCTATTTTCAGTGCCAAAATGAGAGTGGGGTGACCCTCTCTCCCCTTGTTTTGTTTCCTATAATATTTGGCCTAACAAAGAAGCCCTTATTTACATGGTTCCGAGCCATGTTTCAGGCCATTTTTGGTGAGTTTTAGGACCTGCATAGGCTCTATCTAGAGCTTGTTTTGTCATATTGGGTGTCCATCTTGCATGTGTAGAATAACCCTCTTCATAGCTTATCAAAGGAGCATGCCATTCTTGCATGCATTGACTATGTTTCAGTGAGTTTTTGGTCATATTTTGGCATTCCATGATTCTGTTTTTGGCTGGTTTGGTGGCCCCTCACATGCTTCATAGGCTTGTAGTGTAAATCATGCTTACTAGCTCACATTGCATGTTGTTTTGGCCCTCTATTCTAGCACCTTTTGGCCGCACTCCAAACATATTTTGTTCATATTTTGGGCTGTCTTAGCTCTGTTTTTAGGCCTCTTGGTCGATTGGTGCTTGCCATGCATGGTTGTAGTGTAATAGCCTTGCTTACCTTTGAGTTTTGGGGTCCCTTGCATGTGTTTCTTAAGGTATTTTAGTGTTTTTGCATCATTGAATATGATATTTCAGAGTTTATAGGTGTGCCATGTTCTCCTGTTTATCATGCCTTCAATGTGTTTGAGAGTTGTGCTTTTATACCCCATTTGTGAGCCATTGCATGAGCTTCATTTTGGTGCATGTCAAGCCATCATTTTAGCTCATTTGGCCACTGTTTTGGACCTATTAGAGAGCTGTCCATATTGGTGTAAGTCCATCCTTTGCATGTTGTTGCATGCTCGCCTTGTATGTTGTTGCATACTCAGCTCATTACATGTTATTGCATGCTTAAGTTGCATTTTACATCCTTGTTAGCTTGCATTTTGCCATGTGTTTGACATGTTGTTACATGTTTGCATGCTTGTTCACATGCTCATGTTGCATTAGTTCGCTCGCATGTTTAGGTTGCATAGCATTGTGCATGTTTGCATCCCTTGCCTCTTGATAAACCATGATAGAGATTGGAGGTCCTTCATTTGTTTTGTGTGCATTTCATTTGACACTAAAATGCACACTTGGCACCTTGGGCCATCATGCATTGAAATGCGTGATTGATGGACCGAGGGTCGAGAACCATACTCCTTTGAGTCTCAAACATGATAAGGAAGGTGGTGGTGCAAACGTTGCTTTGAAAATGCATTGCCATGCTCTGTTTGTCCTCTGCTGCAACAAAACAAGATTCTGCAGGAATAGATAGTCGGTCGACCATCTTCAGTGCCGGCCGACCATTCATTGCTAGCCGAGATTACCACAAATGGTCGATGACCAGTTTTCCGTGGCCGGTGACCTTTTATTCTGGCCGGTGACTTTTCAGCATGACTATAAGGTGATTCAGGAGCACCCCAAGGATTTTCACAGTTCTTAGAGGAGCAAAACAGTGCAAACAGAGGCAACATGTGGCATGGCAACGGGTTTCCGAGCGAGGCGATCGAGCATACATCATTCAATCATTCCGAGGTGGAGCTGCAACGGCCTCCTTTTGCAATTAATTTGTTAATTAATTAAGGGTTTGTAATAATTAATTAGCTAGGATAGTTGATTAATCATTTGGTTTGTATTATTTATTTGGACCCTCCGTCGAGAGGGCGAATTGTTGTAATAAGCATGCATGTGTGTGATGCATGTCTTCCAACCCCACTTCTTTCTCCCTTTTACTTAACCGCTTACGATAGTTAGTTTTAGGGCATATTTCCATTTAGCATACCTTATGCTTGCATGCGTGCATCCATTCATCTGTATTGCATGCACCGGGCTCGGCGCATCGTACTAACTGTATTGTATTTCAATTCCTATTTGAATACGTGTATCAAATTAATGCATTTTCACATGACGTGATAGAATAGCCGAGCCTATTTTAGTTGCATTCTCGCATGTGTTGCATTAGCCATTTTCACATGAACTAGGATCATACATTGATTTCTAACTAGTTCTTTGTCTTGGCTCGGAGTACACTGTGAGTGTTTATGCTTTAGCATACTGCATGTGCGTTATTGATTGCCATGAAAGCATGCTTGCCATGAGGCTATTTGCTTATATGATATAACTGCCTGAATGCCTATGGGTGAAGGTTGGATTGCTTGAATTGGGAGAATTCATTAAAATCCGTGTTTTAGCCTACTTGCGAGTAGCAAACCTCAAACCATTTTCCAAGCAAACGGATATACGATGCTTTGTTCCAATTAGGCGATTTAGTCTATACTTGTGTGTTGTGCGCATCACATAGTAATTCTAGCTAATTAACCGGAATAAGAACGCATGTGTTTTCAAAAACAAGATATCATGTTTAGTAGTGGCCGATCTTTGGTTGGGTGAGCGAGGGTGCTCATAGATGACCTTCCCCAATCGTACCCAAGTTCCCGAGCCGAGGCAACTTTGGTGATGACGGACAAGTGGCCTTAGGCACGAGTCAGGGTTTCCTAAATTTTCCCAAAATAAAATATTTAGGTGGCGACTCTATATCTGGCAAAGCAGTCCATGTTTGACACTTCTTTCTTAAAAATCAGTTTTCCAAAACGATTTGCCAGATTTGGACTCTTTGGTGATTTATCAGTCTTGCATTGCACTTTGCGAGACTAGATTTAGAACCATGACAATATGAGTCCAAACTGTAGCATGAAGGGCACACAGGGGCACGTCTACAGTTTCTGGCGACTCTGTTGGGGAACTTTGAGAACTTGACTCGAACTCATGATATCTTGTTTTGACTACACTTATGTGTTTCTTTGCATTGTATTTGCATTGGTGTGCCTAATACACCGTGTTTGCCATCTGCTATTCCTAAATGGTTTGTCGGAGGCTCGCTTTGAGAAGCGTGCTATAAGGCTAACCGGTTACGGGCTCTGCCACGATGGGAACACAAATCTCGATTTTTACCGGGGCACTCTTTTTGACCATTCAACCTAGTGCATATCGGAATCCATAGTGACCATTCCAAGCTAGGACAGGTTGCTTACTCGATTGTAGGTTGTTTGAAACCGCTGTGTGCGTAGTGAAACCCTAGCTCCTGACAAAATAGGACAGGGAAACCCTACCCCAACATAGGGGTGTTTTTGGCTCTCACTTGCTTGCTATGTGCTTTTAGAGTGTATCTCTACAGGAATGCATGTATCAGTTTGCAAGTCTAGGTATCAAGCCTGCTGGCATCAGTATTTTGAGAATTAGTTATATCTGCGAGTATCAGATTCAGTTTTGGGGCAGTAATTTGGGGAACAATGATTAGTGGTTGAACACAGTCATTCAGCTTTGCTTGAATCTGTTCTGGTAAATCAGGCTGAGATGCTGCATGTTTTCTCTTTTGCTAGGTAGTCCTGGAACTATAGCTTCAGAAGGCTACGACATCCCCCGGGTACATTAAACTTGTTTTGATAGACTTTGTCAGGTCAGGAATTCAGTTCAAGGGCAATCAGTGTTCCTTTGCCAGAGGCAGAGTAAAAAGGCCAGTCAGGCACAGATCACCAGTATGACAATCTTCGGATCAGCGGTCATTATCCACCTCACCTGTGCGCAGTTGGGCTAAGATATCTGTTTCCACCTCAGAAAAGGGACACACACTAGATCAGTTAGATAAGGGCAGTATGTCAGGGATGGAGGAGATGGTGCGTCAACTCCAAAAAAGTATGAAAGCCATGCAGCAGGACGCTACCCGTCAAGCAAATTTTGCCAAACAACAAGCTGAGGTCATGGCTCAACAGGCAAAGTTAATTGCCAGGCTACAACAGCAAACCGGAGCATCCGCTTCACACCAAGCTCCTCCCTTGCCAAGAGTGCCAATACTCGGAGAGACAACTAATGTCCAGGAAGATATGGACATTCCCATAGGACCAACTCTGCCCCCGGTTCTACCCCAGGCGTCCAAAACACCTACCAACCTACCAAATTCTCCCTTTGAGTTCGAGACAGACCCCACAGCACTAAAAGTAAGCAAGTTTGAGAAATTGTTCAAGAAGTCTCAAGGGGCTCAGTCCATTCTAGATATTGAGGATGGGTACATCGATTCGGCCATGACGTTGCCAGACTGGTTTAAGATGCCACATATTGACCGTTTCGATGGGTCTGGAGATCCCATGGTGCACCTACGGCTGTTTTCAAATATTTTAAGGCCGATGGGCCTCTCCAGATTGCAGAAGCTTTCCCTGTTTGGCCGGACCTTGTCGGGTGTAGCGGCTATTTGGTATGCAAAACTGGAGGACTCCGTTAAGAGGAACTGGAAAGAGATGGCTGAGGCCTTCATTGCTCAATACTCCTATAACACACAAATCGAGGTCACAACTCATGATCTTGAAGTCACTCGCCAAGAGCCAAAGGAGAGCTTCTCCGATTTTGTGACCCAGTGGAGGGCTAAGGCCTCAATAATGACCATCAGGCCTGTTGACAAAAATCAGATTCAGATGGTTGTGCGCAACTTCCAGCCCAAGCTTATGCAAAAGATGATCGTTCTCCCCCTCCCCACCTTTGCAGATCTATATGAGATTGGGGTACAGATCGAGGACGCTATGAAGCAGGGCCTCATTGACCAGGAGAAGGAGCAGCCTAGGAGGGCGTTTTCCCGCAGTTCGAATGCGACCACCAGTGGTGATGCAGCTGCAAGATCTTCTGAAGTAGGTATGGCCACCATCACTTCGAAAATAGCCACCCCCTTTGTTGGTACATCTAATCCAAACCCCCGAACTTCGGACTATCTACCCCGAGGCAAGAGGGTTTTCACCCCACTTTATATGCCTTTGTCAAAAGCTCTAGGGGGCCTACTCAGGAAAGGACATCTGAAATTGTTAGAACAACAGCCTCTACCCGATCCTCTCCCTCCAAAGCAGAACCCGGCTAAGTATTGTGCTTTCCATCAACAAACTGGTCATGACACTAACAGTTGCGTTCGCCTTCGCCACGAGATACAAAATTTGATTGACAACAAGGTCATCGCGCACCAGCTCAGCAAAGTTTATCATCACTGGATCAGTGAACTTGGGGGATAGTACGAGTATGTGATTGGGGGATGAACCATCTACGGGCGGTGCTCAGTTTAGTCCAGATATGATGGATGGCAGGCACTGTTTTGAGCACATTTGCGAATGCTATTAATTTATACTTTCTAACTTGGGTATTGGGTCAGTCTTGTTGTTTTGTATTGAGTCAGTCTTTTCCTACTGAGTCAGTTGGGTCTGTCTTGTTGTACCAAGTCAGTCCTGTTTTGTTGGAGTCGGGTGATTTCAGGGGTGTTACCTCGGACATCACTTGCTTGTTTTGTGTTTGACTTTTCGTTTTCTTTTGAGTCTGTTTCTGCCTTGGAGCTAGTAATGCCAACAGATCTGAATGAACAGCGGTAATTTTCACACTCTTGTGTTTGCTTTTGCCATGCGCCAATTATGCCAGAAAACTTGAATGAAACGGCAGTGCTTTTCACCTGTTTTTCTGTGCCTTTAAGTCATTGCATTGACCTAAGTTTTTCAAAACTTTTTCGAACACTACAGTGAAAACGAAGATGAAGGAATTCCTCGGGATTTGCAAAATTTGATCAAACTGAGAAAAAAGAAAGGCATGCTAAGCCCTTAATGAATGAAATCATGCTTGTTAGTGTGAGTACTAAGAAGGATCTTGGCTTGATCCAGATTGGTTCCGCATTGTCTTCAGCGCGAGCGATTAGTCGCTCTCTTAAAAGATTTCAAAAAATGTTTTGCGTGGTCCTACGAAGACCTGTGTGGAATCACTCTTGAGATTGTGCAGCCTAAGATCGCTCTCAGCCTCGAGACTCGACCCCTGGCTTTCAGACCTTGAACTTAGATTCAGAATGTTCAACGGTCAACCATAATGTGACGCCTGTGTGGCCAGATTTGAAACAGCCCTCGAACAAGAGGCAAGAAAGTCAGATCAAGAAGATCAGATATGACCGAAAGAAGCTTGCGAAGCTAGATCAGAAGCACCCCTCGAACTAGGGACAAAAAATATCAGACGTGCTCGAAGAGCCGAAGATGGATCATTCTGCAAATCAATGAAGACTGGCAAGAATGCCAAATCCCAGAAGAAAGGAAAGAAGAAAGCTCATGCTGAAGGACAACCAAGTTCCTATCCACAACACTAGGGGCAAATTCAGCCCCCATTGGATGGACTCCTATATCGTCAGTGAACATCAGCCATTCTCCTAGATTTAGATGACTTCAGGATCTCAAAACCATTTGACATGGACAAAGCTACACTTTTACCCTTGAGAGGCTCGCTAGGCCGAAAACCCGGAAGGGCAACCCAGGCAAAAGTTAGAGCAAGAAAAAAAAAAAGAAAAGAGAAAAGAAAAAAAAAATGAATGAAGAAAATGAAAAGAACAGATGAAAAAGAAAAAAGACGAAAAGAATTGAAAAGAAAAGAAGAACAAAGCTCGCAAGGTTGAAAACCCAGAAGGATGGCCTTGGCAAAAGTTAGAGCGTAAGAGGTGAAGGTTAATACACGAGTATACCTTACCCCGAACTACGCAAGGCTTGATTCCCATGTTTGGGATACGTAGGCAACTTCATTCTGAAGTCCAACCGTAAAACACTTCAAATTCGACTATGTCCATGTAATGGTTCTGGTCATCTTTGTCTTCTCTGTATCCAAGAGTTCGGTTGTAACTATCACTTTGAGACTATTTACAGTATGTTGCGGCGCTATTCAGACAATGGGCAACTTTCCGTTGCAATGAGTCGCCATTCAGACAAGAGGCAACTTTCTGTTGCCATGCAGTGTCCTTCAGATAAGGGACAGTTCTTCCATTGTTATGGATCTAAGGTTGTGCATCTCAAGAGTAAGTTCTGTGCTCGTTGAGCAGTGGCTGTTTTACAAAACAGTTTTTGAGAATTTTTACTAAGGTTGACTAATTTCTCGAAAATTATTCCATTTTTTCCAAAACTGGGCCATTAATTGGACCTAAAACAGGAAAATTTTCAGTGTTCACACCCTAACTTGCATGATTTTCAAATCAAAAAGTTGAACAAGTATGTTAATTTAACTCTCATATTGGTCAAAATTGTTTTAGTAGAAAGCAAAGACAAAAATGGTCAAAATGATGAACTAGGGGCACAGTTGAGTCAGGTTTTCTGTCTTTTCCTCATTGTCAACATACTTGTCAGGAAGGGCACTATGCTTGCCAGAAAGGGCACTCTACTCGACACAAAGGGCACAACTGAAGCCAACAGCAAAATGTCGAAAGCTATCTCATCCTCCGAGCAACGAGGTATCAAGCCAAGTGCGAAGCACGAACCAGAATGGGGCAAGATATTCCACTCCCTCATCTGGACAAATCTGATCACATCCAAACTCCCCAGTAGAGCATCGTCAACCGATGTCAGCTGCAGATTTGCTACACACCCAGTTGTAGTGCAGCCCCTCTATGGGAGAAACTCACTGTTGTGAACAAGAAGAAGAATCTAGCGGAATGCTAGGGGCAAGAGCCCACAAATTTCTATTTATCCATCAACCACCCAGGGGAGGGATTTAAAATGAGAGATTGAAGAATAGAGAGATGTGCGCTGAGAGAAAAAGTGAGGAAAAGGGCTTTTTCAGAAAAAATAGAGCTTAAGGGCCAAGTGATGCGAGAATCACAAATGAGAAATGGTGGGAAACAATACCCGGAGAAACTGGCTCCTCGTGCACTGAGAGGTCTCTTGCCATTGGAACACGTCTGTGCGTCGTGTCAGTCGTTTTGTTTGTCTCGATTCTTGTTTTGAGTCGTTTCGGGTGTCTATAGTTGTGTTTAGGTCGTCTTACCTTGTCTTTCTCTTTGTCATTGAGTCGTGGTGTGCTGTGTTCAGTCGTAGGCTCAATATCCAATTGAGAACTTATTTTCACTCTCAATTTCAAAAAATCGTTTTGTGCTCAGAGTGCCGTGTCGTTCTCCACATTTGTGCAAAACAAGATTTTGTTCTTTTAAAAACCACAGGGTTCAACCCGGGTCATGTCAGAACAGTAGAACCAAGACCTATCTGAAGCTATTTGGGTTCCAGACTGCAAAGCAAAAGAAAATAGGAAAAATTTGGATCATCTTAGCATGTTTCAACTTCGGCAATTCCGAGACTACATTCCAGGTGCACCTTTTCAGGCCTCGCCGTTTCTCTGGAGTATGAGTATATCTCGACCCCAAACTTAAGCTTGCTTCAAGTCAGAATGGCAGTCCAAGCAGCACCTGTGGTTTTCACATGTAGATGTTGTCTCTCGCCAATAATAGACAGGGTGTCCCCTTTTGAGCTGAGCATGTTGCCAAGTCCTCCGAGAGGTAAATCGGAGGCACCAAAGTACATGTTTAATGCCCCTCTATCGCATAGAATGTGCACTTTCGTATACACTTTTGTTACATGCGTGCCACGCATCGTTATGATTCATGCATAGAATGTGCTTGCTTTTGATTCCGCATAGAATATGTTTTGCTTTCAATGTTGCACAGAATATGCTTGTCTCATGCACGGAATATGCCATCAATATTGCATAGAATATGCTTTCCATGTTGCATAGAAAATGCCCCCATACTTGCATAGAAAATGCATTATATCACACTTCTTTTGTGCACCTTACTCGCACTGTCTTGCGCACCTTACCTGCACTTGTTAGTGCATTGCATCGTGCTATCTTGCGGACCTTACCTGTACTTGTTAGTGCATTACATCGCACTGTTTTGTGCATTTAATCTACATCGCACTGTCTTGTGCACGTGTATTGCATTGTTTTGTTTCTCCTTCATTTCGAAACACCGGGATACGTCCCTATGTTTCTCCTTCATTCTGAAACACCGGGATACGTCCCTATGTTTCACCTTCATTCTGAAACACCGGCATACATCCCTATGTTTCTTCTCCTTTTCCGAAACACCGGGATACGTCCCTATGTTTCTTCTCCTTTTCTGAAACACCGAGATATGTCCCTATGTTTCTTCTCTTTCTTTCCGAAACACCAGGATACATCTCTATGTTTCTCCTTCATTCTGAAAAATCGGGATACGTCCCTATGTTTGTCCTTCCTTCCGAAACAACGAGATACGTCCCTATGTTTCTTCTTTTTTTCCGAAACACCGGGATACGTCCCTATATTTCTTCTCCTTCATTCCAAAACACCGTGATACGTCCCTATGTTTCTCCTTTATTCCAAAACACCGGAATACATCCCTATGTTTCCTCTCCTTTTCCAAAACACCGGGATACGCCCCTATGTTTCTCCTTCATTCTAAAATACCGGGATACGTCCCTATGTTTCTTCTCCTTTTTCTGAAATACCGGGATACGTCCCTATGTTTCTCCCTCTTTGGTTAAGAGCATTTGGAATACATTCCAATGCTTATACCTTTCTGAAACACCGGGATACGTTCCTATGTTTCTCCCTCTTTGGTTAAGAGCATTTGGAATACGTTCCAATACTTATACCTTTCCGAAATACCAGGATACGTCCTTATGTTTCTCTCTCTTTGGTTAAGAGCATTTGGAATATGTTCCAATGCTTATACCACATCTGCACTTGTTAGTGCATTATATCCATTCCGCATTGTTATGCATCACACTTAGGTTGCATTGTTATATACCCCTCCACCTGCGTTGTTACGCACTTTTCCCTTGCATTGCTATGCATGTTTCTAACAATATTGTACCTGTTAAGTTTCTTTCTTTTGTAGGCACGATATTGTATGTACAGTTCATTTGAGGCTGGTGAAACTAGACGAACCGGACAGGTATTGTATTCTCCGCGTGAGACGTAGTGAGATTGTATAATTTTCTTACATCCTTTCTGCCTGAAATGTAGCTTGGTTTGAATTTGCTTGCTTAAAACTATTGCATGATATGCTTCGTTACAGCTTTATTTGCATGATCATAAGTTATACTCAGCTTGGTGCATTGTCTTGTATTTTGCGCCTGCCCTCGGGTGCATATCTTTATCTGTAGCTTGTATGCTTTGTCTAAGACTTCGGCCTTATCAAAAATGGGTCGTCTCTGGGCTTTGACATTCACTCCAGTCATTGTTATGACTTTCGAGTTCTGTCAAAGAGGGGCAACTGTAGACACTCCATTTTTGACCGTCCTCAAGACTTGGACGTCATCTTTTGAACACTCGATGATTATCCATGTTCATGTTCATCTTGAGTTCTCGAAGGTTTCGGCCGCGCACCTTGCCTCAAGACCTCTCGACTTATTTGTTTTGTGCTTGGTTATGGACCAAACACTTATGTTTTTGCTTCTGAGGGCAGGGAATGGTTTGTTGGCCATCCCCACACCCCACCGGCCATGGGTTGAGGCCACCGGCCCTGTTTTCTTGCTACCGGCCAAAGATGTTGGCCAATCGACAATGTTTTGGGTCGGCCGGCCATTGTTTTGGTCGATCGGTCACTTTTTCTGGCCAAGCCCTTTTCTTTGCCTTTTTTAGGCATTATGCATGCCAGCTGTGCCAGTTGGTAAGCACAGACCCTGCCCTCCATACACGTGTATGGAGGATTTGAACCTTTTTTTTAGCTTCTTGAGGAAGCCTGAACCTTTTGAACCCTTGTTTTAGCTTCTTGAGGAAGCTTGAACCTTTTGAACCTTTTTTTAGCTTCTCCAAGAAGCTTGAACCTTTTTAGCTTCTCCAAGAAGCTTGAACCCTCTTGTTTTTCAATAAGAGAGGCCCTCCCTCTTCTTTAGAGAGGTTGAAAAAATTTGTCTAAGGCTCCAAGCTTATATCTCTCTATATCTCTATATCTAAGGTTCAAAAAGGCCTTGTTCTTGCACCTTTGCACACCACCTCTTAGCCACACACCTCCACCATTGTTCTAAGGATCTTGGAGGCCATTTTCAGAGGTTTAGAAGCTGTGTTTTTGGTCCAGAAGCTGCTAGCCTTGCTAAGCTACAAGGGTAACACACTTTCTCCCTTTTAAGGCATTATTTTGCTTTATCTTTTAGCCATACTTGCAAGGATATTTGAGCTTTATCATCAACTAAAAAAAGTCTTATTTTGAGGTCCTTAACATGTTTGTTTAAGATCATTTTTCTGTTGGGGGTCATCTACCCCCTTGCATGCTTCATTTTGCATTATTTTGAGCCATGCATTAGGGCCTTTGCATTGACCTTTGTTTGGACTTCTAGCCACTGAAATCCAGTGGATTTTCAGTCGCTAGCATGCTGTTTTGAGCGCGAAAATGAGAGAGGGGTGACCCTCTCTCCCCTTGTTTTGTTTCCTAGCATATTTGGCCTAACAAAGGAGCCCTTATTTTCATGCTTCCGAGCCATGTTTCAGGCCATTTTTGGTGAGTTTTAGGACCTGCATAGGCTCTGTCCAGAGCTTGTTTTTCCATATTGGGTGTCCATCTTGCATGTGTAGAATAACCCTCTTCATAGCTTATCAAAGGAGTATGCCATTCTTGCATGCATTGACTATGTTTGAATGAGTTTTTGGTCATATTTTGGCATGCCATGATTCTATTTTTGGCTCGTTTGGTGGCCCCTCACATGCTTCATAGCCTTGTAGTGTAAATCATACTTACTAGCTCACATTGCATGTTGTTTTGGTCCTCTATTCTAGCACCTTTTGGCCACACTCCAAACATGTTTTCCTCATATTTTGGGCTGCCTTAGCTCTATTTTTAGGCCTCTTGGTCGATTGGTGCTTGCCATGCATGGTTGTAGTGTAATAGCCTTGCTTACCTTTGAGTTTTGGGGTCCCTTGCATGTGTTGCTTGAGGTATTTTAGTGTTTTTGGCATCATTGAATATGATATTTCAGAGTTTATAGGTGTGCCATGTTCTCCTGTTTATCATGCCTTCAATGTGTTTGAGAGTCATGCTTTTATACCCCATTTGTGAGCCATTGCATGAGCTTCATTTTGGTGCACGTCAAGCCATCATTTTAGCTCATTTGGCCACTGTTTTGGACCTATTAGAGAGCTGTCCATCTTGGTGCAAATACATCCTTTGCATGTTGTTGCATGCTCGCATTGTATGTTGTTGCATACTCGGCTCATTACATGTTATTGCATGCTTAAGTTGCATTTTACATCCTTGCACCTGTTTGGTGCAGCTTAAAAGCTGCTTATTTCAGCTTTCAGCTTAATTTAAGCTATTTTGATGTGTTTGGTTTAGCTTTTAGCTTATGGCTTATAGCTTTTTAGAAGTTAGAAATCAGCTTATTCTTTGAGTGGGGCAGGAGATGCTTAATTTATAAGTCAGAAATCAACTTATGTTCATAGTTATAAGCTATAAGCTGTTTAGGCATAAGCTATAAGCACTTTCCCACAGCTCTACCAAACAGGGCCCTTGTTAGCTTGCATTTTGCCATGTGTTTGATATGTTGTTACATGTTTGCATGCTTGTTCACATGCTCATGTTGCATTAGTTCGCTCGCATGTTTAGGTTGCATAGCATTGTGCATGTTTGTATCCCTTGCCTCTTGATAAACCATGATAGAGATTGGAGGTCCTTCATTTGTTTTGTGTGCATTTCATTTGACACTAAAATGCACACTTGGCACCTTGGGCCATCATGCATTGAAATGCATGATTGATGGCCCGAGGGTCGAGAACTATACTCCTTTGAGTCTCAAACATGATAAGGAGGGTGGTGGTGCAAACATTGCTTTGAAAATGCATTGACATGCTCTGTTTGTCCTTTGCTACAGCAAAACAGGATTCTGCAGGAATAGATAGTCGGTCGACCATCTTCAGTGCCGGCCGGCCATTCATTGCTAGCCGAGATTACCACAAACGGTCGATGACCAGTTTCCCGTGGCCAGTGACCTTTTATTCTCGCCGGTGACTTTTCAGCATGACTATAAGGTGATTCATGAGCACCCCAAGGATTTTCATAGTTCTTAGAGGAGCAAAACAGTGCAAATAGAGGCAACATGTGGCATGGCAACGGGTTTCCGATCAAGGCGATCGAGCATGCATCATTCAATCATTTCGAGGTGGAGCTGCGGCGGCCTCCTTTTGCAATTAATTTGTTAATAAATTAAGGGTTTGGAATAATTAATTAGCTAGGATAGTTGATTAATCATTCGGTTTGTATTATTTATTCGGACCCTCCGTCGAGAGGGCGAATTGTTGTAATAAGCGTGCATGTGTGTGATGCTTGTCTTTCAACCCCACTTCTTTTTCCCTTTTACTTAACCGCTTACGATGGTTAGTTTTAGGGCATATTTCCATTTAGCATATATTATGCTTGCATGCGTGCATCCATTCATCTGTATTGCATGCACTAGGCTCGGCACAACATACTAACTGCATTGTATTTCAATTCCTATTTGAATACGCGTATCAAATTATTGCATTTTCACATGACGTGATAGAATAGCCGAACCTATTTTAGTTGCATTCTCGCATGTGTTGCATTAGCCATTTTCACATGAACTAGGATCATACATTGATTTCTAACTAGTTCTTTGTCTTGGCTCGGAGTACACTGTGAGTGTTTATGCTTTAGCATACTGCATGTGTATTATTGATTGCCATGAAAGCATGCTTGCCATGAGGCTATTTGCTTATATGATATAACTGCCTGAATGCCTATGGGTGAAGGTTTGATTGCTTGAATTGGGAGAATTCATTAAAATCCGTGTTTTAGCCTACTTGCGAGTAGCAAACCTCAAACCATTTTCCAAGCAAACGGATATGCGATGCTTTGTTCCAAATTAGGCGATCTAGTCTATACTTGTGTGTTGTGCGCATCACATAGTAATTCTAGCTAATAAACCGGAATAAGAACGCATGTGTTTTCAAAAACAAGATATCATGTTTAGTAGTGGCCGATCTTTGATCAGGTGAGCGGGGGTGCTTATAGTTGACCTTCCCTAATCGTACCCAAGTTCCCGAGCCGAGGCAACTTTGGTGATGACGGACACGTGGCCTTAGGCACGAGTCAGGGTTTCCTAAATTTTCCCAAAATAAAATATTTAGGTGGCGAACTCTGTATCTGGCAAAGCAGTCCATGTTGGGCACTTCTTTCTTAAAAATCAGTTTTTCAAAACGATTTGCCGGATTTGGACTCTTTATTGATTTATTGGTCTTGCATTGCACTTTGCGAGACTAGATTCAGAACTGTGACAATATGAGTCCGAATTGTAGCACGAGGGGCCCACGGGGGCGCGTCTACAGGTTCCCTCTGACTGTAAGGATCAATCTGTTTGGACCCCTTCACCTAGTGTTATTTTCTCTGTTCAGTCTGATTGGGATTTGTTTAGAGTTCATAGACCTAGAGTGACCTGGCATAAGCTCATTTGATTTAAGTTTCATATTCCTAGAGTGAGTACTGTGGTTTGGTTGGCTATTCTGGATAGGTTGAATACCCTTGATAGGTCGTCTGTTTATGGGATTAGAAGTTCTACTCAATGTGTTTTGTGTAATCATCAGGATGAGAATCATGATCACCTCTTTTTCAGTTGCAACTATTCATTGAGTATGTTGGGCCCTCTGTTAGCTAAGTGTAACATGTCTTGGCCTAACTTGAACTAGAGTAATCTAGTGGACTGGTTGTCTAAGCAATTTTCTGGTCATTCTTTGGCTACCACTGTTAAGAGATTGGTGTTTACCTACACTGTTTACTGTATTTGGTAAGAGAGAAATGCTAGGATTTTCTCATATGGTTGCTCTCCTACTGCTGTTATTGTGAAAAAAGTTGAATCTCTTGTGAGATTTAGGTTGTTGTCTGTGAACAAGTTTAAGGAGCATGGTGCCAATGGTTGGTTTTTGGATTCATGGAAACTCTCTCCTTCTGTGTTAAGGCTTCATGCTCCTTGATTTGTTTGTCATTCCTCTCAGATTTCTAATACTTCCTACTGTTTTTAGCTTCCCTCTTGCAAGTCTCTTGGATTATCTTTGGAGCAGCACCATATTTCCTCTCTATTTTACTTTGTAGGTTGAGTTGGTACTAACTTACGGATGTTGTGGGTTGAGTATTGTGAGCTAAAACAGTTAGGGCAGTGTAAGAGTGTCTTTGAGAGTGGAGTGTGGTGAGCATTAAAGGTTAAGTGCATGGTGAGCTTATATATGAGGGTTAAGTGATGTGAGCTCATAAATCTTTTACATATCTATTTGCTAATTTTTGTGCAAGTTGTCGAGCTAGTTTAGGCTAGGTTTGGCATCTTTTAAAAAAGTCAAAAAATCACTATCCTATTTAAGTCGTATCATCTTATTTAAGTCACATCACCTCTCTATCACATCACTTCAAACCTAACCCATATTTCATAAAAAGTCAAAAAAGTGTACTTATTTAGAACATCTCAAACAACCCCTTAATAGTAGGAAAGAAGGTTGAGCTTGGTGAGGATCTATACATAGGTTCTCTTCTTCTGAGGGATAAATGTTGTAAGCCAGATTTTTCTAACTGTTTTTTATGCAGATTGTCAAGCTGGCACTTATGTGAAGGAAATTTTTGTTGAGGGTTGTGTGAATTTAGTACATATACTACTTGTAGTGTTGAGAGTTGTTTGAAAGTTGAGATTTTTTTTTTTTTTTGAATTGTTTGTCTGTTATTCTCTGTCTATCTGTCTCATATTTGTTGTTGCTTTGTTCCTGTTGTTGTCTCTGTTTGACTGAGAAGTTTGTTTATGCTGCACCTGTTTTGTTCAACCCCCCCATAGTCTTGGTATGTGGTGTTTGAGCAGACCTTTCCTGTGCAATGTGTTCATATTTCTGGGTGAGAAGTGACTGGTTCATTTAGCATATTTGTTGTGCTATTTGTTGTCCTGTTTGCTGTGTTGTTTACTGTCTCTCCCCCTATATTTCTATCCTGTTTGATGTGCTGCGTCTGTTCTGCTGTGCTGGTCTTGCCTGCTGCTATATTAGTGTTGCTATGCTAGCCTGCTGCAAAGCTGTTGGGTGCTAAGTGTCACTGTGTTTAGCATGATGTGCTGTTGAAATCTCTTTTTTTCTTTTTTTCCTTTTTTGTAATGACTAGGCTAAGCTGCTCTTAATGACAAATTGCCTACCCATTTTAGAATTTGTCCCAATACCAACAATTAATTTAAACCTCTGTTTTATCATATTACTAAATATTGTCTCACCCCCTACCAATGATATAATATCATACCAATCCTTGATGCCTTCTTTGAATTAAATGTCTTAGGTAGCCATGAATTTCGCTCCACATTGCATTTTTCACACAGAACTTTTCTTTATAGTGCAAGCATAATTTATAATTTTTTAGCGATCCAATACCCATCTCACCAAAATCTCTTGATCTAGTCACATTGTCCCATTTAATCAGCCTAAGCTTTCTTTAATCCTCCTTGTCTCTCATATGTAAGAAGCTACATTGAAATTTCTCCAATTCATTAGCCACACATAAGGAATCTTAAATACAGACATAAAGTAAACTGGTAAATGACCAAGTGTGGACAGGATTAATATCATCCTAGTTAAACTCATAATGTAAGTTTAAATTTTCTTTTGCCTTCTTCAATGTAGGTTGTTGAAGATAGATATTATGATCTTGCTTGAGTGCTGAGTAGATATGAGTAGAAGGCTTATTCACTTGCATATTCAATTGCATTAATCTTAGAATTGTATATTGTCATTGGTTATGCAACACTCGCAGCAACATCTCCATCTCTAGGATATTGTTCAAATTGGGATTGACTTAATTTTGTTTATTTATTTTTACTTAGTTTCACTTTTAAGTATTGTTTTTTATAAACTTAAATTTTGAATTGTAAGAACATGTGTAGGTATGAATAGAAATATATATATTTGGATGTTAAAAAATTGATGTATGTGAACTATCGAATTAATGTGTGTGAATATTATTTATTGCTTAAGCAATAAATAATTTATTATTGAAAAGTAATTTGTTATTTGTGGTGGTAGTTTTGGCCATCCCAAATACCAAATTATTATTATTTTTAAAACAATTAGATGTTTTACCAACACAACTATTTGTCACTAAAAGTCTACTTTTGTTGACAGCTATTGCATCGCCAAAAGTCTCATTTTTCGCGGATGCAATTTGGGTTGGCAAAAGTGCCACATAATCATCTTATTTGAGCCATTTTTGCCGACGCAAGCTAAAATGGCAACGATTGATGAAGGCTTTTGCCGACTAAGATATTTGTCGCTAAAGACATCACTTTTATCGACGTAATCATAGTTCATTGGCAAAAGTTTTTCCCCACACACCTTTGCCGATGAGTTGCCGACGCAAATTTATGGGTCAGTAAAACTCTTTGCCGACGATATGTGCCTTTTGCCAAGACATTTTGCTGTGTGGACAAAACTGTTTTTTGTTGTAGTGTGTTCTGGGGTCGACACTTTCCTTTCTAGGGGTAGACACCACTTTGTTGCCTTACTCTTAGTGCCTTTGCTTGTTTTTGGAGTCAACACCTAAGTTCCTAGGGTCGACCTGTCCCTCATTGTTTTGTTCTGGATTGCATTCTAAAATAAAGGGTCGACACCACTGGTTCTAAGGGTCGACCTTTGTCCTCTGCACACATTAGTGTCTCAGCTTTTCTTTCTAAGGGTCGACACCTTTGTCAGAAGGGTCAACCTCTGTGAGTAAATTTCTAGATTTTTGGGTTAGATTTTGGGGCTCTACTTTTAGGGGTTTGACTTATTCTTTTCTTTGACTTTAGGGCTATTATTCTGCCACTATAAATAGACCCCAAACACATTTTTCTCATTCACCTTTTCTCTCTCTCTCTCTCTCTCTCTCTCTCTCTCTCTTAGAAACTCAACTTTTTCCACTTAGATCTCTAGAACTACTCACGCAGAGGCATCTTTTCACCTTGGCCCTTTAAGAAAGATTGTGGATTTTGTCAAGGGCTTTCTTGAATCACAATACATATTTTGAATCACATGTATTGTGCTACTAGAAAAAGGTAAATAAAATGGTAAAGCTACGAAGGGATGTTAAAGCAGAATTAAGCTGGCCTGTGTGTCCATGGTGAAAGACCTAAACCCGCACGGTAGGTGTCGAGCCTTCCGGTTAGCACTAGTAAAAATGACCTTGTGACTTGTATAGTTACTCTTACGAACACTAGCCCTGAGATTTATCCATTTTATTTATTATCGTTTTGGCCTGAAAGAATGTTTCGGAAAAAGATTTTAGCGATGTATTCGCATTTGATTTAGCAATGTATTTACTAGTTGGTATTGAGATATTTGGATTGCTTTTTGGAAATGAATTTTATATCAAACAAATATTTTGAACTCAGGTAACGTTTTGATTAAACGTAAGGTTTTGGTAATTGGAAAGAAAGGATTTTGTTGAGTAATCAAATGGATTTGAAAATGCATTTGGACATATTGTATATATGTATTGCATCATGATCATTTATATTGGTGGAACATGTTTAGTTTTTGAAATATTCTCTACGTGGCTGAAATGTTTTTTAGGTGTACATGTATGGATGTGGATTGTGACATGAAGCTATATTCAGAACCATGTAAGGTGGTTCTATTAATTGTAGGCTAAGGGCCATATGTGTTATTTATTGTCCATGTGCCATTTCTTGTAAGGGTTGCACCCTTGTGTATGATGTAAACCTCAGGGCATCTAATTTGATTTTATAACATCTGTGCATGTTTTAATTACAAAGCATCCATTCAACTTAGATGTTGTATCTAGGAATGTATAAAATAGAATAAAACACATGCATTGTGTGATTATATAATATTCATTTGCATGAGAGTTGTTATCTATTGTTCATCGTCGGGTAGTTTATTCACATGAGCCGGACCTTGTTAATTCAGGGCGTGACATATGGTGACTCATTCATATCCTCCTGGTGGACACGAATATCGGATGAGGAAGGCAGCACTAGGGTTGTATCTTAGAGCCGTTGCACTTCGGTTGTACTGTACCTTCACGTAGGGAGGAACGACTTTAGGACAGTAATTACACACCTTTCAATCTCCAACTCTTTCTTACTCTATATAAATTTACTTACTTTCATATTTTATTTATTGTAAATCTCTTAATTATTTTATCAATTAAATTATATTAATGCATAACATTTTTCTAACATTCTAAAGCTGTTGTTTTTTATTAATGTGTCATGAGTATTATTTGGTTTTGTGGGACTGAATGTATTGTCCACAATTCTCTATAGTAGATAAAATAGTTTTTTGATTTGCCTTAAGGGAAAAGTTCTAGTTGTCCAGTGACTTATTTTTGTTCTTTGAAAAATAAAAATTCATCTTTATAAAAATAGTTTCAGTTCTAAAAATAGTTTATGCTTCTATATAAAATATGACTAGAGAATTAATTTGACAAATACCAGTTTGTTATATTTGCATATATATCGTCTCTGCATTAGTTCTATTTATTTAAAAATAATTATTTCATTTGGTTGTATAGCATTACTTATTTGAAATCATTGTTGTTGGGTTACACTTTCAATTTGTTGTAAAATGGTATTTACAGTAATGCTTTTTTGGACTGTTACTTTATGCAATCAATGATATATTGTTGGCTATTTGGATTTGGAACTGTTATATTAAAATGCTTATTTTAAAGTAATAAAGATTTATTCACTCTAAATTGGCGCTGTAATATACTACTATATGATCTAGTCGCTTCTTTCCATACTGCTATTGCGTATGGTCATATGGTAGAATTATATGATGTAGGAAATACTGATTATGATGGTTTGGTTATCTACGTTTAAAAATTATTGACTTGAGCAATTAAGTATGTATTATTTTAGAGCATTGTGATTATTATGGAATTTTAAGTATCATTGTGGGCGCCATGCAAATCTGCAGTATGCAGTTCTTTGAGGAATTTCATAGACATGGGAAGTTATTCAAAGGAATTGCTAGCTCCTTCATCACTCTTATCCCTAATGTTGTGTTTGGTTGAGGGATTTGAGGAGGGATTTGGAAAGGGAAATGAAAAAGGTAGGTGAAATGTGAATAAAACATGCCTAAATTTCACCTAGTTTCACACACATTTTCCCTTTCCCCTTCCCTTTCCAAATCCCTCCCCAAATCCCTCAACCAAACACAGCATAAGAAGGATTGCCCAGTTACTTTGGCGGATTATCGACCAACCAATTTGCTCAGTCTACGTACAAGATACTCTCTAAAGTGCTTGCAAATAGAGTGAAGAAAGTTTTACATAGGGTGGCTAGTAATGTTCGGTTTGCTTTTTTGAAAGGTAGGAATATCTTGGATGGGGTTTTGATTTCCAACGAAGTTGTTGGCTGGTGGAAAACATGTCATCAGAAAGGAGCGATATTAAAACTTGATTTTCAAAAAGCGTTTGACTCAGTAAATTGGGGTTTTTTGCTGCATATGATGGAAGGGTTTGGGTTTGGAGCTCGGGTCATAAAATGGATTAAGGAGTGTATATCTTTAGCAAGGGTTTCAGTTTTGGTTAATGGGTCGCCTCAAAAAGGGCTTAGACAAGGTGACCCATTGTCCCCTTTTCTGTTCAATATTGTTGCTGAAGCATTGAATGTTTTGATGGTCAGAGACAGGAACCTGGGTCTAATTAGAGGTGTGAAGGTTGGGGGTGGTGATATAGGTTTAACGCACTTACAATTTGCTGATGATACAATCATATTTTGCGAAGTGGATAGGGGGGAGATTCTAACTATTAAAAGAATTCTCCACTGTTTTGAGTAAATGTTTGGCCTTAAAATAAATTTTCATAAGAGTAGCGTGTGTGGTATGGGTGTGAAGGATATGGTTGTGGCTGATTTTTCTGAGATTCTTAAGTGCAAGAGTCAAAACACTTCCGTTTATCTATTTAGGCCTTCCTTTAGGGGCAAGCTCAAGAAGGTTGTCTATTTGGAAACCAGTGTTGGATAAGTTCAAGCTTAAGTTAGCTTCATGGAAAAGGAAATTTCTATCATATGGGGGTAGAGTTACATTGATCAAATCAGTCCTAAATAGTTTACCGGTGTACTATCTTTCCTTGTTTAAACTACCTGAACGGGTAGCTAAGGCTATCGACAGAGTGCAAGCGGCTTTTTTATGGGGTGGTGCGGAGTTGAAGAGGAAGTTGCACATGGTAAAGTGGGGGGATATTACAAAAGGTAGGAATCAAGGAGGCTTGGGCATTATGGACATTCGAGAGTTCAATGCTTGCTTACAAGTGAAGTGGTGGTGGAGATTTGGAAAGGAGGACAACGCCTTGTGAAAGAATGTTTTAAGCTCTAAGTATGCAGTTAATGGAGCGAGCTGGATGCCTTTTATGGATGACTAAAGCAAGGTTTCAAGAATTTGGGGTGACATTCTCTCAGTGACTACATGCATTCCAGATCTGGGAACTTTTTATTTATCAAATTGTATGATTGTTGCAGGGCATGGGTATAGAATCCACTTCTAGATTGATTGTTGGGCTGGCAACCAAAGCTTGAAAGCTGAATTCCAAAGACTTTACTCACTGTCAGTTGAGAATGATGTCTCATTGAGTGTTGTTGTAGAAAGAAAAGGACCTTCGGAGGAGTAAGCGTTCACTTTCAGAAGAGCTCTTAGAGCTTGGAAAGCAGTTGGTAGGTTGTGCAATTTGTTGAATTCAATCAGTTTGACATTGTCTGAAGCGGACAATAGATTAAGTTGGGGAGCATCTTCCTCAGGTGAGTTCACTGTTTCTTCCCTCTATAATAGAAATATGGTTGGTCTCTCATCTGTGGTGTCCTCTCTGATTTGGAAAAATCTCTCCCCTCCTAAAACACAATTTTTTGGGTGGTTGGCGTGGAAGGGCATCAAGACAGTGGACTATCTTCAAAGAGTCGGTGTCCTTAGTAGAAGTATTTTGGCTATGAGCAAGTTCTGTATTTCTAAAATTAAGTCTATTAACCATGTTCTCTTGTTGTGTTCGGAGGTTTGGAAGGTGTGGTCAAGTTTGGTGGATTGGTGGGGCCTCCAATGGGTTGTTCCTGGATAGTCGGGGGGCTACTGGACTGGTGGGCTGGGTTTAAGTTTAAAAAGACGGAAGGGTCCCTATAGAAATCTATCCCATTGGCTTTGATGTGGTTTATTTGGAAATGCAGGAATGATTACGTCTTTCAGGAACACAACCGCAGTTGGATGTGCTTTCGAATCTTGTGAAGGTCAGGCTAGCAGTTTGGGTCAGATATCATTACCCTATATGCGATTTTTCAGTGCATGACTTGGTGCATAACTTGCATCAGGCCATTTTCAGCAGGGCATAGGGTGGGTTTACTCTGATTTTATTGTTGCAGGGTCGCTGTTGTTTTTTTGCTGGGGCTGGAGTAGACCTTGGTGGGTTGCTGTCATAACTGAGGGTGAATTGCTCACTGGGGGTGAGTTTGGTTTGTTTATTTTGCTTTGTTGTCATTGCTTTTTGTTGTTTTTGTGCTTTGTCACCTATTGGCTTCTCACCAACCATGTGGGTAGTGCTCGCTTGTGGCGTTCTTCTTGGTGCTTCTTTAGTTTGGGACCTTGAGGTTATGCTATCATGCTTTTTTGCACTTCTCCCTTTTTACCCAACCCTTTTGATACTCTCCCAAACCTTTTTTTTTTTTTTTTTTTTGTTAAAATCGGATTGAGACAAATACAATCGTATTGGATAATTTTTCCATTTGCCGATTCCAACACCGTTTGGGAGATTTCTACCATCCAATTATCGCTATCTCCTCCTCATCTCTTCTCCACCAAGAAACAGCTTTACTTCATTATCCGCAACTCTCCAATCCTCATCGATTGTGCCACACTAGTAACCTAATCAAAGTCCTTTCATGTCTATTTTTGTGTCAATCAAATCATCTTCAAAACTGATTTATATATGATTTTGGGCGTTTATATAGACTTTTGTATATGTGCAAGTTTATATAGACTTTTGTATATGTGTAAGGTTATCGATTATAATATAGGAATATCAAATTATCGAATATTGAGAATCAAGTGACTCGATCATTAGATTTGTTAAAATTATCAGCCACGTAAAAGAGTTTTATAGTAACAGAATAGTTATATTGATTGTATAAATCAAATTGTGAATCATTTATTAAGGAATATGTATATGATTTTTTTATTTCCATCTATATCAAGAAGGGTTATGCATACAATAATTTGAGGAAATTTCATTTTACAATTAGATCCTTATGCTATTAATTAGATGAATTTTATGATTGAACTTTTCGAATTGGGACCTGAATTTTTAAAAAATATAGGACATGAAAGTTATAGATCAATTTTATAAATGAACTTTAATCACAGACAACTGTTTTTTTGTTATCTAGTACTGTGTACCTCTTTTGCTAATACAGATCTTCATTCCATTCCCGAGCTTTGCACTTGACAAGGAGACTGGCAAGAAATGTTTCGTGCTACAGGCCCGGGAGCTCAATATTGCTTGGAAAGTTAGTCCACAGCGCTGGCAATGAATATCTTTACCTGAATCATGGTCTCCCCCCTATCTTAAAACGTGCAGTAAAGATGACATAACTTCTGGTTGATTGCCAGTTGCCAATGTCATTACTGTGATGCTACAGTTATTCGAGAGGTAATATAAAGATTTTGTTTATAGACAGCACGATCCAAATCAGATTAGTCATAAAAAATTTATTCTTTAGTTTATGCCAATGTGCTTTGCATAGACTAGTGAAACTATTACAGATTAATGGAAGCAAGCTAGTAAGGTTGTGATGAAGTTCTTTCGTACACTGAAAAAACAAGAAAAAGAAGGAAAGAAAAATCAACAAACATCAGTGGAAATTAAGATCTCTATTCAAAGTACCACCACTGCTGACCATTGATAACCTTCAAGATACAAGCTGCTCGACATACTCAGTCGCTGGCATTGCATTCCCCTAACTTTCGAGTGTACCTAACAGGGTAATTCAAATTAGAATACAAATGCATCTAATGTACATATTATGAGAAAACTAGGCTGTAATTAAGTGCCAAACCTGGCACAAGGTATAACATTACTACAAATATAGGAAGCCTTTTAGCAAGTCATTGGAGAGAGAGAAAAAAAATTGAACTTCATGCTATATTTTAGCAATAGCAACCTTTACACATCACCATTGGAGATATTATATAGTGTACAAGTCTACCCCTATGCTGTGTTTGGTTGGGAGGAATTTGGAAATAGAAAGGGAAAAATTGTGTGAAACTAACTGAAATGTAAGTACATTTTATTCTCATTTCACCTACTTTTTTTCTTTCTCTTCCAAATCCCTTTCCAAATTCTCCAACCAAACACAGCGTTATTATTCCACAATTTAGAGCATGTGGTATACCGCATTCACTTCCCGTCTCGTTCCACGTAACAAAACGATCCACATTCCATGTAACATGGGATGTGGCCAAGCAGGAGTAGAAAACTAGGGCCATGGGGTACAGAAAGAGATTCACTCCAGCAGTGCATTTTCCATTTGGATGGAGGGGTTTGTTGAGAAAAGAAAAAAAATAGTGAGAATAAGAAACCCCTTCACTTGTTTGGATGGTTAAATAGGTGAGAAATGATGAGATTTTGTGAGAAAAGAATTGGATTTAATGAGAGTTATCTAAAATACCAAAATTACCCTTATGAAAAAACCTAACTTAGTGCTCTTTTGGGGAAATATAAAAACGCAGCTTTTTGGCGTTTAGATAAAAACGTGGGTTGCTTTTTTTTCACCATTTGGGAAGTGGCAGATGTTGGTTGATCAATTACGAAAATGCCCTTAAAGTTGGTTTGAGTGAAATGCAATTTTTTTAGTTGGGTGAGGGTATTTTAGTCATTTTGGTGTGATGTGACACCATAAACAAATATTAATCTAAACAAAAAAGCAGCTTTTTACCAACTTCCCAAATCACTCTAAAAAATCTTGGTTAAAAGCAAAAAAACTGATTTTTACCAACTTTCCAAAATAGGCCTTATTAATATGGAAGGTTATTTTAATAAAATAAAATAAAACACTTCCCTTTCTTTTTTCTTATTTATTCTATCCAAACAAGAATAGGTGAGAAATCACATCTTCTTCTCTTTTATTCATCCAAATATAATGGTGTAGTGAGAGACTATAATCATTTCTTTTCTTTTCTCACCCAAGGGAGAAACCACAATCATTTTCTTTTCTCATCTCACCTCACAATCCAAACAGAGCGTAAGAGCTATGGAAAGGAAAATCATGAGAAACTACTATCGCAATTGAACTATGGCATCTCATTTTCCTTAACTTCCTCTAAACCTCGAATTCTATATTAACAGTCATATTTTGGTGTACTCACTAATAAAACATATGGAACCCTCAAACTTTTGTCCTGGACCAAATTGGCCACAGGTCCTTCCTAAGCAGGTATTTAAGTGAACAAAGGTCAAAAACCTGGAACACAATCATTGGTGAGTCTAATCCAATGTGATTTGGCCAACACAATGAATAAAACACCAAAAAGCTAGCATCCACAATTGTCATGGCTTGAGAAAGCATTCAAGAATCTCATACAAGCAAACTTTGGAAAGAACGATATCAAGAAATATACAATCGAAAAACATAACAAGGATATTCACATAGTTTGATCACAAAGTATATGCACAAAAGAGTTCAATCCTCGAACCACTGAGGAGTATCAGAAGAGTCAAATGTATCATGTATATATAGATTTCATTATTTATAAAGAGTACATTAGAATTACACTAGAGTTATAAAGCAATTTGAAAACACCCACAAAAACAAAAACAAAAACAAACAAAAAATTGTACTTTTCCTTCAAAGCAGAGAAACCCATGGAATTTTACTTATGTTTCGAAGTTTTTATAAGCTTGATCCAGGAATCAGCTTCAATACGCTTACAACATGGTACTACAAGAATTATTAATACATACAAAGAACAGCAATATAAAAACAATACCCGTATGCGAATAGACATCAACAAGAAAAAAAAAAAAAAAGCAAAAAAACTAGACTTACCTTCCCTTCATGTTTCTTCTTTCCAGATATGCTTGGTGTTGCCTCTGAACATCACCATCAGCATCACCATTTAGAAAAACTAGACTCTCCACATATGTAACCACCCTGAAACCACTAAAATCACCATAGCTTCTAACATTCCTAAGTGTACTATCTTTAGGATCATAAACTAATATTTTTCGATTGTCTACCTCAATAAGAACTTCACCATTATTTGTAAAAAACAAAGGCTTCAAGCACTGCAAATCTATCAAATATGGAATGACAATCAATTTGGTCCATGATTCTTTCTTCCCATACTCTTTCATCTCCCATATCTCAACCTTCTCTCGATCCACACAACGATACACACAAAGACATTCCCTCAAAACCACCAAATCAATCATTTTATCTCCATCTCCAAAACCTACCAAATTGATCTTTTTATCATCTTCATCTCCAAAACTTAGCCGCGGAACTTCCTTCAATTTGTCTTCCACCAAATCAAAGTAAACAATGACCCAAGAACACAATTCTTTCGAAGCCATAACCCAATGAAGAACACCATTCACAAGAACCCCACTTTGGCGAACCAAAATTGAATAACAAGGTTCACTAATCGTATTCCAAGAATTGCTTTTCGAATCATAAATCAAAACAAGGGTTTGAAAGTATTGCCAGAGAATAATCACCCTGTAATCATCAATATTGGGATCGCAACAAATTCCGCGAATTCCGAAGTCATTGAACTCAAAAGGGGGCCAAATTTCCTTGTATGCTCTGATCGATGGGTTCCACAGAACGAAGGACTTGCCGGGATTTCTGGCGAAGGGAAAGGGTTTATGAGAAACAGACAAGAGAATCAACCCATCACAGGAACACAAGGGTCTTCTTCAATGGAGATTGAAGTGTTTTGGGTGCGTGATCGGGGAATTGACAGGTGATGGAACGAAAGGAGTCGTGAGATGATAGTAATAGTCTCTGGGAATCGGAGGATTTGGAATTGGAGGATCGATGGAGGTGGGTTTTGATGAATTGGGGGTTGGAGATCATGGTTCGCCATGATTTGCAGACGCAAATGTACTGGATTAAGGACTGAACGGGGAGTCTGGAGAGGATGTCGAAGAGGACATCGTCTGGGAGCTTCGGCGGCGATTGAGCAATCGATTGATCATCTTGCTCGTTCTCTGCTGCTGCTGATGATTTTGCTTCGGCTTCCATTGGTTTCACTCTGCTTGCTGCTCTCTCTCTCTCTCTCTCTCTCTCTCTCTCCTGTTTTTATTTACGCTGCGTTTGATTAACGGATTTTGGGAAGGAATTTAGAAAATTAAAATAAAAATTTTTTATATAAAATTTTGTAAAATATGATTATATTTTATTTTATTTTAAATTTTTCAATCAAATATAATGTTAGACCATCTTTAACGTTTTATCAGATTGTTCATCAAATTTAAATTTAATGAAAAATAACAGTTTTTGGACTTCTAATAATTTTACCAAATTGATATTAAATTGAAAACGAAACAAAAATTTCACCAAATTGAGAAACTGCGTCTATTTTTACCATTACACCTGACAACCTGCCGGCCGTCACCGGTCGTCCTTGCATACAAATAATGTTTCACTTTCTCTCCTTCTACACACACGTATCTATATCTATACAGATTATATACACACATATATACTAATATTCACACATATATACTAATATTTTCTAGGAATAGAGAGATTTCGAGCTGCATTGAAAGCAAAGACAACTTTCAAGTTTCTTCTCCATGTTTTTTCTCTGCACAGTGAAGCATTAGTGTAAGTTCACTCAGTTTTTGGTAGTTTTTTTTTTTGTCGTCGTCTCCGATGCCAGAGAAAGCTGCGAACTCTATGCCACTATGCCACTATATTCATGCATTTTCCGATTGAATCTGATGATTCATTGGTCGTTCAAGGTCCTAACTTTGTCAGCTTTTCTCAAAATTTTGATCGTTTGGGAGATTAATAAATGGAGTGTTAGTAGTTTCCATAATGATTTTCTTGTTTTCAAACTCAGTAACCAAACTCGAATCAATGAGAATTTGATTTATTGCCTCTGTTCATCCCAATTTAACCTTCCATGAAAACACTCACCAAATTCTGACACAAACCTAGAAAAATTTGACCTCATACGTAACCAGTATCCCTTCCAATCTCACACACATCAATTTTACCCATTTTAGCTCCCAAAATTTTGTAGATCTAGCGAACCCTCCATCTCCATCTCCAACTTCTTTGCATTGGATTTCAACTGAACTAAACCCAAATTTCAGTTGGCTTGACCGGTCGACCAGCCAATCATCCCACTGGACGTCCCTTTTGTTTTGACGCACGCTATAGTGAAACGGTTGGAATTGCTCGTATCAGATTGAGAAAATTACCTTTCTTTTATTTAGATTTGGTGAAAAGTTTACTGAACCATTGGAGATGCTCTTAGGAATTGTTTGAATGATCTAAATATATTTCCAATTTTTTATAAAAAGATGTATAATGTTATAAAAAGGTGATGTAATATAAATAAATAAATAAAAAATATGCTAAAGTAGATCATCTCAAACAACTTCTTAATTTTGGGAGAAATTTTAAGTAGATATTTGGGTTAATCTACAAAAGTCAAAAAGTTAAAAAGGCAAAACATTACTAAAAAAACTAAAAAAATCCATATTACTTGGGGGAAACTTGTGGGGAAAGTTTAGAAGGCAAAATTATTATTTTGCCCTTTGAATTTAAATACCAAAAGTCAAAAAGTCAACAAAGGTAAAATGGTCATTTTTCATAAAAAGTCAAAAAGTTATCTCAAACATATATATTTTTTTTCTCTACTTTTTTAGTCAAAAAATCAAAAAATGTACTTACATAAATCATTCCAAACAAATAGATTCAAATTTTATAAACATAGATCTTGTTTGAAAAGTTAACTATTTTAGTTAGATTTTAGTTTTTTTATTTTTTTTATTTTAGTCTGGTTTAAAAAATTATATTTAAAAAATTAATTGTTTTTTTTTTTAGTATTATTTTGATGGTTGTTATGAAAAAAAAAATGATTATAAATTAAATATAATATAATATAATATTTTATTTTGTTAATTATTTCATTTTATTTTATTTTTATTAGATATTTTAAACCAAATAATCTCTCCCAAACAATGCCTACGATCCCTTTTTTGAAAATATTATGCTACACCCAAGTTATATCATTTGTGATTTTAATCCTAATTTTAAAATATGGTGTTATATTTAAAAAAAATTACATATACTAAATTCAAAAATATATTAATTTTTTATAATTTTTATTTTATTTTTTAAATACATTTAGATTGAATATATTTTTAAATTTATTAAAAATATGAAAAACTAAAACTTATATACAAAAACTCAAAACCAAACAGATTTTGTAGTCGGTCTTATAAATCCTACTAATCAAATTAACTTGGTACGCAACCATGCCTAATATGTATCATTAAGAAAGTAATGCTGTGAATTCTTCAGATGAATTTCTTTGACGGATTAGGTTAAATAAAATTGTTAGTAAAAAAAATGATTAGTGAAAAGATTGTTAATGTAAAAATTATTAATGAGGTGATTAAATAAAAATGTTTGTTTTGGGGGGTTTTTTTTTTTTAAGGTCCCTCCAGAGAAAATTCAACCAGAGAAAATTCAATCTAGTGAAATTCTTTGGTCCAAACCCAGAGAAAATTCAATTTAATCCAGAGAAATTCTCTGGTCCAAACTAGAAAAAATTCAATTCAGTGAAATTCTTTGGTCCAAAACCAGAGAAAATTCAATTTAATCCAGAGAAATTCTTTGGTCCAAACCAGAGAAAATTCACTCTGGTTGAATTTTCTCTGGGTTGGTCCAGAGAAATTCTCTGGTTTGGTCCATAGGAGAACAAAGTTGATCAAAAAAAGAAACAAAGACAGCACAAGAATAACCTTCAATTCCATGATCTCGGACTAATTCGCGGTCTTCTTCTCCGGTTTTCTACAGAGGATCATGTGCATTGGAGTGAAAATCCCAATCTCAATCTCACCCCCTCTAACTAGATAATCAGCAGTCTTGAACAGCATTTCATGAACATCCACAACACCTTTCAAAGCAATCCCGAGAAAAGCAAGAATCAAAATGTGGTTCCTCCAATACGCAAATCTCCCTATTTTCAGCCTCGTCCACCACGGTTTCGCCGGAGGCTTTCCCAAATCTTTCTCCTTCACAACCTCAAACCCTACCTTCTTCGCAATCTCTGCAATCTGATTGTCAATGGCCATTTCATGGTGGTGGAAAAGGCCAAACACTATGATCAACCCTCGCTCGTCGAGATCTTCTCCTTCGATTCCAAGACCTCATCTCTCTCTTCCAACCCCTCGGTCTCTGCCCTAACCACCCTCTCTTTCTCTATATATATAATATAATATAATTCTGTTGTTACTAGTGACACTGTGACTCTTGCTTCTTCTTCAATAGGCTTTACACATGATTGAAGAAGGGGACCCTATCAGTATCGCCATCGTTGCGACAGTAGGGAAAGGAGATGGAGGCGAGGCTCAAAGGAATCTCGAGCGGCCATTGAATGGAGTAAAGTGAGGATTAGATTGAGAGAGAGAGAGAGAGAGAGAGAGAGAGAGAAATGAGGTTTGATTTAAGAGAGTCAATCTCTCTGTGATATATGGGTGTAGGGTTTAGAGACCTTAGACATCAAAAAATAATTTTGTGGATCTCTTCCATTACGAAAAGTGGGAGAGGGACCCTAGACTAATTTTTCCTTTGTTTTGATGATAGTGTAAAAGATGATTAATAATGAGATTGTCAAATTATTTTTATATAAAATAAGTAAATAAATTATTTCTATATTAAAAGAAGAAACTAAAACAAATAGGTGCACTTGGTATAAAAAAAGTAAAATTTTTATATAAAATAAATTCAATTTGTTCACTATTTTTCTAATCTCATTCAAAATTTAACCAAACTAATCCTCCTGAGAGAGATTATTAAGCTCTCCACATTAGCAATCCCCCCTCTCAAATCAACACCAAACAAGTTTTAGAGAGGACCCACAGCCATATCAATTCAGTCCGACCACCCATTGTAGACACCCATTTTTGACTGACTTCAAGACTTTGACGTCATTGGTTGTGCACTCGATGATTGCGCATGTTTGTGCTTATTTTGAGCGCCCGAGGGTCTTGGCTGAGTACTTTGTCTTTGAGCCTCTTAACTCTCTGTGTTTTGCCCTTGTTTTTGGGTCAAACCTTGTTCCCTCTTGCTTGGGGGAGAGGAAGGCCTTGCCGGCCACTTGTGGCACTTGCCGACCACTTTTCTCTCTTGTAGGCCACTTCAAGTGGTCAGTCGGCCAGGGGAAGTGGCCGGCAGGCCACCTTAACTGGCCGGTAGCCAATTTTTCTCATTTTTAGATATTTTAAGATCTTTTGAGCCAGCTATAACTCACTGAAACTCATTATCCATACACGTGTATGGAGGGATTTAGCAAGCCTTTTTGATTGCTTGCTCTATATAAGGGGAGCTCCCTCCCCCTTTAGAGGGGTTGACAAAATTTTAGAGTTGAAATCTCCCTCTCTCTCTAGAATTCTCTCTCTCTCTCTATATATATATTGTGCTATATTGAGCTTAAAAGTGAGTTTTCTTCATACATTTGCACTAAAACACCTAGTCAAACACCTTCACCTTAGTGTTGAAGATCTTGGAGGCCTTGTTTGAGCTCCTTGGAGTTGTTTTGGCTTGGTTTTGGCTCAGAAGCTTGCTGTCTTCTTGCTGTGCTTCAAGGGTAAGAATTTTACCCTTTTAAGCTTTGTTCTAAGTTCATTGCTTTTCCATCTTTGTATGCAACTTTGAAGCTGGTTTTAGTCTCAAAAAGTTCTATTTTTTAAGGTCTCTAAGTGTTGGTTGGAGCCTTGTTTGGTTAGGGGGTGTTTCCCCTCTTTTGCTCTTTGGCTTGTAAAGCCTCTTGAGCCACATTTCTTAGCCGTTTGTAATCACCTTTGTTTGGCCTTTCTACCACTGAAACTCAGAGGAATTTCAATGGTAGAAAGTTAGTTTTGAGGCTCAAAATAGGGGCGGTGTTTTCCTCTCCTTGTATCTTGTTTGTATGCATAGATGGCCTATCAAGTGAGCATGTGTTTCTCCCTATTTGAAGCTTAGTTCAAGCATGTTTTTTGTGACTTTTTGGACCCACTGTAACTCTGTTTTTGGCTGGTTTGGCCACCTATTGCTTGATTCTTACACTTGTAGTGTAATCTTGTTTAATAGCCTTGAATGCCTAATGAGTTAGTCCATCGTTCTAGTATATGTTAGCTTGATTCCAGCACATTTTTGGCCTTATTTTAGCATGCTTTAGCTCTGTTTTGAATGGCCTTGGTCCTTTGAGGCTTGTCTTGTATGGCTATGGTATAGTTGTCTTTGCGAGCTTTATGTTTTGGGCTATCTAGCATGCTTTGTTTGAGTTATTTCCATGATATGGCATCATTTAGCTTGTAATTTCAGAGCTCATACCATTGTCACACTCTTGCATGTGTTACTCCCTCATTGCTTCTAAGAGTTAAGCCTTATGCCTTGCTTGTTGGCCAATTGGTATACATGATTTTATTGCCTTGTAAACTTCAATCTCAGCATGATTTGGCCACTGTTTTGGCATGTTTGTGGTCTGTTTTGATTTAGTTTAGCCCTTTGAGGCTTGTGTGGTAAGGTGGTGGCACAACCCCTTTCATTAGCTTAATGAGTTAAGCCTTTGAGCATGCATTACATGAGTTGTTTGCATTGTTTCTAAGTCACCTAGTATGTTATTTCAGTGCTAAAATGTGTGTCATTGCACTCCATTGTTTCAAATTTTCATTCACTTTGAAAGTGGCCTTAAGCCCTTGTTGGCTTGAGCATGATCTTGAGACATTCATGCCTATTGGTTTTAATCCTCCCTAGAGGATTTCTACTAACCAATAGCATGATACTTTCTTCATACTCAAGGCACTCGAAGCTTAGGTCATCTTTCAAATTAGAGGACTTTTCACAATTGGACTTAACCAATTAAGGAATGGTTTGGTAATGTAAATGAGTAAACATGAATTGAGCCAAGTAAAATATGCCAAGATAACATATGTGTGTTGCATTGCATGTGTTTGGATCGGATGTTAATCCAAACACAAGAAATACGAGACGTTTCATACTCAAAGTGATGAAACGTGTTGCATTTCTTGGCCGCCAACACCCTTGATCATGCATGATAGGGTGGAGGCACTTTGAGTCTTACGTGCGCATTCACTAACCTTGTACAAGCTTGAATTTTGAGCCATCATGCATTGAGATGCTTGATTGGTGGCTTGAGAGCCAAGTATCACACTCCTTTGAGCTTGACATATGATGAGGAGGGTGGTAGTACATACATTTCTTGCTAAATACATTGCCTTGGCTCTGTTGCTCTATGTGCAGCAAAGGTAGGATTCTGGAAAGAGAAGTGGCCGGCTGGCCACTTACACTAGCCTGCCGACCACTTGTACTGGTCGGCTGGCTAGTTGAGGTAGCCTACCGACCAGTTAAGGTGGCCGGCCAGCTACCTAAAGGAGAAATTGTCCAAAGTGTTCCTATTTTGGGGCAGAAGCCATCTGGAAGTTTGTGCGGTGTTCTGAGATCAGAGTGAGTGCAAACAGCGGCAACTCATGGCAAGGCAATGCATTTTCGGGCAAAGCACACCAAGCATGCATATCTCCCTCCCCCGAGGCCATTTTACTGCTTTACTTAGCTAGTTAATTTACTGGTTTGTAATTAATTAGTAAATGTGTTTAGCTAATTCAATTCATCTTTGTATTATTCTAATTAGCTTAGATTAGCTAGTTATTCAATTCAATTTGGTTTATAATAATTAATTAGCTAAGTTAGTTAATTAGTTAGTTTGATTAGCTTAGTTTAGTGTAGCTTAGCTTAATTATTCGGACCCTCCTTCGAGAGGGCACAATGTTGTAATAAGCGTGCGTGTGTGTGTGTGTGCATGTCTTCCAACCCCACTTCTTTCTCCCTTTTACTTAACCGCTTTCGATGGTTAGTTTAGGGGCATATTTCAATTAGTATACCTTATGCTTTGTATGCGTGCATCATTCATTTGTCTTGCATGCACCGAGCTCGACGCATCATTCAAACTGCATTGTATTTCAATACCTATTTGAATAAGTGTCTCAATTATGGCTTCATATGTCATCTTAGATAGCCGAGCCTATTTAGTTGCATTTTGCATGTGTTGCATTAGGCATTTTAATATAGTTTGGATCATGCATGATTTCTAACTAGTTTTCTGTTTTGGCTTGGAGTACACTGTAAGTGTTTACGCTTTAGCATACTTACACGAGTGTGAGTGTTTCCATGATAGCATGCTTGCCATGAGGCTATTTGCTTATATGCTTAACTGCTTGAATGCCTGTGGGTGGAGGCTTTATTGCCATAATTGGAACAACTCGATGATTGTGAGTTTTAAGCCCACTTTGCGAGGTGGCTGTAGACACTCCATTTTTGAATGTCCTCAAGACTTGGACGTCACCGTTTGAACACCCGGTGATCATCCATGTTTGTGTTCGTCTCAAGTTCCCGGAGGTCTCGGCTACGTGCCTTGCCTCAGGATCTCCCGACTCGACTGTTTTGTGTTTGGTTTTGCACCAAACACTTGTGTTTTGCTTTTGAGGGGCAGGGAATGGCTTGTAAGACATCCCCACACATCACCGGCCATGGCTAAAGGCCACCGGCCAGTGTTTTGTTGCCATCGGCCATATATTTGGCCGGTCGGCACTCTGTTTGGTCGGTCGGCCATCTTTATTTGGCCGATTGACTCTTTTTCTGGCCGAGACCTCTTTTTAAGGGGAGTTTGAACCTTTTGAACGCCCTGTTTTAGCTTCTTAAGGAAGCTTGACCCTTTTGAACCCTTGGTTGTAGCTTCTCCAAGAAGCTTGAACCTTTTACACCTTGGTTTGGCTTCTCCTAGAAGCTTGAACCTTTTGCACCTTTGCCTAGCTTCTCCAAGAAGCTTGAACCCTTCTAAGCTTCCAAGAGAAGCTTACACCTCTTGAACCTTTTGCCTAGCTTCTCCAAGAAGCTTGGCTCTTTTGTCTAGCTTCTCCAAGAAGCTTGGCCTTCTTGGCCCTTTTGCTCCAAGCTTCTAAGAGAAGCTTGACTCCCTTGAACCCTTGTTAAGCTTCTAAGAGAAGCTTGACCCCTTTGCTTAGCTTCCCTTGGAAGCTTGCCCCCTTTGACCCTTTTTTGTGTTAGCTTCTCTAAGAAGCTTAGCACCTTGCCTTGCTCTATATATAGAGAGCCTCTCCACCATTTTCAAGGGTTAGAAAATCTGATATATATAGAATATATATCACTCTCTCTCTATATATCTCTCTCTACATTTGTATGTGTTAGAGTGCTCCAAAGTGAGTGATTCTTGGCCCCTTTGCACCACAACTCCTATCCTAACACCTCCATCATCAACCTAAGGAGCTTGGAGGCCATTTTCAGAGGCTAAGGGACTGGTTTTTTATCCAAGAAGCTACTGGTTTCGTTGGTCTACAAGGGTGAGCCTTTAATCCTCTTTTATTCCCCATTTTTGCACCAGCTTTTAGCCTGTCTTTCTTGCTGTTTTGAGCTTTGTGTATAACATAAAAAAGGTTTTTTTTTTTTTTTTTTTTTGTTTAAGATACTTCATTAAGGACACTTTTGGGTTTGGGGTCGTTTACCACCTCTTAGGCCTTGTTTGGCCCTATTTTGTGCTATTTTTGGTAAACTTCGGGACCACCTTGTTTGGGCCTCCTCACCACTAAAATCTTGAGGGATTTCAATGGTGAGGATGGTTGTTTAGAGTCCTAAGGAGAGGGCCATCCCCTCTCCTTGTTGTCTTCAAAAAGTGCCATTTTAGCCTCATGTGTGAGCACCATTTTTAAGTGCATGTTGGCCATGTCTTAAGTGTTATTTGGTAGTATTTTGCCATGTATTACCTCTGTTTTTACTTGGTTTAGACACACCATTCTTGCTTTGCATACTTGTCTTGTAATGCCATGAAATTGCCTTAACATGTATCTAGCATTTGGACCACCATGCTTGAATATTTTGGCTTAGCTTTGTGAAGTTTTTGGTCATGTTTTAACATGCTTAAGGTCTGTTTTTGGTTGTTTAGGCCATCCTTGCCATGCTTTGTATAACTCCTTTGTATTCTAGCTTACTAGCCTTGAGTATGTGGGTCACTAGCATGCTTTAGTTGGCTTATTCTCATAATTTGGCATCATTGGAAACCGTATTTCAGTCCATGTTCCATGCTTGCATACTTGCATTTTCCATCACTTTCATGCTTTGAAGAGTTGATGGCCTATGCTCTATGTTTAGGCCCTTGTGCATGCATGATTGTATGTGTTTTAGCCCTTATTTCCATGACATTTAGCCACTGTTTTGGCTCTAGAACAGAGTTGCCCAAATTAGTTTAAGTCCATGCTTGACATGTTGCTCAAATGTTGTTGCCTTGTTTCATGCCTTGCATGCTTGTTTGCTTAGATTGTGCGCCTACTGTGCATTACTTGCTTGCATGTTCATGTTGCATGTTTAGATTGCATGCTTAGGTTGCATTTGGCATGCATGCCTTGCTTCTCGAATCACCATGATTGAGGTTGGGTTCCTTATGTGTTTGTGTGCATTACATTTGACATTAAAATGCACAACTTAGCTTCTTGGGCCATCACGCATTGAAATGCGCGATTGGTAGTCCGAGAATCGAACACCTTACCCCTTTGAGTCACAGAAATGATAAGGGATGTGGTGGTGCACACTTTTCCTTGAAATGCCTTGCCATGCCATGTTTTGCTCTCTACTGCTGTCAAAACAGGTTCTGCAGGAAGATTTGGCCGGCCAGCCATCTATACTGCCGACCAGCCATCCATTGTTGGCCGATGGCTCTACAGATGGTCGATGACCATCCGGACATGGCCGGTGGTGTTCTGTCTTAGCCGGTGGTGTCCCCCAATGTCCAGAGAGTGCACCTTGGGACTTGTGCAATTTTCAGAGGAGCAGAGTAGGGTAAACAGAGGCAAACTTGTGCATGGCGTTGGATTTCCGAGCAAACCCAAGCACGCGCGCGTTGGACCCTCTTCTCGAGGCCTTTACTGCTTTCTTAGCTTAGTTAATTTTCTTAATTAATTAGGTGGTTTGTAATAATTAATTAGCTTGTAGGTTAATTAATTTGTATTATTCTTTTGGTCCCTCCGAGCGAGGGCGAATTTGTAATAAGTGTGGGTGCGTGTGTGCATGTCTTCCAACCCCCACTTCTTTCTCCCTTTTACTTACCTGCTTTGATGGTTAGTATTAGGACATGTTTAATTTAGCATACCTTATGCTATGCATGCTTGCATTCATTCATCTGTTTTGCATGCACCGGGCTCGGCGCATCATTCTAACTGCATCTGTATTTCAATTCCAAATTGAATACGTGTTAGTTGTAGCATTTCACATGCCATTCTTTAGGATAGCCGAGCCTACTCTAGTTGCATCTTGCCTGTGTTGCATTAGCCATCTTAACATGAACTAGGATCATGCATGTGATTACTAACTGGTTTCTATTTTGGCTTGGAGTACTTTGTAAGTTCTTATGCTTTAGCATACCGCATGCGTGTGAGTGTTGCCATGACAGCATGATTACCATGAGCCTAGCTGCTTATGTGATATAACTGCTTGAATGCCTGTGGATGGAGGTCAAATTACCTAAATTGGAATAATGCATTAAAACTGAGAGTTTTATGCCCACTAGATAGTGGCAAAACCATCTTTTCCAAAAAGCCCACTCGAGGGTGGCAAAATCTGCATTTTAGCCTACTTGCGAGTAGCAAATCACTTTCAAAGCAAACCTGAAATGTTTTGTTCCAATTTGGGCGATTCGGTCTATACTTGTTTGTCACAGATAACATAGTAATTCTAGGCTAATAACCGGAATAAGAGCGCATAACGTTTTCAAAACAAGATATCACGGTTAGTAGAGGCCGATCTTTGATCGGACGAGAGGGGGTGCTCATAGCTGACCTTCCCCAATCGTACCCAAGTTCCCGAGCCGAGGCAACTTTGGTGATGACGGACACGTGGCCTTTGGCACTGAGTCAGGGTTTCCTAAATTCCCCCATTAAAAAATATGTAGGTGGCGACTCTGTATCTGGCAAAGCAGTCCATGTTTGGCACTTCTTTCAAAATCTGTTTTCTAAAAACGATTTGCCAGATTTGGACTCTTTGGTTCAAGATTAAGAACCGTGACAACAAATCGAGTCCAAGCTGTAGTAAGCCCAATATGAACCGAATGGGGGTTCATCCCCCCGGGGCATTCGGGGACGTCTACAGTGGCAAAATCATGTTTTAAGCCCACTTGAGGGTAGCAAATCCGCGCTTTAGCCTACTTGCGGTAGCACTTTCAAACCATTTTCAAAAACAAACATGAGTTGTTTTGTTTCAATTCTCGTGATTGAGTCTATACTTGTATACTATGCGCATCACATAGTAAATTAGACTAATAAACGGGAATAAGAACACATGAGGTTTATAAAACAACATATCATGCTTAGTAGAGGCCGATCCTTTGATCAGGCGAGCGGGGGTGCTCATTTCAGGACCTTCCCCTCTCGTACCCAAGTTCCCGAGCTGAGGCAACTTTGGTGATGACGGACACGTGGCCTTTGGCACGAGTCAGGGTTTCCTAAATTTTTCAAAAATAAAACATTTAGGTGGCGACTCTGTAATCTGGCAAAGTAGTCCATGTTTGGCGCTTTTTCATTTAAAATTGATTTTCGAAAACCAATTACCAGATTTGAACTCTTTGGTGTTTATCAGTCTCACATTGCACTTTGTGAGATTAGATTCAAAACTGTGACAGGAGTCCGAACTGTAGTAAGACCAAATTCGCGCCCTCTCCGAAAGGGGGGCATGCGGAGAAAGTCGGGTCTACAGTTTCTGGCGACTCTACTGGGGATTTAGAGAACTTGACTCAAAACTCATGATATGCTATTTTATCTACTTTTATGTGTTCCTTTGCATTGCATTTGCATTGGTGCGCCTAAGTCGCAGTGTTTGTCGTCTTTTATTCCTGAACGGTTTGCCGGAGGTGCGCTTGGAAAAGCGTGCCATAAGGCTAACCGGTTACGGGCTCTGCCATGATGGGAACACAAACCTTGGCTTTGCCAAGGCATCCTTCTTGACCAATCGACCTAGTTGCATATCGGAAGCCATAGAGACCATTCCAAACTAGGACAGGTTGCTAACCCGAATGTAGGTTGTTTGAAACCGCATGCGTGCATAGTGAAACCCTAGCTCCTGACAAGATAGGACAAGGAAACCCTACCCCACCATAGGGGTGTTTTTCTCTCACTTGCTTGATATGTGCTTTTAGAGTGTGTCTCTACAGGGATACATGCATTAGTTTGCAAGTCTGGGTATTGGTCTGAGGACATCAGTGTTTGAGGTTATCAGCATTGTGGCAGAAAATTTGGGGGTAGAAATCAATGTTTGAGTACAGTTAGTCCAGCTTATGATTTTCAATTGTGTGTTGTCTCTATCTAAGTCGAGATGCTGTCCGTTTTTCTAATTTTTGTCTTTTGCTTTATTTTTTGTTTTGCAAGGTAGTATTTCATTATTACTTCCGACGAGGCAGTTATTCCCCAAGCACTTTGGACTAGAGGAATGAGACTTTCCCGATCTGAGGATCTAATTGGTGGACAACCAGTGTTCACTTTGCTCCCCCCAGTTACTAGACGGAGGTCAGTTAGGCACAGGTCATCAGTATAACAGTTACTAGATCAGCGGTCACTATCTACCTCACCTGTGCACAGTTGAGCTGAGATATCTACTTCCACCTCAGAAAGGGAATACACACCAGTTCAATCAGATCAACACTTTATAGTCAGTATGGAGGACATGATACGTCAACTCCAAGAAACCATGCAGGCCATGCAACGGGATGCTGCCCGCCAGGCAGAGGTTACTGCACGTTAGGCAGAGGTTGTAGCCCAACAGGCAGAACTGATTGCCAGGCTCCAACAGTAGCAGCAACCACAACAAGCCAGAGCATCTGCTTCGCATCCACCCCCACCTAGGATTCCAACACTTGGTGAAACAACAAACATCCAGGAAAATACAGACGTTCCTATAGGGTCAGTCCCACCGCCAATTCCACCTTAGATGTCTAAAGCACCGGCCAATCCAGTGGACACGCCGTTCGAATTTGAGGTTGATCCAACCGCTCTGAAGGTGAGTAAGCTCAAAAAGTTGTTCAAATGGGCTCAGGGAGTTAACTCGATCCCGGACATTGAGGACGGCTATACGGATTCGGCGGTGACATTGCTAGACAGATTCAAGATGCCCCACATAGACCGTTTTGACAACTCGGGCGATTCTACGGTTCATCTGAGGCTGTTCTCAGATATTTTGCGACCGATAGGCTTGACGAAACTCCAGAAACTATCACTCTTCGGTTGGACCCTATTGGGTATTACGGCCATTTGGTACGCCAAGCTGGAGGACTCAGCGAAAAGGAGTTTGGAGGAGATGGCTGAGGCCTTTGTCTCCCAATATTCATACAATACCCAGATCGAGGTCATGACTCGTGATCTCGAGGCAACCAGGCAAGAGCGGAAATAGGGCTTTTCTAACTTTGTCACTCGATGGCGGGCCAAGGCCTCCATGATGACAACTCGGCCACTCGAAAAGGATCAGATAAGAATGGTTGTGCGCAACCTGCAACCCAAGCTGATACAGAAAATGATCGTCTTACCCCTCCCCACGTTTGCTGATTTGCACGAGATTGGGATACAGATTGAAGATGCTATGAAGCAAGGTCTGATCGACCGAGAAAAGGACCAGCCCAAGAGGGCGTTTACATGCGGTTCAAATGCAGCTACAAGTAGTAGTACAATCGCAAGAACTTCTGACGTCGACATGGTTACCACCACTCCAAAAACAGCCGCCCCATTTGCTGGTACATCCAACCCAAACCCCCAAACTTCGAACTATCCACTCCAAGGCAAGAGGGTTTTTACCCCACTTTATATGCCTTTGTCTAAAGCTCTAGGGGTCCTACTCAGGAAAGGACATCTCAAACCGTTAGAACAATGGCCTTTACCCGATCCTCTCCCTCCAAAGCATGACCCGACTAAATACTGTGCCTTTCATCAGCAGCGAGGTCACGACACCGACTTCTACTTCAGACTACATCAAGAGATTTAAGATCTCATTGAAAACAAGGTGTTCACGCCTCTCGATAAGCCAAATGTCACTACCAACCCACTTCCACCACATAACAACCCCCCTCCTCCACCCAGGCAGATAAACTTGATTCAAACCATGGCCATCCCGTATGACCCTAGCATATACATCACTCCCTCCCACCTACCCAAGCCTGAGGTGTTCATCCTAGATAGCACGGACTTGTGCATGATGAACACTTCCCTAACCCTACCCAAGCCAGTGGTGGTGACTGTCGAAGAAAAAGCTGGGGTGACCTTGGAGGAGAATGGGAATGTTGTTTCAAAACCTGAGGGATCTACGAGCTTAATTGAGGAAGCATACAACCCGTGCGGTTATATTGTGTCAACAGATCAGGCTAAGCCAATGGTGGAGTTGCCAACTGGGGTAGAGGTCAATGTGGTTCGAGAAGACGGGCCAAGTCATGGGTTGGATGATTTAGTGGAGCTTGAAAAGGACATTGCTAATCTACAGTTCTTTGATGAGCAGGACCTAGGGGATGTGAGCGTCAACTGGTTTGACCTGAATGGAGCAACAGATGCTATAGGGTGGCTCAGTGACGAGCCAGAAGTTGTTGAGGAGTCTCAACCGAAACAGGGGCAGTCAGAAATTGGAACATCTATAATGGCCGAAAAGGTCGAGAATAAGGAAGAATAGCCGGAGAGCACCGGTGTGAAGAATTTTGCTTGGGACTTAGGCAGTTTGTGCGTAGCAGACACAGAACAGGAGGACACGCTGCGGGGGTTCGAACAAAAGAAAATCAAGAATGATGATAGGGCTAGAAAAGCTAAGGCCCCTGCAGGAACAGAATGTGCTGTGAGCACAGAAACAACTACAGGGGAACCAGACAGTTGTCTGTCGGTCGCTGAGGGCATGTGGTAGGAAGACGGCGATTTGTATCTGGCCCATATAGATGAAGACTGGGGGCAGAACCTCCCGGATGACACCTGGTCTATCAAGGAGGTCGACCATATGACCCAGAGTGGGCGGTATTTCAAGCACCCACACCTAGACCAGCCGGAGGCACCCGGGAAGGACAAAAAAGCAGAAAAGCAGAAGGACAGACTGTTAGAGGAGGAAGCTGTGCTGAAGCAGCTAAACAAGATTCGAGCAAACATCTCCATCTGGGGACTGCTTATGGCCTCCAGGGTACATAGACAAGCCGTCCTTTCAGCCAAGGACAAGGCTAAGCTTTCAATTGATACAACACCCGAACAGTTGGTAGGGTTGGTTTTCCCGGGTGGAGCTTCACCAACCTTAACCTTCACAGACCAAGAACTATCGCCTGAGGGCTCTGATCATAACAAGCCGCTCTATATCTCTATGGAGTGCAAGGAGAAGTGGATACCGGTGGTCCTTGTTGATACGGGATCTGTAATCAATGTATGTCCATCGCGAACAGCGTATGCTATCGGGTTGAAGCCCGTAGATTTCATTCCTACAGCCCAGGTAATATGGGCCTATGATAACACCAATCAGGAGGTGATGGGAATGGTACAGATTAAAACTCAGGTTGGCCTGGGGGAGCAGGACATCGAGTTTCATGTCTTAGATGTTCCGGCCACCTTCAATCTACTCCTCGGGCGGCCGTGGCTGTACCAGGTGAGGGCATCTCTTCCACCTTACACCAGATGCTGAAGTACCCCCACGGGAAGGGGGTAGCAATAGTTTTTGGAAACTCTTCAATACATCCACCGCCAGAAGTTTCTACACCAGTTTTGGAAATTGAGTATGGCGTGGAGGATGTCTTTCTATCGGGATTCACCTTGGCTGAGGCTTGGGTGGTACAGGACTTGCTGGCTGTTGATGAGGGGTTGTACGTCAGTGCACAATCTCTTTACCTCATGAACAAGCTTCAACATGTGCCCAGGATGGGATTAGGAAGAAGTGGTCGGAACGGCGTCGCTACATTGGCCAAAGTGCAACACAACCCGCATACCTTTGGTTTAGGTTACTCACCTACCAAGGAGGATTGGGTAAGAAAAAGAAGAGAGATGGCTGGAAGAGCCAGAGCTAAACAAGCCAAGAAGCACTATGAGTTAGTGCATAGACCTATCCAAGGGACCCTAAACGGACGCTTCGTCCGGGAGAGGGAATATTTCCCGTTCTGCGGCTTTCCAGAGCCATGGTTGAATTCAGAGAGGCAGCACTTGCCGGGTTTTGAGATCTTCTTTGACTTGCAATTGCCGGGGGATGAAGTTGCCGAAGAGCAGACCGACCCAACAGCTGTGGCTGAGCAGTGCAATGTGGATGAGTCCAGTAGCACAGATTTTGAGCTAGTGTAGACACCCCATTTTTTACCGACCCTAAGACTCAGATGTCATCGTTTGTGCACGCAATGATTGCGCATGTTTGTGCTTGTTTCAAGCGCTCGAAGGTCTCGGCTGAGCACCTTGTCTTCAAGCCTCTAAACCCTCTGTGCTTTGGCCTTGTTTTTAAGCCAAACCTTGGTGCCTCTTGGCTGAAGGAGAGTGGGGCCTTGCCATCCACTTTTGGCAGTTGCTAGCCACTTTTTCTCCTTGCAAGGTAGTTGGAGTGGTCGGCCAGCTAGTTGAAGTGGTCGGCTGGCCACTTAACTGGCTAGCAGCCATTTTTTCTCCTTTTTAGATATTTTCAGATCTTTTGAGCCAACCGTGGCTCACTAAACTCATCCTCCATACACGTGTATGGAGGGATTGAGCAAGCCTTTTGGCTTACATTGCCTATATAAGGGGAGCTTCCTCCCCCTTGTTGGAGGTTCAGATTTTTCAGAGCAAAAATCTCCCTCTCTCTAGAATTCTCCCTCTCTCTCCATATTGTGATATATGGAGCCTTAAAGTGTTGTTTCTTCATACTTTTGCACACAAACACCTACTCAAACACCTTCACTTTGGAGCTGAGGTCCCTTGGAGCTTGTTTTGAGGTCTTAGACTTGGTTTTGGCTCAGAATTGTTGTTGAAGTTGTTGTCTTGTTGTTGTTCTTCAAGGGTAAGACACTTGTCCCTTTTAAGCTTTGTTTTGATTAAGAGCTTTGTCACTTTTGCATGCTACTTTAAGGTTGGTTTTAGCCTCTTAATAACTCTGTTTTTAAGGCTTTAAAATATTGGTTTGAGCCTTATGTGGTTAGGGGGGTGGTTCCCTTCTTTTGCTCTTTGGCTTGTTAAGCCTCTTGAGCCACCCCTCTAAGCTTTTGAATCACCCCTTGCTTGGCCTTTTAACCACTGAAATTCGGAGGAATTTCAGTGGTAAAAAGTTGGTTTTGAAGGTCAAAATAGGAAAGGGTGATCCCTCTCTCCTTGTATTCTTGTTTGCTAGTATTGGTGGCCTAATACATGAGCATGCGTTTCTCCCTTTTTGAAGCTTAGTCCAAGCATGTTTTTGTGACTTTTTAGACCTTCCATAACTCTGTTTTTGGTTGGTTTGCTCATTGGTTTCTTGCATCTTACACTTGTAGTGCAATCCTACTTGTTGGCCTAACCTGCTTCATGTTTCATGCCTCTCATTCTAGCATGTGTATGCTCTACTCTAGCATGTTTTTGGCTTTGATTTAGCATGCTTTAGGACTATTTTGAATGGTTTTGGCCATGGGGTTCATGCTTTGTATAGCTATAGTATAGTTGGCCTTGCTAGTCTTGTGTTTTGAAGCTCCTAACATGCCTTATTTGTGTTGTTTGCATGATATGACATCATTTGGCATGTAAATTTAGAGCATATATCATTGCCTCACTCTCACATATATCACTCTTTCATTGTGTTTGAGAGTTGAGTCTTCATGCCTTGTTTGCAGGCCATCAAATGAGCATGCTTTCCTTGTGTTCTATGCCTTAATTTTAGCATATTTAGGCCATTATGTTGGCATGATATAGCTCTGTTTTGGGCTAGTTTGGTTGTTTGTGCATTGTATTGCATGCCTCTTGTGTAAAGCCCTTGACTAGCTTTGAGTTCTAAGGACCCTAACATGCTATACTTGTGTTGTTTGCATGATATGTCATCATTTGACATATGATTTCAGTGCTTGTACCTCTGTCATGCTCTCATAGATATCACTCTTTCAATGTGTATGAAAGTTAAGCTTTGTGCCTTGCTTGCGAGCAAAGGAATGAGCATGCACTCTTGCTTTTTGTGCCTAAGTTTTAGTGTGTTTTGGCCACTGTTTTGGAGTATCTTAGGTCTGTCCATAGCTGGTTTGACCATTTGAGATCGATAGTGCATGCCTCATGTGTAATGTTCTTCACCTGCTTTAGTTCTCTTGACCCCTTAACATGTCTTGCATGCATTACATGATAGAGTCTTGTGCATGCCACTTTAGTATTGAAAGATGAGCATGTTGTTTGCATTGCATTGTGTTTGGATCGGACATTAATCCAAACACAAGGAATGTGGCACATTTAATACTCAAAGTGATGAAACGTGTTGCGTTTCTTGGTCGCTAACACTCTTGATCAAGCATGATAGGGTGGAGGCTCTCTTGTGTGTTGTCTGTGCATTCATCAACATGGTGTAAGCTTGGTCCTCAACCGCCATGCATTGAAAATGCTTGGTTGGTGGCTTGAGAGTCGAGTGCCACGCTCCTTTGAGCTTGAGACATGATAAAGAGTGTGGTAGTACACACATTGTCTTAGAAATACATTGTTGTGCCTCTATTATTCTCTGCTGCAGCAAAACCAGTAGCCTGCAGAAAAAAAACTAGCCAACCAACCAGTGGTACTAGCTGTAGACCGCCTGGAACTCCCCGCTCCGCGCGCGAGGGCATGAAATCGTTTTGTTCATTAGCTACTACAGTTCGGACTCATGTCACGGTTATGAATTTAATCTCGCAAAGTGCATTGCAAGACCAATAAATCACCAAAGAGTCCAAATCCGGCAAATCGTTTCGGAAAACTGATTTTAATAAAGAAGTGTCAAAGATGGACTACTTTGCCAGATACAGAGTCGCCACCTAAATATTTTATTTTGGGGGGAATTTAGGAAACCCTGACTCGTGCATAAGGCCATGTGTCCGTCATCACCAAAGTTGGCTCAGCTCGGGAACTTGGGTACGAGAGGGGAAGGTCATGCAATGAGCACCCGCGTTCTCCTGATCAAAGGATCGGCCTTTACTAATATGATATGTTATTTTTGAAAACGTGTTCTTATTCCAATTATTAACCTAGAATTACTACGTGATGTGTACAGCATATACGTATAGACTAAATCGCCTAAGTTGGAACAAAACATCTCATGTTTGTTTGTTTGAAAATGGTTTGAAGGTGCTACTCGCAAGTAGGCTAAGATGTGGATTTGCCACCCTCGAGTGGGCTTAGAAAACATGATTTTGCCACTCTCAAGTGGGCTTAAAACACACATTTTGATGAATTGTTCCAATTCAAGCAATCCAACCTTCATCCACAGGCATTCATGCAATTAAACACTTAAGCAATTAGCCTCGTGGCAAGCATGCTATCATGGAACACTCACACTCATGCAAGATGCTAAAGCATAAACACTTACAGTGTACTCCGAGCCAAAACAGAGAACTAGTTCAAAATCATGCATGATCCTAGTTCATATTAAGATGGCTAATAAAACACATGCAAAATGCAACTAGAAACAGGCTCGGCTATTCTAAGGTGGCATATGAGATGCAACTTGATGACATGTATTCAAATTGGTATTGAAATACAATGCCGTTTGTATGATACGCCGAGCCCGGTGCATGCAAGACAAATGAATGGATGCACGCAGGCAAACATACGGATGCTAATCGAAACATGCCCTAAAACTAACCATCGAAAGCTGATAAGTAAAAGGGAGAAAGAAAGGGGGGTTGGAAGACATGCATCACACACACACACACACTTATTACAAAATTTGCCCTCTCGACGGAGGGTCCGAATGAATAATACAAACCGACTAATTAACTAACTACCCTAGCTAATTAATTATTACACAACCGAATTAAAAATAAATAGCTACACTAAGCTAAATGAATATTACAAAACCAATCAAATCATTAAACTACACGAACTAATCATGAATGCTGAAATGGCCTCGTAGGCAATGAAGTGATGCATGCTCAGTCAGCTTCGCTCGGAAATCCACTACCGTGCCCCATGTTGCCTCTGTTTGCACGGCTTTAGACCTCTGAAAATTGTGCCAACTTCCATGATGCTTCTGACCTACCTTAGGAACCATCCGAGAGGTAGTCGGCCAAAAGGTGTGGCCATCGGCCAAAGAATAATGGTCATTGACCAATTTTAAGGCTATCGGCCAATTATTGATAGCCGATTGGCACACTTGATAGTCGATCGGCCACTGTTTCCTGCAAACTCTCCTTTTCGTTGCAACAGAGCACAAACAGAGGCATGGCAATGTATTTGCAAGAAAATGTGTATGCAACTACACCCCTTATCATGTCTAAGGCTCAAATGTGTGTAGTGCTTGGCTCTCAAGCCATCGATCACGCATTCCAATGCATGATGGCCAAAGAGGCCGAGTTGCACAAATCAATGTCACATGAATGCACAAAAAAAAAACACATAAATGTCTTAACCTCTATCATGCATGATCAAGAGGGTCGGCGACCGAGAATTGAGGCACATTTCATCACTTCAAGTATGAAACGTCCCTCGTTCCTCATGTTTGGATTGACACCCTTTCCAAACACAATGCAAAGCACACAACATGGAAATGCGATGCAAAGCAACATGAGCATGCCAAATGCAATGCAACTCAAGCATGTACACATGATGCAATGTAACAACATTCGAACAACATGCTCAATGGACTTAAACTAAAAAATGGACAGACCTTAATCATGCCCAAATCAGTGGCCAATAGTGCTGAAATGATGGTATGAAAAGCATGAAAAGGCAAGACAAGCATGCATGCCAATTGGCTCAAGAATTAAGGCATAAAGATGCAACTCTTGAAAGCACTTAAAGAGTGAAAAGCATGGACGGCTGAAAACACTACAAGCTCTGAAATCATGTATGGAATGGTGTCAAACCACTCAAACAACACAAGCATGGCATGCGAGAGGGCTCAAAGCTTGACGCTAGCCAAAGGACTTATACCACAACTATGCAAAACATGAAGCATATGGCCAATACACCCTAAAACAGTCTTAGATCATGCCAAAATGAGTCTAAAACATACATGGAGCATAACCAAAACAAGCTAACATGAAGGGCATGAAGCATGAACTTGCAAGGCTAATAAGGAGTATTACACTACACCTATCAAAACCAAGCATGAGGTGACTTCAACCACAAAAATTAGAGTTTTATCATGGCAAAAAGAGACCAAATACACACTGATATGGCAGCTTACAAGCTTTGGCAAAATGGCATACGCAATGGCTCATTCTTAAGGCTTAAAGCATAAACCCTCCAATGCATGGAAAGAGTGACAAATGTGAGTGCATGGCCATAGAATATGCACTGAAATCATGGTAGAAATGATGCTAAATCATGCCAAAAGCCCAAGAAACTGTAGACACCCCATTTTTGACCGTCCTCAAGACTTGGACGTCACCGCTTGAACACTCGGTGATTATCCATGTTCGTGTTCGTTTGGAGTTCCCGGAGTTCTCGGCTACGCGCCTTGCCTCAGGACCTCCGAACTTGACCGTTTTGTGTCTGGCTTTGCACCAAACACTTGTGCTTTGCCTAGGAGAGGCAGGGAATGCTTTGTGAGGCATCCCCACACACCACCGGCAGTGGCTAGAGGCCACCGGCTGGTTGGTGTTGCCATCGGCACTATATTGTGCCGGTCGGCACTCTTTGTGCCTGGTCGTGAGAATTTTGTCAAAATGACAATTTTGCCCTGCCGACTACTGTGCAGTTGCTTTTTGAGATATTTTAAGGCAGCTGTCTTGCATTTGTTTCCCCTCCATACACGTGTATGGAGGAATGAGCCTTGGTTTTGCTTAGCTTGTAAGCTTTGTTGCTTATAAGAGAAGGCTCTCTTCTCTTGGCTTAGGGTTAGAAAACTTAGACATTTTTAGAGAGAAAAGACAGAGAAGAAGCTCTGGTTTTCGGGTTTGAGTTCTATATCTATCATATCTCTCTTTTTCTCTCTTGTTTGTACACTAGGTGTTTGTGACTTACTATTGCTCATCAACACCTAGTGTTTCACCTTCCTTGGCAACTGAGGTTCCAAGAGGTTGTCTTGGAGGTTTTTGGCTGGATTTGAGCTCAAGGAAGCAACAACATCAACATATGTGAAGAGGTCTACAAGGGTAAAAAAACTAGCCTTTTATTCCCTATTTTTGCATCTTATTTTTACCTATCTTTGAACTATTTTTGTGCTTAGTGTTTAATACAAAAAAGTTCTATTTTTAGGCCCTCTTGATAGTTCATTAAGAGTGTTTTGTGCTTTGGGGAGGTTTGACCCCTCTTAGGCCTTGAAAAGGCCTCATTTTGTGCTATTTTGTGAGAGCTCCGGGATTTTGGTGTTGGGGTCTCTTCACCACTGAAATCTTGAGGGATTTCAGTGGTGAAGATGATGCCTTGAAGTCCTAAGGAGGAGAGGGTCACCCCCTCTCCTTGATGTCCTTGAAAAGGGCAAGTTTTGCCTCTTGAGGGAGCATTGTGCTTGAGTGTGTGTTGAGCATGTATGGACTGTTATTCATGCCTAGGATATCATGATTTAACATTGCTATGTGTTGGTTTTGGTCCCTTATGCATGCTTAGCATAGTTGCCATGTAATGCCTTGTATTGCCTTAACATACCTTAGGTTGTTAGCCTTTATTTGAGCATGATTTAGGCTTAGACTTATGAATGTTTTGTGCTTATTTTGCCATGCTTTAGGTCTGTCCATGGTCGTTTGGATTGATTTTGGCACGTTTAATATAGCTCCTTTGCATTTGTGGCTTACCGGGCTTGTACGTCTCAAGTATGTGCATGTGTAGCTTGTGTTGCTTAGCTCATTTCGGTGGTTTGGAACCACCTAGCATGTCATTTCAGTCCCTTTGGTGTGCTCGTATGCTTGCCTTAGTTGCTTCTTTAATGCTTTAAAAGCATGTATTGAAATGCTCCATGTTTTGGTCATTGTGCATGCCTTTGGTTTCAAGCCTCTTAGATGTCATCTAAGTAGCCTTTTGGCTTTGTTTTAACATGCTAAAAACCTTTTTTAGTTGTTTAATGCATGCCATAATTGTCTTGCATAAGTATAGTTCAATGCCTCATTGACTTGCTTTAAGCCTTGGACCTTTTGCATGCTTTGTTTGGCCTATCTTGAGTTGGTTTAGCACCACACTTTGACATGATTTTAGAGCTCATGTTGCATGCTAATCATCCATGTTATCTCCTTTCAAGTGTGCTTGATAGTGGTTTGTTTAATGCCTAAGTTGTGTGCCTCAACATGTGTACATGTGCATGTGTATTTAGCTCTCATACTTAGCATTTTGGCTACTGATTTTAGGCCTAGTTAGAGTTGCCTAGATCATGTTTAAGTCCACCTTTTATTTGGTTTGCATGCTTGCCTTACATGTTTGCTTGTATGCTTACACAAGCGCCTTGCATTGTCCATATTGCATGCTAGCCAACATGCTTAGGATTTCATTGCATTCACATGCATGCCAGGCCTCTTGAGATAAACATGATAGAGGTTTGGCACCCTTGTTTGTTTATATGGTTTGCATGCATTTAAAATTGAAAGTGCACATTTGGTTCCTTGGGCCATCATGCATGGAAATGCGTGATTGGTGGCCCGAGAATCGAGGCACATGTCCCTTTGAGTCACAAATATGATAAGGGGCATGATTGGTGCACACATTGTTGGAATTACATTGCCATGCAAGTTTTTGCCCTCTGCTGCTGTGAGTTGCAGGTTCTGCAGACATTCAGTGCCGGCCGGCAGTGTTTTGTGCCGACCGGCAGTCTACCTATGGCCGATGGATGAATTTTGTGCCGGTGGCCACATACTTTAGCCGGTGGTGTTTCCCCTCAGCCGGTGATACCCCCCAATGCCTTTAGAAGTGGTTCTGAGACTTTGGCAGTTTTCAGAGGAACAAAGAAGGGAAAACAGAGGCAATCTAGGCATGGCAGTGCAATTCCGAGCCGAATCCAAGCGCGCGTGCATTGAGCCCCCGCCCCGAGGCGGTTTACTGTTTTTCCTTAGATTAATTAATTTGTTAATTTAATTAATTTGTAATATTTAATTAACTTGCGTAGTTAATTATTTGTATTATTCTTTTGGTCCCTCCGAGCGAGGGCAAATCTGTAATAAGTGTGCGTGGGTGTGTGCATGTCTTCCAACCCCCACTTCTTTCTTCCCTTTTACTTACCTGCTTTTCAATGGTTAGTATTAGGGCACATTTATTTTAGCATACCTTATGCTATGCATGCGTGCATCCATGCATTTGTTGACATGCATCAGGCTCGGTACATCATACAAACCGCATTGTATTTTCAATTCCAAATTGAATACGTGCATCGAATAAAGTGCATTTCACATGCCATTTTTAGGGTTAGCCGAGCCTATCCTAATCACATCCTGCATGTGATGCATTAGTCACTCTAACATGAACCAGGGCATGCATGTCTGCTAACTAGTTTCTTGTTTTGGCACGGAGTACGATGTAAGTATTTTACGCTTTAGCATACCACATGCGTGTGAATGTTAACATAATAGCATGATTACCATGAGGCTAACTGCTTATATGAGATAAACTGTTTGCATGCCTATGGGTGGAGGTTGGATTGCTTGAGTTGGAAAACTCGTTGAAATCCGTGTTTTAGCCTACTTGCGAGTAGCAAATTCCAAAGCATTTTCAAAACAAACGGATATGCAATGTTTATTTCCAAATTAGGCAATCTAGTCTATACTTGTTTGCTGCGCGTATAACATAGTAATTCTAGGCTAATAATTGGAATAAGAGCATGTAATGTTTTCAAAAACGGATATCACGGTTAGTAGAGGCCGGTCTTCGGACCGGCGAAAGGTGCTCATAGTGACCTTCCCGATCGTACCTAAGCTCCGAGCCAAGACCACTTTGGTGATGATTTTACATGTATTCCTTGCACGAGTCAGGGTTTCCTAAATTTCCCATTTTAAAATATTTAGGTGGCGACTCTGTAATCTGGCAAAGCAGTCCATGTTTGGCACTACTTTTCAAAAAATCTATTTTCTCAAACGATTTGCCAGAGTTGGACTCTTTGGTTCAGATTTAGAACCGCAACAAACAAAAAGGGAGTCCGAACTGTAGCATAGAGGTCCCTCCGCGGGCATGTTACAACAACGCATGCTAGTGGACTCGATACACAAAGTAGTAAGCTAGATTGAACCATGGCCATACAAAACAATGCATGCACAACCCAAAACACTTCAAACAGAGTTTAAGCATGCTGAAATATGAGTAAAAGCATCTTTGAGTTAGGCCAAAATCATGCTAGAATAATGATCAAAAGTATTGAGCATGTTAGGCTAACAAGTAGCATTACACTACAAGTGCATGAGGCATTCAAGAGACAACCAAACCAGCCCAAAACAACGCTATATCATGGAAAAACAAGGCCTAATACATACTGAAATGAAGCCACAAAGAGATATAAAAACATGCCAACTTGGTGAGCCAACAACACAAGCATGCAAGAGAAAGGGAGGGGGGGACAACCCCCTCCTATTTGAGGCCTCAAAACCACATTCCCACCACTGAAATTCCTCTGGAATTCAGTGGTGAAGAGGCCAAACAAAGGCGATCCAAAGGCCTAAAAGAGATGGCCCAAAACAAGGCCAAATAAGGCACAAAGGGGGTAGACCACCCCCCAACACTAAAGAGGCCTTTAAAAAACATATTAAGCACTTAGAATCAAAGCTATTTTCAGTTGAAAGCTAAGCTAAAAGAAGCATGCAAATATGGCTAAGTACTCAAGCAAAACAAAGCTTAAAAGAGGATATGGGACTCACCCTTGAAGAACAACAAAACCAGCAGCTCTTCTGTGCCAAAACCAACCTTAGGATGCTAAAACAAGTCCTATGGAACCTCAGCTCCGAGGTCAAGAGGTTTGGCTAAGGGGTTCTAGGCAAAATGTATAAAGAACACTCACTTTAAGGCACAAACAAGGGCCAATATAGAGAGAAAGAGAGAGAGAGAGAGGAATATAGAGAGAGATATATATATCTTATATACCAATTTTCCAGAACCTCTAGAAAAGGAGGAGGGCCTCCCTTCTTATAGGAATTCAGGTCCAAAGCTTCTTGGAGAAGCTAAAGCTTGGTTCAAATCCCTCCATACACGTGTATGGAGGAGACAGTCTGTGCTCACCAGTTGGCAAAGTTGGCATGCACAATGCCTGCAAAAGCAAAGAAAAAGGCCTCGGTCAAAAAAAATGGCTAATCGACCAAAAAGAGTGTCGACTGGCCAAAAAAGGTGCGGACCGGCCAACACTCATGGCCGATTGCAAGAAAGAGAGGCCGATAAGAACAAAGCTTGGCCGATGGCTTGGAGGAATGGCCAACAAGCCACCCCCTTCCCTCAGGAACAAAACCACAAGCTCTTAGTGCACAACCAAGCACAAAACAGACAAGTTGAGAGGCTCTAAGGCAAGGTGCACAGCCGAGACCTTCGGGAACTCAAAACGAACATGAGCATGGATGATCATCGAGTGCTCAAACAATGACGTCCAAGTCTTGAGGACGGTTAAAAATGGGGTGTCTACACTAGCCAACCAGCCAGTTTTAGTGGCTAGCAGCCACTTTTTCTGGTTGGCAGCTCACCAGAAGATCCCTGTGTTGAAGTAAGGGCAGTCTGGAGGTTGGCACAATTTTCAGAGACCAAGGCAAGTGCAAATAGAGGCAATTGACAGCATGGTAATGGATTTCCGAGCAAGCGCCGACTGAGCATGCATCTTCAACCTCTTGGAACTGAGCTAAGGCAGTTTGATTTGTAGTTAGCCTTACTTGTTAGTTAGCTTAAATTGGTAATTTAATTCATTAAGTGTTGTAATAATTAGTGAGTAGTTTACTAGTTATTCATTTTGTTATGTAATAATTAGTCTAATTAGTTTAATTAGATTAGTTGGTTAGCTTAGCTTAGATTAGCTTAGCTAATTTGTTCGTACCCTCCGTCGAGAGGGCAAATATTGTAATAAGTGTGCGTGTGCATGTGTGTGTGAATGTCTTCCAACCCCACATCTTTCTCCTTTTTATTTATCTGTTTTCAGTGGTTAGATTAGGGACATGTTTCGATTAGCATACCTTATGCTTGCATACATGTATCATTCATTTGTCTTGCAGGCACCGGGCTCGGCGCATCATTCCAACTGCATCGTATTTCAATACCTATTTGAATACATGTATCAAATGTCACATTCATATGCCACCTTAGATAGCCGAGCCTATTTAGTTGCATTATTGCATGTGTTGCATTAGGCATCTTAACATAGCTAGGATCATGCATTGATTTCTAACTAGTTTTCTGTTTTGGCTCGGAGTACACTGTAAGTGTTTTCACTTTAGCATCCTTGCATGAGTGTGGGTGTTGCCATGATAGCATGCTTGCCATGAGGCTATTTGCTTAATTGCTATAACTGCATGAATGCCTATGAATGAAGGCTTTATTACTTGAATTAGAACAATTCATCACATATACGTTTTAAGCCCACTTGAAGTGGAAAAACATCATATTTTAAAGCCCACTTGAGGGCGGCAAATCTGCGCTTTAGCCTACTTGCGAGTAGCACTTTCAAACCATTTTCAAAAACAAACATGAGTTGTTTTGTTCCAATTCTCGTGATTAAGTCTATACTTGTATGTTGTGCGCATCACATAGTAATTAGACTAATAAATGGAATAAGAACACATGAGGTTTATAAAACAACATATCATGCTTAGTAAAGGCCGATCCTTTGATCGGGCGAGTGGGGGTGCTCATTTCAAGACCTTCCCCTCTCGTACCCAAGTTTCCGAGTCGAGGTAACTTTGGTGGTGACGGACACGTGGCCTTTGGCACAAGTCAGGGTTTCCTAAATTTTCCAAAAATAAAACATTTAGGTGGCGAATCTGTAATGTGGCAAAGTTGTCCATGTTTGGCGCTTTTTCATTCAAAATTGATTATTGAAAACCATTGCCAGATTTGGACTCTTTGGTGTTTATCAGTCTCACATTGCACTTTGTGAGATTAGATTCGGAACCGTGGCAGGAGTCCGAACTGTAGTAGCTAGAACCCAAATCCGCGCCCTCTTGAAAAGGGGGGCGCGCAGAGGAAGTTCGGGTGGTCTACAGCTGGGAGCAACGCTGGCCTGTCTCCTATCAGATCCTCAAATCTTACCAGAGTGCTCGGGGGATGATTTCTCAGTTTCCATGATTGGAGATGACGCGGCTGTGTGCCCTTCTTCTGGCATTCTGGATGCATCCATCGCACTTTTCCTCGTCTAGTAATACGAGGAAGGCTTTTTATCTAGCAGTTCTAGGTCAGGTAGTGAACCGGAATCTGATTCCACAGAGTCTGTGGAGTCGAAATCAGATTCCAGTTCTTCTGAGTCAGAGTCTGGTATTCCTTGGGGTGATAACCTGGATGCCACTGTCCTATCCAGGTCGTCATTTTCATTTTCTTTTGAGTCGGTTGTAACCGAAGAATCAGACAATCTGGAAGTTAATGAGAATGGTATTGCTGTGGCTTTTGAGTACTTTTCTGTGCCTTTAGTTTATTGCATAAATCAGGACTTTCAAAATTTCGATGAAAACGACGAGGAATAAATTCCTCCGGTTTTAAAACATTTGATTGACCGAGAGCTTGAGAGGTTTGTAAAACCTTTGGTTGATAAAATCACCTCAATTAACGATGGTACTGAGAAGGACCCGCGGCTAGTCTAAATCGGGTCCACGTTGTCTTCGGAGGAACGCGAGTGCTTAGTCACTTTATTAAAAGATTTCAAAAATGTTTTCGCGTAGTCCTACGAAGACATGCCCGAAATTAATCCTGAGATTTTACAGGACCAGATCCCTCTTAACCCAAAGGCCCAACCTGTTAAGCAGAAGCTCCGAAGGATCCGCCCGGATTTGGCTCTAAAGATCAAAGAAGAGGTCACCAAGCAGATTGATGCGGGATTCCTGTTAGTATCTGAGTATCCAACTTGGTTGGCCAACATAGTTCCGGTCCCGAAGAAGGACAGCCGAATTCGGGTATGTGTGGACTTCAGAGATTTGAACAAAGCCAGTCCGAAAGACGACTTTCCTCTGCCTCATATCGATGAATTGGTGGACTTCACAACTAGGCATGCGCTACTCTCGTTTATGGATGGATTTTCAGGCTATAACCAGATTTTGATGGCCCCCGAAGATAGGGAGAAGACTGCTTTCACCACCCCGTGGAGAACCTACTGTTATAGGGTGATGCCGTTCGGTTTAAAGAATGCTGGGGCTACGTATCAACGGGTTGCGACCACGATCTTGCCCGATATGATCCATAAAGAGGTTGAGGTGTACGTGGACGACATGATTGTCAAGTCCAAAGAAAGAGAGGGCCACTACACCTCCTTGAAGAATTTTTTCCAACGGATCAGACAGTATCGGTTGCGGCTGAATCCTCAGAAATGTACGTTTGACGTTACAACAGAGAAAATGCTAGGGTTCTTGAGCACACAAAGGGGCATCGAAGTCGACCCTTCCAAGATTAAGGCCATCTTAGAAATGCCACTACCAAGGACTGAAAAGGAGGTGCAAGGCTTTCTAGGTAAGGTGCAATTCATAAGACGGTTTATTGCAAAACTAACCTTGACTTGTGAACCACTATTTGGTCTCCTGAAGAAAGGAAAGAAATTCCAGTGGGATGACTGATGCCAAGTTGCTTTTGAGCAGATCAAGCAGTATCTACAGAACCCACCCGTGTTGTCACCGCCAGAGTCGGGGAAACCATTGATATTGTATCTGTCAGTAACCGAAACGACAATGGACTGCATGCTTGCACAGGAGTCTAAGGACAAAGTGGAAAAGGCTATCTACTACCTGAGCAAGAGGATGTTGGAATATGAGACCTGTTACACTCCGCTTGAGAAGGCTTGTCTGGCCTTGGTATAGGCTACCAGGAAGCTGAGGCACTACCTGTTAGCTCACTCTGTAATACTGGTTTCGAGATTAGATCCCATCAAATATCTCTTCGAGAAACCAGCACTTACGGGTAGGCTAGCCCGTTGGTTGCTTCTTCTCTCCGAATTTGATTTGAAGTATATGATGCGCAAGTCTGTGAAAGGGAGAGCGGTAGCGGAGTTCCTAGTTGATCAGCCAGTGGAAGGAGATGAAGCAGTAGAGTATTTGTTCCCAGATGAGGCCATTCTACAGGTTGAAGAAGAGGTCTGGACTATGTACTTTGATGGAGTGTCTAACTAGTACGGGTATGGGATAAGGGTGTTGCTGATAGCACCCGACAATTCTCACATACCCTTAGCTTTGAAACTCCAGTTCAAGGTATCGAACAACAAAGCAGAGTACGAGACATGTATTGCTGGCTTGGAAGCCGCCCTAGAACTAGGGGCAAAACGGTCGAACGCCATTGGGAACTCGAACCTTGTTGTATCTCAAGCGAAAGGAGACTGGAAGGTTAATGAAGAAAGGATGAAAATCTACCACCAAACCCTGGACGTCCTAATTCCCAGGTTTGAGAAGTTAACCTTCACCCATCTGTTAAAACAGAGCAACAGGTTTACAGACGCTTTATCAACTCTATCTTGCATGATAGACATCCCTTTGGGAGTCCAAATGCATCCAATCATCATTGAACAGCGGTATGTGCCGGCCTACGAGCTGATTGCTGCCATAGATGAAGTACAAGATCAGAATCCCTGGTACCATGACATCTAGAACTTCTTGGAAAAAGAAGCTATCCACCAGGGGTAAATGTCAAAGATAAGAGGGCAATTCGAAGAATGGCTGCTCAGTTCATCATCTGCGAGGGTAAACTGTACAAACGGGGTCATCTTAGGATGCATAAACTTTGTGTTAATGCTGAAGAGTCGAAGCGCCTGATGGAGGCCATCCATGGAGGAGAGTGCGGAGCGCACATGAGTGAAGTGATGCTAGCCCGGAAGATTCTCAGACAGGGTTACTACTGGTCAACCATGGAGAAGGATTGCATTGGCTTTGTTTAGCGATGCCACAAATGCTAGATCCATGCAAATCGCATGAATATTCCGCCGTCGAAGCTGTACAATATGGCTTCGCCATGACCATTTTCAGTCTGGGGAATTGATGTGATTGGGGCAGTTACTCCGAAGGGGTCGAATCCATTTAATAAGATTATCAAATTTTTAATGAGTTTGATGAAAAGGGAACTTTTTTGGTTTAGGGTTTAGGGACATTAAATATCAATATTAAAGTTTGATGAAAATGGAGCTTTTTTGATTTAGGGTTATTAACATTAAATATAAAGGCATAAGAGTCTAAGAAAATAGTGTAAATCAAGAAAAATGACTTTATGGAATAAAAGTATACATACATGGGACTAAGTGGGTTAAAAAATTCCTTCATAAACTTCTTAGGTTAGAACACTTCTAAATGAGATTAAAGAATAAACCCCCTATAGACACCCCATTTTTGACCGTCCTCAAGACTTGGACGTCACCGTTTGAACACCCGGTGATCATCCATGTTTGTGTTCGTTTGGAGTTCCCGGAGGTCTCGGCTACGCGCCTTGCCTCAGGATCTCCGAACTTGACCGTTTAGTGTCTGGTTTTGCACCAAACACTTATGTTTCGCCTTGGAGGGGCAGGGAATGCCTTGTGAGGCATCCCCACACATCACCGACCATGGCTAGAGGCCACCGGCTGATGTTTTGTTGCCATCGGCAATGTATATTGCCGGTCGGCATTCTTTGTTGCCGGTCGGCAGTACATTTTGTCAAAATGGCAAATTTTGAGCAGCCGACTACTGTTCATCTGCTTTTGCAGATATTTTAAAACAGCTGGCTTGCATTTTGTTCCCCTCCATACACGTGTGTGGAGGGATAGCCTTCTTGTTAGCTTCCTTGGTAAGCTTTAAAAGATTGGCTACTCTATAAGAGGAGCCCTTCTCTCTTGGCCTTAGGGTTAGAGATTTTGGTTAGAAACATTGTGAGAGAAGCTCTAGATTAGGGTTAGGGTTATACATATTTCCTATCTCTATATCTACCTCTTGTGTGTTCTTGTGTGTGTTTAGGCCTACTATTGCACACAAACACATAGTGTTACACCTTCTCTTAGTTTGTGAAGGGCCAGAGGTTTGTTCTTGAAGCTTTGGAGCTGTTTTGAGCTTAAGGAAGGGGCTGGTCCACCATTGTTGAAGAGGTTCTTCAAGGGTAACAATCTTACCCCTTTTTACCCCATTCTTGCATACTATTTTTGCCTATCTTAGAACTATTTTTGTGCTAAGTGTATAACATAAAAAAGTTCTATTTTTAGGCCCTCTAAATAGTTGGTTTAGAGTATTTTGTGGTTTGGAGGTGTTTGACCCCTCTTAAGCCTTGAGGGGCTCCATTTTGTGCTATTTTGAGTGAGCTTCGGGACTTTGGTGTTTGGGCCTCCTCACCACTGAAATCTTGAGGGATTTCAGTGGTAAGGATGGTGCCTCAAAGTCCCAAGAAGGAGAGGGCCACCCCCTCTCCTCATTGTCCTTGAAAAGGACCATTTTTGGCCTCTTGAGGGAGCACCATGTTTGAGGGTTTGTTGATCATGCCTTGGCTGTTTTTCATGCTTATATTGTCATAATATAACATGGTTTTAAGTTGGTTTTGGTACACCATGCATGCTTAGCATACCTACCTTGTAATGCCATGTTTAGGCTTTAACATGCCTTAGGTTGCAAACCATTGTTCTAGCATGTTTTAGGCCTAGCTTTGTGAAGCTTTTGTGCTTATTTTGCCATGTTTAAGGTCTGTCCTTAGCCATTTTGGTTAGCCATAACATGCATTACATGACCCCTTTACATTTTGGTTTGTTGGCCTTAAGTGTATGAATATGTAGCATGCGTTGCTTGCATCATTTCAGTGGTTTAGAACCACCTAACATGCCATTTCAGTCCTTATAACATGCTCACATGCTTGCCTTTCAATGCTTCTTTCATGCTTTAAAAGTTAGTGTTGTACGCTCCATGTTAAGCATTTGTGTATGCCTTTATACTTGAGCCACTTAGATGCCATCTAGGTGTCCCTTGGGTGTTGTTTAGGTTTGCATTAGACCTATTTTATGTCCCCTTGGCCTTGTGAGGCTTGGTTGACTTGGCCTTGGTTTAAGCCTCTTGGTTTGCCTCAAGTTTTGGACCTTAATTGCATGCCATGCTTGTCTTGTTCATTTGGTTTGGCACCATTTTAGCATGATTTCAGAGCTTTCCATTGCATGTTAATTGTCCATATTTGTAGTTTCTTAAGTGTGCTTAGAAGTTACACTTTATGCTTGAATGTTGGTTCATGTTTTCATGCATGCTTGTATGTTCATTTGCCTTCATGAACTTATCATTATGGCCACTGTTTTGGGCCTAATTAGAGCTGCCTAAATCGTGTTTAAGTCCATCCTATGCTTGCTCGCATGCTTACCTTACATGTTTGTTTGCATGTTTGCATGTTTACCTTGTATGCCCATGTTGCATCCTTAGCTTGCATGCCTAGGTTGCATTGCATCTAGCATACATGCCTTGTTCCTTGATGTAGTGATAGGAATTGGGCTTTGTTTGTTTGTTTGTTTGCATTTCATTTGACATGAAAATGCACGACTTGGCTTCTTGGGCCATCACGCATTGAAATGCGCGATTGGTGGTCCGAGAACTAAAGACCATGTCTCTTTGAGTCATACACATGATAAGGGGCTTGGTTGGTGCATAAATGGCTTGAATCACATTGCCATGCAAGACTCTGTCCTCTGCTGCTGTCAAACAGGTTCTGCAGGAATTTCTTGCCGATCGACTGCACAGAGTGCCGGCCGGCAATCAATTGGTGGCCGATGGACTCATCAACAGCCGATGACCACATCCCACTGCCGGTGGCAATTCTACTCAGCCAGTGGTGTCTCCCAATATCCAGGGAAGCAATTCAAAGACTTTGGCAGTCTTCATAGGGGCAGAGCAGGGAAAACAGAGGCAGTCTATGTATGGCAGTGCGCTTCCGAGCAGGTCCCGAGCATGCATTGCATTGGGCATTCTTCCCGAGGCGGTTTACTGTTTTTCCTAGCTTAGTTAGCTTGTTAACTAATTAGGTAATTTGTAATAATTAATTAGCTCGTAGTTAGTTAATTTGTATTATTCTTTTGGTCCCCCCGGGCGAAAGTGAATCTGTAATAAGTGTGGGTGCGTATGTGTGCGTGTCTTCCAATCCCCACTTCTTTCTTCCCTTTTATTTACCCGCTTATGATGGTAGATTAGGGCATGTTTAAATTAGCATACCTCATGCTATGCATGCGTGCATCCATACATTTGTCGTACAAGCACCAGGCTCAACGCATCATGCTAATTGCATTTGTACTTCAATTCCAAATTGAATACGTGCATCAATTGATTGCATTTCACATGCCATGTTTAGGTTAGCCGAGCCTACCCTAATTGCATCCTGTATGTATTGCATTAGCCATTTTAACATGAGCTAGGACCATGCATGTTTGCTAACTAGTTTATTATTTTGGCACGGAGTACGATGTAAGTATTTTCATGCTTTAACATCTCGCATGTGTGTGAATGCTATCATGACAGCATGCTTACCATGTGGCTAGATGCTTATGTGATAAACTGTTCGAATGCCTGTGGGTGAAGTTGGATTGTCTGAGTTGGAAAAACTCGTTGAAATCCGTATTTTAGCCTACTTGCGAGTAGCAAATTCCAAAGTATTTTTCAAGACAAACGGATATGCAATGCTTACTTCCAAATTAGGCAATCTAGTCTATACTTGTTTGCTGTGCGCATAATATAGTAATTCTAGGCTAATAATTGGAATAAGAACACATAACGTTTTCAAAACTGGATATCACGGTTAGTAGAGGCCGATCTTCGGATCGGGCAAGAGGGGGTGCTCATAGCTGACCTTCCCCAATCGTACCCAAGCTCCAGAGCCGAGGCAACTTTGGTGATGACGGACACGTGGCCTTCGGCACCGAGTCAGGGTTTCCTAAATTTTCCCATAAAAAATATTTAGGTGGCGACTCTGTATCTGCTAAAGCAGTCCATGTTTGGCACTTCTTTTCAAAAATCTGTTTTTTTCTCAAAACGATTTGCCAGATTTTGACTCTTTGGTTCAGATTTAGAACCGACAACAAAAGGGAGTCTGAACTGTAGAATGAAGCCCAAGGGCCCATCTACACCCCCCCAAAAAAAATGATTGCTTGTAAGATATAATATTTATTTTATTAATTATTTTAAATTATTATTATTATTATTTACCTTTATTAACTATTTTAATCAAATCTCAACTAGTCAAACTGCACCTAAATCTCATAGAAACGCGTCCGTGCTAGCATTTATCATGGACGAAATCCATGTTAAATTATTAAACAGTTAGGTCAGTCAACGCCGATGACTTGTGTAGCAACACCGAAGTCTTGGATGAAAAGTTATATACTCTGTTTGGAAAATGAGAACAAATTAACTTTGCGCTTGGGTTTATAAATTTGGATCTGTCTAAATGATCTCATTGTGCTAAAAACTATGGCTTCAATGAAGATTTTGATACTTTTTTTTGAGTCTCTGTTGATTGTTATGCTTCTGCTAGCATTTCAAGTGGCTTCAAGAGAATTTGTTGGAATTTTTCGTCCTCGTAAGTTTTCTTCCTTATCAAGTCATGATTGTTTTAGAACTTCCTATTGATATTAGTCTCTTGTGTTTTTCATGAATAAATTTACAATGATAAATAAGAAAAAACTCTGAACCCACCTCGAGTCAAAAAATTTGTTTAGGGAGCGAAGATTAATATTATTGGTAACAAATAATATTTTATAATTTCAACAAAGGCAATTACAAAAGTGAGAGGAAAATGAGCAATTTTGAGAGATTCCAAGTCTTTAATATTTTTAAGATTATATCATTTGTGTTAAAAGTTTTAAAAAGTTTACACTAATTTGCTAATTTTTTCTCCATAGATATGTTGTGGCAATTACTTTTTGGGTCGCCTGTCAATAAATTACTCTTGATATGGGAAAATAATTGCAATTAGTTTTTAAGTAGCAAAGATATGAAAAACCAATTTTAATTATGGTATTGTGGGAGCCGAATAAATGGCAAAGTCAGAAGGTGCGTACCTTGGAAGACTGATATTAGTCGGCTATATCCTACAAGAATGGGAAGCCGAATATAATATATGTGCCGAATAAGTGTAGATCCTTGGAGCCGAATAATAGAAAGGACAATGATTAAAAAGTAGGCCCTAGCCCCGAGGCCCAAAAGAAATAGGTATAAATACAAGAACAATGGATTTAGAAAGGTATATAAGAATGACTTCACTTAACTTAGTAAGCAAGCTATCTTGAGCGTCTGAACTGACTTGTCCGTCGGAGTGCTAATTCCAGCACCCCCGACCGGAGTGTTTGTATCTTTTCAGGTGACTAGCTGAGGATCACTAGCGTCTCCCAAGATCTGAAAAGTATTTCCAAACCACTTCTCCACAATTGGCGCCGTCTGTTGGAATACTCAAATACATTCATGGCAGGCATGACTGAAGATCCTCCGATAGCCACTGACGAGACCACACAGAGAGATGACCTCACTCCAACAAATATGCTCAGAAAGGAAACCATCGCTGCAAGACGCGCCTTGAACTTCGATTCACCAACGACTTCAGCGTAAGAGACAATACAAGCGATCATAGAACAAGCAAAGCAGAATGAACAAAGGCTGGAGAACATGATCGCTGAAAATGAACGTCTCCGTCAAGATTTGGCCCTGGAAATAGCAAAATCCAAAGAAGCCGTGCGCCAAGATCCCGAACGACCTCCGAGGGCAGGTTTGACAACGACCTCGAGCCCGACCAAGGGATACTAATAGCGACTCCAACTCATTATCCACGGAGCTCAACAAGAAGGGACGATTCGAAACTTCCAGCTCCTCCGAAAAGAGTCTACATACAAGGAACAAGCGTAGAAGAAGCAGTTCAGACGAAGAGGACCAGCACAATCCCTTTGTCCGACGGATTGCAAGGGCGGCCCTGCCCAAAAAGTTCAAAGCTCCGTCATTCACTCTTTACGATGGAAAATCAGACCCCACTGATCATATCCGTCACTACAAGCAGGCCATGACACTGCATACAGACAACGAGGCCCTCATGTGCCGAATATTCCCCAGCAGCCTGGGGCCATTAGCTGTCAGGTGGTATTACAAGCTGGAGCCGGCTTCGATCAAAAGCTTCCATCAATTACAGAAATCCTTCAAGGCCAGGTTCATCACCAATGAGGTACAGCCGAAATAGGCCGACTCTCTCAGGGCTATGCAGATCCAGTCAGGAGAAACACTCAGAGCATATTCGGCGCGCTATTGGGAGTGCTTCAATCTCGTTCACGACGCTTGCAACGACTCCATGGCCATCACCGCCTTCAAAATGGGACTACATCCTGATAGTGCTCTTCACAGTTCCCTGACCCGAAGACCCCCCGAAATAGTTTGGGCGTTGATGAAGAAAGTTGAAGAGTATTGCAAGGTAGAAGATGATGCCTTGAGCATTAAAGCCAGACAAATGTCCAACAAAACGGCCCCCCCTGAAATTGCTCAACCAATAAGTTCCGTGCCACCTCTGAGCCCTGAGCCACGACAACGCGCTAAACGAGACAAAAGACGGGACTCTTGCCGATCAAGCGATCAATGCTCCCACCGAACGAATGAACAACTGCAAGTCGACAGCAGACGCTCGAGGCGTGCCGACAAGAAGTACACAAAATTGTCAGAACCAATCACTGCGATAATGACCCAAGTTCAACACCTTCTATTCTTCAAATGGCAGTCAAAGATGGTGGGGCCCCCTGACACGCGAAGAAGGGATAGGCGGTGCGAGTACCACAAAGATCACGGCCACAAAACTGAGAGTTGTTACACATTAAAGGATCACCTGGAAGAACTGGTGCAAGACGGCCGACTGCAACAGTACGTGAGAAAGGGCAAGCCAATTAAGGCACTAGCCTTGAGGCAGGACTCACCTCCACTTGGCGTGATCCATATAATCTACAGCCTGCCAGCATCCCCAACCGTGCACACAATTCAATCGCATCCAATCCCCCAAGGGCAACATATTCCGACCGAATGGCCCAGAGAAGCTCTGACGATTATTGTCAACGACTTCGATCTTAACGGCACAACAGCCTCCCACATCGATCCGTTAGTCATCAAATTACGCGTAAATCGGTTCACCATTGAACACATTCTCATAGACCCAGGGAATACTTCAGAGGTTATGTATTACAAGACTTTCATCAAACTCATCTTCAACAAGTCAGATCTGTCTCCGGTGCCTCACCCACTGTTCGATTTTAATACAAATCCTGAGTACCCCTTAGAGAAGGTCACACTACCTGTTCGAGCGGGCTCCAGAACGGTCGAAGTAGAATTCCTGGTCATAAAGCTCCCTTCACCGTATAATGTCATCATGGGGCGAACTTGGTTGCATATTATGAAGGTCGTTCCAAGCACTTATCATTAGCTTGTGTGATTCCTGACAGCCCATGGCATTGAAGAAATCTGTGGCTCCCCACAATCGGCACAAGCAGAGATTTTATGAAAACCCTATCACTGACCTAACCTGTGGGCTTTGATACCTGTACATATTTCACTTCTGCAATGTAAACCATTTTTCTTCGTCGCTTAATTTATTTCCCAACCCCCATTGCAGCGATCGTCACGTCGCCGATTTAAAACCCCTTTGGTGTATGACACCTTAGGGCCAATTAAGCCTCTGGATTCGGAGCGCCCTTCGTGGATATCACGATTGGCCAAATCAAGTCTCCGGATTCGGAGCCCCCTTTGGTGCATGATACATTAGGGCCGATTAAGCCTTCGGATTCGGAGCCCCCTTTGGTGCATGACACCTGAGGGCCGATTAAGCCTCCAGATTCGAAGTGCCCTTCGTGGATATCACGATTGGCCAAATCAAGTCTCCAGATTCGGAGCCCCCTTTGGTGCATGACACCTTAGGGCCGATTAAGCCTCCGGATTCGAAGTGCCCTTCGTGGATATCACGATTGGCCAAATCAAGTCTCCAGATTCGGAGCCCCCTTTGGTGCATGACACCTTAGGGCCAATTAAGCCTCCGGATTCGGAGCGCCCTTCATGGATATCACGATTGGCCAAATCAAGTCTCCGGATTTGGAGCCCCCATTGGTGCATGACACCTTAGGGCCGATTAAGCCTCCAGATTCGAAGCGCCCTTCGTGGATATCACGATTGGCCAAATCAAGTCTCCGGATTCGGAGCCCCCTTTGGTGCATGACACCTTAGGGCCGATTGAGCCTCCGGATTCGGAGCCCCCTTTGGTGCATGACACCTTAGGGCCGATTAAGCCTCCGGATTCAGAGCGCCCTTCGTGGATATCACGACCGGCCAAATCAAGTCTCCGGATTCGGAGCCCCCTTTGATGCATGACACCTTAGGGCCGATTAAGCCTCCGGATTCGGAGCGCCCTTCATGGATATCACGATTGGCCAAATCAAGTCTCCAGATTCGGAGCCCCCTTTGGTGTATGACACCTCAGGGCCGATTAAGCCTCCGGATTCGGAGCCCCTATTGGTGCATGACACCTTAGGGCCGATTAAGCCTCTGGATTCGGAGCGCCCAAACAAATTTATTGCGTTGATTAATCTGATCGGCCATGTTTTCAAGCTAGGCCGCTACATATTTATCACGTTGATCAGCCAAGTGCATGAACTAAGCCGATCAAACTATGTTTGAGGGCAATACCATTCATCAATTTACACCCCTTCTACATACGAAGGTTACTAAACAAGCGACAAGTCCGCATCGAAACGCCAGTTATGGAGCCCCATCGGCAAAATATGTCTTTGGGCCGATGAAGACTCCGAATTCACAGCGCCCCTGGTGCGTAACACCCTAGGACAGATCATACCTCCGAATTCGGAGCACCCTTCGGCACGAACAAAACAAAACAAAACATGCCAACATTCGAAATAAGGTGCTTAGCTAAGCATATAAAAAATTCAGAGTAAGACGCAAATGTTTGAAATAAAACTTTTTATTTGATCAAACAGTGGTTACATAAACGCAGTCCGTGTTCGAACATTACAATATCTATCTTTAACTTCTAAGGCGAAAAGGGGAATTAATCATGTTGATACAGTGAAGGCCCCGAATCAATGCCCGTCGTTTGGGAAGCCTCCGTGGCTCGAAATGCCTTGAGCCAGTTGTGCCCAAAGTTGCGTATCTCTAGACCCCCCTCTGACACCATCGACAATGTCAAGGCCAAGATCCAAGACAAGGAAGGTTAAGGGCAACGGTCGCTGTGCCTCCTTTCGGGGTGATCTACTTCGACGACTTGGAGGCTGAAACGCCTCCAGTTTCTTTTTTAACGACCTACCTCCCACACCGGAGAATTCTCCGCTGCGATCCATTGCGGCATCAAGCTTGGCCAAAGTTCAAGTTTGGCTGATTAAAGAAACTCTGTTTTACATCCACAATATTGTTTAACCCGACGCAACAAATGGCGTTATATTAATGAGGTCACTGGCATGAAGAGTCCATTCCATTTATTTTTTAATGCTGGAAGTGACCCCGTGGAAATTTCATTAACGACAAAACCCCAAGAGACGAACGTCGATTGACATTCACCACGACCTAGTTACCCAAACGGCTTTCTGGAACACATGCATTGGCTAGAGCAGGGGCAGCATTATCAACCCAACCAGCCAAGCATTTAGACCCCGCGCCGAATGAAATTTGCCACAGCCTCTCCACATACTGGCTTTTGGCCTCTTGAAGTTACAGTGGCCTCATTCAAGAATAAACGGCCATCACGATTAGGCTGACCCCGTCTATAAGCCGGCATATCACTGGACGATCAATGTTTGTACATTCATTCAAACATTTATGTAATAAAACGAAACACGTATATGCCGAATACGAACTACAACGAAATATTTATAATAGAACATTTTTTATTCAATCACACAATAAATTACATAGTTTTGAATGAATATCCTTATACGACGTCACCCTTATCCTCACTCTTCTCGACTTCAAAAGCAGAAAACGGAAAATGTTTACTATGGTAGAATGGCGATGCTGAATCAATGCCCGACGCTCGAAGAGCTTCCGCGGCTTGAGACACCTTGATCCAACTGTGCCTAAATCCACGATTTTCACATTGGCAAACCTCTTCGGCAAGCTTCTCTTTGGTCTTTTCGATTCCAACTTTTCGGCCTTCGTGAAAACCTTTTTCATAGGCCCTCCCCTTCGCAGACTCCATCGCGAACATACTCGCCATCTCACGATCAGCGAGCGCGGTACTGATGAGCTGCTGGATAACCCTTTCTTCCACGATCAGGTTTCCCTGCTCGGCAGGTTGTGCCTGAGCCGCCTTGGTCATCCTTAACTCACGCTCAGCCGCCTCCGCGCGAGCCTCCAAACTTCAAATACGTTCCTCCTTTTTCTCCATTTCTCGGCGGGCAGCGCGCAGCCGCATGCCAATTTCATAGGCAGTGTAAAGCCCCTTCACCGCCCCGTGAATGCCTTCACGAAATACTTCGTAGTCCTGTCGACCTACCATTGACTGCTGAACCTCAGGAGGGAAAATTTGTCGAGCAAACTCGACCGCTACATTTGGGTCCCGAACGATTGAGTCTGCCTCTGTCATGGGTCTATGCCCCACAAATACGGCAAAGCTTAATGGGCACGGATTCGCATCAGATCCCCTCTCGACTCGGGGTTGTAGAGATCTGCCCTGCGACTGCTTGTCCTACCTGGGCAACCTGCTTCGATGTCGAGGAGACTGACGCCTCTCTCTTTCCCTAGAACTCCTACTTCCTGTGCGCGAAGGTTCACCACCTCGATTCATGTCTCCACCCAGCTCAGCTAGCGTCCTCGCTTCCCCTCTGCTATTAAAGAAGAGTCTGTTCGACATTCGCACGATAAATCTTCCTCCAAGAGCCGGAGTCAGTTGTTTACTAAGCTCATAAAAGTTGTACCTTTGTTCATTTATCCTTCACAGAGGCAGCACTATCGAGGCAATCTCATTAATCGTGAAAACATCAATCGCCTGGCACCGACTGAGTCGACCATCGTGGGGCAAGGGCAGAATTCATGCGCCTATTCTGCATATAATGTCCATGAACCGCTCGGGGCAAGGATAGATTCATCAATCTATTCGGCTTAAGTGGCCCAGCCGACCCATGAATCGATTCTTCAAAACTCTTAAGCTCGTCTCATCCGGCGCCTGAATGATCATGAACTGCCTGCGTCAAGGGCAGATTCATCAATCTATTCGGCTTAAGTGCCCCAGCCGGCCCATGAATCAATTCTTCACAACTCTTAAGTTCGTTTCATCCGGCGCCCGAATGATCATGAACCACCTGGGGCAAGGGCAGATTCATCAATCTATTCGGCTTCAGTGCCCCAATCCGGTGCCCGAATGATCATGAACCGCCTGGTGCAAATGCAGATTCATCAATCTATTCGGCTTCAGTGCCCCAACCAGCCCATCAATCGATTCTTCAAAACTCTTAAGTTCGTCTCATCCGGCGCCTGAATGATCATGAACCGCCTGCGGCAAGGGCAGATTCATCAATCTATTCGGCTTAAGTGCCCCAGCCGGCTCATGAATCAATTCTTCACAACTCTTAAGTTCGTCTCATCCGGCGCTCGAATGATCATGAATCGCCTAGGGCAAGGGCAGATTCATCAATCTATTCAGCTTCAGTGCCCCAGCCGACCCATCAATCGATTCTTCAAAACTCTTAAGTTCATCTCATCCAGCGCCCGAATGATCATGAACCGCCTGGGGCAAAGGCAGATTCATCAATCTATTCGGCTTCAGTGCCCCAGCCGGCCCATCAATCGATTCTTCAAAACTCTTAAGTTCGTCTCATCCGGCGCCCGAATGATCATGAACCGCCTACGGCAAGGACAGATTCATCAATCTATTCAGCTTAAGTGCCCCAGCCGGCCCATGAATCGATTCTTCACAACTCTTAAGTTCGTCTCATCTGGCGCCCGAATGATCATGAACCGCCTTGGGCAAGGGCAGATTCATCAATCTATTCGGCTTCAATGCCCCAGCCGGCCCATCAATCGATTCTTCAAAACTCTTAAGTTCGTCTCATCCGGCGCCCGAATGATCATGCACCGCCTGGGGCAAGGGCAGATTCATCAACTGTTTCGGCCGGTGCCCCAAATGCCCATCAATCGATTCTTCAAAACTCTTAAGTTCGTCTCATCTAGCGCCCGAATGATCATGACCCGCCTGGGGCAAAGGCAGATTCATCAATCTATTCGACTTCAGTGCCCCAACTGGCCCATCAATCGATTCTTCAAAACTCTTAAGTTCGACTCATCCGGTGCCCGAATGATCATGCCCCACCTGGGGCAAGTGCAGATTCATCAATCTATTCAGCTTAAGTGCCCCAATCGGTCCATCAATCGATTCACCAGCATAATACCCACGAACTATTCGGCATATGAATGATAAGTCAGTATTGCCAAGATATTAAATCTTAGAAAGCTCAAACACAACAATGATTTTATCCAAAGTAGTGAAAGGCAAAAAATTCTTCATTAACATAACTTCACAAACTGTAGTAGCGAAATGACAAGGAAATTTTCATTAATAAATTGAGCGCAGATAATAACCAATTTATACATGAAAACTACCCTAAACCAACAAAAGTCCACCAAACAAAAACTTACATCGGAATTAAAAATACTTAATAAAATTGAAATGTCTCCCAGATCAATCTTCAGGGTCAGATTCAAGTGGCTCAACGTCCACTTGCTCGTAGGGAATTGGCAAGGCCAATGTAACTCCAGCGGCAGCAAGGGCTTTGAGCCACCCATGTTTAAATCCCCAATTCTCGAATTTGGGGACTTCGTCTACATATTCCGTGAAGGCGGCACTTTTTCCTGCCTCAAATGCCGCAGAAGCCTCAGAGTCGGCTTTTTCCTTGGTCGCCTTGAGCTCCTCTAACTGAACCTCCACCTCAGCAAGCGCCCCCTTGGTTAACTTGAGCGATTCTTCGCTCGCATTCGCCTTATCCTCAATGTCAGAGCGGAGCTGTTCAGCAGTACGAGCCCTCTCCTTCTTTGTTTCGGCTCGCGCACTCTCCATTACGGCCCTCATCACTTCAAACTCGACCCTACTCTTCTGACCGTTCACTTCTGTTTGCAAACGGTCAATCCTTCCAAGGGCATCATGCAGGCGGCATCCTAAGTCGACGATCCTGCCGACCATCTGCGAAACAAGTTGGGATCGTCAGATACCTTAATGAAAACAAATTCTGGAGAATTTGAGATGATCACCTACCAGGAGGGCCGACTGCGCAGATAGGGCTACGGCCATAATATCCGGTACGGCGTGAAAGGCTGCGTTGTCAGCCGGCAAGGAAATTGAAGCCGCCAGGCTCAACGCTACGGCTGGATCCTCAATGGCTGAAGCATCAGAGGGAATCGACGTATCTTTGATCTTTGGTTGAACAATAAAAGAAGCGACCACATCTGACTCTTCTAAACGAGGCCATTTGTTAGCAGGGCTAATTCCTTAACCAGCCTCTCCCTCGGCACTACACTTTTTTCTCCGCTCCTCCGGAATCAGCCATTCCTCAATGACCTATTGTTCAACCTCTTTCTCCGTTCCGACCGTAGCAATCTAAACCGTCTCTTCAATAACAGGAACAAAAGTTTTAATCAAAGTGGGTTCAGAGCGGGCGACCTCAGCCTTCTTTTGAGTAGCCATTCGCTCGGCATTTTTCTTTCGCGCTATCTGCGTAAGGTTTTCCCCAGCCATACCTTTGAAAAAATCGCCGGGTAGGTCTCCCAAATTTGCAAAAATATCCCCAGAAGAAAACTCTGCCCCGACCCGAAGTGGACGGGGAGGAAGGCCAGTTAACTCCGGCAGCGTCAAACGCCGAGCGTAGGGCCTCGTCAACCTCTTCGGCCTCCTCGGTGACCTCTCTGGCTGGTTCGGCAACTACCTCCACCGGCTCCGTGTCTTGCCCCGGATCGGAAGCTTCGAGACCAATTTGCCTAAAGTTCTTGAAGCTGGGAAAGATAAGAGCCGAAAGGTGTTGATCGCCGGATGGAATTAGAATGTCGTCCGCGGCCGAGAATGTAGTATAAGTAGGCTCGTATCGAAAGAGTATGTGAGCGGCTCTCCCTTGCTTTTGTACGTTAGGGCGGCTGAAGTATCTGAGTGCAATCTTAATTTCCTCAAGGACTGTGTCGTCGGTTGAAGTAAGAATCTTCTTCAATCTATTACCTGCAAAGACAAGGGGTGATCAGGGGAAAAAAGCTGAATAAAAGACAGAAACAAACACAAGGCGTTACATGGCAACCTGGATCATCCTTCCATCTGGGAATAGGATCTAGACGATCTTCGCCTTCACCAAACTCCCAATTACCTCGGACATTGACCATTACGTCGTCAACTCTCTTACCAGAACTGGCAAGCATGGTTATCAAGTGATGGTCAGTATCCTTGGCTCTGAGAAAGTATCGTCCCAGCCGACCGGAAGATTTGGCTAAAGCGTAGCAGTGCCGAATGGCCGGAATGCCAAGGTTGATCCTAAGGCGTCGGTTCAACTCTATAACCCCCATGACGATTCGAAAGAAATTTACATTGGGTTAAGAAGGAATCAGACTCCAATAGCGAAGGACGGCCCTAAGCAATAGATGTAGGGGAAAACAGACTCCGCCCTCCGCAATGGATAAGAGAGGGAAGACGATCGTATTTTGATCTTCTCTCTCCATATCAAGAGTACTGTCCGTTACAAAGGATAGGTGGACATCGTCGAGGATGGAAAAGTGTCGCCGGAATCTGGAAATACGACCCTCAGAAAGGAGGTCGTTCAAGTGTTTAGCCATTCTTGTGGGGAATCAAGGGTTCGCTGAAATTAAAATAACAAACAGAAAGTAGGATTGCAAAGAAAATGGAAGAAGACTTACGAGGAGCAAGGGGGACAAGGATAGACGGAGAAGAGTTGCAGAAAATGTGAGTCAGAGAAGGGATACCCGCTGGCGGTCCAAGAGTCTCGAATACTCGACGAAATGTGCACTCGAAAGGACTGAAGTTTCAAATCGCAATAAATGCGAGAGACGCACGAATGAGGTAGGAAAGTGTAATGATGACCGAAAAGGTGTGAGCATTCTGACATCTATATTGGGGTATGCGAAGCCGCCTGACCTATTTTAACTTTTCAAATTCAAAACCAAACACGCCGATTAACTATCGTCAATGGGGAGTTCGGGGGGCAATTGTGGGAGCCGAATAAATGGCAAAGTCAGAAGGTGTGTACCTTGGAAGACTGATATTAGTCGGCTGTATCCTGCGAGAATGGGAAGCCGAATATAATATATGTGCCGAATAAGTGTAGATCCTTGGAGCCGAATAATAGGAAGGACAATGATTAAAAAGTAGGCCTTGGCCTCTGGCCCAAAAGAAACAGGTATAAATACAGGAACAATGGATTTAGAAAGGTATGTAAGAATGACTTCACTTAACTTAGTAAACAAGCTATCTTGAGCGTCTGAACTGACTTGTCTGTCGAAGTGCTAATTCCGTCACTCCCGACCGGAGTGTTTGTATCTTTTCAGGTGACTAGCTAAGGATCACTAGCGTCTCCCAAGATCTGAAGAGTATTTGCAAACCACTTCTCCACAGGTATTTAAATATAAAAAATAAAAATAAAAACAAGAAGTTGGATTTATTGGATTAACATGAGTTAATTTGGTTGAAACAGGCGAAACAGCAGCAAATGCTCTATGGGGTCACAATTACAAGAACAGCTATTATCGTGCTCCTCATAAACCATGATGATAATTATTATCATTCAAACAAATTTCACATCTACTACTTCAATTCTGGCTAAAAATTAGTTGTATTATTACTAGATTCATGCATACATAATAATTGATGTAAACTTTGCAATCTTCCATAAAAGAACTTTGATTGGGATGTATTTATGTGAAACATCAGTAGATAATAAATTAAATTCAATATATTTGTTTCCCTTTTTATTTGTTAACAATTTCAAAATAAAAAATGATTGGACCGTCCAACCTGCTTGGTATATTTTGATGATCAATTTTGTTTATATTTTAAATTCAGGTGTATAAATTATTCATTAAAAAAATTAAATTGATCTAGTAATTTTAACCATATAATTCATCTTCTTTTTTTTTTTAAATATAACCGCACGAGTTCTTCTCTATAAGCATATGGAATTGTTAAAATTTAGCAAGAATTATTTAGAATTGATTCACTTAAAATTCTGCATGCGTGATTATTGGGTATAAAAATCTTAGTATTGTTAAAATTTACAATTTTTCTTGGGCCATAAATAATATTTGTATTTCATAGTATGTGAGAAAAATGGTATTTCCGGATTTGCTGTAATCAAAATGATATGAATCACTTGAGTTGCCCTTAAAAGTTTTGAAGTGTTTTTTTTTTTTTTTCTGTGGAAAGAGAGGATCTGAGAACTAGAACATCCAATTTGAGCTTGTAAGGCTCATCCATGATGCCTTCAGGCTGATCTTGTAAGTTGTGTGTATTGATCATTCATGAAAAAAAATTAAAGGGCAAATTACATTTTAACCCTCTATGGTTTGCCCAAAAAATATGGAACCTCCTTATAGTTTCATTTGTAACACTTAAACCTCTAGACTTAATACCAAATTGTAATTTTAGACGAACGTAACAGAAGCAATAAAAAGTCATAAATGCCCCCGTATATGTTATACTCAGTCATTTCATTTGTATATTTCGTATCTCTCTCTCTCTCTTTCATTCTCTCCCCCCCTTCTCTCTCTCTCTATATTTATGTGTGTGTGTATATCTTCTCTATCACCGTGGCCACCATCATCACCACCACCTTTCAACACCAAACCCACCTCTTTCACCCATTTTCACAACCAAATTCCATCACTACTATCATCAAGCTCCACAATCACCGTCACCTCAAGCTCCACGTCACCACTGGACTGTCACGACCACCATCGCTTAGCTCCGTCAAAATCAAGAACCACCCTTTACAAAGTGCTATGAAGCAGCAAAAGATGGTGGATGATGAAAGAAAGAAATAGATTTAGAGATATTTCTTTGGAATGTGTGAAGTTAGTTTTCGGACAACTTTCGACATGTCAAAACCACCCATTTTAAGAAGAACTGAGAAAATGAGATGGCGTAGGATGAAGCATAAAGCAAGATGAAGAGATTGGAGAAAGAACGGGATTAATTTGTTAAGAATCAAGAAAATTATGGAGTTCGAAAGATGGGCCAAAGAAATGTCGGAAACGGGAAAAAAAAAATCTTATTTTTGGTCATCTTTCAAAGCTCTGACAGAATGCAAAAAGAACGGAACGAGGCGTGTGAAGAGTGATACGAAAACTAGGCCACGAGGTGAATCCAATGAAGCAAAAATGAGGCAAAACAGAGTTACGAGGAAAGAAATACAATGGCTTGAAGTGGTGCGTTTGAATCTGAAAATCTGATCTTTTCAGGCTTGTTCGTGCCTGTGATTTGGAGAAGATAAAAATCGATTTGGTTGGTATGAATCCCATCAATGTTATTTGAAAAATCTAAATGTTTTCACATATTAATTGTTTGATTCCATGGGTTGGGTTTGTTACTAATTTGAATCATAAGGAGAAAAGTGGGTTTGGATAATTTTTAGAGAGAGAAAAGTAGGTTGATTCCTTGATGGTGGTGATGTTGGTTGGTTGTGATTTTGCATAGAAGGTAATGGTAGTGAGATGAGAGAAGAAATAAAAGTTGATGGTGGTAGTTTTGCATGGAATATGATGGTGGTGATGTTGGTTGATTGTGTTTTTGCATGGAAGGCAATAGTAGTGAGATAAGAGAAGAAATAAAAGGTGATGGTGGTGGTTTTGCATGAAAGGTGATGATGTTGCATATTTATATAATGAAGGAGAAAGAAGAGGTGTTTTGGTCCAAGAGTGTAACCCACGCTTTGTTGTATTATACTTTTATGCTAGTGAAGTCTATGTTCTGTTTAAACAAATGAATCCGTCAGAAATTACATTTTGGTATTAAGTCTAGGGGTTTAAGTGTTACAAAATAAACTAAGGGGAGTTTCGTATTTTTTGGACAAACCACAAGGGGTTAAAATGTAATTTACCAAAAATTAAATTGATTCAATCGCTATAATTTCATCATAATCATCTTCAAAAGGATGAGCAATTGATTTTCAAAATTATTGTCATTTTTTTTGAAAACAAATATCTTAAAATAATGTACGATTATCGAATCAATATGATTTTTATGCATGAGATACACACATGGTAAATCAAATCACAATATAAGATACGCAATGGCTAGCATATAAAGGTTGGCATTAGATTGGACTAGGCTAGCTTAGCCCGCAAAATTGGTGTCCAAGTCTGTCTCTAGGTTCCAAGAAAAAAAAAAAAAAGTCTGTCTCTAGGGTAAGCTCGGTAGGCTATTTTTGTTGAAAATTTGGCTTTGCTTCTCAAGTTTGGATTCAACTTCTCATCTTCTCCTCTAGATTGTTCTTGAGGCTCCTAGATGATCCAGAAGCTACTAAAGAAAATGGTTTTGAATTAAAGTTCTTAATTGGTCAACAATGGAAGGCACCATGAAGATTCCTGAACACGGTGATTTTGCCGTCACCATTTATGTCTCTCATCCACCTCAGAAACCTATAAATAGGAAACTAATGTGTTGTATTAGATATAAAAATATTTGAATTTGAGAGTGATTATGAGTTAGGAGGGATTATCTCTCCTTTATATTTGTTTACGAATTTTTTGTATTTATTTTGAATTCATTTACGTGAATTAGAATTTGTTTTATTATTTTTGTGCATCTTTGTTTTGTGTATTCATATCTGAGGCTTTCTGGCACAACAATTGGTATCAGAGTATCGTTATGCAAAACAGAGCTTCTGCATCTCTGTTTCAGAATTCTATCAAATTTCGAAGTTGCCGAAACCAACTTTTGAATACATCATTACGTAGCTCTCATCGAGTAGAGTAATTTGAAGGGAAAAAAAAATTCATCTCAAATGGACATCGGAAGCTTTCCCAATCGCTAGTCAAAGTTGGCCTGAAAAGGTCAACCATTTGAGCTGAGAAGATAGACCGAGCCGAACCAACTGAGCCAAGCTCAGCCGAGCCAAAGAATATTCTGTCCCACGTTAGCACCCAGTCAGACAACATATCAGCATAGACCATTTGTCACATCAGCATTGATCGACTATCACGTTAGCAAGGTGCCACGTCATTAGTAATTTTTTGAAATTTGCATTTTGGCCCTGAATTTTGGTAAAATTACAATTTAGCCCCAGTTATTTCTGAATTTATGTTTTGGCCTTTGAAAATTTTGAATTTTCAATTTATCCCCCAAAAATTTGAAATTTTTCAATTTGACCCTTGAAAAGGGTGTTGGTATACCAAACTGTCCTAGTCATCTCCGAAGTGGGCTCTTTTGGTAGTTTCAGTTTTTTTTTTTTTTTTTTTTTTTAAAGAAAAAATGACTGAAGAAAAAAAAATGTTGTTTCCAAAGTCAATGTAGCACAGAATGATACTGATTATTCTGAATTTGAATTTTAAGTCGTTGGTGTGGTCTACGACCACTTGTTGGTCTTGGAAAAAAAATTTGCATTTGTCGATTTGAAGATCTTGTGGTAATCTACTTCAGGTCTAAGTAAAACTTTGGTTTTTTGGAATTTTGGAATTTTTGGAATTTGACATCATGATAGAGTTTAGAATTTGGATTTGTTGTAGAAAATTAGAAGAATTAGTTCATTTTGTTCTTCAGTTTGGATTGGCTTGATATGTCTCGAGCTTTTGAGTTTGTTGTTTCATTTTGATTTGTTTATAGAGCATTCGTTTGTTTTATTTGGTGCAACAAAATTTGTTTTGGGCATCAAAGTGTGTTCACTTTGGAGCACTTGTATGGTTGGTTGTTTATTTGTTTATGGTATTTTGCTAAGGTGGAGTTTTGTTCATATTTATGTACTAGAGAATCTTCGCCAAGGTAGAGAATTGTTGAAAATTTGGCTTTGCTTCTCAAGTTTGGATTCAACTTCTCTTATTCTCCTCCAGATTGTTCTTGAGGCTTCTAGATGATCCAAAAGCTACTGAAGAAGATGGTTTTGAATTAAAGTTCTTAGTTGGTCAACAATGGAAGCAACAATGAAGCTTCTTGAACGAGTTCGAAACACAGTAATTTTGGCGTTACCGCTTCCGTCTCTCATCCTCCTCAGACACCTATAAATAGGAAGTTAATATGTTGTATTAGATATAGAAAATATTTGAATTTAAGAGTGATTGTGAGTTAGGAGGGATTACCTCCCCTTTATATTTGTTTGTGAATTTTTTATATTTATTTTGAATTCATTTGAGTGAATTAAAATTTATTTTTGTTATTCTTATGCATCTTTATTTTGTGTATTCATATCTAAGAAATTCTGACACAACAGTTTTTTCTTCTAATGAGTTGGGTACCAGTTCCAAAATATGTTAGGCCTAATCCCTATGCAACAAATTTGTCGGCAATGGGTTGAAATTCAAACTTACTTTTGGTCTTTTTGGTTTTTTAATTTTTTTTCTCTCCTTAGTTTCTCCTCTTTTTTTTTTTTTTGGTCAAGCTCGGTGACTAAGCCAATGGACCATAACTCACAAGCCAATAGTTCAAGTTATGATCGAGCTTCAAAACCTAGGTGTAAACTCAATCAAAATCTTATTTGTACTAGCTTAAAACTTGTTTGTAGTATGAGTTTGAGTCAAATAAAACGCCTTAACAAACCTCACAGGTTATGATTAAATTGCATATTTTTAATTATACAGGATGATGACTCTTTATAACGAGCCCACCAAATGTTACGGATTATCAAAGAGAATCCTATTTCGTTGACCCAAAAAAAAAAAAAAAAAAAAAATTCAGTTTTTTGTATACTAATCCAATGAACTGTCATGACAGATGACTTTGTTGGTGAGATTTCTACTAGAAGGTCCATTCCCTTATATATCAGTTAGACTTCATATTAGCATCCATTTAAGGCAGCTTGACTTACCAAAGTTGAAAACCAAAAATTTATTAAGGTTTTCATTGATATGCATATGATGTTGATTTCAACCAACCCCAAAAGTCTAACAAAGATTTCAATCACACAAGGATAAATACATAAAAAAGAAGAAAATAAAATAAAATAGAATACAATTTGGACTTCTTCATTGCTCACTTTTGTCATGAATTTCAAACCATCATTTTCGTCGTAGTCTGTACCCAATTTTGTTGTCTGTGGGTTTCCCAATTGTAAACACACTTGCCCCACTAGCCTTTTGGAAGTTTGAATTACATTTAAAAATAAAAAATAATAATAAAAATAAAGGACAGTCCATTCTTAACTCAACATGATAATGGGTAGTTAGACATTAAAATATAGACATTATCTGGTTAAAATATTATTTAATATAAGACATGTTGCCAAACAAGCCCACTTAAAATATATTTCTAAAAATGTAAATTCAAAGGAGTAAATAATAGAAATCAACTAAAATCCCATGTACATCAACATCATTGTTACAAGTTGATGAATTGTGATTGGTTAGTGTCCATTTAATCTATCAAATTTAAAATAAGAGGACTGTTATTTGTCTTCAACTTTTTACTTTGGTCCCATTTTTTTGAATTCATACCCAAAAAAATAAGTTCCTTCCATTTTCTTTTTAAGCTCTTACTTTAATACCAACTATACTCCTAACCCCAAACATTAGCCCCTAACCCTAATCTCATCCCCACCAACTCCGGCAACCACCACCACTATCTCCAGTGGCCAATCCCTTCTCTACTATTTCACAGCCTAGACCTAGGGATTTTAGAAATCGGTGATGGCAACAGTAGCGACTTTAGGCAATGATAGCGGTAGTGGGTCACGATCTGGGTTACAATAGAAAGAAGAAGAAGAAGAAGAAGAAGAAGATAAGGAGGCGGTGGTAGCGACCAGCAGTCCCACCCCTCCGGCAACCTTCTAGCACCTTCCCAGCAATGGCTACTCTTCCACAACCTCCGACCACTGTGACCCCCTTCCTTTTCCTTTTTTTAGATTTGCGGTGGAGATCACGGCGGCAGCTGCGATTGTCAAAGGAATCAAAGTGGTAACTGCCAATTCTCTCTCTCTCTCTCTGTGGCAACGATGAAGGGCTACGAAGATGGTGGTGGTTGAGACGATATTGCGAGGTTGGTGGCACTGGGAATGGCTGAAGAAGAAGAAAAAGAGGAGGCGATAGCGAGGTGGAGCGGATGAGATCTGGTGATGGCAGGGTGTTACCGGCCAGAGTAAAATAGAGGTGAAGGTGGAGGTGGAGATGCGGTTGGGGTTTGGGTTTGGGTTGGAAAGATAGAGATGGGGTAAAAAATGGAAATTAGAGTTAGGACACAATTATAATTAAAAAAATACAATAGGTGGGTGTCCAAAAGAAAAAGAAAAAAAAAAAAAAAAGAGGAGTATTTAGCAACCTTCTAAAATAGTTCTAATTTTGTTAACAATATTACATTTTAACCCATGACCTCGCCAACTTCATCACTCTAAATTCTCAAAGGCCATCTCATATTTTTGAGTTCTCAATAATAACTTGACAATCTATGAAGATAGTTTATAGATTGGATTTGGTTTGCCTCTAGTTGAAAGTTGAACTAAATCAGATAGTTGAGATCTCTAACCGAAAAAAATTATTAAACAGAAGACTTTTACTAGTATCAGTAAGAATATTTGAAAAATTTTAATGAGTGGTAAGAGTCTTCTTTTTAATGATTTTTTCTAGTTAGAATCTTCTGTTTAATGACTCTTCCTTGTCAAAAACCTTAACTATTTGGTACAGTTAAAATTTCAATTAGAAACAAGTCATTCTTGTAGATTATAGTTCAACGCTTCCAGAACAATGATATTGATAGATAGATTCCTTTTCGATGTACCTAAAAAAAAATGATTGAAAAATATTGAGTAAATTATATTCCCTACCCAAAATCTATGAATTAAATTTGACTTAAAGAAAATTATACAATAGCTCTGGAATGTCACGTGGTTATACTCCCTTACAAATTACCATTTATTATATCCCTCATATTTTTCAACAACCCAATATAAATAATCAATATTCTACTTTCTCCACTAATCATTTATTATAGAATATCAAGTTATTGTACTTTGCAACTATCGAATAATTATTCATTAAATATTATTATTTTTTATAATAAATTTGTTTATGACTTTTTAGCGAATAACTTTATTCCTACCCCGATGATTTAATTTCTGATTTATTGTGGCCCACAACTAGGCAGTAGTATGATCATTGATAACATCAAAGGAAATTTTTTGAAGTCTTTTTTCTCTCCAGTTAATCTGGTAGGATCGCTTGATTAGAATTGTTAATATATATTAATATATTAATGTATGTATAAACTATTAATGTATATATAATATATTAATATACATAGACATACAGCTAGCTAAAGATAGATAGGATTCCTTTTTCTTTTCCTGCTTTCGGTCGCCCGTCTCCTTTCAGTCTCTTTTTCATTATTATATTGAATTGTATCATAATGATGTTTATAACACAGCTCCTATATAATGGAGCCTCTATTTGGTTTCTGAATATATTGAATCACAAAGCTTACTCTTTCAATATCACTCTCTCAACTTATTTTACATGGTATCAGAGCTTCAAATATATAGCTCATTAACCAGAAACATTCACATTTTCTAGTAGCTCTCTCTGTTTCATCACTGATCAGATCTTTTTTGTTCTCAAAAATTTTCACACTACCTACCAACATGCTCGGAATCCTCTCACGATTCCAACGCCACCAACGGCATCCTCAGATCCTCCTTAACGCACCCTCACGCACCCAATTTCTCGCCGGCGCATCACCCATTCCGCCTTCAACGTCGCACGCGCCTTCTGTTCGCTAAGCCTCCCTTCGCCACTCACTACTCGCCACGCAGCGCAAGCCGCCCTCTTCTTTGCTCTAGCCGCTCGCCACATCGCCTGTTGCACCGCTCTCACGGTACGCCACCGCTCACGCATAGCCGCCATTATTAAAGACCTTCGCCTTCGGCTTGCCTTTGGCTCCAACCAGTTCAGCTCAAACCGGCTCAAAAACTTTCCAAGGCTGGATCAGCACTATTTTTGGACTTTTCTGGCCGATTCAGACCGGTTCCCCCCTAATTTTGCCCTTCTGCATTCACTGGTACCCTCGGTTTTTTCAGATTCTACCTCTATTGTGTTGTTTTTCCCTCATAGATCGCCCGGACTCCTCTAACCACCCTATTTTCATTATTCTTGATAGGAGTAATTATGTCTTATGGGCACAAGCCATATCTAGCTTCCTCAAAGGAAAGAAACTTTGGCGCATCATCACTAGGGATGTGTGCAAACCCATCTAAGAGACCACGGAATCTGCTGCCAAATATGTCGACCGACCGGAAGATTGGGATAGTAAAAACTATCAGATCATCACTTGGCTTCATAATACTTCTATTACATCTATCAGCCTGCAGTTTGGTCGGTTCCAACTTCACTCTGTTTCCTCTCCAGCCAAGACCATCTGGGATTTTTTACAAGAACGCTATCAGACTACTGGCCTTGCTCACCAATATCAGCTTCTGAGTCATCTTCACCGTATGCGCCAAGAAACAACTTAGACCATTAATGATTTCCTCTCCCAAATGTATTCTGTTTGGGATCAGCTCGCTCTTTCTGAACCTCCATGGCCTCATACTGAGGATGCTGCCTTGTTTACTACTTACTGTGACCAACAGCGCTTGGTTCAGTTTATCATGGCTCTCACTCTCCATTTTAAGCCAGTACACGTATCTCTCCTTCATCGCACTCCTTTACCCACTCTTGAGCAAGCAATTTCTGAACTACTTTCAGAGGAAACCAGGTTTGGTACTCTTCATCCGCACCCTGTGGACTTTATTTTTGCTACTCCCCAGATTCGGAGTTCTCCTTCACCACCTTCACCACAGAGGTCAACTGCCTGCAACTACTGTCAAAACCGCAGTCTTCCGTCGACTCATCTTCTGGTTAATTGTCCAGTTCGTCTTTGTCGGTTTTGCAACAAGACTGGCCCTGGTCATCTCCAGCAAGATTGCTTCCGCAATCCCGCCTGTGCCTCTTGCAATGGTCCTTCCACCGGGAATTTTTCACACGACAACTCTCACCGTTTTGGGACTCTGTTTAAACCAATACCTGTTCAACGCACTACTGTTACTACCTCAGAGGATTTACCTTCCTCTGTCCCTATAGACCCTTCCACTCCAGTCTTCTCTCAAACAGATGTCAAAGCCATGTTTTAACATTTTCTCTCCACTTCCGGTACTCCTCCATCTACTACTTTGTCTGTCACCGCAGGTAACACTTCCTGGTACTTTGACTCCGCTTGTTGTAATCACATGACCCTTAACCCTACTATTTTTACTACTCTCTCTTCTAATCCTCATGTTCCTTCTATCCATACTGCTGATGGCTCTCTTCTGTCTGTAAGTCTTATGCATGCTCTTACTTTAAATCTTGTCTCCATTAGTCAATTATGTGAGCATGGTCTAACTGTTACCTTTTTCCCATACTGGTTGTTTGGTGCAGGACCCTCGGACGGGGCAGACTCTTGGGATAGGCCGTAAGCATGGCCGTCTCTATGAACTCATCCATCTCCATGTTCCAGATTCTTCTCACATCACAACTCCCACCACTGCTCCTCTTGTATCTCCTTTTCAGCTTTGGCACTGTCGTTTAGGCCATCTTTCTGTTGGTCAATTAAAGTCTTTAATTTCTAGTAGTCATTTAGGTCGTGTAAGTTCTGATACTTTAGATTGTTTGTCCTGTCAACTTGCCAAACAACCTTCTTTATCATTTAATAAAAGTGACAATGTTTCTCTTGCACCATTTGATCTCATATATTCTGATATTTGGGGCCCCTCCCCCACTCCTATTATGGGAGGCGCACGCTATTTTGTTGTTTTTATAGATGATTTTTCCCGTTTTACATGGTTGTTTCTTATGAAAAATCGCTCTGAGCTCAAGCAACTTTATTACAATTTTGCTGCAATGGTTAAAACCCAATTTTCTAAAACTATTAAGCTTTTTCACTCCGACAATGCCATGGAATATAAAGATTTTGACTTTCTTTCCTTCCTACAGAGCTAAAAAGCTCAACAAAATAGACGTACTGAACGGAAACATCGGCATATTCTTGACACTACTCGAGCCCTTCTTCTCTCTTCCGCTTGTTCGAAAAAATTTTGGGAAGAAGCAGCTCTTACGGCTGCTTACACTATCAATTGTATCCCTACACTTGTCATTCATAATCATACTCCCTATGAGCACTTGTATGGCACCCGTCCCCCTTACACCAACCTTAGGGTCTTTGGATCTACCTATTTTGTTCTTCTCCAACCTCATGAACGTACCAAACTTGAACCCTGTTCCCGCCTTTGTTGCTTCTTGGGGTATGGTATTGAACAAAAGGGGTATCGCTGTTGGGATCCTCTCTCCCAGTGCCTCTGTATCTCTCGTCATGTGGTCTTTTGGGAACACAAAATGTTTTCCTCTCTCTCCATTCCGCTTATCCGTTCCCTCACCCTCTTTGTGTTTTACTAACCCTTCTACAGATCTGTTTTCTGATGAGCTTACTCCACCGCCCCTGCCAGCCTCTCTCGAGACCACCTTGCCTACTGGTCTTTCTCACGCACCTGCTCACTCTAATGGTCATGATCTTGCTCCCTCAGGCTCCTCACCTCCTGTTGAGTCTCTTCCTCTAGCTCCTCCCTCCCCCCCTGCTCGACCACACCGGGTAATCCAACCTTTTACTTGTCTTCATGACTTTATTGTTGGTTCTACTGCTTTTTCTACTTATGAACCTACCTCCTATCGTGAGGCTCGCTCTAATCCTCTTTGGCAGCATGCTATGACTGATGAATTGCAAGCTTTAGACAAAACTCACACTTGGGACATTATTGATCTTCCTCCTGGCAAGACTGCCATTGGCTGCAAATGGGTATACAAAATCAAAACTTATTCTGATGGATCTATTGAGCACTATAAAGCCGCCTTATTGCCAAAGGCTTCAACCAAGAATATGGTATTGACTATGAGGAGACCTTTGCTCCTGTTGCTCATCTCACCTCTGTTCGCAGCTTGATTGCGGTTGCTACCACCCGACAATGGGATCTTTATCAAATGGACGTGAAAAATGCTTTCCTTAATGGTGTTCTTCTTGAGGAGGTCTACATGTAACCTCCTCCTGGGTCTACTTATCTACCTCATAAAGTCTGCAAACTTCAGCGTGCTTTATATGGTCTCAAACAAGCTCCGCGCGCTTGGTTTGCCAAGTTCAGCTCTACTATTCATGACTGTGGTTTCACCTCCAGTTCTTATGATACTGCTCTTTTTATCCGAAAAACTGCTCAAGGGACCACCCTGCTTCTCCTTTATGTGGATGACATGATTATCACCGGTGATGATATTGATGGTGTTCTTCGCCTTAAACAATTTCTTAGCCATCATTTCGAGATGAAAGACCTTGGTCCTCTCAGCTATTTCTTGGGTCTTGAAATCTTCCATGATTTCACGGGTTCTTTGCTCTCTCAGGCTAAGTATACCTCTGATCTTCTCACCTGTACTGGTCTTACGGATTGCAAGACTGCTTCCAGTCCCCTGGAGCCTCAGAGTCGTCTTACACCTCTTGATGGCACTCTTCTCTCTGATGCTACCATATATCGTCAGTTGGTTAGCAGCCTTGTCTATCTCACTGTTACTCGTCCTGATATTGCCTATGCTGTTCATATTGTCAGCCAGTTTATGTCAGCTCCTCGTACCCCTCATTATGCTGCATTAGTTCGTATCCTTCGCTATCTCAAAGGTACCTTGTTTCATGGTCTTCATTATTTCGCCCGCTCCTCTCTCCAGCTTCGTGCTTTCTCCGATGCTGATTGGGCTAGGGATTGTAGACCGCCCGAACTCGCTCTGTGCGCCCCCTTTTTAGAGAGGGCACGAATTATAGTTCTAGCTACTACAATTCGGACTCCTGTCACGGTTCTAAATCTAATCTCACAAAGTTCAATGTAAGACTGATAAATCACCAAAGAGTCCAAATTCGGCAATTGGTTTTGAAAAATCAATTTTGAATCAAAAAGCGCCAAACATGGACTGCTTTGCCAGATTTCAAAGTCGCCACCTAATATTTCGTTTTGGAAAATTTAGGAAACCCTGACTCGTGCCAAAGGCCACGTGTCCGTTATCACCAAAGTTTCCTCAGCTCGGGAACTTGGGTACGAGAAGGGAAGGTCCTGAAATGAGCACCCCCGCTTGCCTGATCAAAGATCGGCCTTTACTAACATGATATATTGTTTTAAAAACACATGTGTTCTTGTTCAGTTATTAAGCTAACTTACTATGTGATGCGCACAGCATACAAGTATAGACTCAATCACTCAAGTTGGAACAAAACATCTCATGTTTGTTTTTCGAAAAGTGGTTTGAAGTTGCTACACTCAAGTAGGCTAAAATGCGGATTTGTCACCCTCAAGTGGGCTTAAAACATGATTTGCCACAAACAAGTGGGATTAAAACACACATTTTGACGAATTGTTCCAATTCAAGTAACGAAGCCTTCATCCACAGGCATTCATGCAGTTAAACACTTAAGCAGTTAGCCTCATGGCAAGTATGCTATCATGGCAGTTACTTATACTCATGCAAGGATACTAAAGCGTAAATACTTACAGTGTACTCCGAGTCAAAATAGAAACTAGTTACTAATCAATGCATGATCCTAGCTATGTCAACAATGCCTAATGCAACACATGCAAAATGCAACTAAGTAGGCTCGGCTATCTAAGATGACATATGAATACAACACTTGATAACATGCTGTTAAACACGTATTCAAGTAAGTATTGAAATACAATGCAGTCTGAATGATGCGCCGAGCCCGGTGCATGCAAGACAAATGAATGATGCACGCATGCAAAGCATAAGGTATGCTAATTGAAAATGCCCTAAAACTAACCATCAAAAGCGGTTAAGTAAAAGGAAGAAAGAAGTGGGGGTTGGAAGACATATACACACAGGCGCACCCTTATTACAACATTGCACCCTCTCGCAAGAGGGTCCAAATACAAGCTAAGCTAAGCAATTAATCTAATTAAGCTAATTAGACTAATTATTACACAACCAAATTGAATAACTAGCTACAACTAATTATTACATCACTTAACTAATTAACAAATTAATCAATTAATTACAAATTCAATGCTAACTAACAAGTAAGCATAAAAACTAAGCTGCTCCAGCTCTATTTAAAGAAGAAAAGGATGCATGCTCGCACTCGGTTTCTCACCTCGAAACACCTTCTGGTTTGCTCTTTCAGAGGCTCTGTTTGCAGGGTGTCCTCAAGAACTTGCTGCTGAAACTTACCAAATCAAGGCTGGAGAGTGCACCAGTGGCCTGCCGACCATGAGGAGCTGCTGCCAGCCACTTGCCGGCCAAAAATGGACCACTGCCAGCCAAGGATGAGAGGGTGCCGACCATCTGTGTGCACTATCGGCCACTGGTGTGCTGTGACACCGAACTGCAACAGAGCACAAAACAGAGGAAATTGAGGGTCTCCCAAGGATATGTATGTACTATACCACTCCTTATCATCTCGAAACATCAAGGGAGGGGTACCATTGAATCCAAAACCATCAATCAAGCATTTGGAATGCATGATGGCCAAAGATCCAACCTTGTACATATTCAATGAATGCACAACAAACAAGACACTAAGACCACGACCTTATCATGAGTGATCAAAGGCAATGGAGACAAAGGGGATTGGTTCACTTTCATCACTTTGAGTATGAAGTGGACCGATCCTCCTTATGTTCAACATAACGTCCGGTTGAACACAATGCTATGCAAACAGCATATGTAATGCATGCTGAAAAGCCAAATACATTAAGCTAGTAAAGAGCATCACTCAAGAGGCATGCATTATCAATCTCAAATGACTAAACCAGCCATGAATAGAGCTAAACCATGCCAAAATAATAGTCCAAACATGCTAAGATGGAAGCTGAAAAGAATAAGAGAACATGCACACATGCTAGCCCCTAAGCAAAGCATAATACACAACGCTCAAAAGTAATAAAAAAGTGGAGTATATGAGAGTGTGACTACACTATATGTACTGAAATTACATGCTAAATGGTGCCATACCATGCAAACATCACATGCACAACATGTTAAAGGCCCCTAAAACTCAAAGCTAGTCAAGGCCCTCACACAAGAGGCATGCAATACATAGCCTAAATAACCAAATCAGCTCTGGACAGAGCTCAAGAATGTCAAAATAAAGGCCAAAACATGCTCAAACTAGGGTTCAAAAGAGTAGAAAATCATGCTCCTTTGGTAGCTCACAAATAAGGTACAAAGGCACAACTCTCAAAAGCTCTCAAGGAGTGAAAGAAGTGAGAACATGACACATGTATATGCTCTGAAATTAAATGCTAAATGATGCCAAAACATGCAACCATCCCAAATATAGTATGCTAAGGTGCTCAAAACTCAAGACTAGCTAAGGCACTTGCACCATAGTCATATCAAGCAAGCCCCAAAGGACCAAGATCTCTCAAAATAGTCCTAAGGCATGTCAAAACAATGCTAGAAACATGATGGAGTGTAGCCAAAACAAGCTAGAATGGTAAGACAAAACACTAAGCATGCAAGGTTAATGAGTGAGATTGCACTACAAGTGTATGAAGCATGCAAGAGGTGACCCAACCAACTAAAAAAAGAGTTAAAGCATGCTAAAACATTAGCAAAAATGTGCTGGAATGGAGCTAACGTAAGCTAGAATGATAGGCCAATTTATTAAGCATGTTAAGCTAGTATGCAAGATTACACTACAAGTGTAAGAAGCAAGCATCAAATGACTCAACCAGCCAAAATCAAAGCTATAACATGTCAAGAAATTCACAAAAACATGCTTGAACTAGACCATGAAAAGGTAGAAACACATGCTCATATGTTAGGCCAACAACATATGCAAAGAGGAAACAAAGAGGGGAGGCCACCCCCTCCTATCTTGGACCTCAAAACCAAGTTTCCACCACTGAAATTCCTCTGAAATTCAGTGGTAAAAAGGGCCAAGAATTTTGGTTTGAAAGCCTTGAAAGATGGCACAAAAAGCTATACAAGCTAAGGAACAAAAGGGAGAGACAACCCCCTAACATAGAATAGGCCTAAACCATCATTTTTAGGACTGAAAAATAGAGTTTTTTTCAGTTGAAAGCCAGCTCAAAAACAGCACAAAAGGATGGCAAAAACAAGTATGAAAACAAGCTTAAAGGATGATAGTTATACCTCTTGAAGCCAAGCACACTTTGAGGCACAAAACCAAGTCAAAATCCACCTTAAGGAGCTCCAAGAAGGCCTTGTAGAACCTCAACTCAATGATCAACAACTTTGATCAAGGATGTATAGGCAAAGGGGAAGTGTATCCACACTTATATGCACTAATGCTCAAGAGTTCTTGAGGGAGAAGAATGTAGAGAGAAAAGTGTAGAGAGAGAGGCTCCCAAAACTCTTCCTAAAATGTTCTAACCCTTGAATATCATAGAGAAGGCTCTCATATATAGAAAAATACAAGCATTTGGTCGAAAATATCTCAAAAGAGACAGCTGGAGCAAGCTGGAGCAAAATATCTACCAAAAACTGCTTTCTGCCATCAATGGCCGACACATGACCATTGATGGCCAGCACTCGACCATTGTTGGCTGGCATGGGACACCATTAGATGGCAGGGGGCCGGCCTAGGCCATTCATGGCCGGCATATGGCCAAAAAATCCCATTTAGGGCCAGCATCTTCCACCTCTGGTTGGACAGAAAAATCTGCTTTTCAGGTCCGACTTCAATCGGACATAACTCCTTCATATGGGCTCATTTGCAAGTCATTCTTGAGCCTAAATTGAATCCCTGGAAGTCTTCTTTCCAATGGTGGAAGCCTCACATCAAAATTCCAAGTGTGCAAAAAGTTATGCTTGTTTGAGTGAAGACGCTCAGTTTCGATCCTACCCGAATTCATGCCAAACTTCTCCTCCAACTTGTTTTTCTTCTCTCCTCTCCTCTTTCCTTCAACTCTAAACCCCTAATCAAGGTGTTCTGAAAGATTTTTCAAAAGAGTTCATCTCTCCTTCATTCATTTCCACTTTGTCCTCGCTCGGTTTACCAAAAAGAGTGACATTTAACAAAATGCGAGCGTCGGAACATCGTAGAAACTTTTTCAAAAGCTATTTTGAAAGAAAGGGTTTTAAGGTCTCAAAATCATTTTGGTCAAAATAGTTTTGGTCCAAAAATGGGGTGTGAGGTTTGGATTTGTCTCTTTCCTTGCTGAAGAAATCGAACCTTTGCCCTACACAACTTTCATCACCAAGTAAAAAATCAGTAGCGCCCAAGTCTTAAGGACGGTCAAAAATGGCGTGTCTATAGGAATCCTACTGACCGCCGCTCTACTACCGGGTTCTGCTTTTTCTTGGGTGATTCTCTTATTTTTTGGCGCAGCAAGAAACAATCTCTTACTGCTCGTTCCAGTATCGAGGCCGAATACTGTGCTCTTGCTGATACTACTTAGGAGTTTCTCTGGCTTCTTGCTGACATGTGTGTTTCCCCTCTGGCGCTACTTCCCTCTTTTGTCACAATCAAAGTGCTCTTCAAATTGCTCACAATGATGTTTTTCATGATCGCACCAAGCACATTGAGATTGACTGCCATTTTATTCGTCAACACGTCACTTGTGGTACTATCCATCTCTATCCAATCTCTTCTGATGATCAACCTGCTGATATCTTCACCAAAGCTCATTCTCCTGGTCGCTTCATTGACCTTGTCTCCAAACTCCAGTTGGTTGATGTTTGTCCTCCTTGAGTTTGAGGGGGGCTGTTAATATATTAATATATTAATGTATGTATAAACTATTAATGTATATATAATATATTAATATACATAGACATACAGGTAGCTAAAGATAGATAGGATTCCTTTTCCTTTTCCTGCTTTCGGTCGCCCGTCTCCTTTCGGCCTCTTTTTCATTATTATATTGAATTGTATCATAATGATGCTTGTAACACAGCTCCTATATAATGGAGCCTCTATTTGGTTTTTGAATATATTGAATCACAGAGCTTACTCTTTCAATGTCACTCTCTCAACTTATTTTACAAGAACAATTCACACTCGCCGATTAAAAACAAAAATAAATAAATAAATAAAGTCAGACTCGCTCCATTATTTTCTTTCCTTTGTAGTGGTACGTATTGTTTTGTTCTTTTTTGTAATTGAAATAATTTAAATAAATTGATTATTTAAAAGTTTAGAGAAAAATATTTTGAATTCCACTTTACACTACAAGAAAAGGCAGTTTTAGCGACTAAAAATATAAAATTCGTCGCTGAAAGTAGGACAATTGGCGACTAAAATTGAATTAGTAGCCAAAAGTGAAGACTTTTGGCGACTAAAACAGTTTAGTAGCCAAATGTATAGTTATTGGCGACTAAAAATCAGTTTAGTCGCCGATTACATGGGTTTTAGCGACTAAAACAATTTTAGTAGCCAAAAGTGAAGGCTTTTGGCGACTAAAAAAATTTCGTAGCCAAAAGTATAGGTTTTGGCGACTAAAAATTAGTTTAGTCGCTAATTATACGTGTTTTACCGACAAAAAAAATTTGTAGCCAAAAGGTTTTTGGCTACTAAAATAAATTTAGTAGCTAAAAGTGGACAATTGGCGACTAAAATTCAATTTAGTCGGCAAAAGTGGAGGTTTTGGCGACTAAAAATAAGTTTAGTTGCCGAAAGTGGTTATTTTTAGGCGGAAATTAATTTTTTTTGCGACTAAATTATTGGTAGTAGCCAAAACTAAGGTTTTTGGCGACTAAAAAAAAATTTAGTCACCAAAAGTGGCTTCCTTTTTTTTTAATAAATAATTTATTTTTTGCATAAATTATATTGAATAAAAATAATTATGTTTATATATATATATATAGTTTTATATTAATACGGGTCAATATACTATATAAATAATATATTTTGCATATATATTCATGTGGTGCTATAGTGGCATAGTGGAGAGAGTGTGTTGGTACAGGTTTACAAGTGAGAGGTTGGTGGTTCGAATATCAAAAAAAGCAAAAAAGGAAGTTTTTTTTTTCGCGGAAAACCTTTGGCGACTAAATTATTGGTCGCCAAAAGTGTTTCTTTTGGCAACTAAACGGTTTGGTCAGCGATTCATAGCTTATTGGCGACTAAAAGATTAGTCGCAAAGGGTGTGTTTGGTAACGTTTACGTTTTAAGTTTATATTTACAAAAAAATTTTAAACTGATTTTTATTTATTTTTTGTTTATTTTAAAAAAAACATAAACTACAAACACGTTTGGTAATTGACAAAATGTTTAAAAAAATTTAAAAATATAAAAAAGAGTGAGAAATGGCAAGTGGCGGCGGAAGACGGTGGTGGAAAGTGGTGATAGTGTGTGGTGGGTAGCTGGTGGTGGTGGGTGGTGGTGGTGGGTGGGTAGGTGACGGTGGCGGGTGGTGGGTGGTAGCGAGTGGGTAGTGGTGGTGGTGGTGGTGGTGGTGGTGGTGGTGGTGGTAGGGACGGGTGGTGGGTGGTAGCAGTGGGTGGTGATGGTGGTGGTGACGGTGGTGGTGGGTGGGTGGTGGTGGTGGGGTGGGTGGCGGATGGCGGGTGGTGGCAGTGGTGGCGTGGTGGTGGTGGTGGTGGGTGGGTGGGTGACGGTGGCGGGTGGTAGGTTGTCGTGAGTAGGTGGTAGTGGTGGGGGGTGGTGGCAGGTGGGTGGCGGGTGGATAGTGGGTGATAGTGGTGGTGGTGGTAGTGGGTGGTGGGTGGTGTTGACGGGTGGCTGGTAGGTGGCTGGTGGTGGTGGGTGGCAAGTGACTGGTGAGTGGTGGTGGTAAGTAGGTGGCAGGCGGTGGATGGTAGTGGCGGGTGGTGGGTGGTGGCGGATGGATGACAGGTGGGTGATAGGCGATGGTGGTGGTGGTGGAGAGGGGTGGTGATAGGTGGTGGCGGGTGGTGGGTGGTGGTGGTAGGTTGTGGTGGGAGGTGGTAGCGGAAAACAGTGGTGGAAAATGGTGGCGGGTGATGGCTAGTGTTGGATGGTAAAAAAAAAAAAAAAAACTCAAAACTCAAAACGAAAACACATTTTTTGTGTTTTCATTTTTTGGCCAAATTTATAAACTGAGACCACTGATTTATAAATTAAAAATTTTACCAAACAAATTTTTATTTAAGTTTTTTAAATTTTTGTAAACATAAACAGAAAACTGAAAACGTAAGTATTACCAAACGGCACCTAAATGTATAATTTTAAAAAGTGTAATTGACTATTGGCAACCAAAACTTTGGTCGCTAAAGACCTGTTTTTTGCCAACGAAAAAAGTTTTAGTCGCCAATACCTCCAGCGACCATGTATTCACGACAAAACCAGAGACTAAAAAAATTAGTAGGGGAAACTGAAAAGTCGACTTTTGGCGACTAAAAATGAACTTTTGGCGACTAAAAATTTAGTTGCCAAAAGTGCTTTTTCTTGTAGTGTTATGATTATCATTTTTTTTCTATAATAATTTGCACCAATTTATTTACTTTTTTGAATAGCAAAAAAAAATTTATTGATACAAATCAACGTATAAGATAAGAACATCAATACAAAGAGTGAAGAAGTATCATAGCAAAATTAAACCTCAAATGTAGGTATTTATTGAGAAAAATTCAAATCAGTACAAGTCTTAAAAAATAATTATAAATAAGTGATAAATTTTATAAATATTAGTATAAGTCTTTCAATGAATCTGTAATAATTTTATAAAATTTCCAATTAATGGTAATTTCCCCTTATTTATTTCAAGATAATTTTGTAACTAATATACCTAAAAGTTATTATGTTACATGTTAGTTTATTATTAAATAATAATATCTCAAGTTAAAAATAAGCGGTAATGTATTAATTGTATCAGTTAATATCTCAAGTAAGCGGTAATGTATTAATTGTATCAGTTAATGTATTAATTGTATCAGTTAATATCTCAAGTAATTTTTTTTTTTTTTGTGGTTGAACCAATATATGCCTCGCCATTGAAAATTCATGTTGACTAACATTGATCATCAATTCTATGATCATATTTGATTAATAGATTTGCGAAAAAATTAAAAAATATATTTAAAAAAATGTGTAAAATATTAGTGAATATGCAGTTATATTTCTATTCGGTTTGTGATGAGATTTGCTTTTTAAGTTCTAACACAAAAAGCATTTTGTGTATCAGAAAATCAACAAACCACCTCAGAGCAAACCAAACCTCTGCTAATGACCAAGCAAGTAAAACATCTCAGCCTTTTTGCTACCTTTTTGCTAGTTTCTTTACTAGTTTTGCTACCTTTTTGCAATGCTAAACCATCGCCAAACTCACAAGCTGAGGCACTTCTCAAATGGAAACAAAGCATAGCCAACCAATCAATCCTCACCTCATGGGCCATTAAAACCAACCTCTCAATCTCAAGCCACTGCAAATGGCTTGGAATCGCCTGCAACAATGCCGGAGATGTGATCGGACTAAACCTCGCTTACACTGGCCTAAAAGGTACGCTCAAGTGCTTAGACTTCTCTTCTTTCCCTCAACTTCTTCGCCTCGATCTCAAAGTAAACCAACTCACTGGCACCATACCAATCACCATAGGCCTCCTCACAAACCTCCAATTCCTTGATCTCTCTACAAATGCTTTCACTGGCATTTTTCCACTTTCTGTTGCCAACCTTTCCATGGTTGTCGAGCTAGACGTGTCGCGAAACATGATCAGTGGTGAGCTCGATTCAGGCTTGTTTCCTAATGGAACTGAAGGGGCAAAAACCGGGCTTTTTAGCCTCCAGAGGCTACTAATCCAAGACACTAACATGAGTGGTTATATTCCATTAGAATTAGGGAATTGTAAAAACTTGACTCTTATTGCTTTAGATGGGAGTCATTTCTTTGGTACAATTCCTAGTTCTTTGGGTAATTTGAGTGAGCTAACCGTTTTGCGCATGGCAGAAAATCAACTTTCCGGGGAAATTCCCTGGAATATTGGTACCTTGACTAAATTAACCGATCTTCGCCTGTTTAAAAACCGGTTATTTGGTTCATTTCCTCAAGGAATAGGAAACTCGTCGGCTTTGACAACCCTTCATATAGCCGAGAACAATTTCACTGGTCACTTGCCCCAACAAGTGTGTCGATATGGGAAGCTTGTGAATTTCACAGCTTCCTATAACAAGTTTAGTGGTCCTATCCCAATGAGTCTAAGAAATTGCACAACCTTGTTTAGAGTTCGACTTGAATATAACCAACTAACCGGTATTCTAGACCAAGATTTTGGTGTATATCCGAGCCTTAATTACATCGACTTGAGCTATAACCGGCTACAAGGTATGTTCTCACCGCAATGGGGAGAATCCAGGCATCTAACACTGCTGAGAATTGCTGGGAATATGATTGTTGGGAAAGTCCCCGAAGAAATAGTTCAGTTGAACCAACTGGTTGTTCTTGACCTTTCTTCTAATCAACTTTCTGGGGAAATACCAGTACAACTTGGAAATTTAACTGAATTAAGCTACTTAAGCTTAAACGCTAACAAACTTTCCGGTCAAATACCTTCACAAATTGGAGCATTGTCCAATTTGGGATATCTAGATCTATCACTGAACATGCTAAGTGGTCCAATTCCAAATCAAATTGGGAATTGCATAAAACTACAATTCATGAGTTTGAGCAAGAATGGCTTGAATGGTTCAATCCCAAACCAGATTGGTTATCTTGTAGCCTTACAAACTTTTCTTGATTTGAGTTACAATTCACTCACTGGAGAGATATTGTCCGAGTTTGGAAAGCTTGTAAATCTTGAAAATTTGAATCTCTCCCACAACAATCTCTCTGGTTCCATACCCAATTCTCTAGTTGACATGGTTAGCTTGTTGTCCATTGACTTGTCTTACAACGATCTTGAGGGTCCTCTTCCTAATACCAAGGCCTTTCATTCTTCTCTGAAATATTTTGCTAATAACAAAGATTTATGTGGTGAAATCCAAGGATTGAGGTCATGTAACACATCATCATGACACACATAAAATGTGGTGTGCTGGACACACGACCATGTGATCATTCTGACCTATAGAATAATTTCTATAGGTCAAGTGGTGTGCTGGACCACCAAATAAATTTTCCTCATGACGCACATAAAATGTACTTGTAGGCACATATGGATATATCGCGCCTAGTAACTTTAATAAAATCATAAAAATGATATTAGTTCTTTTTATCAGTGAGATGTAATCATTTTATTTGGGATTTTTTATTTCGGAATTGGCATACACAATCGCAGTGACAGAAAAATGTGATGTGTATAGTTTTGGAATATTGGCACTTGATCACATACAGGAGAAACTATTTCAAGCCTAAAATCATTGGTGATCAAAGATTAGAACTTGAAGATGTGTTATATCATCGTCTTTTGCCTCCTTCTGGTCAAAAAATTGAAGATGAACTGAATTCCATTGTGAAGCTAGCACTGTGGTGTGGTGCTTATGTGTTGATCTACAATCGCGACCTATCATGATTGCTGCATCTCAAGTGCTTGAAAAAAGGTTGGTGATCACTGTGTGCTAAGCAAGAACAATCAAGCTTGGGCACAGTAAATTTTAAATTTGAATAATTAAAAATGTGTAATTTTGTAATATGTGATAATTGTATGTTTGAACTATGTTGATTATTTACTTTTTATCTTATGCTTTGGGAGGAATTATTTTTCAATAAAATTTTGGATAATAAAGGAATAAATTTATAGATCTATTAAAATCAATTCTCACTATAACATTTTCTTAGTTAAGTGACATTTGAAAGTGTCACAAAACTATTAGTTTAATGACATTTTTTAGTCTTGTGGCATTTTGAACAAGTGCCATTTGTATCCGTGCCACGGTAGATACTTGCAAGTGCCACTACACCATCATAGCTAAAAACTTTTAATAATAGTTTGATGTCATGGTAGATATTATTTGTGACACTATCAAGCGCCATTAAAAAAAGAGTTAGTGACACTTATAAGTGTCATTACACCATCAAGACTAAAACCTTTCAGTGACACTTTAATGTCATGGTAAGCACTATTCGTGACGCTATCAAATGCCATTCGTGACGATAATTCGTTGTAGAACAATTTGATCCGCTTTTGCGGAGACTCGAACCGCTAACCTCCCACACCATAAACCTTATACACCACACTCTTCCCACTACACCTCTATAGCACCACATGATTATACATGCAGCATATATTATTTATATAGTACATACATCCATATTAATATAAAAGTATATGTATAAACATAATTATTTTATTGAACATAATTTACGTAAAATAAACTATTTACTGGCAAAATAAAAAAAGACCACTTTTGGCGACTATAAATATTTTTTAGTCGCCAATTCTATACTTTTGGCTACGAATTGTTTTTTAGTTGCTAAAAAACTTGACTTTTGCCAACCAAAATCGGATTTGATCGCCGAAGATGCACTTTCAGCTACCAAAATTTTGGTTGCCAAAAAATTTAATTCCCGCCTTAGGATTTTAGTTCTCCCGCGCTAAAAATGACCACTTTTGGCGACCAAACTTATTTTTTAGTCGCCAATTGTAGACTTTTGGTTACTAAAATTTTTTTTGGCACCAAAAAGCTTTACTTTTGGCTACTAAAATTTTTTTAGTCGGTAAAACCCATATAATCAGCGACCAGACTTATTTTTAGTCGCCAATTGTAAACTTTTGGTTACTAAATTTTTTTAGTCGCCAAAAAGCTTTACTTTGGGCTACTAAAAATTTTTTAGTCACTAAAACCCATATAATTAGCAACCAAACTTAGTTTAGTCGCCAATTGTAGACTTTTGGCTACTAAAATTGTTTAGTCGCCAAAAAGCTTTACTTTTGGCAACTAATGCTATTTTGGTCGCTGAAAGTTTTGGTTGCTGAAAGCTATACTTTCAGCGACCAAATTTTTTTTGGTCAGGAAATTTAGTCGCCGAATTTGCTTTTTCTTGTAGTGTATATTAACTTTAATTTATTTGTTTTTAATCATTTACTGCATTTTAAAAATTTAGAAAATATATTGGCATTTTTTGTTTTTTCAAAAATGCCATCATAAGCTTGGAAAGTTTTTGGCTTAGTGCCATTTCTCAAAATGCTATAAAATATTTGTTTATGACAATTTTCACCTAAGTGCCATAAAAAGTAATTTGCACCTACCTAATGTCCTGACATTTTTTAAAAAATGCCATTGCGACTAAAGTTTAGTGGCATCTGTTGGTAAATGTCACGAAAAAAAATTTTTGTGTCATTATTTTATAAAATTTCATAAAATTGAAGCGATATTTCTTTATTGAAATGTCACTAGAGCCTTATATGTTTGTGGTTCTGTGGCGTTTTTCTAAAATATTTAATGCCAATTTTTATTTTTGTGGCATTTCTAAAAACATGCCACTAGTGTAGTGTCACTAAAGTGTAAATTTGTTGTAGTGACATTTTTGTTATAGTGAAGTGACACTTTTTTTAATTGAAATTCCACTAGAGCCTTGTATGTTTGTGGCTCTATGACATTTTTCTAAAAAATGTCATAAAATATTCTTTTTGTGACATTTTTGAAGAACATGCCACTAGTATGGTGTCACTAAAATGTGTTTTTGTTGTAGTGTCTGCAAATGGTCTTTAATCAAGGAGATTTTTTTCACTTTTTAAAATTTTAATTTCATTTTATAAAAAAATTTAATCAAGGAATTAATTAAGGGAAAATAGTGTTTTAATGGCAACACTTCAAAAAGTGAGAGTTGTGTGACAATTTTCATTTGTATCCAGCAAATCATTTTGAATTTCTATAAAAATTATGATTATTTTAAGTTACTTCTAATTACCCAATAATAAAGTTAGTGGATCCGCACTAATCTGTATCATTCGCCTTCAAACTGAACTACTTTCTCTATTTTAGTTTGAAATCAGAGTTGTTTTTAGAAAACATAATTTACTTTAAAGGCGAAAATCCAAAGTCTTCAAATGATATTTTTGAAGTGCTTAATTATGAAATTGATAGTTACAGGTGGTAAAGTATTCTCAAAGCTCTCCGTCTCCTATCTTAAAATATTCATAATTATTAGATCATTGAAAATTTTAAAATGTAATAATCTTACAATATAATCAATGAATGTAAATGTTACAACGGGCCTAACAGGCGTTGAAACATTTTATCGTCTTCTTCTTCTTTCTTCCATTATTGAAATTCAGCTCCAAGTGCGAGTTGTCCTTTGTTTTTGGGACTTTTTGTTGCACTGATAAGTCCAAGTCCACGTCCACCCATGGCCAGTTGGCTTGCTTATGGCCCAAACGCACACTATAAGTTGAAAATTTTCATTTTCTTTGCTCTAAGACGCGTTAAATTGACAAAAAACGAAAGGCAACTACACTTGGGTTGGGGGTAGGGGTGCTCGCGGATTGATTTTGTATGGTTTGCGGTTCGGTTTTGACTCGCCCGCATTTATACAGTTTGGGAAAAAGTCAACCTGCAACCGCCCGCAGTGCAGTTTGCAGTTTGTGCGGATAGAGTTTGCAGATGTGCGGACGGTTTGCGGTTTATATTTTTTTCTTTAAAAATTAATTTTTGAGTTTTTTTTCCCATGGAATTTAGGCATCAGATTCATTTTATATATTTGTGATAATTTGACAATAATTTTCTGATAAGTTTACAAATAAAAATTGACTATCAATGCATTAAATGAAAGTACCCAAAACAAAAAGACCTTACACTAGCATTTTTGCCATGAAAAAAAATGTATATCAATGCATTAAAAGTTGTACTCAATTAGAATTGCCAGTTCAGTAATCAATAATCAAATTAGAAGTTACATCGACCACCAAAAGGAAAATTTTATTAGGAAAAAGTGGATGAGTCACCAATGAAAATCATATAAAAAACCAAGTTTAGGACTTGATAATTCTACAGCAATAAGAAAGTTGAGAAATACTTAAAAATAAGGATCCTAGTGTCATAGATAACATAATGGTGCTCCTATTAAAATTATATAAAAAATAATAATAATTAAAGTGCGAGCGGTTTTTGCGGGTTGCGGGTTTAACCCGCGACCCACCCGCAACATGCAAATTTGTCATATTTCAAACCGCATCCGCCCGCATTATGTTTGCGAAACCGCCCATTTATATGCGGGTTGGGCGGTTTGGGCAGTTTGAGCGGTTCGAATAAACCATTGCCCACCCCTAGTTGGGGGTTATATAAACGGGGGATTAAACACCATTCTGAATCATTAAAAAATAAAAAATAAAAATGTATTTGAGGATGTTGGTTGTTTTTTGTAATGTTCTCTTGATTTCAATCCATTTTTTAGCTTTTTAAGTGGCTGCAAGGGAATTACTTGAGCATTCCACCACTGGTGTAACAGGTAAATTTGACTCTGTCCTTGAATCTTAAATGTTATGTTTGGATTTTAAATTTATTTTCTTTTCTTTTCTATTCTATTTTTTTATAAGTTTTTTTTTTTAAATAATTTTTTTTGATAACTGAGTATTCATCATACTTGACCGATTAATTCGGAGAACCAATTATACCGTCTACTAGCGGGGACCTAATTAAAACCGGATGATGCTATGGTATATTTGGATGTACTATACATCAGTTATGAGGATATGTGATTTTATATCATAACTAATATCATGTAAATCATAACCATTATCATATTAACTCATAGCTTAGTTATATTTAATTATTCATACATACCATATTATCTCATAACTACCACGTAACTAAATTATTTTAATAATTTAATTTTGAATTGGCAACCGGTGTAACCGGTTACCAAAACGAGGGCAAAGGAAATCAGAGAAATCTAGGGGTCTCAACATCACATATCTCATAACCAACATCACATATCTCATAACCAACACATTTTTTTCATAACCAACATCACATATCTCATAATTAACACCATTTTGCTCATAACCACGCCACTTTGTTGATAACCAATATCACATATCTCATAACTATTGATCACTTATCTCATAACTATTACCCACATGAATCATAACCACATCTCATAGCCAACCTCTATTGAGTCATAACCAACATCACATATCTCATAACCACTAGTTATATATCTCATAACTAACAACCCTTTGTTCATAACTACACCACTTTGATCATAATCAATATCTCATATCTCATATCTCAAAACCACTAACACATATAGCATAACCAAATACCCTTTGACACCACTTTGCTCATAACCAAAATTACATATTTTATAATCACTAATCAAATATCTCATAATCACTACCCACATATCTTATAACCAACATCACATATATCATAACTACTAATCACATATCTCATAACCATACCACTTTAATCATAACCAACATTACATATTTCATAATCACTAATCACATATCTCATAACCAAACATCCTTTGACTTATAACTACATTACTCTGTTCATAACCAAAATCACATATCTAATAATTACTAATCATATATCTCATAACCTTTACTCACTTATGTCATAACCACATCTCATAACTAACACCATTTTCCTCATAACCAACATCACATATATCATAACCACCAATCACATATCTCATAACCATTACTCACATATAGGGGTGTAAATTTGGCCCACAGGCTCGTGACAAACCCCAAATCCAGAAATTACTCTCTCTCTCTCTCTCTCTCTCTCTCTCTCTCTCTCTCTCTCTCTTGTTTGGGCTAAAGAAAGGGTCTAGGGATTTGTCAGAAAAAATTAATAAGGAATTTTGATTTTGACAAAATTTGGATGTTTGTTCCAAATTTTTTGAGAACATGGGGCCGAAATAATGTAATAATCATTATAAAAAAACAAAATTAAAACATTTATGAATAGAGTATTATAATAAAATAAATTATTAATTTATAATTTTGTCAATTTATACTTAATTTTTTTTATTTTTAATATAAATCCTTCATCTATTTTTATTAAGTAAAATTAATAAAAAAAGACTATTTTACTCATCAACTACAAAATGGATAATCACACCATTAATTGGTGTAATAAAAATATTTAAAATTTTAGAAATCACAAATATCATAATCAAGTCACAAAGTTTTGTAATATAAAACACAAAATACCTAACGCCATCACTAATTGGCTTAACAAAATTGTTTAAAATTATAGAAAATCATAAATGTTGTAACTAATTCCCAAAATTTCGTAACATTAACCAAAAATTATGTAACTATCCACCAATTGGTGTAACAAAAACATTTAAAAATTTTAAAAACCACAAATATCATAACCAACTCACAAAATTTAATAGCATCAACTACAAAATGCGTAACTGCACCACTAATTGCCATAATAAAAATAATCAAAATTTTTACAAATCACAAATGTCATAACCAACCCAAAAAATTTCATGACATCAATCACAAAATGCATGACAAGACAACTAATTGATGTAGCAAAAATATCCAAACTTTTTATAAACCACAAATATTGTAATCAAGCAACAAAGTTTCATAACAATTATCATAAAATGACTAAACAAATCACTAAAAATCTTAGAATCACCAATCGGGATTTCTCATAATACAGAGAAAACAGAATGTAATGACAAAATAATTTAATCAACGACTTAAAGCCATGGAACAAAAAATGAGAGTTAGGAAAAATTAGCTAGTAGAGCGAAAGGAAAGGGAATATGAGAAAGAGAGATTGAATGAGTTTATCGCCTGTGAAAATGACGTCAAAGGTGCTGTCGTTTTTGATAAGGAACATCGGAGATATCTACAATGACAATAAAGAATGACAGATATGCTTGAGGGACAAAGATCACTGAGATAGCAGAACAGAACAACAAAATGTGCAATATTCATTTTTCAACATTTATATAACACATGTACAAATTGATGATAACAAAACCTTTCAAATCATAACTACGGCCAAAGGTTTGTGTATGTATGACATACTAATATGAAAAAGCTAGAGTTTCGAGATAGATGCATTTACTAGATAGAGAAATATCACCAAAATGAATAGTGTTGAAATAGACAAAGAGAGTAGTGACGAGTTCAAGGATCTATTGCAGAGACACAGGAGTAGAGAGAGAAAGAATCTAGTGAGGAAGAACTATCAACAATGGTCGTTCAATAATTTGAGCGAAATAGAGAAGTCTGAGTAAGAAATAGATAGAGCTCAGGCACAACTAAGACAAATCAAGGGAAAGAAAATAGAGTAGAGAAAAAAATGAAGAAAAGTTGGGGAAAAACATTTAGGAGAAAATTTATTTAGTAAAACAAAATAAAATAACGTCATAGATAAGTTTTTTCAATATATTTTTTATTAAAATTTAGTTAAATTATATATATATATATATATATGTCTATAAGTGTATATAGATATTTTAAAAACTATATCGTTTGTATATTACTATTTCTATTATATTTAATGAAGATACCATAACTAAAAATAAATTCAAAATAGAGATAGGTGATCAATTGTAATTGTCACTTAGGGATGACACTAATTGATTGAGAGAGTTGAGAGTTCAGCGATGATGAGAGTTTGAGAGACAGATTTGTTTGCGAGAAATAAAATGAGAGATGGGTGGTATTTATAGGACTTATTAGGAGGAAGGGGTTAATTTATATACATAAAAATAAAATAATAATAAAATTAGTTGTTGGTGGAATTAACGATTATGTGATTGTTTCAATTTTTTTTTAAAATTTTTGACTGTTTTATTAACAGGGGGTAGGGAGTCGTTGGGGTTGGGTCGGGCTAGATGAGGAAAAAAATTTTGGGTCAAGCTCACGAGATGGATCACACTCCATAACACACCAGAGTTGGGCCGGGCTCTAGAACACATAGCCCAGGATCGTAGGTTGGGCTTAGGCTTAGGCTCAGACCTGGTTGGGCCCACTCAGGGTAAGACTGGACTTGAGGTGTGCCACGAGCTCATGGGCCAAATTTACACCCCTATATGTAAGTAGTGGTTATGAGATATGTGATTAGTGATTATGATATATGTGATGTTGGTTATGAGGCAAATGGTATTGGTTATGAGATGTGGTTATGACATAAATGGGTAAAGGTTATAAGATATATGATTAGTGATTATTAGATATGTAATTTTAGTTATGAGCAAAGTGGTGTAGTTATAAGTCAAAGGGTGTTTGGTTATGAGATATGTGATTAGTGGTTATGAGATATATAATGTTGGTTATGATCAAAGTGGTGTGGTTATGAGATATGTGATTAGTAGTTATGATATATGTGATGTTGGTTATGAGATATGTGGGTAACGATTATGAGATATTTGATTAGTGATTATAAAATATGTGATTTTCTTTATGAGCAAAGTGGTGTCAAAGGGTATTTGGTTATGCTATATGTGTTAGTGGTTATGAGATATGAGGTATTGGTTATGATCAAAGTGGTGTGGTTATGAGCAAAAGGGTTGTTAGTTATGAGATATGTGACTAGTGGTTATGAGATATGTGATGTTGGTTATGGCTCAAAGGGGTTAGTTATGAAATATGGTTATGATTCATGTAGGTAATAGTTATGAGATATGTGATCAATAGTTATGAGATATGTGATATTGGTTATAATCAAAGTGGTGTAGTCATGAGCAAAATGTTGTTAGTTATGAGATATGTGATATTGGTTATGATCAAAGTGGTGTAGTTATGAGCAAAATGGTGTTAGTTATGAGATATATGATTAGTGGTTACGAGATATGTGATGTTGATTATGAAAAAAAAAAGGTGTCGGTTATAAGATATGTGACTAGTGATTATGAGATATGTGATCTTGGTTATGACTCAAAGGGGTTGGTTATGAGATATGATTATGAGATATATGATTATAGTTATGAAATATGTGATATTAGTTATAAATAAAATGGTGTTGGTTATGAGATGTGGTTATGAAATATGTGATATTAGTTATGAATAAAATGGTATTGGTTATGAAATGTGGTTATGACTAAGTTATGATCAATTTGATTATAGTTATAAACAAATATGATTTTGGCTCATAACTATAAAAAGTGACTTGTTTAGTAGGTCACTTTTAATGATGTGACTCAATCTTAGTCATTGAATTTACTATAGACTTTCCCATTAAAACCAGGACATAGTTCCATATATACTGGCCTTAAGAAATTATTTATATATATGTTAGAGATTTCAAATTTAAAACCTGGGAGGGACAGGCCAAACCTTTTCATTATTATTTTTTTCTCCAGCTAGATAATGGTATAGAGTTGAATATTTGATGTGCAACTTTTTATAACATCAAGAAATACAAAAGATTTGTAAAAAGGTTTCGGCATCATTTTTTAAAGGGGAAATTGTTTGTCACAGTGTAGTTAGCAGAAAATATTTTCAAATTAACGATTCTTCATAAATATTAATATGTAATATTATATATTTTTTATCATTTTAAAATTTGAAAATATCATGAACGAGTAATTTTCCTTTTTTTTTTTAAATCCTTAAAAAAGTGAAAAAAAATGGGTAGCAGAAAAAGTCTTCCCAGCATTTTTTGAAAAATGGTGCAGGAAGAGTTCCCATCACTCTTTTAACTCGAGTGGTGTTTTAGAAACTCAAAAAATCAGTAGCATGATTCGGCAGGAGTTTACCAATGTTTATCTATTATATTTTTATTCATTATCTGATATGGCGTATTGTAAACTTTTTATGTCACTTGAAAAACTCGAGTGTCGCTTATTTAAAAATAAAAAATAAAAAGTCTAGAATAAAATTTTTGACAATTTTTTTTGCGAAGTCCTAACATGGGAATTTGGATGGCAATGGTTGTTGTTGGAAACAGGTAAGATGGATAGGGAGTTCAAACAAACCAATAATGCTGATAATCCCTGGGGCCACGGTTATATTCACAATTGAAGATGATGTTTCTTCATCCTAATCTTACTGTTTGGTGTGGTATTGAGCCCTTTGTGGTTCACTACTACTCTTTTCAAATAATTGTAAGATGGTACTTTGTAAAATCATGATGGGTTATTATTATGAATAAAATTCCACTCAAGGGTTTCCAAGGCTCTTGTTTTTAATTTGTTCGTCCCCATCCTTTGGGCTAGCTTTTGTGTTTCCTCTCCCTGTTTGGTTTCATGGAAAATATTTGTAACAATATAATAATAAAATACAAAGTAAATGGTGGGAGAAATTCTTAATTTTAGATGGTACTTTTATCTTTTTCTTGTCTCCTTGATTATCACAGAGCATATCTATATATGCTGAATTTTAGTTTTAAAATTATTTAAGTAAGAATGAAATAGGGAAGGATTTTTTTTTTTTACTTTTCATTTTCTTTTATCATTTCTAAAAATAAAAAAGAAAGGACGAATTACGACGGTAGCCCCTGTATTTTGATTTGTGTGTCATTTTAGTTCCTACAATTTCAAGGTTGGTTCGAAAAGTGGGTTGGTTTTTTAGCTTTTTGACTTTTTTTGCTATTTTAGCTTGGGCTAAAAAGCTTGGTTTGAGAAAGATTTTTTATCTTTTTGGCTTTTTTTACTTTTTTTGTAAGAGAAGAGTATAATGATTATGGGTTGAATGTGATATTTTATTTTTTGTGGCTAAAATAGCCAAAAAAAGCCTACTTTAGCTCTTCCCAAACGGTGCCCTAGCTCGATTTTGACCTTAAATTTATAATTTTGTTTCAATTTAATCCAATTAATTCCTACGCTTAGCATTTTTTTTAATGAAAAATATGTGCATGCCATATTTTTAAGGGCATGTTATAAACTTATCAAACTCAGTATGCTAACCTCAATTAATTTAATAATAGTTTTTTTTTAAAATACACTAATGATATTATCAATTAGACCAAAATGAAGCAAAATTTAAAATTAATGGTCAAAATCGAGTCAATTAAAAGTGTAAGAAACAAAAAAGACACAAGGGATAAAATATAGGGATCACCGGTATAATTTGTCTAAAAAGAAACTAAGTAAATAAATTCAACTTTAAAAATAGGTTTTTAGTTTTAGAGGATTTCTGACATAGATCTTGATAATAGAATTTTATTTTGAAAAAATTCAGAATAAAAGTACCCTACACTAATGAGGAATTATCATGTATTTTAGAAATTTTGCGTTGGTGGTATATCTAACCAATAAAAGAAAATTAAAAAATTACATGATTCTAGAATGAGACGATATCATTAGATGGGCATAAGGCCTCGTCTAGACCATTGGATAATTTCTGCTAATTCTTGTAGTCGTGTTGACTTTAGTAGAGGGGAGGGAGCCGCAATTTTGTATTGAGGCATAGGAAACAACAGGGGATGGTGTTTGGCGATAGGAAATGAAAGGAAATAAAAATAACCACAAGAATTATGTGGGTTTAGGTATTATCATATAGCATGATTATAAATTATTATGTGTATGACAGTTATTAAATTCTTATCAAACACTACATTAGTGTTTTATGTGTTGGACACTCATCATCCCATGTGAGGAATGTGAGTGCATGTTACTGCCAATACACAAGGGTTGGCAAAGGGGCTTCATCATGTGCAAGAGTTGGCTGCCAACATGTTGCAAAGGTGCTTTCCATGTGATGTTGCCAACCAACAAGGGCTGGCCATGTGATGGCCAGCAGCCCCTTTCTTCTACCTTCTAAGTCTATATATTGTGAGGTAGAGTGGAGAGACAAATGAGAGTGAGTGAGCAAACCGTGAAGCCAAAGTGAGTGAGAGATGTGAGGTGGAGAGACCGTCTCCCTCGGTGTGAGCGAGGGAGACGGGAGAGTGGATGAGTGAGGAGAGTGTGAGCTCCTCCTCTATTTTAATCTTTCTGTAATCTCCAAATTGGTATAGTGAAAACCGGCTACTCTCCCGTGGACGTAGGCATTGAGGCCGAACCACGTAAAATATTGTGTCTCCTTGAGTGTGGGTGTGTTTTTCTGCTTGGTTTAATTTCCGCAAAAGTCTTAGGGGGATCCTGGATCCCAACAATTGGTATCAGAGCCTCGTCGGTGGCGTTTCGGAACAAAAACCCGTGCTGTTTCAAATCTGTCCAGAAAACGGATTGCTCGAAATCCGGTTTTGAGCATACCACGAGCAAGGGCTCGACGAGAGGAGGATCCGGCGCGTCATCTCACGCGCGACCACGCGCCCACGCGCGCGCAGCAGGAGGAAGATGAGTGGGGAGTGAGCGCGTGTCAAGCACGCGCGGTGCCCACGCGCAGTCCACGTCGGCAGACGCGTCAGCAAGGGACGCCACGTGTCAGGCAATGGAGCGGCGGAGTCAACGCCACGTGGCAGCCAGGTCAGCGCCACGTGGCATAGTGGACCAGTCACTGCATGCCAAGTCATCTGCCCCGTCAGCAAAGGGTTGACCGGTCAACCAGAGGCAGGGAGAGATCTAGTGTTACGCAGCAATGGTACAACCGCAAGGAGGGAGGATCCAGTGCTTCGCGGCTATGGTGCAGCCGCAGATCTGAGGCGTACAAAATGTTTTGGCTAGAACTAAGTCATTTGGAGTCTGTTTTTGGCGATCCAATAGTGTTTTCCGACTATTTGGAGTATTCCGGACACATCTGTACGGTCAAATTTTGGAGACGGAGTTTCTGTAAAAAGAAGGCAGTTTAAAGGGACGGACGGCATCGGGTGTAGCGGACGGAATATTCTGTTGGTACACGGAATATTCCCTGAACTTCTGAAAATTGCAATTTGGCCCAGAATTTTCAGAAAATTGTGGTGTGGCCCAGCTTTCGGGGATATTTTTCAGTGAGGTCCCCGGAAATGCAGCGAAGGTTGGTCCTAGCTAATCGGACCGTTCCGGACGCAATCGCGAGGTCAGAATGGTGAAATTCTGAACGGTTTTTTAAAGATTATTAAAACATGGGAGTTTGTCATCTTTAATACTCGGAGGGAGGTTGCTGGATAGTGTGGAACGCTGCGGATTCACTGAAGAGGTTAGAATGGGTAGATTCTAACCAAATTGGACAACCAGGTACAACTCGAGATAGATTATTGAAGACCAGAGGAGATCAGGCTTGATTAAATGGCAGATCGAGGGAGATCAGGATTGGTTAGGGGTAATCAGACGATTGCAGAAATGATTATCTCCGGAGTTCGTCAGAAGATCTGGTTCAATCAATCAAAAAGACCATTCATCGACGGATAGATGATTTGGCAACCGATTCGAACTCGTGGAAATCTTGTGGTCATTGGAGCTCTTCAGTATCTGAGTAAATCTTGGTGATATGTGGGCGTGTAGAACAATAGTTGCAGAGGAGCATACTAAGCGCAGGAGCACAAATGCAGACATGCAGTAGTGCAAGGGTACAGTGTCGTATAGAGGCGCAAGAGGAGTGTGCAGCAGCGGGTTGTTGAAAGTTCACAGGAACTTCCAGACAGAGAAATTGAGACAAGTAAAACGCAAGAGTGCGTGCCAAGGAGTGGCAAGTCTTATTTCTCTATGGTGGTTTCTTTCCATGGCAGCGGAGGATAGAGTTGATGCGGATCTCTCAAGCGAGCTCGACGCAGGGAGACCAGAAGCCATGGGTACGGGCCTATGCAAGGAATCGCATAGTCGCCGATGCTGACAGATGGAGTTCTTGTCAACCATCGAAGCTCTTGGACAAGAAATCGTGGATTGCAAAGCCTGAGACAACAAGCGTATGTGGAAACGCCAGAGGTTGTTGGGAAGTCACGAAGGCAAAGGCTGAAAGTTCAGAGAAAAAGCTCCGAGCAAAGAAGACAGAGGACGTTGATGGGATAAACAACGAGTTTTCTATTGCTCCAATGACTGATGCTGCGAGGTAATGTATGACAGTCAAGGGCATTCCAGCAGGGGGTGCAGGACATCCAATCAAGGGGTGTCGGATATCTTGGTTGTGCAAGTTCAAGCATAGCAGGTATAGACATCCGAGACAGAAGCGTGGAAGAGATTTGTGGGAGATTGGAGCAGAGGCTCTCTCCAACACAGAGAGTGGTGTGAGTTGAGTTGAGGATGTAGGATTCCCTCCTCTTATATCTCTGGTGTATTATCTCTAGCTTCAGGGGGTGCAAGCATCTCAGTGAGGAGATGCAGACTATGCTGAAGACATCCGAGACAAGAAGCGTGGAAGAGATCTATAGGAGATAGGAGCAGCGGTTCTCTCCAAATCAGAGAGTGGTGTGAGTCGAGTTGAGGATGTAGGATTCTCTCCTCCTCTTGTATCTCTGGTGTATTATCTCTAGCTTTCAGGGGATGCAGCGTCTCAGTGAAGAGAAGCAGAGTATGCTGCATATGGGCGTGACAAGATTAGCAGCAATGTGTGCAGTGGATCACCTCACATGGGTTGAGGAGGTGATTTGTTGGACACTCATCATCCCATGTGAGGAATGTGAGTGCATGTTACTGCCAATACACAAGGGTTGGCAAAGGGGCTTCATCATGTACAAGAGTTGGCTGCCAACATGTTGCAAAGGTGCTTTCCATGTGATGTTGCCAACCAACAAGGGCTGGCCATGTGATGGCCAGCAGCCCCTCTCTTCTACCTTCTAAGTCTATATATTGTGAGGTAAGGTAGAGTGGAGAGACAAATGAGAGTTAGTGAGCAAACCGTGAAGCCAAAGTGAGTGAGAGATGTGAGGCGGAGAGACCGTCTCCCTCGGTGTGAGCGAGGGAGACGGGAGAGTGGGTGAGTGAGGAGAGTGTGAGTTCCTCCTCTATTTTAATCTTTCTGTAATCTCCAAATTGGTATAGTGAAAACCGGCTACTCTCCCGTGGACGTAGGCATTGAGGCCGAACCACGTAAAATATTGTGTCTCCTTGAGTGTGGGTGTGTTTTTCTGCTTGGTTTAATTTCCGCAAAGGTCTTGGGGGGATCCCGGATCCCAACATTATGTTATGCAAAACTTATCAGGATATGAAATCTTATTGATATAGAAGTCCTGAACAACCGGAGATTGTTTGGGATAGGACTTCTGGAACATTCAAATTACTTGAGAAGTAATTCATTGGATATTACAAATAGGTAACACCTTTATGGATTGAGGTACGCAATTTCTTTCCATGAATTAGTCCATTAAATATTTTGATAATATTGGAGGATTGACTTGAGCGTCGGAGGGCCCCCCGACTACGGCTGGGGGTGTTTTGTCTTGCAGATAGCGATTGCGTGATGGTGCTATTCATCTTCTTCGTTGGATTTCTTTATCAACAAGTACGTGATTTTTCTTTACCCGTACAATTGGCGTCGCCTGTGGGAATCGATGAAATTCATAGAAGAAGACAAAATTAATCCCGTTCGTGTGACCTTATTGTGGATGATTATTTTCCAATAATACAACCCAAAGTTGTATACTATAGGCCAAGTAAGCATCAACCACTTAACCATGGCAGTAAGACTTTCACGTGAAAATATATGGTATGCATTGAATGGTTTTGTGATACTTTATGGGCTATAAACCACGAATGGTCTTTGCTTTTTATTTCTTCGGTACTACCATTCTGGGCGTAAAAGGAAGATTTTTATCTGTGTTTGAAGAAACTAACTCGGTCCCCCTCAATCATGACCCAATTCAAAGAACAAAGTCTTGACTAGGAAATATCGTGAGCCCATAAGCAGCCGGAATCACAATCGTTAGTCTGCAGTTGAATTCATCTCAAAAGCACTAATGGATAGCTCAAACGCCATTTAGTGCCTATTCACAGTGACCCAGCGATGAGATCAAATGCCACCAACTTTTTTTCCTCTCGTGAATAAACTTGGAAGTTTTTAATTAAATTATCAACATACATTTTATGCATTATCATTCTAGATATGGAGGTATTATTATCAATTATTATGCTACGGATCATAGATTTTAGATATTATATTGAATTTTAATTATCTGTGCAATATGGATTTTATACATTATTACTTTGTCGATGAAAATATTTTATTGTGCTGAATTTTGATTATCTATAGAGCATGGAGTTTATGCATTATTATTCCAACCACGAATACATAGAAGATCAAATTATTATATCATATTTTTATTATCTAAAAAATATGAGTTTTTATACCAAATGTAGATGAAGACTATTATTTGGGTCAAATATCCTGAGATGGAGTTCGCGCTTTATGAATCATGGGGGCAATATGAATTACACTACCTTTTGGTTATAAATTTTATCTCTTTGCCAAGTTGGTTTGGGCAAGAGATAAGTTGGCAAGAATTGACCAACTTGAAAAATCTTTATCGAGTGGGTTTTGCTTGGTGAAGTAGATTGGTAGGTTTGACCAATTTTTAAAATCTTTATCGAGTGGGTTTTGCTTGGTGAAGTAGATTGGTAGGTTTGACTAATTTTTAAAATCTTTATCAAGCGGGTTTTTGCTTGGTGAAGAAGGTTAGCAGGTTTGACCAGTTTGAAAAATCTTTATCGAATGGGTTTTTCTTAGTGAAGTAGATTGGCAGGTTTGACCAATTTTGAAAATCTTTGTTGAACAAAATAGGTTGGCAAGTTTGACCAACTTAAAAAAAATTTATTGAGCGGGTTTTGCTTGGTGAAGTAGATTGACAGGTTTGACCAATTTTGAAAATCTTTGTCAAGCAAAGTAGGTTGGCAGTTTTGACCAACTTAAAAAATCTTTGTCGAGCGGGTTTTGCTTGGCAAAGTAGGTTGGCAGGTTTGACCAACTTTAAAAATCTTTATAGAGCGGGTTTTGCTCAACAAAGTAGGTTGGCAGATTTGACCAACTTAAAAAATCTTTGTCAAGCGAGTTTTGCTTGGCGAAATAGGTTGGCAAGTTTGACCAACTTTGAAAATCTTTGTAGAGTGAATTTTGCTCAGCAAAGTAGGCTGGTGTTTAGTGATTGGTAAGACATATTGGCAGGTGGTGTTGTGGATTATCAAATAATTTTGGTGTCAAACGTGTCTACTTTCAAATTATTACAAAACATTAAAATGCAATAACTTTTGGTTTAGATTTTTTTTTCTCTTTGAATTATTGCAAAACATTCAATTGTATCGTCCTTAAAAATCCAATGTATAATTTAAATATAAATTTTTTAAATAAATTTTTTTTTTCCTTTCTCTTTAATGCCTTGAAAATCTTTTCACATGGCCATCCTGTGAGCACTTCCTATCAATTATTTTAAATGATGAAAGAATTATATTAAAAGAATAACTAAAGTTTGAAAATTTAATTGTTACAATTAAAAAATAAAAGACTAAAGTGACTATTGAAATTATTAACAAAATTATAATAAAATATACCTATAATCACTAAATTATGCGTCTGTATCAATTTGATCGTCAAAATTTTCAATTTTATCACTTTTAAGTCCTTGACGATGATGAAGAGTACATAGCATAGCCTAAGAGTGTTTCCTCTTGGTAAAGTGATAAAATTATACATTGTGAACAAAAGTGACACAAAAAAAATAAAAAATAAAAAATAAGTGAAATTTATTATTCCACTTAGGTTTCATTTGAGAAGTTGACTATTTTAGGGATTGTTTGGTTTTCGTGTTAGGCTAAAAAATTACAAAAGGACAGAAAAAGTCAAAAAATACAAAAAATCAAAAATTACAAAAAGACAAAAAAAAAAAAAAAAAAAAACTCCACCATTGCAAAGCTAAAAAGTCAAAAAAGTCAATCAAGAACAAACAAAAAAGTCATAGGTTAAAAGAGTCAAAAAAGTCAATTAAAAAAGTTATTATCAAACGAAAACTTTAGTATGCTATTTTAGTTTTTGGTTATTTTAATATGTTAAAATTTTTGTATTTGAGAAGATAGTTAGATTTTTTTATAGTTAGATGTGATGTTTGTGAGAAAAAAATAAAATAATTATGAGTTTGATGTGACATTTTGTCTTATTAACTATTTGAACCTATTTTGTTTTTTTTGTAAATTTTAGTCCCAAAAAAAAATCAAAAATACACTTGCCAAATAGGGCCTTAGTAATATGGGTGTATGGAATGAGGCCAATTTGATTTAAATTAAAAATATTTACAACAAAATTAATAAAATTAAAATAATTCAAAAACCATACTTTCCCAATCATATAAGTACTTCTAGTACCAGAGCTTGTACATGAGCTTATCTCTCATCAATTGGGAACATCACTTTTTAATTTGAAAGTCAAAAAATTATTAAAACAGTTAAAAAGTTAACAAATTATTTTTAAAAATTCATTCTATTTTTTATTTTTACTTTTTATATATTTTTTGGTAAAAAATCAAAAAGTCATCTCAAATCTAATAATTTTTTAATCTCATATTTTAATTAAAAAATCAAAAATTATTAAAATAATTTATTCTCAAACGAAACCTTAATTAAAAAATGACGGATTCTTGTTAGATTTTGCCTGTAGATTTTGACACCGAATAGCTTGTGGACCAAGGCACACCACACCTACCCTATAATTAAAATTTTAATAAATAAATGAATAAATTGACTAAACTACACCAATAATGATGCTACATAAAAGTAGACTTCATTTTTATATAAATGAGAAATCCTAAAAGCCTTTTTCTGTATCCTAAAAATCAAATATGGCTTCAAGGAAGTTGTTTGTTTTTGGAAACTTTTTCTTGATTGTTATTCTTCTCTTGGCTTTTGATGTCTTGGCTACAAGGGAACTGCTTGAACATTCCACCACTTCTGTCGCATGTAAGTTTGCCTAACATATTTTTTGGTTCTCAAATTTTATCTTAATACACTCTTATCATAGGATTATGTTTAGAGATTCTAATTTATTGAGATTTTCGCATGATTTGTTTACTAAATATTTGACAAGTGCAATACTAGGCACCCAAAATTCATGTCTACAAATTTACGCAAAAAAATTATTATGTAATTCAAATTCATTCTATGTGTGATCCCTATTATAAGAGATTGAATTTAAAACACACTGTTATTTTGGATAACTTTTTGAATACAAATTTTGGGTTCATAGCTTTATAATTTTATGGTACTTGAGGCCCTATTTGGTAGAGCTGTGGGAAAGTACTTATAACTTATACCTTAACAGCTTACAGCTTATAGCTTATAACTATGAACATAAGCTGATTTCTGACTTATAAATTAAGCTTCTCCTGCCCCACTTAAAGAATAAGTTGATTTCTGACTTATAAAAAGTTATAAATTGTATTGTTAATCTAAACCAAACACATCAAAATAGCTTAAATTAAGCTGAAAGCTGAAATAAGTTGAAATTAAGCTATACCAAATAGGGCCCACTTAGGGTGCGACTGGACTTGGGGTGTGCCGCGAGCTCATGGGCCAAATTTACACCCCTATATGTAGGTAGTGGTTATGAGATATGTGATTAGTGGTTATGATAGATGTGATGTTGGTTATGAGGCAAATAGTGTTGGTTATGAGATGTGGTTATGACATAAATGGGTAAAGGTTATAAGATATATGATTAGTGATTATTAGATATGTGATTTTAGTTATGAGCAGAGTGGTGTAATTATAAGTCAAAGGGTGTTTGGTTATGAGATATGTGATTAGTGGTTATGAGATATATAATGTTGATTATGATCAAAGTGGTGTGGTTATGAGATATGTAATTAGTAGTTATGATATATGTGATATTGGTTATGAGATATGTGGATAACGATTATGAGATATTTGATTAGTGATTATAAAATATGTGATTATCTTTATGAGCAAAGTGGTGTCAAAGGGTATTTGGTTATGCTATATGTGTTAGTGTTTATGAGATATGAGATATGAGATATTGGTTATGATCAAAGTAGTGTGGTTATGAGCAAAAGGGTTGTTAGTTATGAGATATGTGACTAGTGTTTATGAGATATGTGATGTTGGTTATGACTCAAAGGGGTTGGTTATGAAATGTGGTTATGATTCATGTGGATAATAGTTATGAGATATTATGAGATATGTGATATTGGTTATGATCAAAGTGGTGTAGTTATGAGTAAAATGGTGTTAGTTATGAGATATGTGATTAGTGGTGATGAAATATGTGATGTTGGTTATGAAAAAAAAAATGTTGGTTATAAGATATGTAACTAGTTGTTATGAGATATGTGATCTTGGTTATGACTCAAAGGGGTTGGTTATGAGATATGATTATGAGATACGTGATTATGGTTATGAAATATGTGATATTAGTTATAAACAAAATTGTGTTAGTTATGAGATGTGGTTATGAAATATGTGATATTAGTTATCAACAAAATGGTTTTGGTTATTGTACGGGGAGCAAATATTCCGGCAAGCCTGTACTTCTTTCTTCCAAGCTCCATTTCTGTCCGACCACCTGAAAGCACAACGACGGTGAGCTACCCGGCGGTGTGTGGCCGGAAAACCCCTCCGACGGTCAAGTTAGCACACACCTTGGGATAGAGGGAAAAGGGAGTGTGTTTGAGTGTAAGAGTTCCTTACAGAAGTGTTCGTCTGCCCTGTATGGGGGGCGCAGATACGCTTATATACCCTCTGCGCCCCATATCTACTCTCAGTCATCTCCTGACACGTGGCTCTGCTATTCCATCTGCCAGCGTAAACCTTGCTGAACATCACCTAACCCGACTGCCAGCCCACTCTACTAGGAGCTCGGCAGCCGGGCAACATCATCTCGGCTGACAACGGCCGTGCTGTGCTTCATGTCCAATCACTCCACTAGCTAAGCTCAATGAGGACTGGGCTAGGCTGCATCTCGACAAAACCGAGCCCGGGACAGCTCGTGCTCACCTGTGGTCGGCCTTCCTGCCGAGCAAGCAGGTACCTCGGCTGACCACGCCTTTCCAGGCGCCTGTCACTTAACACGACTGGCTTCGCCACCGTCAAAACATGTAGCTTGGTCCAACCGAGCGTGCCTTAACCGAGCAGATCCTTTCCAAACTGGGCCACACGTCCTTGGCCCAACACTTGCCCGGCCCAAATCTGTCTGGCAAAACTCTATCCGGACCAAATCTGTCCGGCCCAGTACCAGATCATTAATCTCCCTCTCAATTGCCCCTTAATTCCGTCCGCTGAAGCGTGACTGGGATTACCTACTTCAACCGGGGTAGCACCTTCTTGGTCCCATGCTTCCTAATCGGCAACCGGGCCAATGACACGCATGAATTCAAACGTCCTCGGTCCGACATTCCTGTCTCCTCGGCTTGCCCGGTCGTCGCCTCACCTGACCTTACTGTCTCTTCATTTCTGACGCTGCTATCAATGGGGACACGTGGCGTCCTCCCATTGGTTCTCGAGCAGCCAACCAGCCATCGCACGAATTTGAATTTGGGCGGTTTTTTCTTTCCCTATATACATGCCCCCCTATTCGATTCATTCCTACTGTCTCCCCTTCATTCCAAGCGATCTAGAGCTCTGGTGCCCTCTCTCTTTTACCATTGTTGACCTCGCGCTCGAAGAGGAAGAAGAAGAAGGCCCTACTCCCTCTGCCTTTCACAGGTATGTCCTTCAACTCCTGTTTAGTTGCTATCTTCTTTGATACTTCACACATTAGGGCAATAAAACATAGTTTATAGGACATTAGGCGTCAAAAACATCCTAGACCTTCAACTGTTGATGGTGTTCTTCATTTTTCCTGAAGAACACTGAAGAACTGGGGCGGACCGGGCTCCTGGTCTTCATTTGATCCAAAAAACCAATCTAACCGAGCAAATAACATGTTTGTCTCAACCCCATCAAAAACCGAGATAGCAAAAGGAATTCGTCGCTCAACCAGGCTAACATCTGGTCCGCTTGGGCGACCGAGCTCCTTGGTTAGCTTAAACGACCGAGGTGGTTTGGCACTTTAATGACCGAGCTAAAGTTAAGTTCACTTCACGCAACCGCGCTCACACTTACACTTGCCATCCTTTTCCTGCAGAGTCCAAGGGGACCATTGACCACTTCTGAGGCTCTCCAAGACCAAGCAACCACCAATTACCACAGTGCCAAACCCCTCAGCCGAGCTAAGTTAGGCCGGCCATAAATGGGGAAATTCCGCTTCCTAGTGGATAGTCCGGCCGCGCTGGCTGCGTTCAAGGAGGAGTACGGCATCCCGGCCGACGTCCATCTTGAACTGGGAGAAGAAAAAACAACACCTTGGGGCAGACTAGACCAGTGCCCCTTCATCGTACTGTCAATCGTAGAAGGAGACCTCCGCTTCCCGGTCAACCCTCTGATGACCGAGTTCCTGCGCCGGACAAAACTTGCGCCCACTCAAGTGTCCACCAACACCTACCGGATAATAAACGGTGTACATGAATTAAATAACTGGCTAGGCATAAGCCTAGGGTTAGCCAAAATTCTGTGCCAATACACCTTAGGGCACACCGGCGATGGCCTCGCCTACTATCTTAAAATTAGGCTGGGCAAAGAAAAAATTGTGACCGGCACACCAGACAAGGACTTGCACGATGATGATTTCTTCTGGGTGTCTGCCAATTATGAAACAGCCGTAGTACCCGGGCTGGATCATAAGCAAGAACTTCGGTTCCACATGTAAGCCGCGCTTATTTGCTCGGTTTGCCCACTTTCTTTATTATTCTGTACTTAACCATTTTTCTTGTTTCTTTTGCAGCAATTCAAGCCTTGCAAGCCAACTACCAATTCCCCAACGTAGAAGCCATCAGAACCGCGCTCTGCTACCACGACCGAGATTGCAACCAGTTGCTCGGTTACACTCCAACATACAGATACTCAGCTCCCCGCCAGAGTAAAGTTACAGACTTTCTCCGTGCTCCATCACCTCCTCCAGATCCAACTTTGCCAGACGTTCCACTAATCCGGCTGACAGAAGAACAAGAAATGGCCAAACGAAGCCGAATAAAAAACCTGCTCACCGCCACTTCAGCCGAGATACCGAGCGTAGTCACCCGCTCACCAGCCGCAGGTCAATCAAGCGGCGCCGTGGTCGCTCTGGCTTCTCCAGCTGCCGGGCAGTCTAGCAAGGAACCCACTCCACGCCGGGCTGGTAAAAGAGCTCGCGCAGATCCGTCTGCCGAGCTGGTGGCCGAGCTTACCACTGAGCAACCAACTGCCACGGTTGACCCAACACCGATCTGGCGACCACAGCTGAAACATCGGGGACAAAACATCCCGGCTACGGCTTCGATCAAGGGCGATAAAGAGCACTTGCTCGCCTATGATCTTTCCAAGGCACTTCTTCTACCGAGCGACATGGTCGGCAACAACCACGTTCCTGACACTCGGTTGGTGAAGTCATCAGTCAAGTCCATGGCCAGGGTAAGTCTCAATCTGCCTCTGTAATTTTCACAAGTGTTTGTCCGGTTCCTTCACTAATCAAATTCGCTTCTTGCAAGCCATTCAGAAGCAGCACCTTGTAATGGAGCGCATCCATAGACTTAGGCAAAAGGCAAATGACACAGCCAGCCAAGTCCAGAGCCTCCAAGCCGAGCTCGGTCGGGCAAAGTCTTCACTTGAGATGGCCAATGCCGACAACAACAGACTACTTGGTCCGCTCGAAGCGGCCGAGAAAAAACGGGATGACCCCCAGACCGAGCTTGATGCTTTGAAGAAGTCGAGGAAGAAGGACTGCTGAGCTGCCAACAACACCGGCTTCTTTGAGGCCGAGGAAAACTATAAAAAGCAGGTATTTGCAACTCAAGACATATACTTCAAAGCGGGCTGGAAATTTGCCTGCGAGCATCTCGGTCAAGGCTCTGAGACCGACGTATTTGCCACTCCGCCTCCTGCTTTCCTACCGACCTACCTTGTGCCATACGCCAACAACGTCTTCAAGGTCGTTGCGAAGTGGAAGGGCTTGAAGAAGGAGAGGCGAGACAGACACCGAGGAGACGACAACGAAGCAGAGCGGCCGTGATGAGCCCGGTGCCCAAGACAAAAGTCCAACCATCAACATAGAGGCCACAGAGGACAAGTTCACCAACCTTTCCCCCTTGGTTTAGTTTTTTTTTTTCTCTTTTTGATTTTCTGATGTAACCGGGCTAAGTTCCCCACCTTTTGTACACTTTTTATCAATGAAAAGTTCTGATTTCAACAAGTGTTTGCACGGTTGTCATCAATTTCATTTTCAGCAAATATCTCGGTATAAATCACAAAATGGAACATATCACCAACAGGCTTTGACCGGAATACCTATCTCAGTCGAGACAGCAAAGTTGAACAACTCATCACTTCTTCAACCGGAATACCCATCTCGGTTAGTTGAACAAGTCACCAACTCTTACAACCGGGGTAAATTATCTCGGTTGGAAATAACTACGTTGAACAAAACATCAACGCCTTCAGCCGGAGTAAATCATCTCGGCTGGAAATAACTAAGTTGATCAAAACACCAACTCTTTCAACTGGAGTAAATCATCTCGGTTGAGATTGCCTAAGTTGGACAAAACACCAACTCTTTCAACCGGAGTAAATCATCTCGGTTGAGATTGCCTAATGTTGGACAAAACACTAACTCTTTCAACCGGAATAAATCATCTCGGTTGAGATTGCCTAAGTTGGACAAAACACCAACTCCTTCATCCGGAGTAAATCATCTCGGTTGAGATTGCCTAAGTTGGACAAAACACCAACTCTCTCAACCGGAGTAAATCATCTCGGTTGGAAATAACTACGTTGAACAAAACATCAACTCGTCCAACTGGAGTATATCATCTCGGTTGGGAATCCTAAGTTGGACAAAACACCAACTCTTCCAACCGGAGTAAATCATCTCGGTTTGTACAACAATCTGAATGCGAAAGCAAAGTCACTTCTATATATTGACAAAAAGAATTACATTCTGAAGTGCAAGCCAAAAAATTTCTTTGCACAAAAAAGAAAGCTAAAGCTAGAAATAATACATTTTGAGGTTGGCCGCATTCCACGGCCGGGGTATTGCTCTTCCCTCTAGATCCTCCAAGTGATATGCCCCTTGCTCGCCAGACCGGTGATCTTGTAGGGTCCTTCCCAATTTGCCCCTAGTTTGCCTTCACCTGGCACCAGGGTGTTGCCCATAACTTTCCTCAAAACCCAATCACCAACTTTGAACGGTCTAGGGTGCACCGTTTTGTTGTACTTCTTTGAGAGCTCTTGTTGGTAGGCGGCCACGTGGATGAGGGCCTTCTCCCGATGCTCTTCCACTAGGTCTAGTTCCAGGGCGATGGCCTCGGCGTTCAGCTCGGGTTCAAAACCCTCACTTCTTAGGGTGGGCATGCCAACTTCTAAAGGTATGACTACCTCCATGCCATAAGCCAAAGCGAATGGAGTTTCCCCGGTAGATCGCCGCGGGGTTGTTCGGTATGCCCAAAGGATGCTGGGTAATTCCTCAGCCCATTTTCCCTTTGCCTTCTCCAGCCGTTTCTTCAACCCATCAAGAATAGTCTTGTTTGATGCCTCGGCTTGACCATTGGACTGTAGGTAAGCCGAAGTGGAGTTGTAGAATTCAATCTTTAGATCTTCACAAAATCCTCTAAATAGGCGACCGTCAAACTGAGTGCCGTTATCAGAGATCAAAATCTTAGGAACGCCAAACCGTGTGACCACATTCTGCCAGACAAACCGCTTCACGTCTTTCTCTTTGATTGTTGCCAAGGGCTTAGCTTCAACCCATTTCGTGAAGTAATCTGTGGCCGAAATGAAGAATTTCCGGTTGCCCGATGCTGTTGGGAGTGGCCCCACTATATCTAGCCCCCACATGGCAAAGGGCCAAGGACTGGTGAGGGGAAGAAGTTTCCTGGCGGGTTGATGGATCTGATGGGCGAATTTCTGGCATTTTTTGCACTTGCGGACATATTTTTGTGCGTCGGCCTGCATGCACGGCCACCAGTATCCCTGCGAAATAGCTCAGTAAGCCAAGGATCTACCCCCTATATGGCTGCCACAGATGCCTTCATGAATTTCGTACAAGGCCTCCACACTACTCGGGTGCACGCACTTTAGATAAGGACCAGTGAAGGACTTTTTATACAACGCACCAGATGGAGAGAGCCAAAACCGCTCTGACTTCACTCGGACTTTGTGCGCTTCTTTCTTGTCGGTTGGTAGAGTCCGGTCTTTGAGAAACAAGATTATGGGGTCCATCCAAGAAGGACCTAGTGCGGCACAGAGTACATCCGTCTGCCCAGCTTCTTCAATGCTTGGCCGTGGAAGAAATTCAATCAACAGGGGGTTAGGAGACGTACTATCTACCATCGAAGCAAGGCCGGCCAGCTCATCTGCTCAGCTGTTTTCTTCACGGCCAATCTGTTGGACTCTGATTGCCTGAAACTGCTTGATGTGTTCTCTGACCAGAGCTTGGTACTTAGCCATTCTGTCATCCTTTGCTTCATAAATCCCAGAGACCTGATTAACTACAAGCTGGGAATCACTGTACACTATTAGCTCGGAAGCCTTCATCTGAAGAGCGCTCTTGAGTCCGGCCAAAAATGCCTCGTACTCAGCCTCGTTGTTAGATGCTGGAAAGCCGAGGGTGATAGAATGTTTAATGGTGAGGCCATCCGGTGAGATAAGAACGATACCTAGCCCGGCACCGTGACGATTCGACGCTCCATCAACGAAAAGTTTCCACATCTCCCCCACAAAGAGTTTCCAACAATCTGAAGGGTCCTGAGAACTTCGAAAGGTGATGGGACCACGGTTGCTCGGCTGTCCGGTTTCAAGTTCAGTACTGATTGGTTCCACCGCAGCCCCCCTTGGTGATTCGGCACTGGACTCAGCAAGTTGATTTGCGATGCACAAGTCCGCAGGCGAATCACCAGGTTTGTGGTATTATGCCGGTTGCAGGCTCCGTGCTAAGTAGTTCCATTACTTCCTCCCTTGGTCATGCGGTACCGGACAGAGTGGGTTGGGCAACAATACCCAACTCCGTCATCGCGTCACCGATCGGTGGAATTGTACAAATTAAGGACACGTCGGTGGGGCATGCTAATTCCGCGTTGCAAACTCCACCAAGTTATATCTTGGTTAGACTTGCATTCACCTCCTCATCTACCGCGGCAATGTCGACCGGGCGGACCGGATGAGTTCCAAGTGAGAATTCGGCGACGAAATCGGCCAAAGTTTGGGCCTTTATGGCTGTGCGCGACTAGAACTTCATATGAAATTGTCCCAATTCGACCGCCCACTTGAGAATTCGGCCAGAAAAATCTGCCCGTTCAAACAAGGCCTTAAGGGGAAACTCGGTCAGTACGATGATGGTATGGGCGTGGAAATAGTGCGCCAACTTCCTTGAAGCCATCATCAATGCCAACGCAAGCTTTTCCAAAGGCAAGTACCTCGACTCTGCCAGTAGCAAGGTTTTACTGACATAGAAGATTGGGAGGTGCTTGGTTCCTTCAGCTCGGACTAGCACCGCACTGACTGCATGTTGTGAGACGGCAAGGTAAAGGTAGAGTTCCTCACCTGGCTTAGGTGTAACCAATAGTAGTGGAGAAGACAGATATTCCTTGAGCTCGGCCAAAGCTCGGTCACACTCTTCGTCCCACGAGAACTTTGACTTTAATGCCTGAAAGAAAGGGCGGCAGCGATCTGATGACCGACTTATAAATCGATTAAGCGCGGCGGCCATCCCGGCCAGATGCTACACGTCCTTAGCCGAGTTGGGCTGCTTCAACTCTTGCACGGCTCTTATCTGAGTAGGGTCTGCTTCGATGCCTCGGTTTGTGACTAAGAACTCCAAAAATTTTCCGGACCCCACACCAAAGGCACACTTGGACGCATTCAGGCATAGCTTGTAGCTTGTCCTTTCAAAGGGTCTGCTTGATGCCAGCTTTTAACCACCATATCATCAATGTAAGCCTCCATTGTCCGGCCAAGCAAAGGAGCAAACATCTTAGTCACCATCCTCTGAAAGGTTGCCCCGGTGTTCTTCAAACCAAAAGGCATGACGCGGTAACAGAAGAGTCCCCTTGGAGTCGTGAAGGAGGTAATCTCTCGGTCAGGCCCATGCATGGCAATCTGATGGTAGCCGCGATAGGCGTCCAGAAAACTGAGCCTGTTATGTCCAGCCGTTAAGTCCACAAGCTGGTCAATTCGCGGCAAAGGGAAGCTATCCTTCGGACAAGCTCGGTTCACAGTCTTGTAATCGACACAAACTCGCCACTTCCCGTTCTTCTTCGGCACCACGACCGTGTTGGAGATCCACCGAGGGTAGTGCACTTTCTCAATTGCTCGCGCCTCAAGCAAGTTTTTCACTTCCTCTGCAACTACCTCGGCGTAATGCAGCGCCGATCTTCTTGTTCGCTGAATGACTGGCTTTGCTCCAGGGAAGACATTAAGGTGATGGCAGATAAAACTTGGATCGAGGCCAGGCATGTCGTAAGGCGACCATGCGAAGATTTCAATGTTGGCCAGCAAAAACTCAACCATCTCGGTCCTTTCTTGGGCAGTAAGGCTGGAACCGAGCAGGAAGAACTTATCCGGCCACTCCATATCAATTCGCACCTCCACCAAGTCCTCCACAGCTTTGTCTTCTGCCTTGGTGCCCACATCATCAAGAACTCCCCGGTCTTCCGGTCCTTCTATCATTTGAACGAAGCCTTTAGCAGTCCGGTTCCCATTCACTGCCACGAAGCATTGCTTTGACATGACTTGATCTCCCCAGATTTCCTCGATTGCCCCCATAGCCGAGGGAAATCTCATCACCTGATGGTAGGTCGACGCTACTGCTTGCATAGCGTGAAGCCATCCCCTTCCAAGGATTAGGTTGTAAGTAGAAGGAACTTGTAGCACCCAGAACTCCACTTGCTTGACCACGGATCCCGCTTTGACCGGCAGGATAATCTTTCCCAAAGGCCACTCCGGTTGTGAGTTGAAACCAACCAGTGGCGAAGTCGCCGGAGCCAAGTCTGTCTCCCGGAGTTTGAGCTGCTTGAACGCATCATAATACATGATCTCGACCGAGCTTCCCTGATCGATCAAGATCCGTTTGACATCAAATTCTTTGACGCGGAGTGTCACTACTAGGGAATTCGTTGTGCGGCGTCTGGATACGCTCTAGATCCCTTGAGGTGAAACTAATCACATCTTTCTCTTCGGTCTTCCCCCTCTTGATGGCAGGCTGTACCGACAAAACCTCCCTCATATGTTCTGCCTTCTTGATCATACCCCGGAGTTCGCAAACTCGCTCCGGCTCTACTATGCCGTGGATGACATTGATAACTCCTTGTGGTGGTGCATCTCGGTCATCCTGTTCCCTGGGATTAACCGGAGCCTGATTCGCCTTTACGCCCCCATCAATGTAAAGGTCTAGGTGCCCAGCCGCGACCAGCTCTTCCAAGTGTTGCCTCAAAGGAAAACAATCCTCAGTCCGGTGGCCTCTCTCCCGGTGAAATGTGCAACGATACCGCGGATTGTAGCCCCTCTATCCATCGCCCAACTTAGCAAGAAACCGGATATACTCCTCGTCTCGGATTTCACTACGTATGCGATAGATTGGAATCTTGAAGACCGTGGTTATGCCAGTCCTTGCCTTCAACCTTCTGTTTGCATCCACTACATCATCTCGGGGGTAGTCATCCTGGTCATTCCGACGTCCTCTACCCCGGTTCTTGCGATTCGAGCCACGGTCTGATTCCTCTGCTCGGTCACTTGAGCGGCTGGACTCCTTCCCAACTACGTGCACTTTGCCTGCTGTCTTCTTGTTTGCTGCTACCAAAGTTACCTTCACGGTAGAAGTTGACGCATCATCCTCAACTCAGATGTGCTCATTGATGCGTTGCATGAGCTGGCCCATAGACGTCGGCTGATGCATGGTGAGCGAGTCCCGCAATCTATGTCCGACCGGGAGACCACGCTTGTACTGAGTGATTGCAAGGTTGACCGGGCAATCCAAGATCTCGTTGAAGGTCTCCCAATATCTGGAGTTGTACACCTTCAATGTGTCGCACGGTTCCATCTTGACACTCAGTAGGTGATCCACTTCCTTTGGTGTCTTGGTGTTGGTTTTGAAGCGCGTCACAAAGGCTTCGGCCAACTGATGCCACCTCTCTATACTTCCCTCCGGCAGCCTCTCAAACCACTTCAAGCCCAGTTCGCCCAAACTTGATAGAAAGATGAGGCACATAAGAGCATTATTTCGTCTATGTCCGGCCATGACCTGTCGGAAATGACTTACATGCATGTAAGGATCGGTCTTCCCGTCGTACAATGTGAACTTTGGCTGGTGGAAGCCCGACGGCAGAGGTGTTGTTTCTATTTCCGGGGAGAAAGGGGTGGCGCTCAACCTTGCCAAGTCGGAATCCACCAGAAGTGGCGCTGCTTGGCGGGGTGGAGGTATTCCGACCTCCTCGCTGGCGTGAACCCCGTAGGATAACCGCTGGAACGCCGGTATCCTCTGAGCCTTCTGCCGGCGAGCCCGTTCCTTCAAGACTGCCCGCAAATCTTCTCATCAAGCGGAATAGGTGTACCTCGACGTCGTCGCCGGATGCGAGGACTGGTAAGTACTATCCTGCGCGCTGGACTTCTCTGCACGCACATCGGAATCACCAACCTGGTAACTTCTGATAATTGAGATGAACGGAATGTGTCGCTGACTTTGACTACCTGAACGGCGGGGTTGGGTGCGCTCACTGTGGTCGCCCACTCTAGCTACACCCTTCCCTTTGACATGCCGCTTCAACTCCTCCATCTCTACCGCCATTCGCCGGATGACGGCATCCTGGTCTTTCAACTTGCTTTCCAGACGTCTGGCGTGTGAGTCTCTCCCCGCCGATGACCTTCTGGACTCCGTGAATGACCATAACTCCTCCCGCGCTTATCCCGCGCGTCTCCTGAGTGTTCTCTTGGGAATGTCTCCAGGTCCACCATCGGAGAGATGGTGGGAGGTCCCTCTCTACGTCTGCCCGACTCCGGAGTGACTCCGTCGATGGCGGACACTTGAATCTCCTCGTTGTTCGCCATAGAAGGCAATCAGATGAGCTTCGGAAGACAAGGTTTTATCTGTCAGATTCCCACAAACGGCGCCAATTGTACGGGGAGCAAATATTCTGGCAAGCCCGTACTCCTTTCTTCCAAGCTCCGTTTCTGTCCGACCACCTGAAAACACAACGATGGTGAGCTACCCGGCGGTGTGTGGCCGGAAAACCCCTCCGACGGTCAAGTTAGCACACACATTGGGATAGAGGGAAAGGGGAGTGTGTTTGAGTATAAGAGTTCCTTACAGAAGTGTTCGTCTGCCCTGTATGGGGGACGCAGACACGCTTATATACCCTCTGCACCCCATATCTACTCCCAGTCATCTCCTGACACGTAGCTCTGCTATCCCATCTGCCAGCGTAAACCTTGCTGAACATCACCTAACCCGACTGCCAGTCCACTTTACTAGGAGCTCGACAGCCGGGCAACATCATCTCGGCTGACAACGGCCATGCTGTGCTTCATGTCCAAGCACTCCACTAGCTAAGCTCAATGAGGACCGGGCTAGGCTGCATCTCGGCAAAGCCGAGCCCGGGACAGCTCGTGCTCACCTGTGGTCGGCCTTCCTGCCAAGCAAGCGGGTACCTCGGCTGACCACGCCTTTCCGGGCGCCGGTCACTTAACACAACTGGCTTTGCCACCGTCAAAACATGTAGCTCGGTCCAACCGAGCGTGTCTTAACCGAGCAGATCCTTTCCAAACTAGGCCACACGTCCTTGGCCCAACACTTGCCCGGCCTAAATCTGTCCGGCAAAACTATGTCTGGCTCAAATCTATCCGGCCCAGTACCAGATCATTAATCTTCCTCTCAGTTATGAGATGTGATTATGACTAAGTTATGATCAATTTGATTATAATTATGAAGAAATATGATTTTGGCTCATAACTATATAAAGTGACCTGTTTAGCAGGTCACTTTTAATGATGTCGCTCAATCTTAGTCATTGATTTTTTATATACCGTACATTTTTTAACAAAGGCCTATTTTGGGAAGTGGGTTATATGCCCTATTTGGTAGGGCTTATTTCTAGCTTATTTCAGCTTTTAACTTAATTTAAGCTATTTTAATGTGTTTGATTCAGTTTAACAATACAACTTATAACCTTTTGTAAGTCAAAAATTAACTTATTCTTTGAGTGAGGGAGGAGAAGCTTAATTTATAAGTTAAAAATCAGCTTATGTTCACAGTTATAAGTTATAAGCTGTTAAGGTATAAGCTATAATCACTTTCCCACAGCTCTACCAAACGGAGCCATAATCTACTTCCCAGATTATAACCCACTTCCTCTCTCACAAAAAAGTTGCTTATAAGCTGCTTATAAGTAACTTTTTACCAAAAAATTGATTATAACCATATTCTCAAAATAGCACAAAATATACTATAGACTTTCTCATTAAAACCAGGACATAGTTCCATATAGACTGGCCTTAAGAAATTATTTATATGTAAGAGATTTCAAATTTAAAACCTTGGAGGGACAGGCCAAACCTTTTCATTATTATTTTTTTCTCCAGCTTTAATGGTATAGAGTTGAATATTTGATGTGCAACTTTTTATAACATGAAGAAATACAAAAGATTTGTAAAAAGGTTTCGGCATCATTTTTTAAAGGGGAAATTGTTTGTCACAGTGTAGTTAGCAGAAAATATTTTCAAATTAATGATTCTTTATAAATATTAATATGTAATATTATATATTTTTTATCATTTTATAATTAAAATTTGAAAATATCATGAACGAGTAATTTTCCTTTTTTTTTTTTTTTTTTTTTTAAATCCTTAAAAAAGTGAAAAAAATGGGTAGCAGAAAAAGTCTTCCCAGCATTTTTTGAAAAATGGTGCAGGAAGAGTTCCCATCACTCTTTTAACTCGAGTGGTGTTTTAGAAACTCAAAAAATCAGTAGCATGATTCGGCAGGAGTTTGCCAATGTTTATTTATTATATTTTTATTCATTATCTGATATGGAATGATATGGCGTATTGTAAACTTTTATGTTACTTGAAAAACTCGAGTGTCGCTTATATAAATATAAAAAACAAAAAGTCTAGAATAAAATTTTTGACAATTTTTTTTGCGAAGTCCTAACATGGGAATTTGCGAAGTCCTAACAATATAATAATAAAATATAAATGGTGGGAGAAATTCTTAATTTTAGATAGTACTTTTATCTTTTTCTTGTCCCCTTGATTATCACAGAGCATATCTGTATATGTTGAATTTTAGTTTTAAAATTATTTGAGTAGGAATGAATTGGTGAAGGATTTTTCTTTTTTTTTTTTTTTTTACTTTTCATTTTCTTTTATCATTTCTAAAAATAAAAAGAAAGGACAAATTACGATGGTAGTCCCTGTATTTTGATCTGTGTTTAATTTTAGTTTTTGCAATTTCAATTAGATCGATTTTGATTTTGAATTTATAATTTTGTCTCAATTTGATCCAATTAGTTCTAATGCTTAGCATTTTTTTTAACGAAAAATATGTGCATAAGTATCATGTGCCATATTTTTAAGGGCATGTTATAAACTTATCAAACTCAGTATGTTAACCTCAATTAATTTAATGATAATTTTTCTTAAAATACACTAATAATATTATCAATTGGATCAAAATGAAGTAAAATTTAAAATTAAAGGTCAAAATCGAGTCAATTGAAAATACAAGAAACAAAAAGACACAAGGGATAAAATATAAAGATCACTGGTATAATTTGTCCAAAAAGAAACTAAGTAAATAAATTTAACTTTAAAAATAGGCTTTTAGTTTTAGAGGATTTCTGACATAGATCTTAATAATAGAAATTTATTTTGAAGAAATTCAGAATAAAAGTACGCTACACTAATGAGGAATTATCATTTATTTTAGAAATTTTTCGTTGGTGGTATATCTAACCAGTAAAAGAAAATTAAAAAATTACATGATTGTAGAATAAGATGATATTATTAGATGGGCATAAGGGCTCGTTTGAACCATTGGATATGAAAGAAATTGAGAGAGATTGAAAGAGCAAATTAGCTCTGTGTTTGAATGTATATTACAATCAAATGGAACCTCCATTATATAGGAGGTGTTTACAAAGACAGAATGATGATACAAGGAAATATAAAAATGGAAAGCCACCGAAAGCAGCCGAAAGCAAAAGGAAGGGAATTCATCTATCTGGGCATCTATCTGGGCTAGGCTAGCAGCTGCACTATCTATACATTAATATACTATCTATTAGCAGCTGTAGTTGTATATATATTAATATATTATTACATATTACATATTAACATTATAACATAGTATATGTATATTAACAGCCCCCCTCAAACTCAAGGAGGACAAACATCAACCAACTTGAGTTTGGAGACAAGGTCAACGAAGCGGCCAGGAGAATGAGCTTTGGTGAAGATATCAGCAGGTTGATCAATAGAAGAGATCGGATGGAGATGGACAGTACCATGAGTAACGTGTTGCCGAATAAAATGGCAGTCAATCTCAATGTGCTTGGTGCGATCATGAAAAACATCATTGTGAGCAATTTGAAGAGCACTGTGATTGTCACAAAAGAGGGCAGTAGCGCCAGAGGGAGTAACACCCATGTCAGCAAGAAGCCAACGGCCGTGAGAAGCTCTGAGTAGTATCGGCAAAGACGCGATTCGCCTCGGTACTAGAACGAGCAGTAAGAGATTGTTTCTTACTGCGCCAAGAAATAAGAGAATCACCCAGAAAAAAGCAAAACCCAATAGTAGAGCGGCGGTCAGTAGGATCGCCAGCCCAATCAGCATCAGAGAAAGCACGAAGCTGGAGAGAGGAGCATGCGGAATAATGAAAACCATGAAACATGGTGCCTTTGAGATAGCGAATGATACTAACTAATGCAGCATAATGTGTGGTACGAGGAGCCGACATAAACTGGCTGACAATATGGACAGCATAGGCAATATCAGGACGAGTAACAGTGAGATAGACAAGACTGCCAACCAGCTGACGATATAGAGTAGCATCAGAGAGAAGAGTGCCATCAAGAGGTGTAAGACGACTCTGAGGCTCAGGAGTGGAGGCGCCTTGCAATCCGTGAAGACCAAAGACGGTGAGAAGATCAGATGTGTACTTAGCCTGAGAGAGAAAAGAACCCGTGGAATCATGGAAGATTTCAAGACCCAAGAAATAGCTGAGAGAACCAAGGTCTTTCATCTCGAAATGATGGCTAAGAAATTGTTTAAGATGAAGAATACCATTGATATCATCACCTGTGATAATCATATCATCCACATAAAGAAGAAGCAAGGTGGTCCCTTGAGCAGTTTTGCGGATAAAAAGTGTAGTATCATAAGAGCTGGAGGTGAAACCACAGTTATGAATAGTAGAGCTGAACTTGGCAAACCAAACGCGGGGAGCTTGTTTGAGACCATATAAAGCACGCTGAAGTTTGCAAACTTTATGAGGTGGATGAGTAGACCCAGGGGAAGGTTGTATATAGACCTCCTCAAGAAGAACACCATTAAGAAAGGCATTTTTCACATCCATTTGATAAAGATCCCAGTGTCGGGTAGTAGCAACTGCAATGAGGCTGCGAACAGAGGTGAGACGAGCAACAGGAGCAAAGGTCTCCTCATAGTCAATACCATATTCTTGGTTGAAGCCTTTAGCAACAAGGCGAACTTTATAGCGCTCAATAGATCCATCAGAACAAGTTTTGATTTTGTATACCCATTTACAGCCAATGGCAGTCTTGCCAAGAGAAAGATCAACAATGTCCCAAGTGTGAGTTTTGTCTAAAGCCTGTAATTCATCAGTCATAGCTTGCTGCCAAAGAGGATTAGAGCGAGCCTCCCGATAGGAGGTGGGTTCATAAGTAGAAAAAGCAGTAGAACCAACAATAAAGTCACGAAGACGAGTAGAAGGTTGGATTACCCGGTGTGGTCGAGCAGGAGGAGGAGGAGCCAGAGGAAGAGACTTAACAGGAGGTGAGGAGTCCGAGGGAGCAAGATCAGGACCATCAGAGCGGGCAGGTGCTGGAGAAAGACCAGTAGGCAAGGCAGTCTTAAGAGAGTCAGGCATGGGCAGTGGAGTAAGCTCATCAGAAAACAGATCTGCAGAAGGGTTAGTAAAACACAGAGAGGGTGAGGGAACGGATAAACGAAATTGAGAGAGGGAGGAAAACATTGTGTGTTCCCAAAAGACCACATGACGAGAGATACGGAGACACTGGGAGAGAGGATCCCAACAGCGATACCCTTTATGTTCAATACCATACCCCAAGAAGCAACAAAGGTGGGAACGAGGTTCAAGTTTGGTACGTTCATGAGGTTGGAGAAGAACAAAACAGGCAGAGCCAAAAACCCTAAGGGTGTCGTAAGGGGGACGGGTGCCATGTAAACGCTTATATGGAGTGTGATTATGAATGACCGGTGTAGGGATACAATTGATAGTGTAAGCAGCAGTGAGAGCGGCTTCACCCCAAAAATTTTTCGGACAAGAGGAAGAGAGAAGGAGGGCTCGAGTAGTGTCAAGTAGATGCCGATGTTTTCGTTCAGCACGGCCATTTTGTTGAGACGTACCTGGACAGGAACTATGAGGTTGAGTACCATGACTCTGAAGGAAGGAAAGAAAGTCAAAATCTTTATATTCCATGGCATTGTCGGAGCGAAAAATCTTAATAGTTTTAGAAAATTGGGTTTTAACCATTGCAGCAAAATTGTAATAAAGTTGTTTGAGTTCAGAGCGATTTTTCATAAGAAACAACCATGTAAAACGAGAAAAATCATCTATAAAAACAACAAAATAACGTGCGCCTCCCATAGTAGGAGTAGGAGAGGGTCCCCAAATATCAGAATGGATGAGATCAAAGGGCGCAAGAGAAACAGAGTCACTTTTATTAAACGTCAAAAGGTGTTGTTTTGCAAGTTGACAGGACACACAATTGAAAGCATCAGAACTTACAGTACCCAAATGACCACTAGAAATTAAAGACTTCAAACGACCAACAGAAAGATGGCCTAAACGATAGTGCCAAAGCTGGAAAGGAGATAAAGGAGGAGCAGTGGCGGCGATGGTAGGGCGATGATTTGAGAGGAATCCGGAACATGAAGATGGATAAGTTCGTGAGGCGTCCACTTCGGCCTATCCCAAGAGTTTGCCCAGTCCGAGGGTCCTGCACCAAACAACCAGTATGGGAAAAGGTAACAATTAGACCATGCTCACATAATTGACTAATGGAGATAAGATTTAAAGTGAGAGCAGACATAAGATATACATGGGATAAAGATAAGTGAGAGGTGGAAACAGACCCAACATGACTTACAGACAGAAGAGACCTATCAGCAGTATGGATAGAAGAAACATAAGGAGTCGAAGAGAGAGGAGTAAAAATAGTAGGATCAAAGGTCATGTGATTACAACAAGCAGAGTCAAAGTATCAGGAAGTGTTACCTGCGGTGGTAGACAAAGCAGTAGATGGAGGAATCTTAATGCCGCCAAAAATTTGAAACATGGCTTCAACATCGGTGAGAGAAGACCGAGTGGAAGGATCTACAGGATGTAAGGTTAATCTTGAAGGCGCAAAGCAGTCGTGGAAGCGAGCATGGTTTTAAATTGTAACAACCACATCTTGTTACCTGAAAATTTCTTCAATTACGTCGATTCTTCGCTAAACTGGACTGTTTATGACCGATAATTGAACTGACTGAAGTACTGAACGGACTGATTGAAAATTTGAACTGAACTGATTGAGCATGTTTATTGTATTGCATTTTATCTGTTTGATTATTTGATTATCTGTTCGTGTTTTTATGGTTAAACTGCAAATTGAAGGCCTTATCGGCGGCCGAACTGAAAATCGTTTAGTGTTTCGTGATCAGTAGAATTTATATGATTTTATGGCGTAATTATCTGAAAAGTGATTTGGTATGTTTAAATTAGATTAAATATTGATTAATTGAAGAGTTGGGCTTAATTACAATTATGCCATTGTGAGTGGGCCTTTATTATACTATATTTGAGCCTTCTTATTCATTTTACAAACTTTTGCTCAGCCATTTGCTTGCTTCAACCGACCATAGGGGAAGAGAGAGTGAACTAGGAGAGTGTTTCAACTAGACTTCATTGAAGATTGGCTTGAAATTGAAAGATTTGAAGTATAGATTGCCTAATTGAACTTCTAGGCTTGAACTACAAGACTTAGGTAAGGTTTTTACCTTCTCATTGTTGTGATTGACTTAGCTCTTGCATGCCTCATGCTTAATTGAAGAATAGAACCATAAATTGGTTCCCAAGAGTTGAATTAGAGCTCATCTCATGCATGCATGCTCATATAATCAAGTTTGGAGGTTTGATTTCATGGAAATCTCACATGCATGCTCAAATTTATGTATGAGTCCATGTTTCAACTTGTTTTTGGTATAAATGGCTCACTAGAACATCAAATTGGAGCTTTGAAATGGTTTAATTTCATGCATGGCATGTTTGAAGTTTATTCTTGAAAGTGGGTTTGAAAAATGGTTTTAATTGACTCACTCTTGGGCTTTGAATTCACAAATTGAGCTTTGAAACTTGTTGTATATTGAATCTAGATGTGTTTTCCAGAATTTGGGCCCAAGAGGTCGAGTATAGAGTGGAAGAATGCTTGGTTTGAGCTTATGAGACAAATCTGGAAATTCCAGATTTAGCTTCTTCGCTCGAGCGAAGGATTCTTCGCTCGAGTGACCAACCTTTGTTCGAAGCTACGCTCGAGCGAATGATTGGTGGCTCGAGCGTAAAATTCGAGCATCCAGTACTTTTACTGTTTCATCAGACTGCTCGAGCGAAGGATTTCTCGCTCAAGCGAAGCCTTTGATTTTGGAAGCTCGCTCGAGCGAATGAAGGCTCACTCGAGCGAGGGTCCTATTTTCAGCAAACTTTGTGAAATGTTTTCTAAGTGTATTTTTGTATCCTCATCCCGTTCTAGGCATTCTTAGGCCTAGTTTAAGGCATCTTAATGAGGATATTGATGTAGAACACACCGAGGCAAATTAGGGATTAAATTATAATATTTCCCAACTGTGTAGCTTAGTGTGTGTTCAACCTGTGAACTATGTAGGGTTGCCGACTGGGGAGACACGCTCTAGCATATTGTAGCCCAAACTCTGTGAGTAATAATTGTGTAAAGATATGTTCAAAATGATTATCTTTCGAATACTGAACTGTTTACTGAACTGTTTTCTGAACTGGTATTATTTACTGAATGAATGTATGTCCTTTATTTCTGAACTGTACTGTGGCATCCTTAGCACCTACTGTTACTAACTGTTACTGTTACAGAGATCTCTGTCGGTTCCCTCGTGGAACCATTATTGTTCTTGATCGATGGCCATCATTACTGTTCGGTCTTTAAGACCTACTGTTGACTGCTATGCTAATGGATGTACCACATATGACTGAATAACTGTTCCGACTGAAAGACTGAAATATTGTTTAATGAACTGTTTTCATTACTGTAAGGACATTTCATTCTTAACCTCTTTACGCATTATGTTATTCACTAGGCTTTAGCTCACTGTTTATATATATATATATATATATATATATGTAGGTGCACAGCCACCAGATCGGAGCTAGGAGCATGGGTTAGGCTCCAGTTTTGACAAGCCAGCCTTTGTGCCTCACTGCGAGGTTCCGAGTTGCCATGCTATGGCTTTGGGGTGTTTTGTTTTTCCCCCGTCTGTCTCCGTACTGTTTTGGGATCACTATATAGACTGTTATCTACTTTACTGTACTGTTGTCAAGGGATTAGGTCCTGTCATCGACCGTAAATATTTGTATAAATCAGACTGCTTTTGAAAGTGTGAATGCATGAAAAATCTTTTTGGCATACAGACTGTCACAGCTCAATGGACATTATTTATTTACTGTATTGGCTTCCAGTTCTGAACTCGTTTCTTTTATCAGACCTTTATCAGCTTGTGCCTTCGGTAATCTCGGATTACTGGCCGGTTACGGTGCTAAACCCATAGGGCCGGGTTTGGGTCGTGATATAAATGGAGTCCCAGAACGGTGAGAGTTGTTGCGGGAAAAATTCCCGGTGGAAGGACCATGGCGAGAGGCACGGGTAGGATTGCGGAAGTAATCTTGTTGGAGATGACCGGGGCCAGTCTTGTTGCAAAATCGACAAAGACGAACGGGACAATGAACCAGAAGATGAGTCGATGGAAGATTGCGGTTGTGACAGTAGTTGCAGGCAGTGGACCGCTGTGGTGAAGGAGAACTCTGAATCTGGAGAGTAGCAAGAACAGAGTCCACAGGGTGCGGATGGAGAGTACCAAACCTGGTTTCCTTTGACAGGAGTTCAGAAATGGCTTGTTCAAGAGTGGGTAAAGGAGTGCGATGTAGGAGAGAGGCTCGTACGGGCTCAAAACGAGGAGTGAGAGCCATGAGAAACTGAACCAAGCGCTGTTGGTCACGGTAGGTAGTAAACAAGGCAGCATCCTCAGTATAAGGCCATGGAGGCTCAGAAAGAGCGAGCTGATCCCAAACATAATACATTTGGGAGAGGAAATCATTAATGGTCTGAGTTGTTTCTTGGCGCATACGGTGAAAATCTCATCCCCATCAACTCCGACAACCACCATCATTATCTCCAGTGGCCAATCCGCAGCCCCTCTCTTCTATTTCACAGCCTAGACCTAGGGTTTTTAATAATCAGTAATGTCAACAATAGCGACCTAGGGCAGTGATAGCAGTGGTGAGTCACGATTTGGGTTGTGATAGGAAGAAGAAGAAGAGAAGGAGGTAGCAGTAGCGATCAGCAGTCCCACTTCTCTGGCGACCTTCTAGCACCTTCTCAACCGGCAGCCACTCTTCCACAACCTTTGACCACTACGACCTCTTTCCTTTTCCTTTTTTTAGATTTGTAGCGGAGATCACGGCGGCGGTTGCGACTGCCGAAGGAATCAAAGTGGTGACTGCCAATTCTCTCTCTCTCTCTCTCTCTCTCTCTCTCTCTCTCTCTCTCTCGCGTGTAGTGGCAACGATGAAGGGCTACGAAGGTAGTGGTGGTTGTGAGATGATATTGCGAGGTTGGTGGCATTGGGAATGGCTGAAGAAGAAGAAGAAGAAGAAGAAGAAAAGGAGGAGGCGGTAGCGAGGTGGAGTAGATGAGATCTGGTAATGACGGGGTGTTACCGACTGGAGTAAAATAGAAGTGACGGTGGAGTTCGAGATAGGGTTGGGGTTAGGGTTGGGGTTGGGGTTAGGGTTAGGGTTGAGGTTAGAAAGATAGAGATGGGGTCAAAATATAGAAATTAGTGTTAGGACAAAATTGTAATAAAACAAAATACAAGAGGTGGGGGTCCAAAAGGAAAAAATAGGAGTATTTAGCAACCTTTTAAAATAATTCTAAATTTATTCACAATATTACGTTTTAACCCATGCTTGGGACCTCGCCAACTTCATCTCTCTAAATTCTCAAAGGCCATCTCATATTTTTGAGTCCTCAATAATAACTTGACAATCTATGAAGATAGTTTGTAGATTGGATTTGGTTTGTTTCCAGTTAAAAGTTGAACTAAATTAGATAATTGAGATCTCTAACTGGAAAAAATTGTTAAACGAAATACTTTTACTAGTATCGGTAAGAATCTTTGAAATTTTTTAATGAGCGGTAAGAGTCTTATTTTTAATGGTTCTTTCCAATCAAAATCTTCTATTTAATGACTCTTCCTCGTCAAAAACCTCAACTATTTGGTATAGTTAAAATTTCAATTAGAAACAAGTCATTCCTTGTCGATTATAGTTCAAGGCCCCTAATCAGAACAATGATATTGATAGATAGATTCCTTTTTGATGTACCCCCCCAAAAAAAAAATTTTGATAGATAGAAAAATATTGAGTAAATTATATTCACCACCCAAAATCTATGAATTAAATTTGAATTAAAGAAAATTATACAATAGTTTTGGAGCATCACGTGGTCATACTCCCTTACAAATTATCATTTATTATGTTCCTCATATTTCTCAACCACCAACACAAATAATCAATATTCTATCTTCTCCACAAATCATATTACTATAAAATATCAAGTTATTGTACTCTGCAACTATTGAATAATTATCCATTAAATATTATTATTTTTTATAATAAATTTGTTTATGACTTTTTTGCAAATAACTTTATTCCTACCCGATCATTTAATTTCTGATTTTTTGTCACCCACAACTAAGGCAGTAGTATGATCATTGATTACATCATTCAAATCCCTATCCAAGAAAGGAGATTTTTTGAAGTCTTTTTCTCTCCGGTTAATCTGGTAGGATCACTTGATTAGAACAATTCACACTCGTCGACTAAAAAGAAAAATAAATAGATAAATAAAGCCTGTGTTTGGCATGTGGGTTGTGGGCTAATTTAGCCACAAATCGATAAAATTGGCTAAATTAGCCACAAACGGACAAAACACAAAAAATTTCCGTTCTGGAGCATAACTTTCACACAAAGAGGGATGAAACTACCAATTTACCCTTGGGCTATTTGGGCTACTCTAAAATAAGACTCCAAGTCAACCTTTTCCCAAAAAAAAAAAAAAAACACGTTTTCCCAGAAAATCAAAGAAAGTTGAAAAAAAAAATTTAAAAACATTTTTTTGTTTTTTGTTAAAATATTTTATAAAAATAAATCCAAACTCTATTTATAAAAATATTTTTAAATATTTTAATTTTTTTTAAATTATGTATTTGATTATTTTTTGAGTGTAGAATTGTAAAAGTAGTATGTCGTTTCGAGTTATGTGTTTGGTTATGAGTTTTAAAAATAATTTATTAATTCAGTTTTATTTTATGTGTTTTGTTATGATTTGAGTGTACAGTTGTTTTTAAATTTAAAATATTAACATTTTAAATTATTTAAATTTTTTTGTTCAAATAATTTTTTGAATATTTAAATTATTTAAATTTTTATGATTTAAATTTTTTGAATATTTATTTTACATTTTTGCTTATTAAATTTTTTAGATTATTTACATTATTTAAATATTTAAAATCAAATTAAAATAAAATTAAAATTAAAATGAAAATAAAATTAAAATTAAATATTTAAAATTAAATTAAAAGTAAATTATTTAAAATACACAGGACAATAAATTAAAATCTCACTTTTTATCATTTCACAGAAAATGAAAAAAACATAAAAATAAAAATAAAAAACACATGAAAAAACCATTTTCAAAAAAAAAATTTAAAATGCATAAATTATTTAACAAAAAATACGCCTCATTTAAAAATATTTAAAAAATTACAAAAACGTAAATTCAAAAAAAAAAAAAAGAACGACAAAAATACGCTTCATCCAAAAAGATTAAAAAAATTAAAAAAAAAAACAGAAATTACCATTTGCCATGTAATTTACAAATAAATAAAGCACATGAAAACCCATTTTTGAAATATAAAAACAAATTAATGTGTACGAATAAAAAAATGACAAAAACGTAAATTAAAAAAAATAACGAGAAAAATACATCTCATTCAAAAATATATACAAAAAAAAACATAAAAACATAAATTGCCATTCGCCACGTAATTTATAAATAAATGAAACACATAAATAAAAAAAATGTTATTGTATACCAATAAAAATAAATAAAGCAAAAAACGTAAATTAAAGAACAAGAACTAATTTTAATGTATAAAAAATATAAAAATGACAAAAACATAAATTAAAAAAAAAAAAAGTTTAAGCAAAATACGCCAAATCCAAACCCAAAATAAAATAAAAAAAATTTAAGCAAAATACGCCAAATCCAAACCCAAAATTAAAAATTTAAAAAAAAAAACAAAAACAAAAAAAAAGAACAACAATTTGTCCTCACGAGGCCGACGTGACGATTTATTTTTTGAATCATTGTTCCACGTGGATGAAGGGTAGTTTGGTAATTTAACAGGAAGACACCTCACCAAAAAGTCAAAAAGCCAAAAAAGTCAAAAAGTCCTTCCCAAATTAGGCTTTTTAGCCCCAGGCTAAAATAGTCAAAAAAGTCAAAAAGCCAACTCACTTCCCAAACGGAGGCAAAGTCAAACTCGCTCCTTTATTTTTGTCCTTTGTAGTGGTACGTATTGTTTTGTTCATTTTTTTTTTTTTTTTTTTTGTAACTTCTATTGAAATAATTTAAATAAATTGATTATTTAAAAGTTTAGAGAAAAATATTTTGAATTCCTCTTTACGATTATCAATTTTTATTTTTTTTTATAATAAGTTGTACCAATTTATTTATTTTTTTGAATAGAGAAAAGAATTTTATTGGTACAAATCAACGTACAAGATAAGAACATCAATACAAAAGTTGAAGAAGTATCATAGTAAAATTAAACGATTCCAACTAAGTTGGCATCAAAGACCTCTACTGCTCAAATATAGTTATTTATTGAGAAAATTTCAAATCAGTACAAGTCTTAAAAAGTAATTATAAATAAGTGATAAATTTTGTAAATATTAATAATTCAAATCATAAGTCTTTCAATGAATCTGTAATAATTTTATAAAATTTCCAATTAATGGTAATTTCCCCTTATTTATTTCAAGATAATTTTGTAACTAATATATCTAAAAGTTATTATGTTACATGTTAGTTTATTATTAAATAATAATATCTCAAGTTAAAAATAAGCCGTAATGTATTAATTGTATCAGTTAATAAGTAATATTTTTTTGGTTGAACCGATATATGCCTCGCCATCGAAAATTCATGTTAACTAACATTGATCATCAATTCTATGATCATATTTGATTCATAGATTTGAGAAAAAATTAAAAAATATATATAAAAATAAAATGTGTAAAATATTAGTGAATATGCAGTTATATTTCTATTCGGTTTGTCCTACCCATAAATGAGATGAGATTTGCTTTTTAAGTTATAACACAAAAAGCATTTTGTGTTTCATAAAATCAAAAAACCGCCTCGGAGCAAACCAAACCTCTACTCCACAGCAATGACCAAGCAAGTAAAGCATCTCAGCCTTTTTGCTACCTTTTTTCAGTTGAACCAACTGGTTGTTCTTGACCTTTCTTCTAATAAACTTTCTGGGGAAATACCGGTACAACTTGAAAATTTAACTGAATTAAGCTACTTAAGCTTAAACGCTAACAAACTTTCCGGTCAAATACCTTCACTAATTGGAGCATTGTCCAATTTGGGATATCTAGATCTATCACTGAACATGCTAAGTGGTCCAATTCCAAATCAAATTGGGAATTGCATAAAACTACAGTTCATGAGTTTGAGCAAGAATAGCTTGAATGGTTCAATCCCAGACCAGATTGGTTATCTTGTAAATCTTGAAAATTTGAATCTCTCCCACAACAATCTCTCTGGTTCCATACTGTTAAGGATATCAATATTGAAGAACCTTCTAGTGCATCAGATGCAAACCCAGCTGCAACTGCAAGTTCAGCTGCGGCTCATGCCAGTTCTGTTTTAGCATCACTAACAGATCACATTCAGCTTCAGCCCAAGGTTCACCAGCTCAAGCCTCACTGACAGTTATATCTTTTAACTGTTTTCGTAGCTCATGGTGATTACTTAGAAGTAGTTAGGATTTATTAATCAGTTAGATATCACTTGTATAAATGCACTCTAAATCTCAGATACTTTTTAATGAGAATTGAATTTAGTTTTTCATCATAGTATCAGAGCTACTCTGAAGCTCTCACGAGCATAACTCTGGGCCATCCATGGCTTCTTTTGATTCATCTCTATCTTCTTCTTTATCTTCTAATCTCAATCTGTTGATCTTTAATCTCAGTTCATTCATTACAGTTAAACTTGATTCTGCAAATTTTCTGATATGGCGCAGTCAGTTCCAGAATGTTTTGCGTGCAACTGAGTTGTTAGATTTTGCAACTCAGTTCCTTGTCCACCATTGCAAATCAAAGATTCAAATGGTGTTGAAGTGCTCAATCCAGATCGAGCACAATGGAACAAAATTGATGCTCATCTACTAAGCTGTATAACAGCTACACTCACACCTCCATTTTTTTCTTCTGTTCTTCATTCGAACCATAGCTATGAGGTCTGGAATGCTCTCTGTAAACGATTAACAGTGTTATCTCGATCTCACATTCATGAAATGAAGAATCGCTTGAATCATCTGACAAAAGACTCATTGTCAATGAATGAGTATTTGACTCAGATAAAAGACCTTTCTGATCAATTAACTCTGGCCTCTTCACCTATTGATGAAGAAGATCTGGTACTTCTCACTCTTAATGGATTACCAGATGAGTTTGATGCTCTCAAAACCACTATTCAAGCACGTATTGAGCCTATTTCTATGGCCGAGTTAACATCTTTGTTGAGTTCTGAATCAATTTACATTGAAGCTAAACAGAGAAAGTTACATTCTCATGAGCCTTCAGTTGCTTATACTGCACAGTGTGGTTCATTTAATACTGCTTCTAAAGGAGGACGCTCATCCTTTCGACGTTCCAGAGGTGGTTTTAGAGGTGGTTTTCGTGGTGGCAGTGGCAGATCTACTTCTTGTGGCAGAGGTCGATATTACTCCTCCAGGTTAACTTGCCAAATTTGTGAGAAAAGCAGTCACACTGCCATAGATTGTTGGCATAGACTGGATGCTAACTTTCATCCATCCTCTTTCTCTAATTTTTCTTCTCCATCTGGCTATTCTTCTTCTCGAGCTTTTGTGACTTCCACTCCATTCACTGTTTCTGCTGAATCTTCTCCCTGGTACCTTGATTCTGCTGCTTTAGATCATATTACTCATGATCTCTCTAATCTCCACATATATCAGGATTATCAAGGACCTGATCAGATTACTGTAGGCAGTGGTAAGTCCCTTCCTATTCATCACACAGGTAAAGGTCTATTACCTACTCCTCATTTTTCCTTTAAGCTTAACAAGCTTTTACATGCTCCTATCTCCTCCAATCTTCTTTCTGTGCATCAGCTCACAATAATTGCACTATTACATTTGATGAATCTTCATTTATGATTCAGGACAAACACTCGAAGGCCATTCTGCACAAGGGCCATAATGCTCATGGCTTATATCACTTTCCACATTTCTCATCATTTTCTTCTCCTACTGTGCATGCTCTTCCTGCATCCTCATCTCATGCTGTATTTTCTGCTACTACTAGTCTTGTATCTGAGATTACTTGGTATAAAAAATTGGGTCATCCCTCACCACCGAAATTTGCAGCTTTAAAACAACACTTATCTGTTGCTCATAATCACTCCAAGTCTACTAGTTTTTCTTGTACTCATTGTAGTATAGCTAAAAGTCATAGACTTCCTTTCAAGCTTTCTAAGTCTACTGTAAATAAGCCCTTATCTCTTATTCATAGTGATGTATGGGGGCCATTTCATTCTTCTTCCTGTTGTTACAAATTCTATGTGCTTTTCATTGATGAATATAGCAAATTTACTTGGCTTTATTCTCTCTGTTATAAAAGTGAAGTGTTTTCAAAATTTTTGAAATTTAAAGCTTATGTTGAGACTCAATTTTCTACTAAATTGCAAGTGCTTAGGACTGATGGAGGTACTAAATTTGTTAATTATTTTATGACTCAATTTCTGAAAGCTCAAGGCATTGTTCATCAATTATCTTGTCCCTACACTCCACCTCAGAATGGGGTCTCTGAATGCAAACATAGACATATTATTGAGACTACTATTGCTTTACTTCATCACTCTTGTGTTCCCATCAAGTTTTGGTTTGATGCAGTCTCCACTGCTACTCATCTCATTAATAGACTCCCTAATGACACTCTTTCTCATAAATCCCCTTATGAACTTCTTTTTCATGCTTTACCTGATTACTCTTTTCCCAGAGTGTTTGGGTGCCAATGTTTTCCTTGGTTGAAACCCTATACCACACATAAGTTCCAGCCTAGGTCCACTCTCTGTGTCTTTCTTGGTTATCACTCCTCCTATAAAGGTTACAGATGTTTGGACATGACCACAGGTAAAGTTCATATTTCTAGACATGTGAGCTTTAATGAAGATATCTTTCGTTTTTCTGCTCTCTCTTCTGTTTATGCAGCATCTTCATTGTCTACTCTTCAGTCTTTCTTTTGGCCTACTTCTCATTTGACCATTATGGCTGCAGTCCCTGTTTCTATGCCTCAGCCTACTGTTGCACAAGTTCAGTCTGTTTCACCAGCTTCTGAATCTGTTTTGCCTTAGCAACTCTTTGGTGCTGCACCAATTCAGACACTTGTTGCACCACTATTTCAGACATCTGCTACCCCAATTGCTCCAGCCAAGTCTTTTGCCTCTGTTTTGGCTCAGACCTCTGCTTCCCCAGCATAGATCACTGCTGCATCTGTCCCAACACCGTTCACTGTTGCATCAGCATATCCTCCTGTTGCACCAGCTCCCCCTATTACTACAGCTCATTCTACTGCTGCACTAGCTCACCCTACTGTTGCATCACCTCAGCCTATTCCTGTTCAGTCTATTTTTATTGATTTACCTCCTATTTCATCTCCTACAAATATTCATCCCATGGTCACTCATTCAAAAGTTCAGGGTTCAAAAGTTCACGGTCTTGTGACACACACATCCTCCTCATTTGTTGATATTGAACCTTCTACTTATCAACAGGCCTTTGCCTCTCCACATTGGCATGTTGCCATGCTTGATGAGTACAAGGCTTTAATGGTTCAAGGAACTTGGTCTCTCATCCCTCTTCCAGCTTCTAAACAAGATATTGGTTGTAAATGGGTGTTTCGCATTAAGCGCAACAGTGATGGTTCCATTGCTAGATACAAGGCAAGATTGGTCGCTAAAGGTTTCTTGCAACGAGAAGATATAGATTATAATGAAACCTTTAGTCCTGTTGCTAAACATCCCACAATTCGCATTTTGCTCTGCCTTGCTTTGCACCATCATTGGCCCTTAAAGCAGCTAGACATTAGCAATGCCTTCTTACATGGTACCTTGGATGAAGAGGTTTGTATGACACATCCACCAGGATTTGTCAATCCTTCTTCCCCTCAACTTGTGTGCAGATTACAGAAGGCTATCTATGGATTGAAGTAAGCTCCCAGAGCTTGGTATTCTACTTTTTCCAAGTTTTTGATTTCTCAGGGATTTGTCAATAGCCACTATGATAATTCTTTGTTCATCCACAAAACTACTAATTCTATTACTATTCTTCTAGTGTATGTGGATGACATTCTTCTTACTGGTAGTAATCCCTCTCATCTTCAAACTCTTATTCACCATATGCATTTAGCTTTTGCCATGAAAGCGTTAGGTGATATTTCTTATTTGTTGGGGATTCTTATTTCTTATCTCAACAGAAGTATGCCTCTGATATTCTTGTCAATGCAGGCATGACTTATTGTAAATCTTGTCCTACACCTAGCTCCATGAAACCTCATCTCAATCCTATTGATTCTCTTCATTTTGCTCAACTTCAGTTATATCGCAGCTTAGTTGGAGCTCTGTAATATCTTACTATTACACGTCTAGATCTTTCCTTAGCTATTAATCAAGCATGTCCATCCATGCATGCTCCTACAAATGGTCACTTTACTTTGGTCAAATGAATTCTTCGGTTTGTTAAGGGCTTTCTCTCTCTCATGGGTTGGTTTTTCGTCTTAGTTCTTTCACTTTACAAGCCTTCTCTGATTCTAACTGGGCTGGGGATCTCATAGATCGCAAATCTATTTCAGGTTATTGTGTTTATCTTGGTTCAAATATCATCTCTTGGTCTGCAAAGAAACAACCAACTGTTTCTCAATCAAGTACTGAGGCCGAATACCGATCTCTTGCTCAGGCTACTGCTGAATTGAGCTGGTTACAGATGCTTCTTCATGATCTTTCTATTCCTACTACCTGTCCTCCTATTCTTTGGTGTGACAACTTATCAGCAATTGCACTTTCTTCTAATCCAGTGTTTCACACACGTTCAAAACATATCGAGGTGGACTGTCACTTTATCCGTGAAAAGGTTGTTGGGAAACACCTTGTTCTCAAATACATTCCCTTTGTTGATCAAATTGCTGATATCTTTACTAAGCCTTTGTCAGCCTCTCGGTTTCAATTTCTTTAGTCCAAGCTTATGGTCTGCTCTTCTCCCATCAGCTTGAAGGGGGCTATTAAGGATATCAATATTGAAGAACCTTCTAGTGCATCAGATGCAAACCCAGCTGTAACTACAAGTTCAGCTGCAGTTCATGCCAGTTCTGTTTTAGCATCACTAACACCAACTCAAGCCTCACTGACAGTTATATCTTTTAACTGTTTCCGTAGCTCATGGTGATTAGTTAGAAATGGTTAGGATTTATTAATCAATTAGATATCACTTGTATAAATACACTCTGAATCTCAGATACTTTTTAATGAGAATTGAATTTAGTTTTTCATCACATACCCAATTCTCTAGTTGACATGGTTAGCTTGTTGTCCATTGACTTGTCTTACAACGATCATGAGGGTCCTCTTTCTAATACCAAGGCCTTTCATTCTTCTCTGAAATATTTTGCTAATAACAAAGATTTATGTGGTGAAATCCAAGGATTGAGGTCATGTAACACATCATCATCTCCCAAAAATACTAGCCATAAAAGTGAACACACTCATATGATCGTTATTATCATCACCTCTTCCATTTTGTTACTATTTCTCGTATTCATGGTTGTTGGGATCATTGCACTTTACCGCAGAGGACACCAAGTGAGTGTACAAGAATACCAGTCCCAATCAAAGAATGAAAATCTCTTTTCAATTTGGAATTTTGACGGGAGAATTGTGTATGAGGTCATCATCAATGCTACAGAAGATTTCAATGATGAGTATTGCATTGGGGTAAGAGGGTCAACAAGAGTTTTCAATGCTAAGCTACCACGCGGCCAAGTTGTTGCGGTGAAAAAGCTGAGCACCACAATCGAAACAATGGAGATTGAGGATTGCAAGAGCTTCACGAATGAGATAGCAACGTTAACAAAAATAAGGCACCGAAACATTGTGAAACTCTATGGCTATTGCTCTCATGAAAGGCACACATTTTTGGTTTATGAGTTCATGGAAAGAGAAAGCTTGGCAAATGTGTTGAGCAGTGATAAGGAAGCAAAGGAGTTGGATTGGTTCAAGAGGGTGGAAGTTATTAGAAGTGTAGCTCATGCTTTGTGTTACATACATCATAGTTGCATGCCTCCAATAATTAATTGTGACATATCGAGCAAGAATGTTTTGTTGGAACATTCTTCTGTGTAAATAAAATAAATTAAAACAAAACAAAACAAATAAATAAATAACGTACCAAATTTATTTATCGAACCGAATTAAAAAATAAAGAACAAGTCAAGTGTGTGATACTCTGTCCTTAAGACAGATTCGCCCCGCTTCGGTGCTTACAGACTAATGGCGTCTATCTCCCAGGATACAATGATCTTCACAAATTTGTAGTAGCACTCCAAACAAATTTGTCCAGCGAACTAGAACCTTGTGTTCTAATACTCTCTGAATGTTTTTCTAAATAACTAATATGAAGAATAATGTAAACAAATGAAATCTGGACAGTAAGAACAATATTTATCTGACTGATTTTCGGATTACAAGACTGCTGGAACAGTAGGTATTTATAGGCAAAGATTTCTTGTCCAAACAGGTGTGAATCTGTCCAACAGATTCAGCTTTGAATTTTGAACAGATACAAGACTGTTTCGAACAGATTCAAACAGATCTGGCCCTTTTTGAATTCTGTAAACTACTGGTAGTTACAACCGAAACTGTTGGGCAGTTTCTGGAAGTTTAATAACTAAAAACAGTTTGAATCTATATAGAATTTGGACTGGAAAAGGCACAAAAAAATTAGACAAAAAATGAATTCAAATTAAATTTTTCCCGTAAGAAATTTGAAAAAATTCAACCGAATTTTGTTTAAAAAATTAATATTAGACCCGACCCGACCCACAACCGTGCCCGGCTCGGGCTGGCTTCTGGCGGTACGCGCGTGTAGTGGTTTGCATTAAGGTTCACTTTGTCCATAACTCCTCCCTTCTACAAACTTGGGATGCCCTTTGGAGCCCAACCCAAGGTTGTATACCTAGAGCTTATATACTTACAAAAGCTTTTTTCAAGTTTCAATGTGGGACAACCCATATAAGGAAACCCACATTTAATTCTTGAATTTGTTCAATTCCACGAACCTGAAAATGACGTCAAGTTCCCATTCATTCATAAATAGTTTTGATGAATCGTCTTCACCGTGTATCTTATCATGTGGCAAGGAACACATCACCCCTTCGGACCCACCCCAAAAGACGTTCGGGGCCTACTCAATTTTGGGCTCAAAATTGGCCCAAAATAAGCGTTATAAACCAAAATTTTCCAACATGTTTTGTTGAACTTGGAACTTGAGGCTCATGTCTCGGATTTTGGCACTGCAAGGTTTTTGAAGCCTAATTCCTCACATTCGACCACGGTTGTAGGCACATATGGATATATTGTGAGAACCCGAATATAAAAATTAAATCAATAATTAGATAATAATAATTTTACAAATCTCAAATATTTTTGTGGTGAATTCTAAGGTGCAAATTAAATATTATTGGAGGATCTTTTAATTAATTTTAAACTTAAAATAAATTTGTGGTAGTGTTTATTGATGACATCCTAATTTATTCGAGGAGTAAAGATGAGCATGAGCAGCATTTGAGGGTAATATTGCAGATCCTTAGGGAGAAGAGACTGTATGCAAAATTTAAGAAGTGTGAATTCTGGTTGAGCAGTGTATCCTTTTTGGGTCATGTAGTGAGTAAAGATGGGGTATCTGTGGATAGCACCAAGGTGACAGCAATTGTTGATTGGCCACGACCTACTTCTGTGACAGAGGTACGTAGCTTTCTAGGGCTTGCTGGGTATTACAGACGGTTTGTGGAAGGATTTTCCCGTATTGCTTTGCCACTTACCAATCTCACCAGGAAAGGGGTAAAGTTTGAGTGGAATGATGATTGTGAGCGTAGTTTCCAAGAGTTTAAACAGAGATTGACATCAGCCTCAATCCTTGCCTTACCTATAGATGGAGGTGGTTTTGTGATTTATAGTGATGCTTCACGACAGGGTTTAGGATGTGTGCTCATGCAGCATGGGAAGGTGATTGCTTATGCGTCACGACAGTTGAAAATACATGAGAGAAACTATCCTACGCACGACTTGGAGTTAGCAGCAGTGATTTTTGCTCTTAAGATCTGGCGGCATTATTTGTATGGAGAGTCATGTGAGATTTACACTGATCATAAGAGTTTGAAGTATATTTTCACACAGAAGGAACTAAATTTGAGGCAAAGAAGATGGCTTGAGTTACTAAAAAATTACGATGTGAATGTTTTGTATCATTCGGAGAAGGCAAATGTGGTTGCAGATGCCTTGAGTAGGAAGGTTGTAGTTGGAGATATAGCTGCTTTGTCTATTGAGAGTTGTTTGGTGGAAGACATGAGACGTTTAAGGCTTGAGGTTGTTATGCCTGGTGATAGGGCTTTTGTAGTCAATTGAAAGTTCAGCTGACCTTGAGAGAACGGATTTGTTTAGCCCAGGAGATTGACCCCCAGTGTGAGCGTATTAAAGGAGAGATGGTAGAGGGTAAGGATGTAGACTTTGTGGTTAATGATGATGGGTTGCTTAGATTCCGTAGCCGAATTTGTGTTCCTGCTGGTGGTGATTTGAGGAAGGAGATTATGACGGAGGCACATCGTTCTAGTTACAACATTCATCCTGAAAGCACTAAGATGTATCGGGATCTTCATGTACATTTTTGTGGAATGGTATGAAGGGAGATATTGCAGAATTTGTGGCTTAGTGTTTGGTGTGTCAATAGGTTAAAGTATTATATTAGAAACTTGCGGGGAAACTACAACCCTTACCTATACCAGAGTGGAAGTGGGATCATGATACCATGAACTTTGTGTGTGGTTTACCTCGTACTAGTAGTAATCACGATGTAGTTTGGGTAGTTGTTGATAGATTAACCAAGTCAGCACATTTTATTGCAGTACGGATGACCTATTCTCTAGCTCGATTTGCACAGTTGTATGTGAAGGAGATTGTTAGATTGCATGGTGCACCAGTGTCAATAGTGTCAGATCGGGACCCTCGTTTTGTGTCTAAGTTTTGGGGTGCATTACAATCAGCTATGGGTACTCAGTTAAATTTTAGTTCAGCTTATCACCCTCAGACAGATGGGCAATCAGAGAGGACTATTCAAACCCTTGAGGATATGTTGAGGGCTTGTGCCTTGGAGTGAGAGGTAATTGGGATGATTATTTGCCGCTCATGGAGTTTGCCTATAATAATAGTTATCATTCTAGTTTGGGAGTAGCTCCTTATGAGGCTTTGTATGGGAGGAAGTGTAGGTCTCCTTTGTGTTGGTATGAGGTTGGTGAAAGGCAAATGTTGGGACCTGATTTGGTGGAGGATGCTACACAGAAAATTATCACCATTAGAGAGAGATTATTGACTGCTCAAAGTAGACAAAAAAGTTATGCTGATCATCGTAGGAGAGACTTAGAGTTTCATGTGGGGGATATGGTATTCTTGAAAGTATCACCATGGAAAGGAGTGATCAGGTTTGGAAAGAAAGGAAAGTTGAGTCCTAGATACATTGGTCCATTTGAGGTATTGGAGAAGGTTGGTGAGGTTGCGTACCGTGTTGCTCTACCCCCTAGGTTGGCAGGAGTGCATAATGTGTTTCACGTGTCTATGCTGAGGAAATATGTGCACAGTCCGTCACATGTGATAGATTATGAGCCGCTTCAGATTAGAGAGGATTTTTTATATGAGGAGATACCTGTTCAGATTTTGGATTCGAAAGAGAAAAGGTTGCGTATAAGGTCATTAAATTGATTAAGGTACTGCGGCGTAATCATCTAGTTAAAGAAGCGACTTGAGAATGCGAGAAAGAGATGCACGAGAAGTACCCACATCTATTCTCATGATTTACTCAGGTTAGTTTCGAGGACGAAACTTTTTTTTAGGAGGGGAGAATGTGAGAACCCGAATATAAAAATTAAATCAATAATTAGATAATAATAATTTTACAAATCTCAAATATTTTGATAGTGAATCTTAAAGTGCAAATTACATATTTAGAAGGTCTTTTAATTAATTTTAAATCCGAAAATAAATTATGGTGAAAGTCTTTAGTTTGGAAGCAAAATTTATTATTAAAAAAAAGAAAAAAAAAGGAAGAGGGTGTGACTTGAACTCTAGACCACAAAATGAATAAATAAGGCTCTTACCATTTGAGTTACATCTAACTTATATATATATATTTTGTATATTTATCCATTTATTTGACCCACAACTAATATAAAATAAAATATATACAAAACCTACAAAACCCTAATTCTCTTATTAGCTTACAAAACAATATAGCGGCAGCCAGGGGAAGGAATTGAGAGAAGAAGAAGAAGAAGAAGAAGAAGAAGAAGAAGAAGAAGAAGAAAAAAAAAAAGAATTGCAAAGAAGGAAGGATTTTTGGGTGTGTAGTAAGTATTTATCTTTCTTCTTCCTTAAGGTTTTGTTCTTTATCCTTACTCTATGATTATTTAGTTCATTGATGGAGAGGTTGTAGGTTTATGTATTTTGTATATAGATATCCTATTGAGAAACTTGAGGAGCTAAATTTATGTGTAAAGATTGGGAGTAATTCTCAGTTCAAAAATTCTGTACAGAATCGCAAACTTTAAAAATCAAGAAACCATATCAAACGAACGAATTTTAATTTGAAATTTTTACAGTAGATCAATTACATATTGAATTTAATATCTGAATTTTTTCACAATTTTTGGGAGTCAAAATCCATATAAATTTAGGTATTCAAATCTGTCCAGGAAACCAGTCCGAAACAGTAAATTCGGGAATGTTGTTCTCTTTGGGTATAAATCCAAAAATTATCAAATTAGTGTCATTAGAACCGGTTACGAGTCTAGTTTCGTATGTTTTTGGCCTTGCATTGATTGCTTGTGTATATTAAGAGAACCGTCAATTTCTTTAAAGTGCTGCAGAAAACAACCTGTTTAGATATAATAAATTATAGATAATTATTTTGATAAGAAAATCAAGTGAAACCAATTGGGTTTGAAACTTATGATATATTAGTTGATATCTGGAGGTTTTCGAAGTTTTTCGAATAGCGTAGAATGGGTTTTGGTAATTTTCAAAGTTAGCGAATAGATTGCGAAAACTTGTTTGAAACTCTGTTTTATCTTAAAGTCACAATTAATTGAGTTTTGACCGGAACCTATGTCTTGGGTGATTTTAAACCTTGAAGAACATGAACTTAGGTAATATTTAAGAGTAACGGTGAGTTGGGTTGAGCCGGGTTAGTGCGCTTTAGTTGAGATTACTTAGTTTCTATTTTTTTTTAGTATTTTAAATTAGTTGTGACGTGTAGTTTTTATACTTGGTTCAGGACACTAGTTGGACTTTTACACTCTATTCGATTCAAGGATTTTATTATTTCGTTTCAGGTGAGTAGTTTCATGCTACGTATTTTTTTAAATATTTCCCTACCCTGAACTGTTGGAAAATTAAATTGTTGTTTCATGACTAAACTGTTTTGATAAATTATTACATTATCAATGGAATCAAATTATTTCTGAAACACGTGTAAATTTGGCATACTGTAAACTATTTGTTTTGGTCTCATGTTTATAATGATGAACTACCATGTTTTGCAAAACTGATGTGTATTGATTATTGGGACCATATGTGTATTTAGTCCAGGGAACTTATTCCACTGTGTGTGGTGACTCTGGCCACTAGGGAACAGATCTGGGTTGGGCCGTGATGACTCTAGTGCTCAACGATTGTAAGGAAAAGACCTTTAAAAATAACTAGGTGACCTTCAATCGGATCGTCTTTGAGAAAAGGCCCAGGTGTCACCCTGAGGATGACTCTTAGTTCGGTATTGGATCCAACGGGGCTTATAGCCTTGAGAATTGTGTGGCATATTATTTGTTTTTTTATTGGTACCCAGAAAATTATTGGTGTTCATGTTATAATCTGTGGAAAATATCTTTTAACATGTTCTTACGAGACATGAGTATTTTAATTGTCATTTAACATGTTCTTGCGAGACATGAGTATTTTTTAATTGTCATTTAACATGTTCTTACGAGACATGAGTATTTTAATTGTCATTTAACATGTTCTTGCTAGACATGAGTATTTTTTTAATTGTCATTTAACATGTTCTTGCGAGACATGAGTATTTTAAGTGTTGAACTGTGGAACCCTCTTTTTGAAACAGTTGTATTTACCAAACTGTATGCCAAACTAGTTTCTGTGATATATATTTTATTTTGGAATTGAACCTGTTTTGAATCAGATTTACTATCCATGTTGCTACTCACTGAGCTATCAGCTGACTTAATTTTTATCACTTCCAGGTGTTAGAAGGACTTAGTGGACTCATGGCATAGCGGGGACTCGATTGCATGGACCTCTAGGGCATACATTTATTTGTTTTAGGTTGATTATCGAGTTTTGTGCATACATTGTGGTATGTCACTGGATTGAGTGTTGATTTATTTATTCCTGGGTTATCATCACAATTATTTTTTATGGTTTTGGGTTCATGTTTAGGCTTACGTGTGCCTTGGGCTAAGTCCCTGTGGGCCACGGCCGGTCATGCCCGGATTTGGCGTGTGACATATATCACGCCAGGTAACTTTAATAAATTCATAAAAATGATATCAGTTCTTTTTATCAGTGAAATCTAACCATTTTATTTGAAATTTTTTATTACAGAATTGGCATACACAATGGCAGTGATAGAAAAATGTAATGTGTATAGCTTTGGGGTTTTGCCACTTGAAGTTTTGATGGGATCACATCCAGGAGAACTTATTTCAAGCCTAAAATCATTGGTTGATCAAAGACTATAACTTGAAGATGTGTTAGATCATCGTCTTTCGCCTCCTCTTGGTCAAAAAATTGAAGATGAACTGAATTCTATTGTGAAGCTAGCACTATGGTGCTTACGTGTTGATCCGCAATCGCGACCTACCATGAATGCTGCATCTCAAGTGCTTGAAAAAAAAGTAAGGTGATCATTGGGTGCTAAGCAAGAACAATCAAGCTTGGCCAAAGTAAATTTTAAATTTGAATAATTAAAAATGTGTACTTTTGTAATATGTGATGGTTGTATGTGTGAACTATGTTGATTCTTTACTTTTTTTATCTTATGCTTTGAAAGGAATTATCCAAGTGCATAATTTTTCTCAATAAAATTTTAGATACAAAAGGGATAAATTTATAAATCTATTAAAATCAATTCGGCAAATGGTCTTTAATCAAGGAGTTATTTTTCACCTTTTAATTTATTTTTTTTCATTTTATAATTTTTTTTTAAATTAAGGGAAATTTGTGTTTTAATGGCAACAATTCAAAAAGTGAGAGTCGTGTTACAATTTTCATTTGTACCCAACACAGATCGATGTGAACTTCTATAAAAATTACAATTATTTTAATTACCCAATAATAAAGTAGGTGGATCCACACTAATCTCTGTCATTCCCCTTTAAGCTGAACTGCTATGGGTTCATGAATATCTTATGAATCACATAAATGTATCAACTCTACTTTTTCTGTTTTGATTTGAAATCAGAGTTGTTCATTGAAGCAGAATTTACTTAAAACACGAAAATCTGAAGTTTTCAAATGAGATTTGAAGTGCAAGTGATAAAGTATAACATGGATGGTGAGAGATGGTAAAGTAACCTCTAGTCTCTCTGTCCCTGTTTAAAATATTCATAATAATTTATCGAAAATTTTGTAGTGTGATAATCTTGAGATATAATGGATAAATGTGAATGTTACAACGGACCTAGCAGGCCTTGAAGCGTTTTGTCATCTTCTTCTTCTTTCATCCATTATTGAAATTCAGCTCCAAGTGGTAGTAGTCCCAAGACTTGTAGATGCATGAACTTCAAAAATGACGGAATTAAATTTTTTTTTAACTTTTTTCTGTACTGATTAGTCCAAGTCCATGTCAACGCGTGCCCAGCTAGGTAGCTTGTGTAAACGCGATCTATAGTTCAAAAAAATTGATTTTCTTTGCACCGAAACGTGTTAAATCGATGGAAAATGAAAGGCAACTACACTTGGGGGTTATAAATTGGGGGGGTTAAACACCATTCTGAATCAATTAAAATATAAAATGGATTCGAGGAAGTTGGTCGTTTTTTGTAATGCTCTCTTGATTTTTATCATTTTTTTAGCTTTTCAAGAGGCTCAAGGGAATTGCTTGAGCATTCCACCACTTGTGTCACAGGTAAATTTAAGAAAATTTATGTGTAGGTCTTAATAAGTAAATTTATTATTCAATAGGTCCTGTGATAATTAATGATATTTTTCATCAAATACTATTAAAAAACATCACTAATTGTTAATTTTCAGCAACAGTTTGAAAATTGTCACAAAAAATATCACTAATTATAAATTTTAGCGACAGTTTAAAAAAAGTGCCACAAAAAAATCACTAATTTTTAACTTCCAACAACAGTTTGAAAAAATTGTCACAAAAAAAAAATCACTAATTGTTAGTTTTAGAGACAATTTACAAAAATCGTGACAAAAAAAATCATCAATTGTCAATTTTCAGCGACATATGCAAAAAAATCGCCACAAAAAATTATTTTTAGCAATGATTTTGTTAGGATTTTTTTTCAATAGAGCTTTATAGGAATTAAGTCAAACTATTAGGACCTAGTGATAATTTTTCCTAAAATTAACTTGTTTATGAATCTTGTATGTTATGTTTGGATCTTAAATTTACTTACAAACTATTTTTATAAAATAATTTGTTAAATTCTTCTTCTTTTTTTTTTTTCTCTTTTGATTTTTTTTTTTTAAATCAGCTAATTTTTTTTGATAACTTGGCTCTGCGGACCGATTAATTTGGGATCAATCCCACCGTTGATTAGTAGAGATCTAATTAAAGTTGAAATAAAGTCCCGTATAAATCGACCTTAAAAAATTATTCAAACTTAAAAGATTCCGAATCTGAAACATTGAAGGAGTACATCCCAAGCCAGGCCAACCCCTTGGATTTTTTATTTTTATTTTTCCAGCTAGTTAATGGTATTTGGTATTGAGTAGTTGATGTGCAACTTTTTATAACATCAACAAATACAAATATATAAAAAGGTTTCTGCATCATTTTTTAAATCCTTGGAAAAGTGAAAAATGGTTGGCAGCAAAGTCTTCCCAACATTTTTTAAATAATAACTCTATGAACCCCATTTCAATTATTGTAAATTTACTTTGAAGGTAAATGTGTGATTGAAATTAAATTTGTGTAGTATGATCCTGTTTGGTAGAGCTGTGGGAAACTGCTTATAATTTATGCCTAAACAGCTTATAGCTTATAACTTTCAGCTTAAGCTGATTTTCAGCTTATTCTTAAAGCATCTCCTGCCCCACTCAAAGAATAAGCTGATTTCTGACTTCCAAAAAGCTATAAACTATAAGCTATAAGTTATAAGCTAAACCAAACACATCAAAATAGTTTATGATGATGCAGTTCGTCCTCGTGAATGGGCTAGACTGATCCAAGCTCCTCAGGTCCACTGGATAACCTGCAAACAAGTTCAACGGGAAACGGGATAGTCCCCCGGCGAACCCTCCGGTGTGTGAATTAGAAGATGTAGTAGGTAACGTAGAGAGAGAGAGAGATAGAGAACTTAACCTCTTTCTTGTCTTCCAACTTCGCTTATATCCTTTGGTAATCATTTCATTGTCTCTGCCGTTCTGACCTTCCCCGCCGAAAGCTTATGCCGTGATTTGCCTTGTTCAGGGTAAGGAGGTGCCATTCCGGCTGAGAGGTGTTGTCGCAATAAATGCCGTGATGGGCTGCATTAATGGTGATGTGTTGTGGCAATAACTTTGCAGATCTTTGTCTGCTGATGTGGCCTATTCTGAATCCGCCACGTGTCCGAGTATCATTGGCCTTCCACGCTCAGTTGGCCTCCAGCTGTCTTGGGTTTTACTAACCAGGTTGTGCAATGGGGTCTAAATGGTGGGCCTGGGTTTACTCATGGTGGGCTGTGGTCCTTGTGGGCCTATCCATGTCAGTAGTCCCCCATTCCCGAGTGCAGCTTTAGTCCAACGAAGGGAATAATAACAAGGAAGGTGAGTCCGACCGGGGGGAGGGAGATCGACCGTGAGGGCGGCCGAGCGGGAGAGGTCGATCGTGAGGGTGGCCGAGCGCGAGCGCGGCCGAGCGGGAGAGGTCGACCGTGAGGGTGGCCGAGCAGGAGAGGGCGACCGTGAGGGTGGCCGAGCGCGAGGGCGGCCGAGCGGGAGAGGTCGACCGTGAGGGTGGCCGAGCACGAGGGCGGCCGAGCGGGAGAGGTCGACCGAAAGGGTGGTCAAGCGGGAGAGGTCGACCGTAAGGGTGGCCGAGCGGGTGAGGTCGACCGTGAGGATAGCCGAGCGAGGCGGCAATGAAAGGCGAGAGGTCGACCGTGAGGTGGCTGAAGCGAGGACGGCCAGCGAGAGGTCGACCGTGAGGGTGGCCGAGCGTGAGGGCGGCCGAGCGGGAGAGGTCGACCGAGAGGGTGGTTGAGCGGGAGAGGTCGACCGTAAGGGTGGCCGAGCAGGTGAGGTCGACCGTGAGGGTGGCCGGCGCGTCGATGGCCGTGAGGGGGGGAGACGAGGCGGACGAAAAGAGATGATTTGAAGTGGAAAAGACAAGGTAAGGGTAGAAGTCAGCGCATCAAGGCCATACACGTGGTAGAATTTCGAGGGAGGAGAAAGGTCAAGCGTTAGATCAGAAGTGAAACGTCAAGGCATTATTATGGGCATTGAGGAGGCAGTTTTGGCGGATGATTTGAAAAGTTTTCAAACTGGCGAAAATTAATTTGGATCCTTGGAATACGGGTAAACCGTGGGCTTTTGGTATTATTCGATTTACTTACCTGTTCTCAAGAACCCAAAACATTCCAAGTATTACACCATTTGTTGCGCGCGATACACCATTGGAGCATTTCTTCGACTTCTTAGTGCCTGCCTCAGAAGCGATCCACAGACACACTTTGGAAATGGCGCAAGAAGAAAATGTGAATGTGAGGGTGGATCCACTAGGAGACGATGATGCAGAGGAATTGGCTGTACAGTACAGAACGGAGAGGGTGGGGGAACCAATGATACGTTTCCATGGCTTCACCATGATTGTAGCGCCGAAGCCCATCAGTGAGGCGGAGCCAAATCAGTGGCACACGAAGCCAAACAAGTCGACGATGACTGAGGCGAAGTTGGAGGCCATTCGGGAGAAATACCAAATTCCAGCGAAAGTGGAGCTGTTGCTGCCAATGTCAACGGAAAGGCCATCGGATGCCAGGCCAGGGGAGTTTTCCCTGTACGAGGAGGCGCTGAAGGGTGGATTGAGGTTGCCACTGCCTCAAATAGTAGTGGACGTGCTAAACTACCTAGAGGTAGCACCGGGCCAGCTGATGCCCAATGCTCGGAAGATTTTGCTGGCTTGCGCAAGCACCTGGCCAAAGGCGAATAAAGGGGAGTCGATGACGGTGGAAGAATTCTTCGCCTGCTACAAGGCTTCAGGGCAGCAGGAGACATGGGTCACGCTGCAGGCGGCTGCGGGGAAGGGTTTGGTGGCTGGGCTGCCCACATCGATAAAAGGGTGGCGAGCATGGTGGTTCTACGCGTCTGCCAACGGGGGGCCTGGAGTGCGCACCGTCTGGAAGGTGCCGATCAGGACGGTGGAGGCAAGACTGGGGGCGGCGGTAAATGAGAGAGTGAAGAGGGTGAAGGAGTGGAGGGAGAGGGAGAAGGCCAAGTGGGACGAGCTGGTTCACCGTCCAAGACTGTTGAGGTGGCTGGAGTCCCTGGCCGGTCGGTGGGGACCTCAAATGAATTGGAAGTGAAGGAGAGGCGAGGGAGGCAGAAGATCAAGCCATCCTTGCCAAGGCCACAAAATTTAATAAGACACAAGATGACCGACCGGCACAGCCGATCGCGAAGGAGAGGATCTGACCACGGCCAAAGCCATTGGGGGGGAAAGACTTAAGCACTTTTGAGCCACGAAAGCCCCCTGTGGATCCAGTGAAGGAGAAAGTCAGGAAGGAGGGGGAGGCTCTTAAGAGGAAGAGAAAGAAGAGAAGTGCCCCAGAAAAGGCCGCAGGGGAGCCTGGGTTCAAGAAAATGAAGGAGGCCCCAGTTGTGGTAGAGACCCTAGAAGTGGCAAGGGTTATCCCAACGGTGGAGGCTGTGGAGGTCGCCCCCGCGATGCAAGTAGGAGTTGGGTTGACTGGGGCGGAGCCAAGTGGAGGAGAGCAAACTCAACGGGGGCTTGCACCCCAGGAAAGGGGAATGGGGTTGGGTGCAGCCATTTACCATGCGCGCGCTGTGGCTGGAAGGCTGGAGGGGGAAGAGATCCCAGCCAGGGCGGCGGCAGACCGTCTAGTGAAGATAGTGGAAGAAACGGGACTGTGCTCGGCCTCTGGATTCAACGAGGCCGACCTGTTCAGGGGGTTACGCTCCGCACAAATGGAGGTAACTACCCTGGCGGGGGCCCTGCTGAGGAAAGCTGGGGGAGCCAAACTTAAGGCTGAAGAGGCCAAGGCTGGGTTGGCTAAGTTGAAGAAAGAGCGCCGAGTGGAAGGTCGCTATACCGAAATGCCATCGCTAAGTTGGAGTTTGAGGACACGCGCCGCAGGTTGTGTCGCCGAGTTCAGATTGACCGTGGCCGGAAGAAGTTGGAGGAGTCCTGACAGCACTGTGCTATCGCGGTCGAGCAGCACGAAGAGGCCATGAACAGCAATGAGGAGCTGGTTAGGCAGAAGGACGAAGCGGATGCCAAGGTTGAGGCTCTGCAAAAGAGGTTGGAGAGAGAACTGACCAAGGCAGAGGAGGAGAAGGGGAGGCTGATGGGGGAGTTGAAAGTAGAGATGGAGAAAGCGACGGCGGAGAAGGAGAGCCTGAAGAAAGAAGTGGAGGAGGAGAGGGGGAGGGCAGCTGCTGTGGTTGAGGCCCTGCGTGGTGAGCTGGAGGCGGAAAAGGCCAAAGCGTCCTCTGAGAAGGCGATCCTTCAAAAAGAGCTAGACGAGGAAAGGGCGAAAGCGGCCTCTGAAAAGGCAGTCTACCCCGATCTGTATATTGCAGCAGTTGAACAATTCAAGGGATCGCCTGAATTTCATATGGCCATTGACGCCGCAGTGGCCAGCAGCTTGGCTAGGGAGGAGTCTAGTGGGGCTGGCCCATCGAGGGCGGCTGCTGGGGAGAGATCTGAGGCTGAGGTCATTGAGAGCTTCCAACGATCAGATTTCTATAAGCATGAAATGGCCGAGTACTAGGACAGCGGGTGGAAGATGTTCAAGAGGAGGGCTGAGGAGCTGTTCCCAGGGCTTGACCTGAGTAGTGTCACAATTTGGGAGAATGACGTGGCCCAGACTCCCCTAGATGAAGGAGTTGAAGAAGCAGATTTGATCTCCAACGAGGATGAGGAGTGAATGGGAGTGGTGTTTTGTTTTTTCTTTGTATACACATCGTGATTGTTTTTTTTTTTTTTTTTTTTTTTTTTGTAAGTACTGTAGTGGACTAATGTACACATTTTTGAATGAATAAAAATTGCCTTTGAGTGATTGTGTTTGCATATGTATAAGCCAGTGTGAATGAAGTTTGGGAATGGCGTAAAAACGTTATATTGATCAAAGTTAAAATTCAGTAAAACTGAACCTTATGCATAGTAAAACTGAACCCGTATAAAACTGAAAAACTCAATGCAAAGCCAGATTGGAGTGGTATGAAAGTTCAGTGAGGTTCAAGGTGGTGCTGAAGTAGGACTTGTATAAAAATGAGATGCAAAGTAAAGTGAAGAATTCCTTAATGCTGAGTAAAATTGGACTGAGATAAATCTTAAATGCAAAGTGGGGTAAAGAACTCCTTAATGGGACTTGTATTGAAGTTTTGAAAAATGGGATTGTGAAATTGTGCAACATGATGTTTAACTGGTATTAATACTTGTAATTGAGTAAGTATGGGTGAAAGATCCATGGATGAAGATAAAAAGGTAGGTTTCAAGTCAGTGGGAGAAATAAGCTAGGTGGTGGGGGGGATGAAATACGTGAGAACACTTTTGGAATTTGACTAAGTAAGAAAGTGGTTCTGAAATTGTGACTAGGCGTCAGATTGTGATTGAGTGTCCTACTTTATGAAATTTCGTGCATAGGATGATCCCAATGTTGATCTGGAATGACAGTTGCAAGGAACTTGCTCTGTGCCAGTAATGGTGGCACTCAGTCTAGTTGAGGCTTTGAGGGCTCAATCTGGCTGAGGCAGTTAGTGCCCAGTCTGGCTGAGGCTTTGAATTGCTCAGTCTGGCTCAGGCTTTGAGTGCTCGGTCTGGACGCCGAGGCTGTTGAAGGAGCTCGGTCTGGCCGAGGCTTTTGAAAGTGCTCAGTTCTGGCTGAAGCTTTTGAAAGTGCTCGGTCTGGCCGAGGCTTTTGAAAGTGCTCAGTTCTGGCTGAGGCTTGTGAAAGTGCTCGGTCTAGCCGAGGCTTTTGAAAGTGCTCAGTTCTGGCTGAGGCTTTTGAAAGTGCTCGGTCTGGCCGAGGCTTTTGGAAGTGCTCAGTTCTGGCTGAGGCTTTTGAAAGTGCTCGGTCTGGCCGAGGCTTTTGAAAGTGCTCGGTCTGGCCGAGGCTTTTGGAAGTGCTCAGTTCTGGCTGAGGCTCTTGGAAGTGCTCAGTTCTGGCTGAGGCTCTTGGAAGTGCTCAGTTCTGGCTGAGGTTTTTGAAAGTGCTCGGTCTGGCTGAGGTTGCGAGTGCTGAAAGTTTCATGGAAGCAATATGCAGACAGTTAAATTATAGATTGGAACTCCAGTCGGCATTTGTATTATGTATTTGAAAAAGGAAAATACAACAAGTTTGATAATACAAAAGTGGGAATTCACTGATAGTAACGCTTCAGATGTTCAGCATTCCAGGGATGGGGAAGGTCTCGGCCATCCATGTCTTGAAGTCGGTAAGTGCCTGGCCGCGAGCGGGCCTTCACCACGTAGGGTCCCTCCCATTTGGCTGCAAGTTTGCCCTCGGTCGGATTCTTTGTGGCGAGAGTTGCTTCTCTCAAGACAAGGTCCCCTACAGAGAACTCCCTTGGTCGGACTCTGCGGTTGTAGTGTGTTCTCATTTTCTACTAGTACGAAGCAATCTGACAGCAGCAGTCTCTCTGAGCTCTTCAATGAGATCCAGATCTGCTCGACGGAGTTCTTCGGTTGAGGCGAGATCCGGATGTAAGACCCTGGGGGTGGGCAGACCGACTTCTACCGGGATGACCGCCTCAGCGCCATATGTTAAGCGAAAAGGGGTTTCCCCAGTAGGAGTCCGGGCAGTGGTTTGATAAGCCCAGAGTACATGTGGTAGTTCCTCAGCCCAGAGGCCTTTAGCAGCTTCAAGCTTAGTTTTGATGATCTTTAGGAGAGAACGGTTCGTGACCTCAACCTGGCCATTTGCTTGGGGATGACCGGGGGAAGAGAAGCATGGTTGAATCTGGAGATCTGCACAAAATTTCCTGTATTTAGCGTTGTTGAATTGTTTGCCGTTGTCGGAGACGATGGCCTGAGGGATGCCAAATCGTGACGATCGATTGCGGATAAACTTGGTGGTGTTCCGCTCGGTGATTGTGGAGAGGGGTTCTGCCTCGACCCACTTGGTGAAGTAATCAATGGCAACAATCGCGAACTTGGTCTGGCCTCAACCAGTGGGAAGTGGACCAACCAAGTCGATCCCCCATTTGGCGAATGGATAAGAGGCAGCGGTGATCATTTCGGCGGGAGGAGCATGGGGGCGTTACGGTTACCGACACTTGTCGCATTTAAGCACGAAGTCAGTGGCATCTTTGTTGAGGGTCGGCCAGAAGTAGTCTGTACGGATTACTTTGTGTGCGAGAGACCTGCCACCCGAATGATTGCCACAGATTCCTTCATGGATCTCTTGCATTACATAGGTTGCTTGGGCGATTTGAGGCATCGCAGTACGGTCGTAAAAACCCGCTTGTAAGGACGCCGTCGACCAGAATGTAGTTAGCCGACCGAGCTCTGACCTTGGCAGCCTGCTGTTGGTCATCTGGGAGTTCTCCAGTGGTCAAGAAGAGGAAGATGTCGGATGCCCAAGGGATGGGTTCCGTCTGGAGGAATTGCACTTCTTGCAGGTCGGGTGAGATGGCCGGGTGAGTTAGGTATTCGAGGCGAACTCCATGGCTGAGGTCGGATTGGTCGGCGGAGGCCAGCTGGGCCATCTCATCTGCTTTGGAGTTTTCCGCCCTAGGTATGTGTCTGATCTGGAAAGTGTTGAAGAGGCGAACAAGGGGGAGCGCCATGTCCCTGTAAGCCCGCATTGTGGTATCCTTGGCATCGAATTCTCCCGTGATTTGGCCGACGATAAGTTAGGAGTCACTGAACACGCGGATGTGGCTAACACCAATGTCTTTGGCCAGACGAAGTCCTGCTATTAATGCTTCGTATTCGGCCTCATTGTTGCTGGCCGCAAACAAGAGGCGGAGAGCACATTTGAAATAACCCCCCTCGGGGGATGTGAGGATGAGGCCGGCCCCACTTCCTTCCCTGCGAGACGAGCCGTCAACATTGAGTGTCCAACAATGAGGATCTTCAGGCTCTGGTGGAGTTGGTGGGGATGGAGGGTTAGCGGTTGGGGCTAGATTGGTGAATTCTAAGATGAAGTCGGCTACAGCTTGCCCCTTGATTGCTGTCCGGGGGCGATAAGAGATGTCGAACTGGCTTAGTTCTACTGACCACTGCATTAGTCTTCCTGAGAGCTCGTTCTTTGCATGACCTTCTTGAGCCGGGTCGATGAGGACCACTATGGAATGGGCTTGGAAGTAGTGAGTCGTCTCGAGGCGGTGACCAAGGCGAGGCGACTTTTCTAATAGGGGTAGTTTTGCTCCGCTCCCGAGAGCCGTGATGTAGTAGACCGCCATTAGGTAGCCGTCCTCTCGATGAGAGTGACCGACTACGGTGCTTGATACTGCTAAGTAGAGGAAGAGGGGCTCACCCGTGATTGCCTGTGAGAGAATGTGAGGATTGGCCATGCACTGTTTTAACTGTTGAAATGCTTCTTCGGATTCAGTTGTCCATTCAAAAGTCTGCCGAAGGACTTTGAAAAATGGTAGGCACTTATCCGTTGCGCGGGAGATGAAACGGTTGAGGGCTGCCACTCTGCCGGTGAGTCTTTGAACCTCTTTAACGGTTTTGGGTGACTGCATCTCAATCAAGGCCTTGATCTTCTCAGGGTTGGCCTCGATGCATGTTGTGACCATAAAACCCAGGAACTTGCCAGATCCTACGCCAAAGGCACACTTCTCTGGGTTAAGCTTCATCTGATATTTGCGAAGGGTGGCAAAAGTCTCTCGTAGGTCGGTGAGGTGGTCAGTGGAGAGTTTGCTCTTGACTAGCATGTCATCTACATACACTTCCATGTTCCGTCCGATCTGATGGTGGAAGACTGCATTGACTAAACGTTGGTAGGTGGCCCCAGCATTCTTTAGTCTGAACGGCATGACATGGTAGTGGTAGGTGCCCCGGTCGGTGATGAAGGATGTGTGTTCCTGGTCGGATGAGTGCACCACGATTTGGTTGTACCCGGAAAAAGCATCCATGAAGCTGAGCATTTGATAATCGGCCGCGGCGTCGACCAGTAGATCAATGCGGGGGAGGGGATAGCTATCTTTGGGGCAAGCTCGGTTCAAGTCGGAGTAGTCGATGCAGAGACGCCACTTGCCGTTGTTCTTGCGAACTAGGACCACATTGGACAGCCACTGAGGATAATCCACATTTCGGATAAACTGGGCCTCGAGGAGTTTGTCAACCTCTGCAGCTATGAGATTGTTGTGCTCTGGGTGGAAAATACGTTGCCTTTGTCGGTAAGGTCGGAAATGAGGTTTGATACTGAGGCGGTGAGTTATGAAAGAGGGGTCGATGCCTGGCATGTCTGCATGAGTCTAGGCAAAGACGTCTCTGTGCTCGGTCAGGAGAGCGGTAAGGTCGGCCTTGGTTTGGGGAGGTAATTGACTGCCGATTTTGGCAGTTTTGAGTGGGTTGGTAGGATCGATGTTAACTTCAACGAGTTCTTCCACAGGTTCGCCTCTGATCAGCTCGTCCTCATCCCAGACGTCAAGTCCTTCAATGATCATCGCCTCCTTCAGCTTGACTTCTTTAAGTGAGGCCACATAACATTCCCTAGCCACGGTCTGTTCTCCCCTGACTGTTCCGACCCTGAGATCGGTAGGGAACTTGTGGGCAAGATGATAGGTGGATGTGATGGCTTGGAAGGTGTTGAGGGCGGTGCAGCCGAGGATGATGTTGTAGGCAGATGGGCAATCAACCACCAGGAAGGTGAGCAACTTCGTGGTTTGCCGTGGGTACTTCCCAATGGTGATGGGGAGATCAATGGAGCCGATAAAGGTCACCCGGTCGCCAGTGAAACCAACCAAGGGGGTTTGGAGTGGAGACAGACTTTCTTCCCCGATCTTCAGTTGGCGGAAGCAGTTGAGGAAGATGATGTCCGAAGAGTTGCCATTGTCGATGAGAACTCGTTTGACCTTATAGTTGGAGAGAACGGTGGAGATGACAAGGGGATCATCATGAGGATAATGGATGCCAGTACAGTCGGCGTCCGTGAAGATGATGGGCTCTGTCCACTGCTTGGGTTGTTTGAATTCGGTCTCTTGTGGCGACGCCTTGTCTGAACCTGTCGTATTTTCTAAGTTACGCCCTCTGAGTGGCGGGATGGTCTCCAGAGCAAGACCACCAAATAACTCTAATTTCGCCAATGGTGGAGGTGGATTACCTTGAGGCCAAGGTTGTTGGGGGTCGATCATGCCCACAGTGCAGTTGGTGACCATGCATGGAGGTGTGTCTGCGATTGTCTCTGTGGGGCTCGGTCCTTTGTCTCTTGAGGCGGGTGTCTGTGAATCGGCTTAGACCCTGGCGAATGAGGTCTCCACTTGATCCTTGAGGCCGATGCAATCGTCGGTGTTATAGCCATGGTCTGGTGGAAAGCGGTATTTGGACTAGTCTTTCCGATTGGAAGGGTTCCGTGGAGGAGAGGCCACTTGAGGGTAGTCCGTTGGATGCAGTTAAGGACATGTTCCATGGGAGAGTTGAGGGTGTATATCGCTCGAACCGAGGCGGTCTCCAGTGTCGACCGGTCTTGGTCGGTTAGTAGCGGGGTGTCTGGCCATGATATTGGGTGTTGCTGGGTTCTTGGTTTTTTCTCTTTTCTCTGGGGGTCGGGTTTTTAGCTGTTGGAACTTGCCGGGCGGCGAGTGAATCCTCGACATTCATGTATTTTTGGGCTTTGGAGAGTAGGGCTACCATGGAGGTCGGGGGGTTCTTGGAGAGAGAGAAAAGGAAATCGGATGACCACAGACCGGCCATGAAGGCTGTGAGGATGACCTTGTCGTCATTTTCGGCAACTTGCAGGGCTTCGATGTTGAAGCGAGTGACAAAGCTGCGTAATGATTCCCCCTCGGTCTGACGGATGTTGAGTAGCTGGGTGGTAGGTCGTTAGGCGTTGGCGCCCGATAAAATGGCTCAAGAAAGAGTCAGCGAGATCTTTGGAAAGTGGAGAGAGTCCGGTGGTAATCGCCAAACCTGGCAAAACCGACCCCTTGATGTCACGGAAAGGCTCGGCACATGATTTCGTCAGGGAAGGCATGGAGGATCATGAGGGTGCGGTAGGTCTCCAGATGGTCGACCGGGTCGGTTGTGCCATCGAAGGAGTCAATGGTGGGCATTTTGAATTTGGCGGGCAGGGGTTTGTCTAGGATGGAGGCGACAAATGGGGAGTTTGCCGTGGTGGAGGGCTTATGTTGGATATTCTGCATAACCCCTTGGAGTTGGAGCTTCATGGCTCGGAGTTCAACGTCCCAAAGGGGAATGTTGTCACCACCAGAGGGAGACAGGTGTTGGACGCTGCTGGCTTCTCCCTCGGGAGCTGGTGTCACGACTGATGGGCGTGGGGGTGGAGGCGGTGGATGTATATGTGGGTGAGGGGGTTGCAAGCCCCCGGAGTTGAGAGGATTGGGCTGTGGGATGGCATGGCCCGAACTCTGTTCTGGATGGGGTGGAATATCTGGAGGTGGTGGGGGAATAGGGAGATTTCGTTGGAGCAGAGCATTGATTAAAGCCTGGTTTTGTTCGGCCATACGGTTGATGCTGTTGGTGAGCTCGATGAAGTACTGTGGTGGATTATTTGGGTTGGGAGGGTCGGTTTGGTGATCGGTAGCATTATGGTGAGAGGCCATGGATCTAGTTGTGACCATACACTTGACGAGTGAGATGTAGAAGTCACTGGAACAGGGTCTCCGGCGACAATGAACACAACTGGCGCACGGATCAACCAGTTCCTACAGACGGCGCCAACTGATGATGCAGTTCGTCCTCGTGAATGGGCTAGACCGATCCAAGCTCCTCAGGTCCACTGGATAACCTGCAAACAAGTTCAACAGGGAACGGGATAGTCCCCCGGCGAACCCTCCGGTGTGTGAATTAGAAGATGTAGTAGGTAACGTAGAGAGAGAGAGAGAGAGATAGAGAACTTAACCTCCTTCTTGTCTTCCAACTTCGCTTATATCCTTTAGTAATCATTTCATTGTCTCTGCCGTTTTGACCTTCCCCGCCGAAAGCTTGTGTCGTGATTTGCCTTGTTCAGGGTGAGGAGGTGCCATTCCGGCTGAGAGGTGTTGTCGCAATAAATGCCGTGATGGGCTGCATTAATGGTGATGTGTTCTGGCAATAACTTTGCAGATCTTTGTCTGCTGATGTGGCATGTTCTGAATCCGCCGCGTGTCCGAATATCATTGGCCTTCCACGCTCAGTTGGCCTCCAGCTGTCTTGGGTTTTACTAACCGGGTTGTGCGATGGGATCTAAATGGTGGGCCTAAGTTTACTCACGGTGGGCTGTGGTCCTTGTGGACCTATCTATGTCAGCTTAAATTAAGCTGAAAGCTGAAATAAACTGATTATAAACTATGCCAAACAGGCACTATATAATTTTGTGTAAAATAATCTGAATCATAAAATGATAATTATGAATAATTTCTGAATTTAAGTTCGAGTTTATAATATTATTAATTTTTAAAAACTGCTGCAAGAAGACTTCCCATCACTCTTTGAATTGAGTAAAAATTCTTGGCATTTTAGAAACTCAAAAAAAAAAAAAAAAAAATCAGTAGCAAGATTCAGGTGCCAGAAAAAGTTTGCCAATGTTTATTTATTATGTTTATTTATTTGACAAATTTTGTTGCACGGTCCTAACATGGGAATTTGGATAGTAAAGGTTGTTGGAAACAGGTAAGATGGATAGAGAGTCTAATGTTGTGTTTGATTAGAGGATTTGAGAAGCAATTTGAAAAGGAAAAAGAAAAAGTGCGTGACATTAGATAAAATGTAAGTATATTTTATTCACATTTCATCTTTTTAAATCTTCCAATCAAACCCAGCGTAAAGAAACCAATAATTCTGACGATCCCTGGGGCCACGGTTATATTCACAATTGATATGATGATGTTTCTTCATCCTAATCTTGTTGCTCGGTGTGGTATTGTATTGAGCCCTTTGTGGTTCACTACTACTCTTTTCATATAATTGTAAGATGGTATTTTGTAAAACCATGATGGGCTATTATTATGAATAAAATTCAACTAAAGGGTTTCCAAGGCTCTTGTTTTTCATTTGTTCGTCCCTATCCTTTGGGCTCGGTTTTGTATTTCCTTTCCCTGTTTGATTTCATGGAAAATATTTGTAACAATATAATAATAAAATATAAAGTAAATGGTGGGACAAATTCTTAATTTTAGATGATACTTTTATCTTTTTCTTGTCTCCTTGATTATTATTGAGCATATTTAAATGCTGAATTTTAGTTTTTAAAATTATTTAAGATGGATTGAAATGGTGAAGGAAATTTTTTTATTTAATTATTTTTCCTTTTCCTTATCTTGTATCATTTATAAGAATAAAAAAGAAACTAAGTAAATAAATTCACCTTTAAAAAGAGGTTTCTAGTTTTAGGGGTTTTCCCACATTGACCTTAATAATATAAATTTATTTTGGAAAATACACCAATAAAAGTACCTTCCACTAACGAGGAATTATCATGTGTTATAGGAATTTCATGTTAACGGTATACTTAACTAATAATAGGAGCCTACATGGCCTTACAAATAAGAAAATAATAAAGAAATGAGACGATATTATTGAATGGAGAGACAGTCACGTGATCGTCTTGACTCATAGAATAATTCCTACTAACTCTTAATGCGATGTTGTCATTAGTAGAGGAGGAGTGGGGTCCACAATTTTGTGGTGAGTCATAAAGAACAAAATGGGCATGGTGTTTAGTGAAAGGTGAGGGGAAATAGGAAAAAGGTTGGGACCCCCTTTTTGGGGAACCCCCACCATCCCTAATGTATTGTGGTTGACCAACTTTTTTTTTTTTTTTTCCTCCTATCTTTGGCTGACATTTGTTTGTAGGGGTTGTGGGGGTCAAAAAAAAATGAGGTATGTGTCATTTCTGAGGGAATATAATAGAGAAATAAGACTATATTATTAGATGGACACACGACCACGTGATCGTCCTAACCTATAGAATAATTTCTATTAACTCTTGAAGTCGTCCCACAATTTTGTGTTGGGTTGTAAGGAACCACAACGGCATGTTGTGTGATGGATCATAGGAACCACAAGAGTATGGTGTTTGGTGATTGGTGAGAGGCATTGGCAAGTGGTGCGCTGGACCGCCAAATAATTTTTCCTCATGACACATAAAACGTATTTGTAGGCATATATGGGTATAACACACTAGGTAATTTTAATAAATTCATAAAAATGATATTGGTTCCTTTTATTAGTGAAATCTAACCATTTTATTTGGGGTTTTTTTATTTCAGAATTGGCATACACAATGACAGTGATAGAAAAATGTGATGTGTATAGTTTTGGAGTATTGGCACTTGATCACATCCAGGAGAACTTATTTCAAGCCTAAAATCATTGGTTGATCAAAGATTAGAACTTGAAGATGTGTTAGATCGTCTCTTTTGCCTCCTTCTGGTCAAAAAATTGAAGATGAACTGAATTCCATTGTGAAGCTAGCGCTGTGGTGCTTGTGTTGATCTGCAATCGCGACCTATCATGAATGCTGCATCTCAAGTGCTTGAAAAAAAGGTTGGTGATCATTGGGTGCTGAGCAAGAACAATCAAACTTGGGCACAATATATTTTAAATTTGATTATTTAAAAATGTGTAATTTTGTAATATGTGATAATTGTATGTTTGAACTATGTTGATTGTTTTACTTTTTATCTTATGCTTTGAGAGGAATTATTTTTCAATAAAATTTTGGATAATAAAGAAATAAATTTATAGATCTACTAAAATCAATTCTGCAAATGGTCTTTAATCAAGGAGATTTTTTTCACTTTTTAAATTTTTTATTTCATTTTATAAAAAAATTTAATCAAGGAATTAATTAAGGGAAAATTGTGTTTTAATGGCAACACTTCAAAAAGTGAGAGTTGTGTGACAATTTTCATTTGTATCTGGCAAAGATCATTTTGAATTTCTATAACAATTATGATTATTTTAAATTACTTCTAATTACCCCATAATAAAGTTGGTGGATCCACACTAATCTCTATCATTCCCCTTCAAATTGAACTACTTTCTCTATTTTAGTTTAAAATCAGAGTTGTTTTTAGAAAACATAATTTATTTTAAAGGCGAAAATCCAAAGTCTTCAAATGATATTTTTGAAGTGGTTAATTATGAAATTAATAGTGACAAGTGGTCAAGTATTCTCAAGGCTCTCCCTCCCCTATTTTAAAATATTTATAATTATTAGATCATTGAAAATTTTAGAATGTAATAATCTTACGACATAATCGATGAATGTAAATGTTACAAATTAAAATGGGCCTAACAGACCTTGAAACATCTTATCGTCTTCTTCTTCTTTCTTCCATTATTGAAATTCAGCTCCAAGTGGTAATTGTCCTGAATTCAAAAATGAAGGAATTAATTTGTTTTTGGGACTTTTTTCTGCACTGATAAGTCCAAGTCCACGTCCACACATGGCCAGTTGGCTTGCTTGTGGCCCAAACGCACACTATAAGTTGAAAATTTTGATTTTCTTTGCTGTGAAACGCGTTAAATTGACTGAAAACGAAAGGCAACTACACTTGGGTTGGGGGTTATATAAACGGGGGGGTTAAACACCCATTCTGAATCATTGAAAAACAAAAATGAATTTGAGGAAGTTGGTTGTTTTTTGTAATGTTCTCTTGATTTTTATCATTTTTTTAGCTTTTCAAGTGGCTGCAAGGGAATTACTTGAGCATTCCACCACTCGTGTCACAGGTAAATTTGACTTGGTCCATGAATCTTAAATGTTAGGTTTGGATCTTAAATTCATTTACAAATTATTTTTATAAAATAATTTGTTAAATTCTTCTAGTTTCTTTTCTTTTCTCTTCTATTTTTTTATATGTTTTTTTAAATAATTTTTTTAATAACTCAGTATTCATCATACTTGACCGATTAATTCGGAAGGCCAATTCTACCAGTGGAGGCCCAATTAAAGTCAAAATATAACCTCATATGGACTGATTTTAAAAAATTATTTGCACGTAGAAGGTTTTGAATCTAAGATCTTGGAGGGAACCCAAACCAGGCCAAACCTCTGGGTGTTTTGTTTATTTATTTTTCCAGCTAGTTAATGGTATAGGAGTTGAATATTTGATGTGCAACTTTTTATAACATCAAGAAATACAAAAGATTTGTAAAAAGGTTTCGGCATCATTTTTTAAAGGGTAAATTGACAGCAGAAAATATTTTCAAATTAATGATTCTTTATAAATATTAATATGTAATATTATATATTTTTCATCATTTTATAATTAAAATTTGAAAATATCACGAACAAGTAATTTTCTTCTTTTTTTATTTTTATTTTTTATTTTTTTTAAATCCTCAAAAAAGTGAAAAAAATATGGGTTGCCGCAAAAGTAGTGCAGGAAGAGTTCCCATCACTCTTTAAATCGAGTGAAAATTCTTGGTGTTTTAGAAACTCAAAAAATCAGTAGCATGATTCGGCAGGAGTTTGCCAATGTTTATTTATTATAATTTTTATTCATCTCTGATATGGCATATTGTAAACTTTATGTCACTTGAAAAACTTGAGTGTCGCTTATATAAAAATAAAAAATAAAAAGTCTAGAATAAAATTTTTGACAATTTTTTTTTTGCGAAGTCCTAACATGGGAATTTGGATGGCAATGGTTGTTGTTGGAAACAGGTAAGACGGATAGGGAGTTCAAACAAACCAATACTGTTGATAATCCCTGGGGCCACGGTTATATTCACAATTGAAGATGAGATGTTTCTTCATCCTAGCCTTACCGTTTGGTGTGGTATTGAGCCCTTTGTGGTTCACTACTACTCTTTTCAAATAATTGTAAGATGGTACTTTGTAAAATCATGATGGGTTATTGTGTGGGGAGATTTCCATCTGTTAGTACGGCCGAGCAGGGACAACGCCCGGCGTTACAGACTACGCGACGCCGAGCTAATTGGGCTAGCGACGGCCGAGCAATCTGCCTTGTCCGTCGACCGTGTCAACCACAACCTCTTGGGGCGAATCGGGGTCCACTAGGTCGGCCGAAGTTCACAATGAGGATACCGATTTGAAGGATCGCAAGGTTACCGAGGATGCGGCATAGCTGCATGCCGCCTTGACCATGACGGGCCATTTTGGCCAAGATTGGAGATGATGAAAGCGGTTGGAGGTGGCATGCCTACCAGTCAATCACAATCAACCGGTCTAGGATAGCTCGGCTTTTGCAGTTGAGTTCTCGCCGGATCAAGTTACAAGCCGGCGGAATGTAGCACGGTTGTGTAATGGCGATTTCCACAAGTGTTTGGCGGTCATGGTACCTCGGTTAAGGTGCCACAGGCCAATGGTGTGAAGGAAGGGCGTCTGCTCCTGAACGCCTCAATACCGTTAAGCGATTCTGCATGTGTCGGAGGAGGACAAAACCTTTACACGTGTAAGGTGGTGAGGCGAAACCTTGCCACTGTCGAGGAAGGACGAGGTAGTCTTGCGCATAATCTCGAGTTGCAGGCCTAGATATAGAGAAGGGAGGCTGACGTTTATGGTATGAAAATTCTCTCTCACAAGCTCTCTCTCTGATCATCATCTCCTTACTCCTTTGAATCGACTTGGCGTCGGAGGGTTTCCGGCACACCACCGCCGGCAACTCACCGCTTGTTTTGCGTAGTCGAGACGCCGTTAGAAGAAGCTCGACGTTCAAAGGCGTCTGCGGCGGCGTGGATATTTCGTCCCGTACAATTGGCGCCGTCGTGGGAAAATCTTTGATCAACCCTTGTTCTTGAGCTTTTTCACCGTTTCCATGGCCAACCATGAAGAGATTCCGCTGTCGTCGTCGATGGTGCTACTCGGAGTTTGTCCGGAAGGAGAAGGCCTTCCCAATGTTCTGACCATGGCGGGCCTAGAAACTTCTTCGCGAGGCGCGACAAGCGTGGGAGGAGTTCGGATCGTTCGCGGAGTCGGAGGGCCGCTCGTCAGGAGTCCGTGAGGAGCTGGAGCACAAACTCGAGATCAAAGCCCTCATTCGAGAGGATGGCGGCGGAGATGGCGCTCTGGCGTCAAGTGAGGAAGGATGTTCTTTGGAGAGGGCAACCTCGGTGGCGCACCCCTCCCTCGCTCTAGCGGCCGCCAGAGAGAACCCATCCAATCTCAATCACCGGGAACTATGGGGTTGGAGATTCGACAGCCGAAAACGAGGTCTATCACGCAGCAGTACCTATCGCCCCTCGCGCCGTCGACGGCACGCGATACTCGGCCTCTTCCGTTCGGGGATCTAAGGGACGTGTTGGAGGAGAGAGCGCGCCGTCGAGGAGCTCAGAGGGTGCCGGCGCTCCAGAGATTGAGTGTTCCAGTCCGCTGCAGTGAAGAGGTGGCGATGCCAGCGCCCAAGGTGATAGCCAATGCTCTGGCGGACAAGGAGCTGGCGAGACTTTCAGCCACTCCATTGTCACCAGAGATCGAGAGTACCACTCCTGCGGATTCCACCACCAAAGTTCACTCAGATGTATGGCAAAAGGCGATCCGTACATGCACGTGAGCCATTACCGGCAAGTAATGGCTGGCCACCGACGGAACGACGCCTTGATGTGTCTCATGTTCCCAGCAAGCTTGGGAGAGTTGGGCCTGAAATGGTTCGAAAGGCTCCCGGAGGGGAGTATCGAGGGGTGGCAGCAGTTGGCGGAAGCCTTCGTCACCAGATTCAAGACGAACACACGAACGCCGAAGGAGGTAGACCATCTCTTAGGCATCAAGATGGAGTCGGGAAGCTCACTGAAGGCATACAACGCAAAGTATTGGGAAACCTACAACGAAATTCTCGACTGCCCGACCAATCGGCCATCACCAGTAAGCGAGGTCTCCCGATCGGACATAGGCGAGACTCACTTACCATGCATCGGTAAGCCACCATGGAATCCTTGATGCGGCGGATTAACGAACACATCCGGCGTAGAAGAGGATGCGCCTCGGTGACCGTGAAGGATAACCGATCGTGGGGATAGGCGAGTGGCGGGAAGGTTCATTCGGTCGGGCGGAGAAAACCGCCCTAGTGACCGATCAAAGATCGCCGTAGAGACCGCCAAAATAATGGAAACAAAGGCAGCGGAAACGACCTTGATGCACCCCATGACGCAGAAGAAGATGCTAAGAGGAAATTGAAGGCACGAGCGAGGGATCACTCGGTCTTCAAAATCCCCATCTACCGCATTCTAAGCGAGATCCGTGGAAACCCTTTGTCCGTTGGCCGGCCAAGTTGGGGAGTCTTGTGACGTGGCTTTAACCCCAAGTGCATTGCACCTTCCATGAAGAACGAGGGCACCGAGCAGAGGATTGTTTGCCGCTCAAACAACATCTGGAGGAGTTGGTGGCGGGACATCTCGACGAGATATTGATGGGAGTCAAGGCTGCATAACCAACCGTCAAACCGAACCAAACGGAATGGCCGCCTTAGAGGCCCCCCCACAAGGAGTGATCAATGTCATCCATGGCATCATTGAACCGGCCAGAGTCTGCGAGCTAAGGGGGATGATCAAAAAGGCTGAGCACATGAGGGAAGTGCTCTCTGTTCAACCTGCTGTGAAGAAGGGGAAGACCGAAGAGAAAGATATCCTCACGTTTTCGACGAAAGATCTAGAAAGGATCCAGATGCCGCACAACGATGCCTTAGTGGTGACCCTGCGCGTCAAAGACTTTGAAATCAGAAGAATCTTAATCGACCAAGGAAGTTCGGTCGAAATCATGTATTATGACGCATTCAAGCAGATGAAGTTGGAAGACAAAGACTTAGCGCCAGCAACGTCCCCTTTGGTCGGCTTCAATTCACAGCCGGAGTGGCCAATTGGGAAGATCATTCTACCGGACAAAACGGGGTCGGTCGAAAAGCAAGTGGAGTTCTGGGTGCTCAAGGTTCCGTCGACTTACAACTTGATTTTGGGCCGGGGTTGGTTGCACGCCATGCAAGCGGTCGCTTCAACCTTCCACCAAGTCATGCGTTTTCCAGCATCAAATGGGCAAATAGAAGAAGTTTGGGGAGACCAAGTAATGGCGAAACAATGCTTCGTTGCGGTAAATGGCAGCCGAGCAGCCAAAGGGTTTGTCCAGATGATCGAGGGGCCTGAGGGAAAGGAGGTCCTTGAAGATGTTGGAAGGAATGCCGAGGAAAAATCAGTTGAAGATCTGGTAGAAGTGCGCATTGATGAGGATGATCCAACTAAGTTCTTCCTTTTGGGGTCATCATTGTCCAACGCTGAGCGGTCGGAATATGTCAACTTCTTGGTTTCTAACTTGGAGGCTTTTGCGTGGACGCCTTACGATATGCCTGGCGTCGACCCAAATTTCATTTGCCACCAGTTGAATGTCTTCCACGATGCGGCGGTCATTCAAAGGACACGCCGCTCTGCCTTGCACCATCTTTGAGGTGGTGGCGAAGAGGTAAAGAACTTCTTTGGAAAGCTGGAGCGATAGAAGTGCACTACCCGGTGGATTTCTATCTGGTGGTGGTTCAAGAAAAATGGGAAATGGCGGTCTGCGTGGATTACAAAAGCATCAACCGCATGCCCAAAGATAGCTTCCTCTCCTCGAATCGACCGGTTGGTGGACTTAACCGCCATCGAGGTTTAGCTTCTTGGATGCATATCGCGGCTATCATCAGTTGCCATGTACAAGCTGGACGAGGAGATAACATCTTTACCACCCCGAGGCTTATCTTTGCTACAAGGTCATGCCGTTCGGATCGAAGAACGCCGGGCAACCTTCGGCGGATGGTGACAAAATGTTCTCCTCTTTTGGGCGCACTATGGAAGCCTACATAGGCGATATGGTGGTAAAGAGTAAAGAAGCCTCAACATCTTGCCGACCTAGCGAGATGTTCGCCATACTCAAGCATCACAAGCCGCTGAACGCCTCCAAATGCGCCTTTGGAGTTGGCCTTTCGAAGTTCTGGGTTTTTGGTCACAAACCGGGGAATTGAGGCCGACCCGCCATAAATTAAAGCCATACAAGAATTGGGCGCCCTAACTCCACGAAGGGCGTGCAACATCTTGGGGATGGCGGCCATTGAATAGATTCATCACCGGTCTTGGATCGTTCGAGCCCTTCTTCAAGACCTTAAAGTCCAAATTCTTCGATGATGAGTGCGACCGCCTGAGTCGACTTGAAGGTCTATCTTTCACGGCGCCTATTACGGTCACTCCTCGGCCGGCGAAGAGTTGTTCTGATTTGGTCATTTCTCAACACGCGGTGGCGCGGTGTTGGTTCGTGCTGAAGGCATACAGCACCTACCAATCTTCTATGTAAGCAAGACTCTGCTCGGCCGAGGGCAGTACCTCCCTTAGAAGTTGGCGTTGGCCACGATGATGGCGTCAAGAAAGCTATCACATTATTTCCATGCCCATACAATAGTTGTATTGACGAATTTCCACTCAAGGTGCTTTTTGAGAAGCGGAGACTTCACAGGAGAATCCTAAAGTGGGCGTGGAACTGGCGAGATGACATCAAGTTCAGAAGACCGCGATAAAGGCACAAGCACTTGCAGATTTTGTGGCGGAATTTGCCGAGAACACACCCGGTTGCGGTTGATTTGGTTGATCTTGGTTAGCACAACCCATGGTTTTAACAACAAGTGTTAGCTCGCTCCAGAAGCGAGCAAAACACAACCGGTCAATCTAAGGTTGATACTCGATGGGAGGTGAGAACAACGGGATAAGGAAAGAGACCAGATTGAACCGACCGGGGACTTTGATTTGAGAGGTTCATGAATCCCTCCGATTGTTGGAAGTTGTTCATTGGCGAAATGTGGAAACTCTTCGTTGGAGCCTCTAACGGACATGGGGCGGGCTAGGAGTCGTGCTAACTTCACCGGATGGACTCATCATAGAGCAAGCAATTACGCCGGCTTCCACTTCCAACAACGTGGCGAGTATGAGGCTCTCCTCATGGGTTGAAGCGCATTGAGAATGAAGGTCCAGCTCTTATGGTGTTCACGATTCCAAGCTAGTGGTCAATCAAGTCTCGAGGAGTATGAGGCCAAGGATGACAGAATGGCCAAGTATCAAGCGTTGGTCGAGAAGAGATCAAGAAGTTCTCTGCGATCGAGTCGAGCAGATCAACGCGAAGGAAATAGCACGGTGATGAATTGGTGGTCGCTTCGCTCGAGACAACCTTTCCCAATCCTTGATGATTGAATTCTTACATGACCAAGCATCGAGGAAGTAGAGGCAGCTGAGGTACTCTGCACCGACTTGGGACCCTCCTGGATGGGCCCCATCATCGCCTTTTTGTAAGATCGAACTTTGCCAGAAAAAAAGAAGGCGGCCCACAAGATCCGAGCAAAGTCAGAGCGGTTTTGGCTCTCACCTTCCGGCGCCTTGTACAAAAAATCTTTCACGGGGCCATATTTGAAGTGTGTCCACCCCTCTAAGGTGGAAGCCTTCCTCTATGAAATTCATGAGGGCATTTCTGGCACCATACTGAGCGGATCTCGGCATACCGAGCAATCTCGCGGGGCTATTGGTGGCCATGCATGCGGTGCTGCAGAAATATGTTCGCAGATGTGAAATGTCGAAATTTGCTCACAGATCCACCACCGGCGAAGGCTCTCTCTCACAAGTCCTTGGCGTTCGCTTTGGGGATTGGACATTGTTGGACCGCTCGATTCTTGTGCCGCAATCGCAAGTTTTCATCGCCGCCACGACTATTTCACCAAGTGGGTGGAGGCCGAGCCACTAGCAACTATCAAGGAGAAGGATGTGAAGAAATTTATGCGGAGGAATGTGATCACTCGCTTTGGCATTCCCGAGCCTTAATCTCGGACAATGGTACTCAATTCGATGGGAAACTCTTTCGCGGGTTTTGCGAGAGTTGAAGATCGAGTTCTACAATTCGGCCGCCTATCCCCAATCAAATGGTCAAGCCGAGGCCTCCAACAAGACCATCTGGATGGATTGAAGAAGCGGCTTGAAAGCTAAGGGTAAATGGGTTGAAGAGCTCCCTAACGTGTTATGGGCATACCGCTTACTAGGGAGATCGACCGGGAAACACCTTCGCCTTAGCCTATGGCATGGAAATTGTTATCCACTGGAAATTGGCATGCCAACCATCCGCTCGAGAGTTTCGGCTGAATCGAACAATGAAGTTGTGGCATTAGAATTAGACCTTCTTTGAAGAAAGAAGAAGGCGTCGCTAATTCACTGGCGGCTTATCGCCAGAACTCTCAAAAAATACAACAAGGCGGTGCACCCAGTCATTCAAAATTGGGGATTGGGTCTTGAGGAAGGTGCTTGGCAACACGGTGGTCCCTGGCGAAGGAAAACTTGGCGCAAATTGGGAAGGACCATACAAGGTGGTTGGCCTAGCCGGCAAGGGGGCATACCATCTGGAAGATTTGGACGGCAAGGCAGTCCCCCGACCTTGAGCAGACCAACCTTAAGGTCTTTTACTTTTAAGATGTAATTTGCTCTTGTTTAGCTCTCTTAGACCTTTAGCCTTTGGCACTACATGTAAAAAGATAGCATTGCCTTTGCAGTGTTTATGTAATAAAAGCTAGTCATATTGCTGTTGCTATTTTAGATTGTTGTATTTTCTATTGCTTCCGGGTGTGGCACTGCGAGGTTGTAAGGTATGCCAGGGGCAAGAATTGACCCAAGCAAACCGGGCTGTATTCCTCGGAATGGGAGCGGACCACAAAGCTATGCGTGGAACAGTGCACATTCAAGCCGAGTGGTTTTGCTCACCCGTGAGTGTTGGTGGCATGACCAACTGGTGAAGCATTGGTGAATTGCCCAATCGAGAGCCGAAATGATTTTGCTCGGCCCATCTAGCACATTGGTGAATTGACCAATGTAGCGGTAAGCGGACTTTGCTCGGCGCAGCATGTTGGTGAATTGCCTAACATGGTAAACGAGCTGATTTTGCTCGGTGGGAATGGCAATGTTGGCATCTTTTCCAGCAATTGCAAGGCCGAGCAGAATTTGCTCGGCCGAAAAGAAGTACTAGCAAATTGAACAAACTACAAATGACGTGCAAGGTTTTGCTCGGCCCGATAGTTCTAACTGAAAGACCAAGCGGATTTTGCTCGGCGGTTCCTAAATGTCTACAGGCCGAAAGGAATTGCGAGGTTACTTGAAGACATGTTGTTTGCAGTTCAAATGATCAAGAAGTTGAAAACAAAGTTTGGAGCAAGACATTCAAACATGAAGAAGCCGAACAAAAACAAGAGATGTACGAGCAAAAAGATTGTAATTTCATTGATAAAGGAAAGTCATTACATAAGGAGGGGGCATTGCCCGGTTACATAGCAAAAAAGGAAAACTAAAAAGGTACAAAGATAGCATAGTCATCAGTCTAGGTCATCAAGGCTTTGCTCGGCTCCCTCCTCCGTAGGCTCGGCGCTTGGCAGAAATTGCTCGGGCAGGGTGTCCTCGGCATCGTCGTCTGTGCCTTCCGCCGAGACAACATCCCGATCAATTACTTCATCCTCAGCATTGTGGGATGCTTCGGGTGGAGTTTGCTCGGCTTCTTTCTCGGCGGCGGCTTCTTCCTCTGCCTCTTTCCTCGCCTCCGCTATCAGACGGTTTTGCTCGGCTTGGGAGTAGGCTAGCATGTAGACCGGGATATAAGCAGTGGGCGGGTTGATGAACATCTCCGAATCCTGGCCAAGGCCAACTTTTTCCACGGCAGCTTTCGGCCCCTTTGGAAAAAGATGTCATAGTAGCCATTTGGCGCCCATAGGCCTTCTCCCTGCTTGTACCGCGGTCCTCTGCCTCGTCGACCGCCTTGTCCAGGCATCCTTGTGGGCATCCTCAACTTGCGTAGCTTCGGCGGAATCTGCGTGCCTTGGCCTTCTTCTCGGCCTTCTTCTTGTCTTCGTCTGCCGGTCGAGCCTGCGCGGCTCGTCCCGCTTCGCCTATGGCGACCATCTGCTTTCGACACAGCCTGTCTACCTCGCCTTGAACACCTTGTTTTTCGGTGATGGCGTCACGAAGGCTTTGGCGAAGAGCAACCATTCGCTCGTGGGCAAGATAGTTCTTTTGTGCGATGCAAAATAGAACAGATGATTAGTATCTAAAAAGCGAGTAAAAACCGAGCGAAAGTTCAAGAAAAGAGGTTGAATTTACCAGCACAATAGATTCTGCCGCTGTGCGGAGGGGCTTGAGGTCGGTCAGCTCTTCATGCTTCTTCATGTCACCGGGCAGGATCAATCCCCTGGTCAAGTTGAAACCAGCGAGATGTCCTTGTCTCGACAATGAATCTGCAGCGAGCGCTTTCGGCCCTTGTAGGTGAACTCGGCACCGGGCCAGGCGGCGGGGCCTTGCCTTTGGTTTTCGGGCAAGTTGTTGCTTTCGGTCGTCATGAGCTCGGTAGACGCCATTTCGGTGGAGTCCTCATCCACAAGGCTCGACCGTGACCTCCTCCTCTGCTTCTTCTTGGGCGGCTAGCCGTCTTTGTTAACGAGCGAAACCGCCCTTCTGTTTGTCCTTTGGAGTTGAAGATCCTCCCCCGGTTGCTTCTGGCGTTGGGGACTCGCCTTCCTCCCCGGTGATCATTGACTTAATGGCTCGATTTTGGCCATTTCTTGCTTTCGCGGTGGTTGGGACGAGTCGGCCGTGACAAATTTGGATCTGGCTCGGTGTTGGCTCATGGAAATCGGTGACCACCTCTGCGGTGCTTGATAATTGTACGATTGTTGGCCCGAGCAAATCTGGTGATTCCTCTCTCGGCGGTATCTTGTGAGAACACTCGGATTGCTTCTTGGTTTGGTCGGTTGTGGCCAAATTCCTACACCAAAAAGTCAAGTCTTAGACCGGTGCAATAAAGAGCAATTGAGAGAAGAAAGAAATTATGCGGTCGGTAGGGCTCCTTACTGCTCTCTACCGAAATTTTTCCTAATCTGCCCGGCCGGTATGGGTGCCTCTAGGTCTTCGTGACAGGACACCCACAAAAAGTCATCGTCGTTGGACTCTTTGTCCGGTTGCCCTCGATGAGTTTTGCTCGGCCCTTCTTCACTTTAAGGTAGTAGCAAAACCCACCCTTATTGGGCGAAAGGTCTTGGTGAAAAATTTCCGAGGTAGAGATCGAGACCGTCTTCGTCTGTTATTTCGGCGACGCCATTTATTATCTTATATGTGTTGTTGGAAACCAGGTGGGGCAAAGCCTGTCTGCCTCAAAATTCGCAGATCGGGGGTTGGACCGGAAGCGAAGTCCGCCTCTATTATTGACACCACGGTAAAGGGCACCGATCTAAATCGCCCCATGGAGTTTCTCCTTCTGTCGAGCTCTAAGACTACGTCTTCTCGGGATGTTGTATGCTTTCTAATTCTCGCTATTGCCCTGGCAAGCTAACCCTAAACCGGTATTTTCCCATTATCTTGGCTATGTGCACTTTACGGTATCTCGGTCAAAAATGTTGGTATGATTGCTCGGTCTTTGAGCTCGTGATGACGAAAAAAGGATAAGGGTTAGCACGGCATATATTGCGCTTGCATTGGAAATGGCTCTAATAGGCTCTAGGTGTTTGGCCGGCCTCCTACCTCGGCCCATCAGGACGGCGGATTTAGCCTTCCTCTTTTTGGCACTGGTTTCTACTCGATATAGGAGGTTTGACCGGTTGGATTCTAAATGAGATTTTTGCTCGGCCGAGCCCCAGTTCAAGGACTTGGCTTCTGATTTCAGGTCGATTAGCCCGGGCAAACCTATCAGCCGATCTACGGTGCATACAGCTCGGTTGTGACCACAGTGCAAAGTCACAAACTGCTTTCTGCTCGGTTTAAACCCTCAAGTTGGATCTAAATGAACGTTTTGCTCGGTTTTGCCCAGAATTCACCGTGTTCTTCCTAAGTTCTTAGCCCATTCATCTACCTAAGGGAAAATGGGGGCACGAGGGCCCCCTCCTCCCTTCGTTTCCATCTCCCTAGGGTGTAAAGCATCTAAACAAGGGAATAACAACCCTCAAAGCGAAAAAATGTCAAGCACAATGGTACGGGAAATGAAGAACAAGATTGAAAGACATGGAAAAGTGAAGAAAAATGCAATGGGAGAGGAGGACTTACCAGGAAGCAAGAGAGGACCTCGGAAGCACGATTGCAGCAGAAAAATGGAGGAGGGAGCTCGAAAACAGTGGCAACAGCAACGAAGAAGAGAGGTTCTGGGCGCTGGGGTTTTTGGAAGATCTGAGAAGAAAGAAAGGTGAAGGGTTTTGGGCCTCGAGTAGGGTTTATTGATGAGGCGCGAAGCGCCAAACGGCGCAGCCGTTTGAACTTCGAGCGTGCCAGACAGCTGTCTGCACGAACCAATGGGGCGATGACGCGGCCTGGCGGTATGTCACAAGACGGTCTGGTTGTCGACTTTTGATGGGACAAGATGATAGTCACCGCCAATTGGGATTGCTCGGGCGATAGTGTACCCGATTCAATCATTGCACGGTGACAAAGTTGCATAAGGTAGTTCGGCTGGCGAGGAGCTACTCGATCATAGCTCGGTCTAAGGTAAACCCAATCACGATTGCTCGGATGGGTTTAAGGGCAATTGGGGAGATTTCCATCGTTAGTACGGCCGAGCAGGGACAACGCCCGGCTGCAGACTACGCGACGCCGAGCTAATTGGGCTAGCGGCCGAAAGCAATCCGCTTGTCCGGTCGACCAGTCAACCAACCTCTTGGGGCCGAATCGGGTCCACTAGGTCGGCGGTTCACAAGGGGATGCAACCGAAGGAAGGATCGACCGGGTTACCCCGAGGATGCGGCATGGCTCGATGCCACATCGACCCTACCATGACGAGCGGGCCGCAGACCGACCGAGATTGGAGATGAACGGTTGAGGTCGGCATGCTCGCAACCGGTCAATCACAATCAACCGGTCTAGGATAGCTCGCTTTTGCGATTGAGTTCTCGCCGATCCAAGTTACAAGCGGAATGTAGCACGGTTGTGTAATGGCGCTTTTCCACAAGTGTATGGCCGGTCATGGTACCTCGGTTAAGGGTGCCACCTGGGCCAATGGTGAAGGAGAGGACGCTCGCCCACTTAACGCCTCAATACCGTTAAGCGATTCGCATGTGTCGAGGGAGGACAAAACCTTTACACGTAAGGGTGAGAGGCGAGACCGCCACCGCCCGGGAAGGACAGAGGTAGTGCGCGCATAATCTCGGAGTTGCCAGGCAGCCTAGATATAGAGAAGGGAGGGCGAACGTTTATGGTATGAAAATTCTCTCTCACAAGCTCTCTCTCTCTGATCATCATCTCTCTCCTTTGAACTGACTTGAGCGTCGGAGGGTTTTTCCGGCACACCACCGCCGGGCAGCTCACCGTCCTTGTTTTGCAGAGTCAGACGCCGTTAGAAGAAGCTCGACGTTCAAGGCGTACGGAGCGACGTGGATATTTCGTCCCCGTACAGTTATTATTATGAATAAAATTCAACTCGAGGGTTTCCAAGGCTCTTGTTTTTAATTTGTTTGTCCCCATCCACTGGGCTAGGTTTTGTGCTTCCTTTCCCTGTTTGGTTTCATGGAAAATATTTGTAACAATATAATAATAAAATATAAAGTAAATGGTGGGAGAAATTCTTAATTTTAGATAGTACTTTTTTTCTTTTTCTTGTCTCCTTGATTATCACAGAGCACATCTATATATGCTGAATTTTAGTTTTAAAATTATTTAAGTAAGAATGAAATGGTGAAGGATTTTTTTTTTTTTACTTTTCATTTTCTTTTATCATTTCTAAGAATAAAAAAGAAATAGCAAATTACGATGGTAGTCCCTGTATATTGATTTGTGTGTCATTTTAGTCCTTGCAATTTCAATTGGCTCAATTTTGACCTTGAATTTATAATTTTGTCTCAATTTGGTCTAATTAATTCCAACGCTTAACATTTTTTTTTATAAAAAATATGTACATAAGTATCATGTGCCATATTTTTAAGGGCATGTTATAAACTTATCAAACTCAATATATTAACATCAACTAATTTAGTGATAATTTTTTTGAAAATACACTAATAATATTATCAATTTGACCAAAATGACGCAAAATTTAAAATTAAGAATCAAAATCGAGTCAATTGAAAGTATAATAAATAAAAAGACACAAGGAATAAAATATAGGGACCACCAGTGTAATTTGTCCAAAAAGAAACTAAGTAAATAAATTCAACTTTAAAAATAGGTTTTTAGTTTTAGAGGATTTTTGACATAGATCTTAATAATAGAAATTTATTTTGAAAGAATTCACGAATAACACTACCCTACACTAATGAGGAATTATCATGCATTTTAGAAATTTCTCGTTGATGGGATATCTAACCAATAATAAAAAACTAAAAAATTACATGATTTTAGAGTAAAAGACGATATTATTAGATGGGCATAAAGCCTCGTCTGGACCATAGGATAATTTCTACTAATTCTTGAAGTCATGTTGACTTTAGTAGAGTGGAGGGAGCCGCAATTTTGTATTGAGGCATAGGAAACAAGGGGGATGGTGTTTGGATAGAGAAATAAAGGTGTTGTTCTGGATTATCAAATAATTTAGGCGTAAAACATATCTAATTTTAAATTATTACAAAACATTAAAATGCAATAACTTTTAGTTTAGATTTTTTTTTTCTCTTTGAATTATTACAAAACATTCAATTGTATCGTCTTTAAAAATCCAATGTATAATTTAAATATAATTTTTTCAAATAGCTTTTTTTTTTCTTTCTCTTTAATGCCCTTAAAATCTTTTCACATGGCCATCCTGTGAGCACTTTCTATCAATTATTTTAAATGATGAGTGATGAAAGAACTAACTAAAGTTTGAAAATTTAATTGTTACAATTAAAAATAAATAATTAATTACTTAAAAATCTTATTTACAAATGTTATGACAACTCAGTTTCTATTTAAGATTTTTTGAACTTATAATAAGTCTTATTTAGTAAAATCGAAAATATTATAAATTTTTTTAAAAAAAAATAAAAACTAAGAATATTATCAATTTTATATAGTAATGTTCTAAATAATTATTTTACTAACTGATAAAAAAATAGAGTATGAGATTAAACGTTTTTGTCCTTCTACTTATTCGTTCCTAATCGTATAAGTACTTCTAGTACCAAAATTAAAATAATTCAAAAACCACACTTTCCTAATTACTTCTAGTACCAGAGCTTGTACATGAGCTTATCTCTTGTCAATTGGGAACGTCACTTTTTAGTTTAACGGTTAAAAAATCATTAAAACAGCTAAAAGGTAAACAAATTATATAAAAAAATTCAAAAATTTTATTTTTTCTTTATTTTTTGTACATTTTTTTTATAAAAAATTTAAAAAATTATCTCAAACATATTAATTTTTTTATCTCATATTTTAACTAAAAACTCAAAATTACTAAAATAATTTATTTCCAAACGAGATCTTAATCAAGAAATGCTGGATTCTTGTTAGATTTTGCTTGTAGATTTTGACACCTAATAGCCTGTGGGCTAAGGCACACCACGCCTACCCTATAATTAAATTTTTAATAAATAAATTGACTAAACTACACCAATAACGCTACATAGAAGTAGACTTCATTTTTATATAAATGAGAAATCCTAAAAGCCTTTTTCTGTATCCTAAAAATCAAATATGGCTTCAAGGAAGTTGTTTGTTTTTGGAAACTTTTTCTTGATTGTTATTCTTCTCTTGGCTTTTGATGTCTTGGCTACAAGGGAACTGCTTCAACATTCCACCACTTCTCTCACAAGTAAGTTTGCCTCACATATATTTTTTAGTTCTCAAATTTTATCTTAATATACTATCGTCGTACGATTATGTTTAGAGATTTTAGTTTCTTGAGATTTTGGCATGATTTGTCCATTAAATATTTGACTAGTGCAACCAGGTTTCCAAAATTCATGTCCAGAAATTTACTCAAAAAAACTATTATGTAATTTAGATTCATTACACATGTAGATCTTACTATACGAGATTGAATTTAAACACACTGTTATTTTGAATAAATTTTTTAATACAAATTTTGATTCCTGGCTTTATAATTTTATGGTACTTGAGATGGAGGATCTCTTCCCTTCAAACATAAAGACAAGTAAGACTGAACTTCGTCTCACTTTTTTGTGAATCCGACTTTTGAGAATAAGTCTAATAATTTTATTCAAAATCGCATGTTTGAAGAAACTATTTTTTTTTTGTTAGTAATATTTTGTTATTTTATTTTATTCTTTTTCTTTCCTCATGTTTTAAAAAGAAAATTCTAAAATTCTAAAACACCAAATCATTTTAAATCTTATGCAAAAATAATTTCAAATTTTGAAAACACTTGTTTGGTATTTTCTAAAAAGTGAATTGTTTTAAACAAATTAGAAAATAATTTCTAAAAACAGTTCACTAAACAATTTTCTTGCATTTTCTAGATCTTTAAAATCAGAGATAATTCAACCATTAGGTCATTCAACTAATCGCTTAAGGCCCACTTAAAAAATTCTTGTTACCAAAAGTCTTAATTTTTTGAAGGTCCAGTAGGCCTCATTCAATTATTTAGCATAAGGTCTAAAAATATCTTAGGCCCCTACTATTTAAAATAAAGGGCAAATTATAAATATATCTTTGAGATTTGATTAAAATATGAATTGTCCCATGTGATTCTAGAAATTTTATTCCATCCCTGAGGTTTCTAATTTTATAACAAATCGTTCATTTTATTAATAAATCATCAAGTCAATTAACATGATATTAAAAATATGTTTCAATTAATAATATGTTAAGTAATTTTATTATTGTATAAAAGAGCAATTATGAATTTTATTTTTTCGTTAATTCTGTTAAATAAAAAATTCTAATAAGAAAGTATTTGTACTTTTCCAAATCACAGGAAGCAATCTGTACTTTGAGTCAATCTTAGGGGTGTATTTGTAATTTATCTTAAAATAAAAGTAAAACAAACAAAAAGACTTTTCAACTGATTTAATTCCCATGATGTCTCGATCCAAAATAATTTAGCACATCTTCCCATTTTATCCTTAACATTCAAATTATATGTAGAAATCACTCACGTTTCTCTCTCTCTCTCACACACACACACACACACACACACAACCGGCCACCGAATACCGCTTCGACCTTTGACAATATTTTTTTTGGCCATTCCCATTTCCACCATGACAATACCACCACGCTGGCAACAAGAGAAAAAGAAAAGAATAAGGATGAAGAAAATGAAGAAAGGGGATAAAGAGTCCTTACTAGAAAATAATTCTTCACATTTGCAGATCAACACAAAGATTCAAAAAAAAAATTCAATAAAAAAAATTTATGATTGATACATTCAATAATAAATTTATCACTATTTGTTTGTTAAAAAAAAGAAAGAAAGAAAATCTCGTCTTCATAATCACAAATCAACATAAGATTCAAAGACATACTCAATAATAAATTTATCACTGATTGTTTGTTAAAAATTATAAAAAGAAAATCTCATTAACATCGTCACAAATTAACACAAGATTCAAAGACATATTCAGTAATAAATTAAACACATTCACCGATAAATTTCTCACAAGTTGTTTGTTAAAAGATTACAAAAAAATAAAATAAAATAATCTCATCATTATCGTCACAAATCAACACAAAATTCAAAGAAATATATCAGTGATACATTTATCACTGATACAACTAATTTGGTTTAAGAGAAATAAACAGAGAGAATGGGAGTAAGGAAGAAGGAGGTGATAAATATAACATGAACAAAAATCAGTGATAAATTTATCATTGTATTAATATCAAAATTCCAGCAGCAACAGTCCACAACATATTAAACATATCAGTGATAAATTCATCAGATTAGTTCAACATGTTTTACAAATGTAGATCTTCACTAATACACTGTAGAAAGAGTCTCTATCTCATCGGCAACCATGTAAAGTACCAAATTGGCACCGAAGATGATAGATCGGCATTAAAAACAACTAGATTTGAAGTCATTGGTGAAGTTCAACATTGAAAATGGTGGATCGATGATTGAAAAAGAATGATGATGATGGCAGATGAATGATAGATGATGAAGGAAGAGCGACGATAATGGCAAAGATGAAGGAAGACGACAATGTTAGGCAAGCGAGTCAAATGGTTGAGAGCTTGTGAAGTATAGATCGGCGACGGTGGAAATGGTTCGTTATGACCCAAACCCGCCCTTATAGGTTTAACGTCATAACCGGCCAGTAATGCTTGGATTACCCAAGGCCTCTGAACAAAATAACATATAATTAGGGGCTAATGAAGTAAATATATGAAATATACGTAGTTCATTGAGCTATGCAAACTTATATGAAAGAGAATATTTAAAACTTCATATACATATCCAGAAATATATCTCACATTATACCCACACACATAACTATAGCATCTTAAGTACAGCCAACGAAAACTTTCAAGTCTTATATACAGAAACAACTAGAGCTTATAACACACGACACTTCAACAACCTCCACATGAGGCACAATGATTGGCTTAACAAAACGGAAGTCAAACAGAAGCCCTTAGGCCTGGTCCTGCGCACGCTCATCTACATATACAAATATACAAACAGTAAGCTAAAGCCTAGTGAATAACATTAATGTAAAGGGGTTAGTGAAAGAATTCCGAACATATCATATTCATAAAATAAATCATAACAGAATCAGTTCTCATATCAAAACATAATAATGGTACATCCAATAGAACATTTCATATCGTCATCCGGCTAGAGTAATCGATTCCAGATACCGATTAAACACATATCACCACAATAAAGTGGCTAACAAGATCTCATAATCACATATATACCATGGACCCACATTAATATGCCATTCTCCATGACTTGGGATTATCTATGGATGCCATAATAGATTTCAAATATAGGAAATTCATTCACATAAACAAATATCATTTCAGAAATCATAACTTATCACATCACATTTGAAACATAATTCATATGAATATATCTTTACAATAACGTTACTCACAGTGGGCTTCCAGAAATGGTCAATCAATCGTCGAACATTGACCTACAAATACAAAAGTACATAACACAAACATAGCTTATCATTACACATGCACTTAGCCATTACGGCTTAGCTTTTTACATTGGTTTCTTATTCACCCATTCTCATAACTTATACACGTAAATCACATTCTCGGATCTCAGATTTGTCTCATATTTTCTAATTCACTTACGTATGATGTTTCTTAGCTTATTACTGTTTAATGACTCTTAATTCATGCCTAAATATGCTCAGAAAAGGACGGGAACAAAAATATGAATATTGAATGTCTTCCAAAAATATGTTTGATGCCGACTTCGTCGCCGAAAGCACACCTTTGGTCACTCAAGCAAACTGTTCTACCTGCAAAAGTACTAACTTGGTGAAAAATACACTCGAGCCACAACTTCTTCGCTCAAAAGGTCAGACAAAATACAAAGGTTTTGCTTGAGCCACCAAGTGATCGCTCGAGCGGTCTATAATAAACTGTAAAACTACTGAATGCTCGAAATGTTCGCTCGAGTGACTTGCAAAAATTCTGGGTTTTCAAAATAGGATTTTGAGCTTCCAAAATGCAAATTCAAAGGCAAAACTCATGCATGGCTTCTCTTTAAAGCTTGAAAACTTTTCCAAAACATAAACATATGATTTTCACTAACTCTTTTTGCTCAAAACTCATGAATTTACCAAAATAGAGTTCAAACTTCCATGTATATAAGTTTTATAAACCCTTTTTCTCCAACACCATGGTTTTAAACAAATTTGAGCTCAAAAGCTCCATACATGAGAGAAATCCCTTTCAAAACATGAATTTAAACTTTAAAACATGATGAATTACACATGCATGTACCAAATAACTTACGATAGCAACTTAGGTGCTCAAAATTAACTCAACATGGCAAAACTTTTCATGTTTATGCATGCATGTAAAATCCTTCTCCCAATTTTTTTCTAAGACTATATGAACATGGAATTCACTCTAAAAAATTAGTAAAATATACATGCATGTACATCTCATGCTCCAAATTCAACACAGATGATGAAGCTCATGATCAAAATGATGACTTAACGCTTATGTATGCTTGCATGTATGAATTACAAACCAATTCTTCATTCTAAGCTCAATTTACACATCTAAATACATAATCTTCATGTTGATAACTTAGATTAATAAATTGGGGGTTGAATTCTTACCTAGAGTCTTCAAACACACTTGTTCTTATACAATCTTGATGAACTCAACACAAAACCTTCAATTCCTCTTCAATCTCTTCCTTTCTCTCTCTAAAATGAGAGTTCTCTCTCTCTCTCTAAAATGCAAATCTCAAATTTTTGCACTCAAATGAAGCAAATTGAGCTCAAGAATGAGCTTAAGGACTCATATATATAATCATGATGCTATTATACAATAATTAGAACATTTGCCCAACCAAACACAACTTAATTAATTAAACTAAATCAGTTTTTAATAAAATTTGTCATATGATTCTAAAAATTCTAAATAACATATTGATGTAGCCAATTTCAGTTTCAAATGTCAATAAGGCTTTCAATTTTCAGATCAAAGCAGAATTCCAGACAGATAGTTCTACGAGTAATAGATAGAAAGCTTAATAGCACACAAAATACACAATAAATACATAATTTACTTTAATCACTTAATTAACATCCTTAATTACGGATTAGTAATTAATTACGGATCAGGATTGTTGCATGGTTGGTGAACAATGTGGTGGCAGTGGCCGGCGAAGGTAGTGGTGGTAACAGGTAGAAGTGGAGGTGGTTAGTGACAGACGATGATGGTGGTTGCGAGTGGATGGCCATGGCCATTACTACAATGGTGGTATTTTCTAAAGAGAGAGAGAGAAAGAGATGAGAAAGAAGAAGAATTTTAAAAAAAATAATCAAGAGAGAAGTTAATACAAATTGAAAATATTAATAAGTAATAAATATTATAAACAATTAAAGATTTAGAAAGTGTTTGGGATGATTTGAATAGAGATTTTTACCAGTTGGTAGCAGGAGCAAAATCGGGATAAAAAAATATAACAGGAATTCTTGATGCATGATATAGAAACTTAGGACCTAATTGGTAATAGATTCAATTATTGGGACCGACTGGTAAAAATTCCTATTTTTTTGAAGGTCCAGTAGGCCTCATTCAATTATTTAGCATAAGGTCTAAAAATATCTTAGGCCGCTACTATTTAAAATAAAGGGTAAATTACAGATACACCTTTGAGATTTGATTAAAATATGAATCGTCCCATGTGATTCTAGAAATTTCATTCCACCCCTGAGGTTTCTAATTTTATAACAAATTGTCCATTTTATTAATAAATTATCAAGTCAATTAACAATTTTTAATGATATTAAAAATATGTTTCAATTAATAATTTAAGTAATTTTATTATTGTATAGGAGAATAATTATGAATTTCATTTTTTTTGTTAATTCTGTTAAATAAAAAATTCTAAAAATGAGGTATTTGTAATTTTTCAAATCATAGAAAATAATATGCACTTTATGTACATCTTAGGAGGTATATTTGTAATTTATCTTAAAATAAAAGTAAAACAAACAAAAAGACTTTTCAACTGATTTGTTGGCCTCTTTGTTGTGTCAACTGTAGCAAAAAAAATTCTACATGTGAGAATGTTGTATTTGATTTATTGATCAGTTTTTGTGTTCTTAGACTTTTTTGCTTAAAGGCTATCACTAATATGGCAATTTTTTTCTGGATCAAACAGATAAGATTGTTAGGGAGCTCGTGGATGAACCGCATTCAAAAGATTATCCGTGGAACCACGGTTACAACCTTCCTGCAAGTGGCAAATCCAGCACTCTTACTCCATGAATCATGATATATACAAATAAATCTGGGCAATGTTGATCAGATATTATTATTAGCACGTATATATACATTTAGTTGTTGTCTTGTACAAGTAATAAAGGGACTCAAAAGCTTTGTATCAAAGCTTTCTTATTCGTAATTGCAATTTCCTATTTTTTTAGATAATAAGGGAACATGAGCTTTAATTTGTTAGGGAAAATACGTGATTCCCACAAGTAAATCAATCAATGGGAATAAAAATTAATGCGAAAAAATTAAATCAAAAGCAATACAAGAATTTTTTCATGGTTCTCTCAATGTGAGGTGCGTTCACGGAATCGAAATCTGATTCCACTATCAACCAAATAAGTTTCAAACGATTACAAATGAGACACTAATGGTCTCACAAAACCACCTTTAGGTGAATTCCAAATAATCACAAATAAACAAGAGGAAAGACCTCACCAAATAGATGAACAAAAATCTTCAGAACCAGAGTTGTAGAAGATCCAAAATAACGAACCAAATCAACACCGAAAACGAAGCAAAGAACCACCCAAATTAATTCCACTATTCACACACCCAAATAATTGATTTCACCAAAGAGGAGTATGTGTAACAGCTGTTCTCTTCACCTTGGGATGAGCAAAAAACAATACCTCAAATATTGTGAATATAAGATTTTTTTATCAAAACTTTAGTTGTTTCCAAACTAAATTGGGTCTCCATTAAAATTAGATATAATATATAAAAATATATTATACCTAAATCAAACCAAATTAAAATTCTTTTAATAAACTAATTGGGTCCCACACTCCAATAAGGAGGCATACCCAACAATTCTCCCCCTACCAACTTAGGTGGAGAGATCAACCATACCCGCCAAAGTTCGACACTTTAAATGTTTGTCCCTCGACAAAGTCTTAGTCAACATATCCAAAATATTACCATCCGTGTGAACCTTTTCGAGTTGCAACAATTTCGAATCTAACACATCACGAATCCAATGGTATCTCACATCAATATGTTTCGATCTCGAATGAAAAGTAGAATTTTTGCTCAAATGAATAGCACTTTGACTATTACAATAAAGCACATACTTTTCTTGCTTCAAATCCAACTCTTGTAAAAATTTCTTCAACCATAACTTTTCTTTGCAAACTTCCGTAATGGCAATAAATTCAGCTTTGGTAGTTGAAAGAGCAACACATTTTTGTAATTTAGATCGTCATGCCACAGCTCTCCCTGCAAAAGTCATCAAATACGCCGAAGTAGATTTCCTAGAATCAATATCACCGCCATGTCGTAATCAGGAACCCATCAAGCATCGGCTTACCATCTCCAAAACACAAATATACCTTCGAAGTCCCTCGAAGATACCTCAGAATCCATTTTACCGCTGCCCAATGTTCTTTACCCGGATTAGAGAAAAACCGACTCACCACACCAACGGCATGAGCAATAGCCGGCCTCGTACAAACCATGGCGTATATCAAAGAACCAACTGCTGAAGCATAAGGAACTTTCAACATCTCTTCTTTGTCTTTCTCACTTGTACGACATTGATTTGAACTAAGTTTGAAGTGACCCGCAAGTGGACAACCAACCAGCTTTGCTTTATTTATGTTGAACCTCTCAAGAACTTTCTCAATGTAGCTTTCTTGAGACAACCAAATCAGTCCCTCTTTGCGATCACGAACAATTTTCATACCAAGTATTTATTTTGCCGGTCCCAAATCTTTCATAGCAAAAGACTTGCTCAACTCCAATTTCAACCTGTTTATCATGGTAGAATCTTGACCCACAATTAACATGTCATCAACATAAAGCAAAAGAATAATAAATTTATCATCCGGGAAATTTTTCACAAACACACAATGGTCTGAAGTGGTTTTAGAAAAACCATTATTCATCATGAAAGAGTCAAATTTTTTGTACCACTGCCACGGGGCTTGCTTGAGACCATATAAACTTTTCTTCAATTTGCAAACAAATTTCTCTTTCCCTTTTTCCACAAGACCTTCCGGTTGCTCCATGTAAATTTCTTCTTCAAGATCACCATGAAGAAATGCGGTCTTCACATCAAGTTGCTCAACTTCAAGGTTCATACTTGCAGCCATGCCAAGTACAACCCGAATAGAAGACATCTTTACAACTGGTGAGAAAATCTCATCAAAGTCAATATCTTTCTTTTGCCCAAAGCCTTTCACAACAAGACGTGCCTTGTACATCAAATTCTTGCTATCATTCTTCAATTTGAAAACCCACTTATTTTTCAGAATTTTCCTCCCCTTAGGCAACTTCACTAAATCATAAGTGTGATTTTCAAGTAAGGAATTCATCTCCTCTTCCATTGCCTTTTTCCAATCATCTTTCTTTACATACTCAATTGCTTCTTGGTAGCTCTCAGGCTCCCCTTGATCGAAAATCAATACAAATTCATTAGGAGGATACTTTCTTAAAGGTTGTCGGTCTCTTGTAGATTTCCTCAACTCAAGTTGTGGTGGCGGTTCTTGAGTTGGATGCTCTTTGTAATGACCCCAAAAATCATCCTTATTTAATTAGGGGTTAATGTGTTTTAATTCAACTATATCCATTGGAATTGAGAATGTTTTTATCTATTTTGGGGTATTAATTGAGGTAGTGGTATGATGGTAAAGTAAGATTGGACCAAAAACTTTAATTCGAATAATTTGCCTACGATCAGCCGTCACTCTTTTGCTCTTTTCTTTTTCCATACTTTGAATTTGGATGTGAGGTTAGAACCATTGGAAATATTATTTTCGGGGCTTCAATTTGGACACAAGAATGACCTAAAACGGAGTCCGGATGAGAGAGTTACGCATGTTTGAAGTTTTCATATCTGTGCTGGAAACAGGACCGCACGTACGGGAAATGCGGTGCACGTGCGGCGATGTGCGGGATAGCAGCTCAAAAACGTGATTTTTGAGTCATTTCTTATATTTTCTTTCCCTCTCTTCTCCTCCCCTCTTCCATGTTAGAAACCCTAGCTCCCAAAACCTTGATTTCCTCCACTTTTCTCAACAAATCTGTCACGACTCCAAACTCGCCCCTATAAGTTTAGCGACGTAACTGGCCAGTAATCCGTGGATTACCTACGGCCTCTGAAGACATTAACAAATATTAAGGGGCTACGGAAGCAATAATGTAAAATAAACAAGGTCCAATGAGCTATGATGACATACATGGGACAGAAAATTTTAAAACTTGTTTATATACATAGCATGCCAGTCATAGTACTCCAATATGTACAGAATATTTACATAAGTGCGTCCCCAGATCCGTCATTACAAAACACTACCCCTGACTAGCATGAAGTACAAAACTGCCACGGTGTTAGGCTTCAGGCGGAACCTCCTCGGGAGGCGCAACAGGTGGCTGACCAAAAACAAAAACAGAGGGCCATCAACTCTGACCAGGGTCTTGTGCCGGCTCACCTACATATATATAATAAACTGTAAGCGAAAGCCCAGTGAATAATAACCGAGTAAAGATTTTAATGAATGATGTCCATCACAGAGTTAGAAATCAAAGTTCATATCAGGAACACAATCTTATCAGAAACAGAGGCTTATGCATTTTCAGATTTCAAATCAGAAACAGGTACAGATACATGCTTGTTTCCATATACATACTTAGATTTTGCATAAGATCATATGTGGTACACCCATTAGCTAACAGATCAGATAGGTCCAAGGACCACAGACAGAGTTGGTACCAACAACCATAAAGGTCCATATCTTGCGCGCAAGTAGCCACGGTATTATATCCCCCGGGCGAGGGCCTTATGCCACGGTATTGTATCCCCCGGGCGAGGGCCTTATCGACTAAGGGTGCCACAAATACTTTTCAGAAAACTGGACATTCATTTCTAACATATCATAGCTTTTCAAGAATCAATCATTTCATATCATAGTACACAGAAAATACATAACATTGAACATAACTTTACAAAGTTATTACTCACAGTGGGCGATGATACAAGTAGACGAAGTCAAGAGGGTCAAACGGGTTGCGGCACGTGACCTACATAACACATTACGGATACACACTTTGAAATATGCACTCAAATTGTACAAAACTTGCATCCACGGTTCTAAGTGTGTACCTAACCCCTTACCCTTATTATGGAGCCTTAAATATGGCCTAGGAATGCCTAGGGTGGAATGAGGATGCAAAAATGCTTTAGAAGATGTTTTTCAAAAGTTGCTGAAAACAGGGGCCTCGCTCAAGCGAGCCAACCTTCGCTCGAGCGAAGCCCAAAATCAAGGCTTCGCCGAGCAAGACTTCCTTCGCCGAGTGGTCTCGATGAAACAAGAAAATATCGATGCTAATTTTTTCCGCGCGATGCTCGCTCGATGCTCGCTCGAGCGAGCTTACAAAATCAAAGGGCTCGCTCGAGCGAGGAAGCCAAATCTGGAATTTCCAGATTTGTCTCCCAAGTTCGAACCAAGCATTCACCAACCCAAAACTCAACCTCTTGGGCCCAAATTCTGGAAAAACATTTCAAACTCATAGTACATCAAGTTTCAAAAGCCAATTTATAAAATCATTGCCCAAGAGTGAGTCAATTTTGAGCATCATGTCCATAAATTTCCAAGAACCAAGTTTAAACATTCATGCATGAATTCAAGTGCATTTCAAAGCTTCAAAACATGATCCAAGGCAACATTTAACTCAGAAATTTGTTGACTTCAAAGGCTTTAGCAAAAATATGCACATGCATGTAGAAATTTAACACCCAACAACCTCAATTTCCATGAATGTATACATGCATGTATGTTACACTACCCAATTCAACAATTCAAGCTAATTCTAGACTCCAATCTTCATTATGTCATGAAAATATGCAAGAACTAGTTTAATCACATGAATGGGGGGATGAATTCTCACCTTTAAGTCTAGAATGTCAAGCTTAGAGGCTCTAACACACACACACTTCTTCAATCCCTTCCAAGAGCAAGCCAAATCACTTGTTGAGTCAAAATTTTCAATTTTACACCAATTTCCCCTTCCCCTCTCTCTCTAGTCGTTGGTTGAGGGTTCAAAATAGGCTGAAGGAAGATGTTTTGTTTAAGTGTATAAACTCAAGAATAAGCTTAAACAATGGCCACTCAATGGCAATTCTGAAATTAAGCTAGGCTCATTATTAAAATGTTATTTAATCGGTTTTAAACATTCCAAATCGAATTTTAATTGAACCTACCATAAATTCACATAAAATCTAACGAGTCCAAAACACTAATCAATTTCAGAATCAACCGATAGGGCTTCCAATTTGCGCTTAAAGTCTAAAATACGAACAGATATTCCGACAATCAATGTATTCAAACACATAAGTCATGCAATGCACATGCAATTAAATTCCAGATTTCTCCCTTAATTATCATTGGACATAATTAAGTCCCAATTAGCGTTAATCAGGGTCGGGGTTATTACAAAATCCGCCATAGATCTTGCATCAAGGATGGAGATCAAGAAAGGGTCAACACTTTCCACCGATTGAAATTCGAATTTGTGGAGGATTCTTCTCAAAGTTTTCTTTTATTGCTTGAATCTTGAGGCAGGAGTCATTATTCCCTTTCAATATTTGTATTCATGGATGGATTTATAGTATTTTGAGTATATAAATACAAAATCTATAGTTTTGAACATATTATGTTCAACTTGAGATTGGGGGATTTCAGGTTTATAATGTTGGAGATGTAATTGCTGGGTTAAGGTGATGGATTATGAACTTTAGACTTGTAATCAATGAGGAAATTGGAACAAAAATAATGGGTTAAGAAATTTGGATTTTTCTTGAAATTCCTAGGTTTTTCTTAAAACCCTAGGTTGATTAATGAAGATAACTAATGAATTGGCCCAAATTGAAAGTAGAGTAATGAAATTGAGGTATTGAATTATATGTGTTCAAGTTTAATTGAAATTTGGAAATGTTTGAAAATTATGTTTAAAATTTACGAATGAACTATGTTATGAACATTGTGATTCATGCTTTAATGTAAAGGAAAAATTGGGGAAATAATTTATTAAGGATATGGATGACATGAACTCGATTGTGGAATGTGGAAATGGGATTTAAGAATTCCTCTTGAATTATGTTGAATTATATTTAATGATGTTGAGTTGAAGCATGGTGTTTATGTTGAATTGTATATTATGTTGAGTTTAATTTTTGTAACCTAAAATGTGGAGTTTTCTAAAATGGGTTTAATTCCAAATTATTTTGCTAAATACATGTGGGCTTGCTTAGTTATTAAAATCAAGAGAATGGTTTAATGGAGTTTCTTTATGGAGATAGGAAATGTTTGGTTTTGGTGAAAACCTTAGACATTCAGGGATTTTTGGAAAAATATGGAAGATGTCCATACAATTCCTTTCTATCTTGAAATCGAAGTGATTGATTATAAATTTCATACTATGTTTGCAAGATTAGTAATCTTCTATTTATATATATTGAGATGGAGGAAATTGGGGTATAAATGGATGCTTAATGGTGGGCTTGTGAGGAATAATGAAGGAAAGAAAAAAGAACTAATGATCAAGTTATGTATGTGTACAGGGCACACTCCAGAAGGGACAAGCACTCCGTTGTAGCACTGTGAGTAATGGTACCCTCGATGTACTTTAATCATGATGATTATTTTTGATGTTAACGTTATATTTTATAATTATGTTACATGAAAATAACATGATGTTATGGAATTTGAGAAACAACGTGGAATTGTGGAAACATCGAAGGAATTTGTGAACTATGAACATATGAGGCCGAAGGCCTTTTGTGAAGAAATGAATCTATGAGGTCGAGGGCCATTTTGTGACGTTATGAACCTATTCCAGAGGCCGAGGGCCAAATTGTGAAATTGTGCATCTAAGTTATGAAACTAAAAAGCCAAGGGCTATTTTTGTGAATATGTGAACCCATCAGGCCAAGTGCCCATTTGTGAAGTTGTGAATCGACGAGGTTGTTTGGAACCTATGAAATGAATACTACAGTCCAACATCATTATGTGATGCACGTTAGAATGTGAATTGTCCTGTCTCCATGAATAGTACTGGAATGACACATGATTTCTATAAATGATTATTATTAATGTTATGGTAAACCATGGGGAATCTAAGAGCATTATTGAGCAATATACCTTGTTTATGAATGATAATGAATACTAACATTCTGTTGTCTACAAGATAGTTATATTGATTTACAACGAATAATGGAACGTATACGTATTGTGGAGCTATGGTATTTACGTATTTCTGGAATTATTCAATCGGCAAAATGTATGTACCATTTTGTTAACACTTAACAGCAACATTCTGTTAAGCTTATATCAACTACGTTAGTTCTTGTGAATAATAGAAAGAATGTATGTACCTTTTGTATGGTTCTGAAGTTAATCTAATCTGATAATTTCTGGTATGGAACAAAGTGCTGTATGGAACTAAGTGCTACACCTTGGTGGGAGTCACCTCTAGAATCCATACGAGTCACCTCTTGAGTCCATACACATTTTTGTATATTTCTGTTATTATTGGGCCTAATGTCGTTCTGTTATTATTAGGCCTAAGGTCATTCTGTTATTATTGGGCCTAAGGCCGCTCATATGATTGGGAATTTATTATTTCGCCTGTGGCCATTCTGTCCACATTGGGCTTAAAGTCACTCTGTTAAGAAAATTGGACCTATGACTGTTTGGAAATAACTATAGGATGTAATCAATCTTGTGTCTCTGTAGTTTTCTGTTTTATTATTTAAGCTAAACCTTACATTATTTATGTACTATTATTTACTGAGTTTCACTCACTCTGTTTTGTCTATTTCTGTAGGTAATCAACTGGAAAGCCAATCTTAACCTATGAGACTTGTCTTCTCTTGTCAACCTCAGTGTGTCCAGGCACTTAGGATGGAGCCCACGCATCTAGTAAAGCTTTAACTAGGTTTTTGGTTTATGTTTTGATGAGTTACCTATGGTTGGATGTAAATGATCCTTTTCCTCTTTTGTACTTTTGTGTGAATGGGAATCACTGTAACTAAGCCCGGATATATGCTTCCTGTGTATTATATATTTAATGTAATGATTGTGGGTCCTGGCATAGTAGTAGTAGCTCAATGGATGTTATATTTAAGTTATTTTAAATTGCTAATACTTCCGTTCAGGCCCCACTTATTGTATATAACAGGTTAAATGTCCGTTTTCGAATAGGTCATGCCCAAATCTTTTAGGAACGGGATTGGGGCGTGACACTCTTCCTCAATTTCTGGCTCAACTTCATTAGGATTAGCATTATCCTCTACATCTTCAATAGGTAGCTGCACATCTCTTCCATTTTCATCATCCACCAAAGATGAAGGAGATGGATCCATGTCAATGAGATCACTAGTTTTTGGCTCCAGTTGATCACCTTTGCCAAAGTCTTTAATTGTTTGGTCTTCAAGAAACACAACATCACGGCTTCGAATGATTTTCTTGTCGACCGGATCCCATAATCTATACTCGAATTCATCACGCCCATAGCCAAGAAAAATACATTGTCTTGACTTGCTATCAAGCTTGGACCTTTCATTCTTTGGAATGTGAACAAAAGCTCAACAACCAAACACTTTCAAGTGCTCATAAGACACATCTTTGCCTGTCCAAACTCTTTCTGGAACATCACCATTCAAAGGATAGGAAGGAGATAAATTGATCACGTCAACCACTGTCTTCATTGCCTCACCCCAAAAGGATCTTGGCAATTTAGCTTATGAAAGCAAACACCTTGTTCTTTCCACAATGGTGCGGTTCATCCTCTTGGCAACGCCATTTTGTTGAGGAGTCTTCTTAACTGTCTTTTGGTGCCGAATACCTTGGCTGCGACAATATTCATCAAATGGCCCAATGTATTCACCACCATTGTCTGATCGGATACACTTCAATTTCTGCCCTATTTCTCTTTCAACCATGGCCTGAAAATGCTTAAATACTTCTAGAACTTGATATTTAGTTTTTAGTAGAAAAGCCCAAACTTTCCTTGAATAATCATCAATGAAAGTAGCAAAATAAAGTGCACCACTATGTGTTCTAACTTTTAAAGGACCACAAACATCCGAATGAATCAACTCCAAAACATTTTCTTTTCTAGAGGCAACATTTTTATGAAAAGAAACTCTATGTTGTTTACCTGCCAAATAATGAACACAAGTTTTAAGATGTGTACCTTTGAAACCGGGTAAAAGCTCTTTCTTGAACAAAACTTGTAGCCCCTTTTCACTCTTATGGCCAACCCGTTTGTGCCACAATTCGGTAGAAGTATCATCTTCAAGTGCATTGACAACACCTTTACAAATTTTTCCTTGCATCGAATAAAGTGTATGAGTCTTCTTGCACTTAGTCACCACCAAAGAACCCTTTGTGAGCTTCCATATTCCATCAACAAATTTGTTGTTAAAGCCTTCATCATCTAGCTTCCCAGTAGAGATCAAATTGAGGCGAATGTCAGTAACATGCCTCACATCTTTAAGCCACAACTTGCAGTCCAAATTTGTTTCCAAGCAAACATCACCCATACCAATAATCTTGGACAAACCTTCATTACCCATTCGAACAGAACCATAATCTCCTTTGGTGTAGGTAGTAAAGAAATCAACTCGAGAAGTCACATGAGAAGAAGCACCAGAATCAATCACCCAATTGTTCTCTTGGCCCACAAAATTGATACAATCATCTTCACAAACGACCATGAGATCATCGGTAGTAACTGCTGTTGTGTCTTCTTGCTTCTTATCCATACTTTTGTCATGTCTTTTCTCCTTGTTCTTGAGCGTTCGGCATTCTCGCTTCATGTGCCCTTTTTCATGGCAATAATAACACTCAACGTCTTTCTTTGAAAAAGAACCAACTTTTGATTTGTCACGGCTTTGATCACGACCATGAGGAGTCTTACTCCTCCCCCTTGTTTTGCTTCGGCCTCTCCCAACAAATGCTTCCGAATGAGAGGAACCCGCTGATTTTCTTCTAGTTTCTTCATTCAACAAGCTACTAGTGACTTGGCCCATTGTAACAACTCTATCAGGTGCCGAATTACTAACCGTCACAACCAAAGTCTCCCAACTTTCGAGCAAAGAACTAAGTAGCATCAAAGCCTGCAACTCATCATCAAAAATAATTTTCATAGAAGCAAGTTGATTAACAATACTCTTTATTTCATTCAGATGTTCCGAAATAGGGTCGCCTCCTTATATTTTAAATTAACCAACTTACGTAAATGTAAAACTTTATTTGTGGCTGATTTCCTATCAGAAAGGCCTCCTAATTTTTTCCATAAATCATGTGCTGAAGTTTCAGTAGCAACATGATAAAACACACTGTCATCAATCCATTGACGGATAACACCAACGGCTTTTCGATTAAGCCTATTCCATTCATCATCTTTCATACCCTCAGGTTTGTCACTATCACCTTCAATAGGTCCATACAAATCTTTACAAAATAATAGGTCCTCCATTTTAGTTTTCCAAGTTACCCAATTGCTTCCATTGAAGTTAGACATACGACCTACATTCCCCTCCATTGATTTACACAAATAAATAAACCCAAAAAAACCGTAAGCTCTGATACCAGTTGTTAGGGAAAATATGTGATTCCCACAAGTAAATCAATCAATGGGAATAAAAACTAATGTGGAAAAATTAAATCAAAAGCAACACAAGAATTTTTACATAGTTCCCTCAATGTGAGGTGCGTCCACGAGATCGAAATCCGATTCCACTATCAACCAAATAAGTTCCAAACGATTACAAACGAGACACTAATGGTCTCACAAAACCACCCTTAGGTGAATTCCAAATAATCACAAATAAACAAGAGGAAAGACCTCACCAAATAGATGAACAAAAATCTTCAGAATCAGAGTTGTAGAAGATCCAAAATAACGAACCAAATCAACACCAAAAACGAAGCAAAAAACCACCCAAATTAATTCCATTGTTCACACACCCAAATAATTGATTTCACCAAAGAGGAGTATGTGTAGTAGCTGTTCTCTTCACCTTGGGATGAGCAAAAAACAATACCTCAAATATTGTAAATCTAGGGTTTTTTTTATCAAAACCTTAGTTGTTTCCAAACTAAATTGGGTCTCCACAAAATTAGATATAATATATAAAAATATATTATACCTAAACCAAACCAAATTAAAATTCTTTTAATAAACCAATTGAGTCCCACACTCCAATAAGGATGTATAACCAACATAATTTTGACATGTAATGTAACCATGAGTAAGAACAAAAATCCAAAACTAATTCAACTTTCAAACTAAATAAAATTCCTAAAATAAATCAATTAATCCTTCGCCCAATTCCTTTTGATCCCAAAAATGGAGTGACAATATTAAAAGTATTCCAAAAAATTCAATTAGTAGTCTAATTCGGACAAATTCAATTGACTTGGAAGCTACTCAACTCAACCCGATTTGCATTGAGACCCATTTCCCAGCTCTCACTTGAATATTTTGGGCTGGTTAACCTCTTTCTTCGGCACTATTGTACTTACCCCTAGGAAAGACAAAAATACATATTTCTCAGATAATTTAACCCAAAAAAATAAAATAAAATAACAACTATTGATGGACATTTTTGGCCAAGGAATTAGAAAACAGCTAGGCCGAGGATCACCAAAGTATTTTGGGCCAAACTATAATTAGTAGGGGATATTACCAAATGGTCCTACATCAACTTATTTCCCATTAGGTCCTAAAGACTTTTATGTGCACCACTAAGTCCTTAAATGCCTTTAATGCCCTTATTAAATATCTTCTTTCATTCTTTGTAATATTTTTGCATATAACCCTCTCTCTCTCTCTCTCTCTCTCTCTCTCATTTTTCTACCATTTTTGAAACTTCACACCACCACCATACATCACCATCTACCGATGGTTGTCTCTACAACCGCCATAACCGCTGCCACTATCGCTCACCCACCATTGCCGCCACCACCTCTTTGGTCGATCTCCCAATCGTTCACCAACAATTTCCACCATTTTTTATCTCCACTGTCACCCGATATATACTTCACCATTGCCAATCTATGCTATACAACCTTTGATCTACACCCCATAATTACCGATTAACTACTACTATTCATCGACCACCTCTATCGTCACTAATCTACACCGTTGTTCATATATGGCCATTTACAATGTCAATCTAGTACTGTAGCTGTAATAACCCCGACCCTGATTAACGCTAATTGGGACTTAATTATGTCTAATAATAATTAAGGGAAAATCCTGGAATTTATTTGCATGTGCGTTGCATGACTTACATGTTTTATCTGTTTGGTGTCGGAATATCTGTTTGTATTCTAAACTTTAAACTGCAAATTGGAAGCCTTATCGGCGCCCGATTCTGAAATTGATTAGTGTTTTGGACTAGTTAGATTTTATGTGAATTTATGGTAGGTTCAATTAGAATCCAATTTGGAATGTTTAAATCAGAGTAAATAACATTTTAATAATGAATATAGTATAATTACCGTTATGCCATTGTTGGTGGGTTTTGTAGACAACTTGTTTTAAGCTTCATACACTAAAACAAAAACATTCTTCTCAGCCAATTCCTTGCCCAAAACCGATTGAGGAAGAGGGAGAGTAGGAAAAACTTGGATTCAATACAATTTTGGCTAGACACTAGGAGGTTTGAAGGTTTATAGCAACACTAAGCTCCTAGACTTGGAACTAAGGGTTTAAGGTAAGAATTCACCCTCTCATTTGTGTAGTTGAACTAGTCCTTGCATATTTTTTTAACATATTGAAGATTGGAGTCTAGATTTGACTTGAAATGTTGAATTGAAGTCCATAACATGCATGCATGAACACATTCATGGAAATTGGAATTGTTGGGTGTCAAACTTCTACATGCATGTGCATATTTTTGCTAAAGCTTATGAGTTCAACAAATTTCTGAGTTAAATGTTGCCTTGGATCATGATTTGAAGTCTTGAAATGGAATTGAGCTCATGCATGTGTATTTAAACTTGGTTCTGGAAATTTATGGTTTTGATGCTCAAATTGACTCACTCTTGGGCAATGATTTTATAAATTAGCTTTTGAAACTTGATATACTATGAGTTTAAAGTGTTTCTCCAGGTTTTGGGCCCAAGAGGTTGAGTTTTGGGTTGTTGAATACTTGGTTCGAACTTGGGAGACAAATCTGAAAATTCCAGATTTGGCTTCCTCGCTCGAGCGAAGGATTCCTCGCTCGAGCGGGCACCCTTTTGTCCAGGCTCGCCGATGCAGCATCGCGTAAATTTCCAAAGAACCAAGATTTTTCATTTCATCGCACCGCCGAAGAAGGATTTCGCCGAGCGAACCCTTTGATTTTGGAAGCTCGCTCGAGCGAGTATCGAGCGACCATCGCGTGGAAAATTGCAACATCCAAGATTTTTTATCGTTTCATCGCACCGCTGCGAGGAGGCTCGCTCGAGCGAACCCTTTGATTTTGGGAGCTCGCTCGAGCGAAGGAAGGCTTGCTCGAGCGAGACCCCTGTTTTCAGCAACTTTTGTAAAATGTTTTCTAAGGCATTTTTGCATCCCCATTCCATCCTAGGCATTCCTAGGCCATGATTAAGACTCCATACTAAGGTTAAAGGGTTAAGTACACAGTTAGAATTGTTAACGTAAGTTTTGATACAATTAGAAGTGCGTATTTCAAGTGTGTACCCATTATGTGATTATGTAGGTCGTGTGCCGTAGTCTATTTGATCGTTTGGCTTCACCTATCGGTTTCAACGCCCACTGTGAGTAATAACTTTGTAAAGTTATGTTCAGCTTTAAGTACTTTCTGACTGATATGATATGAACTATTTTTCTGAAATGCTACTTTATGAGTTATGAATGAATGTCCAATTTTCTGAAATGTATTGTGGCACCCTTAGTCCATGAGGCCCTCGCCCGGGGGATACAATACCGTGGCATGAGGCCCTCGCCCGGGGGATACAATACCGTGGCATGAGGCCTTCGCCCGGGGGATACAATACCGTGGCATAAGGCCCTTGCCCGGGGGATATAATACCGTGGCTACTTGCGCGCAAGATATGGACCCTCCTGATCGTTGGTACCAACTCTGTCTGTGGTCTCTAGACCAATCTGATCTGTTAGCTAATGGGTGTACCACATATGATCTTATGCAAAATCTGAATCTGAATATGAACATGAATATGAGCATGTATCTAAATCTGCTTCGATTTGAAATCAATATGCATAAGGCTCGCTTTTGATAAGATCATGTTTCATGTGAACCTTGGTTTCTAACCTGTGATGGGCATCATTCATTAAACTCTTTACTGTTATTATTCACCGGCTTTCGCCACGCTTATTATATATATATATGTAGGTGAGCCGACAAGACCTCGCCGAGTTGACGGCCCTCTGCTCGCTTTTGTTTTGGTCAAGCCACATTGCGCCTCCCGAGGAGGTTCCGCTTGAAGCCTGATGTTTGGGCAGTTTTGCACTTCATGCTAGTTGATGGTTGTTTTTGTACTGTCGGATCTTGGGAGTGTTTGATGTAGTTATTTTGTACATATGGGTGTATCTGACTAGCATGATTATGTATATAAATAAGTTTTAAAGTTTCTGTCTCATGTATGTCATCACAGCTCATTGGACCTTGTTTATTTTACTATATTGCTTCCGCGGCCCCTTAATATTTGTTAATGTCTTCTGAGGCCGTAGGTAATCCAGGGATTACTGGCCGGTCACGGTGCCGAACCTATGGGGGCGGGTTTGGGTCGTGACAGTAGCCATCTTTACCGTCAAGATAAAACCATTACATAGTCGTTGGAGCTCTTTCTAATGAGATCTGGTCTCTCTCTCTCTCTCTCTCTCTATATATATATATATATATTATGAGATAGATTTCCATAACATAATCTGAATAAATTTATAGTAATAAATTTATCAGTCATACATGTTTTTTTGTATGTGTAAATGTGTGACTATGTTTATGAATGAATATGTAAGTTAAATTGTATGCACGTGGGTATGAATGTGAGAATGTAAAAGAGTACTGCTTAAATGATTTGGTTATTTATCACTAATAAACCATTTATCAATGATAAATTTAATATTGATAATCTTTTATCCTCCCTTTTCTATTTTCTCTTGTTGTGTAAGTGTGTAAATTTGTTTTTCTAAATGAATAAATGAATGAGTGTGTCTCAAAGTAGGAGATAATTATTAATTAAAATGGTTTAGTAAATACTGATAAATTTATCACTGCTAAACTTTTCTCATTCTTCCTCATTTCTATTGTCATATCATATTTGGAGAGGTGGTCTGAGTGGTGATGTAATGGAGATGAGAGTTGTTTTAGATGTAAAAATGGTCAAGGAATTGGAAAAAAAAAATTCACTAGAGGTGTTCGCTAAAAAAAATATTTTCAGATACGATGGTCAGAGATACTCGCTAGGAAATATCATTACAGTCTAATGGTGGCCGAAGGTGATCGTCGACGACTGGAGATGGTGACCGAAGGTGGTCGCCGGTGACCGGTGGTGGTTGTTGGTAGAGGAAAAGAGTATTGATAATAGGAATGAAGAAAGTAAAGAAAGGGCATTTTAGAGATATTAATAGGTGAAAAAAGGAACACAACTTGTAAATAAATAAGTCTCCTCAATAGGACCGGCCCGTAAACATTAATGCGCTGCACAAAGGAAAAGGAAAATAGTACTTTGGGCCAAACATAGAACATAAAAGAGTATAAGGAAAAAAAAAAAAAGTCATGTATACATATACTAGTTTGAGGAAGAAGAATGCACGGCACGGGTTATTATTATAGTATATTTAAATTTTATGTTTTGATCATTTTTAAAAATTAAAATATTATTCTATGAAATTGAATAAAATAAATCATTAGATATATAATAGAATTATGTGGTATGATATGTATCATTTTTTGATTTGTTATACACTCAATGATGTAGACTCCAATTCTATTACCATATCATTTTTAGGTAAATTTATGAGTCTTTAACATTTCTTCTAAATTTATAAATAAAAAAAAAGAAATTATGGTGTCTAACTTTTCTCAACAGATAAATATAAAATAAATACTAAGATAATTCTCCCATAAAAATAAAAATAAAAAACTATTAAGATAATTCACTGAACTAATAAAGAATTAAAAGAAAATACATATACATACAAATAACTAATTTTATTAATACATAAATCATACTCGTATAATAAATGATCAATTTTATTAAGAAGTAAATCATTAAGTAAATTAACTTTTAATGATATGAAAAATATTTTTCAACTAACCATTTTGTTAATAAATAAATCATTAAGGCAATTAACAATTTTTAATGATATGAAAAATATTTTTCAATAAACAATTTTGATAATTTATTATTGCATAAGAGAATTGGTTTTTTTTTTTTCATGAGTATTGTGTTCAATGAAAATTTATAACAAACGATAGTTGTAATTTTTAGTATTATAAGATCAATTCATATTTTAAACAAACCTTATAGGTGTATTTGTAATTTGTTAAAAAATAAAAGATTTATGTTTCATAATTGACTAAGAATGTTTATATAATTACAAAAAAAAACCTGTTTCATAATTGACTAAGAATGTTTACGTAATCACGAAAAAATCTATTACATAATTAACCAAGAATATTTGCGTAATTACAAAAAAAACTTTCACTTTACATATAAGCCACCGTTAATAAATTATTCAAAATGAAAGGGCAAAATTGGAAATGAAAGACTAATCTCAAGCAGCTAAGCTTTTCTTATATATATATATACTAGTTTAACAAGGCTCGTGCAAAGCACGAACTATTATTACAGTATATTTAAGTTTTGTATTTTGATAAATTTTTAAAAATTAAAATATTGTTCTATGAAATTGAATAGAATAAATCATTAGATATATAATAGAATTATGTGATATGGTATTTATCATTTTTTGATTTGTTATATGACCAATGATGTAGACTCCAATTTTATTACCATATCATTTTGAGTTAATCTATGAGTCTTTAACATTTCTTCTGAATTTATATAAAAAAAAATTATGGTATGTAACTTTTCTCAACAAATAAATATAAAACAAATATTAAGATAATTCTTTCATCTAAAAAAAACTACTAAGATAATTCACTGAACTAATAAGGAAGCAAAAGAAAATACATATATATACAAAAAACTAATTGGATTAATACATAAGTCATACTCGCATAACTAATGACTAATTTTATTAATAAGTAAATCATTAAGTAAATTAACAATTTTAATGATATGAAAAATATTTTTCAGTTAACCATTTTGTTAATAAAAATCATTAAATCAATTAATAATTTTTAATGATATGAGAAATAATTTTCAATAAAAAAATTTAATAATTTATTATTGCATAGGAGAATTAGTTTTTTTTCCCATGAGTATTGTGTTAAATGAAAATTTATAACAAACGATAATTGTAATTTCTAGTATTATAGGACCAATTCTTATTTTAACAAATCTTATGGGAGTATTTGTAATGTTAAAAAATAAAAGATTTATGTTTCATAATCGATCAAAAATATTTACGTAATTACAAAATAAATAAATAAATAAATAAACCTGTTCATGATTGACCAAGAATATTCTCATCATTATGAAAAAAAACTTGTTACATAATTGACTAAGATTGTTTGTATAATTACGAAAAAAAACTTTCAACATATAGGCCACCATCAAAAAGAAAAGATGAATGTCAAATAACTAAGCGGTTCTTATATATATAGATATATTTTAAAAACTTTTGTCTTCAGTGTTTTTTTATTTTTATTTTTATTTTGTGTTAAAATATTTTTAATTTTAAGTCCATCTAGAAAAATCTAATCTAATTTTTTTTACCAAGTCACTGGTGGAAGTTTTCAATTTTTTTTTCTTTTATGGTCTGTCTAATAGTGTAAATTTATTTGAAATTTTTAAATTTTTTTACTAATGTCTTGGCAACATGCTTTTTCAGCTACAACGTCAAAAAAATCACTATAAAAAAGTTATCTATTCTTTCTTCTTTTTTTTTTTTTTTTTTTTTTTTTTTTTGCACATTTTTCATAAAAATTAAAAAAGATAATTAAAATAGTCAATTTCCATAATAACCCAAATACGAAAAAAATTCAATAAAAGGGAACTGCTTGAACATTCCACCACTTCTGCACACATAAGTTTGCCTCATCACATATATTTTTTGGTTCTCAAATTTTATCTTAATACACTCTCGCCATATGATTATATTTAAAGATTTTAATTTTTTGAGATTTTCGCATGATTTGTCTATTACAAGTGCAATACTAGGTAGTACCTAGTATTGCACTTGTAGGTACCCAAAATTCATCTCTAGAAATTTACTCAAAAAAATTACTACGTAGGTCAGATTATAAACCTTATTGGTCGCGTTTGGTGTAACTGTTAAAACAGTTTATAGATTATAGCTTAACAGATCATAAATTATGACTTTAATCAAAAGTTGTTAATCTGTTTGGTGTAACTGTTAGATTATAGATTTAAGTTGCTGAGTAGTGCTTGTTAAATAAGTCATGAAATAACTTTTCAATTAATTTTTATTTTTTGTTATTTACTACTTGTCTACATTTCTCATAAAAAATAATAATAATAATCTATAGTTCATTTGAGTCTTTTTCTATTTTAAAAAAAAAATAAAAAATAAAAAAATCTAAGAGTATAATCATAAATTAACATGTCTACAGCAGAAGCTGATAATCAGAAGTAAGGGGTAAATAGCTTCTCAGAATCAAATTTTTTAAGTTAAAATAAGCTGCTAAAATCAGAAATTGTTTGAAATAAGTTTAACTAAACAGTCTAAAATAACTTTTTCAAAGCTAAAAGCTATAAGTTAGCTTTGAAAAGCTGAAACAAACACACTCATTATATAAGATTGAATTTAAAACATACTATCATTTTGGGTAAATTTTTGAATACAAATTTTGGGTTCCTAGCTTTATAATTTTATGGTACTTGAGATGGAGGATCTCTTCCCTTTAAACATAAAGACAAGTAGTGAACTTTTGTCTCACTCTTTTGTGAATCCGTCTTTAGAGAATAATTTCATTCATAACCGCATGTTTGAAGAAACTAATTTTTTTTTTAGTAATGGCATGTTTTGTTATTTATTTATTTTTTTCCTTCTTCATGTTTTAAAAATAAAATTATAAAACACCAATCATTTTAAATCTCACGCAAAAATAATTTCAAATTTTGAAAACACTTTTTTGGTATTTTTTAAAAAGTGAATTGTTTTTAGAAATTATCTAATTTTTTAAAAACAATTCACTAAACAATTTTCCTGTATTTTCTAGAACTTTAAAATAAAAAATGACTCAACTATTAGGTCACTTAACTAATCGCTTAAGGCCCATCTAAAAAAATTTTATTATCAAAAGTCTCTACTTTTTGAAGGTCGAGTAAGATAAGGCCTCATTCAATTATTTAGCCTATAAGGTCTAAAAAAAACCTTTGAGCTGCTATTATTTAAAATAAAAGTAAAACAAACGAAAAAACTTTTCAACTGATTTGTTGGCCTCTTTATTGTGTCAACTGTAGCAAAAAAAGTCTTACATGTGAGAGGGTTGTATTCGATTTTATGATCAGTTTTTGTGTTCTTAGATTTTTTTGCTTAAAGGCAATCACTAATATAGAATATTTTGTGTGGATCAAACAGATAAGATTGTTAGGGAGCTCATGGATAAACCTCATTTAAAAGATTATCTGTGGAACCATGGTTACAGCCTGCCTGCAACTGCTAAATCTTGTTAAAAAAATGATTTTATGGGGACTTTAATGTAAAATTATAGTGGATCCTAACCACTGGTTAAGGTATGATCAAATAAGTTTAGATTCCTTATAACAAGATCTTTACATCACAAAAATAATGACCAAAAACTATTAAGAATTTAATGAAAAATTGTCTCATAAAGTTAACTTCGTGAATGAAATATTGGGAAAAATATTGGGAATAGTATATAACTATCTATCCCACATTGATTGTTTAGGAAAGTATTAATGGGTATTTAAATTTCAAATTTTTGATAACGGCATGAGTTCTTTAGGGCATCCAAATTTTTTGAGAGAAAGGAGTTATGGATGCTTCAAGGATAGGTTAGGACCAAAACTATGTGTCACGACTCAAACCCGCCCCTCTAGGTTTAGTGTCGCAACCGGCCAGTAATCCTGGGATTACCGAAGGCCTCTAACCTGAAATCATAATAATAGAGAGGCTGCGGAAGCAAATATACAAAATACAACGTCCAATGAGCTGTGCAGACAATCATTGGACAAAAAATTTTAAAACTTTATAAACATACACGTGACGTCATAGCTATAATAGTCTCATATCATATTCATTACAGAAAATCAAAAGGGGACTTAGCCCAATATACAGATAAACAGAAAACTTGCTTATAATCTAAAAGAAAATAAGTCTTATACGTTCACAAAACATGACCACTCGACTCTTTCCGAAACCTCCTCGGGAGGCACAAAGGATGGCCGACAAAACAAAAGTACAGGCGATCAACTTTGAGCTTGGTTACGATCCGTCACCTACATATATAAATAATAGAGTGAACGGAAGCCTAGTTAATAATAACGGAGTAAAAGGTTTTAATTGAATGATGTCTTACATTAAATTCAGAAAATCGATTTCATATTAGAAACAGATTCATATTCTTCTACAGAAAATAGAGTTCATCTTTAATCAAATGTGGTACATCCATTAGCGTTAACAGAACAGGTACAGATAGATACAAAACAGATAATGGTTATGTATAACCAATTCCTTAAAGAAACCTTTGGATCCGGGTAATAGATGACAGATATGCTGAGCTCCATGATACAACCTCCGGTACATGTAACAAATAACAAACATATCAAGTTCCATAATGGACCCTCTAATACCAAGTAACAGCTAACAGATATCACATGATACTAAGGATGCCACGAATACATTTCAAAAATTGAACAATTATTCATTGTACAGAATATAACATTTCAAAAAATAGATATTATTTCATCATATAGAAAATAAATAAAGTTGAACATAGCTTTACTATGTCATTACTCACATATGGCTCCAGAGGCAGACAAACAGAGCAACAAATCAACGAGCTTACGGTGCGTGATCTACACAAATAGAACAAATACATACTTGAAACACGCACCTGAATACAACTTAACTTGTTTCATTTTGTTCTTAGTGTATTTCTAGGTCTTTAACCTCATTATTATGTTTTAACCTTGGCGTAGGAATGCCTAGGATACAATGTGGATGCCAAAACATGTTTTCCAACACTTAGGCAAATTTTCTGGAAACATGGTCCTTGCTCGAGCGTAACTTTCTTCGCTCGAGCAGGTGTTCAAAAATGTGAGTGGTCGCTCGAGCATAGATTCCTTTGCTCAAGCGGTCTACAAACTCAGCAAAAGTACTGGTTGCTTGATTTTTTCGCTCGGCGCACGCTTGACGGTCACTCGAGCGTAAGATTGATGTATTCGCTCGAGTGCAACTCTAGTCGCTCGAGCTGTCTACAAAAATGTGTAAACTTCTAGAAGCATTTATTTTATGCTCAAGCCAACTTTTAGTCGCTCGAGCAAGAATGCAAAATACAGAGTTGTCACTCGAGCGCAGATTTTGTCGCTCGAGCGGAGAGACAAAATCTAGAATTTCCGAATTGCTCTTCCATGTTCAAATCTCGAATTCAACACATCAAAACTCATTCTCTTAGGCCAAAAACTTAAAAAAAACATGTGTAAACTTGGAAGACACTGGGAATTCAAGATCATTTCACAAAATCAAGGCCCAAAAACTTGCCAATTGTGCAAAACAAAACTCAATTCTTTGAAAACATAACATGCATGAGATGGTTTGGCTTCAAGGCTTCCAAGACATAATCAATTGATATAAATGATGCAAAACAAGATGAACTCTCAAAACAAATGTTGACTTAGTACATGCATGTGAGAATTACTTGAAATTTAACTCAAAAATGTGATGAAAATGCATGCATGCATGAATGGCTAAATTTTCTTCATTTCTAGCTTAATTCTTCCATTACTCAATTTAATCCTCTTAAATTCATGGTGTAGACATCATAAGTCATAAGCCAAGGACTGCATCATGTGAAAACCAGCATTTAATTATTCTAAAAAAATAATCATAATAATCATAATAAAAAAAAATGAAAAATAATTTAATTAATTAAATTAATTTTATTTAGAGTTTATCTGAAATATATTAGTGTATAGGTTAGTTTTAAATTAACCCAATTCAATCACTAACAAAGATATTATAAAAAAATAATAATTTTGTGAGTGTTCAATATTTGTTGTTTATAAATTATTTTAATAAGGATCCAACATGATAATTATTCTTTCTAAATAGCTTAGTTAAAAATCTTAGTATATCAAATTTAAGAAACCCACACAAATACCAAAAAAAAAAAAAAAAAAAAAAATAAAATGACAGATTTCAAGTGGCAGCATTGCCACTTGGTTGCATGCATAGTGGTATAGAATATAGCCTTTGGAAATTGAAGATTTGATTACATAGAATGAAGAGAAAGAGAAAGAAAGAAAAAGAGAGAGAGAGAAAGAGAGAGAGAGAGAAAGGGGTACTCAGCAATGCATTGTATATATATACATGCATGCTTGCATTTGATGAAGGAGGAAAGAAAAGGGCATCTGAGGAAAAAAAAAAAAAAATCTGCCAAGTTGAGTAGGAGGATAAAAGAAGGATATATATTTTCTACCATTTCATCGTTCTATTTCAATCCTACAATTAAGTAAGAAAACCCTCTTAATCCTTTCATTTTTTTTAATTGTTAAAATTTTCAGATTATATTCATATGATAAAATGACTAAACTTATAGAAATTTTTTTTTATATGTATATAAATTTTGTGATGTGTATATCAAATATTTGAAGATATTGATAGTCTTAAAGTTATGGCATTATTGTGAAAATAGGCTTGCATGTGTAGTTCATACCATTAAAAGGAAGATTGAAGGTTTTATTTGGCCCTTGAATCTGTCAAAACATTTGTACGACTTTTCAGACAACTTTATACTCAAAATTTTGAGATAATTTCTTCTACAAAGTTGTTTACAATGATGTCTACTTCATTCATGAATTTTTGCAACAATTATTGATTTTTTTACGAATTTATACAGATTTTTAACTAAATCTGGAGCTATAGGCAGATTTTACTATGTGTTTGAAAAATCATTAAAACTTTTATATTAAACCAAATCTGGTAATTTCTAAACAAAAAATGAAATTTTAAAAGTCTAATTTCATAATAAATTTTTAGATTATGGAATTGATTTATAAATTTAAGTTTGGAATTAAATTAAGAAAATGTGATAAATCTGTGTAATAAACTTTCTTGGAATTTTTCAGAATTATTTATAATTTATTTTTGGAAATTTCCTTCTAAAAAATGACCATAACATGTTTATTGAGTATTCTGTAGGTTTATATGAATTTTAGAGTTGTATAAGTAATTTATTTATAATTTTAATTGCGAGATATGCATTCTGAAAATTCTGGCAGATTAAGGAGGAATAAAAAATTATCTCTTCAATTGTTTATTTGGATTAAAAATTTAATATTATGCTAGTCTAATCTTGTAGATTAAAAATCCATGCATGTGTGTAATCATGATTTATTTCTTTTTTTGGTATCTAAATTATTATTTCATGCCATGGTTTAAATAAATTATTTATTTAAATTTTGTACAATTATTTATTATTGTGTGACATGTGTAATATTTTATGTTGAGAATTTTAATGAGTTAGTATAACATTATTTGTAATTAAAAATTGGATTTATTTGTGATTAATATCAAAACTAACTAAAATGATTAACGGCATATTCCAAGTTAACAATTGACGGTTAATACTAATTGTTCAGGGTGAGTCCTGATTTTAAAGAGTGTACCAAATTAAGGGTTGACGGTTAATACCAGTTGTTCAGGGTGAGCCTTGGTTTTGAGAATTCTCACGTAAATTGTATTGCGAAACCCTAAGATGGCATGAGACTTATTTGAACTCTTTTTGGTATTCGGTTTTGGAATAAAGGTGGATGTGCAGGTGGCACACAGGGAGGTTACATACCCCTAGCAGACCGTTTCCTTGGGACAGACCACAGATGCCACTACTTGGGTATATAACTCCGGACGTGGGCATCCTTGGCAGTTACGGTAGATAACACTTGGATATTTGACCAAGGGAGGGTTTTGAATTAACCGTTGTCATGCTTAGTGGTTGGTAAGTTAAATCTCTTCGGTGAGATTTCGAGTGTTGCCTAATTTATTAAAATTATTAAAATTATTTTAATGGTTGTAATTTATGTTTACAATTATATTGCTATCTCATGTTTATAATCTCATTATTTTTCTCTTAAAAAGAATGGTTGGTTGGTTATGTTTTCTTACTGTGTTGCAAACCTCATGGTATATATTTTTGTTGCCCTGGCGTCTTATGCCAGGTTTTGGCGAGGAAATAATTGAAGCTTAAATGGAGTTGACGCTAGTGTAGAGCCGTGGCTGACTTGAAACCATGACTAGAGTCAAATAACCTTTATTATCTTATGTATTAGCTATTAAGAACTTTATAATTTCATTTCATCTTATATTTGGATAATTTTAAGTTTTTATTTAATATTATTTGAACCTTTTGTTATGTACGAGAGTTAGAATATCCTATTAAGATGTCAACTTTTTGATTTATTAAGTCATTTTGTTTATTTAATTTCTCTTGATGTTCCAAAAATTTGGGGTGTCACACATCCTTATCTCTACTTCTCAATTAAGTTCTAGATGGTGAATGCACTAACGTGTCAAGCCAATTCCCTTGAGTTTCCTAACAATTCCTCAATCTCTTCTTCTTCTTGAATTCACTCTCTTCCTAAACTCTCACTCTCCATCACGTTTGTTTGTTTGAGAGGCTCAAAGAGATGTAAAGAGAGGAGTTGAAGCACCTACTAGCCTTATATAGGCTTAGTTAATGGTGATTAATTAAAGTTAATCAAATGGGCACTAATTATTCTAATTTATTCGTTCCGAAACAAATTTTAATAAAACCTACCATAAAATTCTAAAAATCCCAAATAATATAGAAATCAAATCAATTTCGTGATCGGATGCCAATAAGGCTCTCAATTAGCAGAACAAAACAGAAACACAAACAAATATTCCTATAACTGACGGGAAATTCTATTTCCACACATATAGTTAGCTCAGACCACACACTTAATGAAATATTAATCTAATGACAATTATATCCTAAATAAAAATGTCCATAGTAGACATCCAGTAAAATTGATAATATTATATGAAAAAATTCTTAGTACACATCTTTTAAGAATAAAAAATTCTCAATATACACCTTTTGAGTTTTAAAAAAAAAAAAAAAACTTAATCTTAATTTTTCCATTATTGCCACATTGCTGGAGAGGATTCCAAACATGGTTTTATCAATCTCTTCAAGTGAGCATCCGCTGAAATTTTCAGGCTCTGTGTCTCTATCTTCTGCTGCAATATGGTCTTTAAAGAACTGGTATTGGGCAGCTCACCACTAGGCAAGAGTCAATATAAAAGCAAGTTGCTGATTTCCTTTTCCAATTAGAGAGATGCCAAGAGGAGTGGCAGGCTTCTACAAAGAAGTGCTTGGGATTCGAAGCTTGCTCAACTTCTTCGCCTCTTCCATAGAGGTTACTTAAGGAGGTGGTCTCCTAAAGAAAGCATCTCGGTGGCGCTTTGTCGTTCACGAATTTTAGGAATGTAATCTTCACATCCAACGCTATGAATCTTTCCCATGAGGCCCAAGAGAACCGACGGTCCTTAAACTTTCGATCACGAAGATTTGGTGTCCTTCCTTCCGTGGAGATCGAGGAAACACATCTGTCTGAGTGATCAAGATTACTTCTTTGATACCCATTTCACTTTAACATTCAATGAACTTGTTTTGCTCTCTTTTCGGTGGGGCGTCTTAGCAACGCATGCATTTTTTATAATACCTGAGAAGCCGATTATGAAGACAGATGTTATCTCTCCCTATCGCATTTGCAAAGGCTTATCAAACTCCGATTTGCTAATCTTAAGACTCAAGTATCGGTTCAAAAGATGAAAGTATTTCTCTGATTTCTCGCGACCAAGCTTCCTTTCAATCTCAAATTTCGATTCTATAGTGTCTACTCGGTTGATGATTTTTTTTTATTTTTTTTATTTTTTGTTCTCTGAGAAGGGAGATCTTCAATAGAGTAAAATTCTTCACTGTGAATCTTTACTTTGATTGTTCTAGTATTGTGGGTCTACAAATTTTCAAATCGTAGCGGTAACAGTGCATGTGGAAGAAGAGACAAGTGTGTGGAAGGAGGATTGAATGAGTGTGTATAATGATATGAGTGAATGGTATAATTGATATATTTAGTGTGTGGATTGAGAAAACTAATTAATAATTAAATTATAAAGGGTGTGTATTGAGAAATAATGTAGATTGAGATAATTTAGTGTGTGGAAATAGAATTTCCCATAACTGACAGATATAAATACAAATAATGCAATGCACATGTAGTTACCCTGGAATTTCTTGTTAATTACGTATTAAGCATACTTAATCATGGATTATCGGCTAATCACAGGTCGAGGTTGTTGCACTATGGTCCAAGTTGGTTCTGCAAAAATTGTCATGTGTGCCACCTGCTTGGATCAGACCGGGTCCGGATTCAGATCTGGCTCCTTGATCCGTGGATCGTGGATTTTGGAACTGAGACTTGAGGCTTGCTGGAATGGGTTAGGTTGTTTGTTTGGTGGCTGTAGATATATACACATGTGTATCTAGTGTGTAACTTACACACTTATGTTCCGTCAGTTTTGGTGCATTACTCTATTTGTTTTGCAGGATTAATTGGGTTGTTTTGGTTGCATTTGTTGCCAGCCTTCATGGCTGGAAGGCTCCTCCCTTCTTTCCCTATTGTGTATAAAAGGAGACATTCCTCTTTGGTTTTAGATATAGATTTTTCTTTGCTTTCAAGTGATAGACAGTTTGCTCTTATATTATTCTTTTTGTGTAAGAGAGTGCTACCATTATCAGTTCGTCGGTGTTAGGTCCCTTAGTCTTGTAAATTCCGCGAACAAACATAGTTTATCAAGTTATAAGTTTCCTGATAATTTGTCTTTCTCGCTTGAGTGAGCGCGAAGAAACTTTGCTCCCAGTAGTTTTCTCTATCTGCAAAAATATTGGGAAGGAATTTTGTGCGCTCAAGTGAACCTTTTGGTGGCTCAAGCGAACGCACTTAAGGAATACACACGTATTAGTTTTATCGCTCGAGCGAGAGATCCTTCACTCGAGCGACCATCGCGACTCTATTTGCTATAAAGCTTCGTTTTAGTCAGAATTTAGAGTACGACTTCCAGTTATTCTTTTTGGGTTTTTATGGGTTTTTTTAAGAGGTTATGTGCAGTTTTCCTTTGATTTCTTTATGAGTTTGTTCATGGATCAAGAGAGTTAAATCAGAGGGTTGTGGGTTTGATTTTATTAATACAAGAGAAGTTCGTCTTCAGTGGATTCTGGAGATTCAAGTAGAGAGTATTCGAAGGAATTCGAAGTTGTGCGTCGTCATTGACTCGACATGGATGTAGTGGATTCAATATCAAACTGATCAATTTCGAGACGAAGGCAGTAGTAAAAGAGATACAGATTTTTGAAAACAAATTGATAGAGGTTGGGTAATTTGTTTGGTAAATTTATATTATTTCTTTCTTTCATAGTGGATTGATTAATGATGTTTCGCCCGTGGTTTTTTAATCACAATTAGAGGTGCTCCAACTGTGGTTTTTCCATGTAAAAATCAGTTGTGTCAATTTATTGATTTTGAAGCAACAATTTAAATCACTTTTGTACGTGCTAGATGATTTAGATTGTTAGTTTTAATTGTTTGGGAATTATTGCAATCAAGTCTGGTTCGAATCACGAATCACTTAGGCTTTTCAACCGAAACTAAATAGAAATTACTTTTACGTTAGCAGGTTCTAACCGTCGTATCTTGGGAAACTGTGACAACCATCACCTCTGATTAGTGTTAATTTGTGATTAAGCATGATAAGTAATTGATTAAGATGAAATCCTAAATTGATTACATGAGTGTGTTGTTTTAATTGTATTTCTATCTGTTTGTTACAGAACGATCTGTTCATGTTTTGATTTCAAATTGCGAATTGAAAGCTTTGTCGGCAACCGATTCAGAAATTGACTTGATCTTTATGCTAATTAGGAATTATAGAATTTTATGATAGGGTTAATTAAAATTCAATTTGGAATAATTAAATTGGAACAAATAATGCTAAATTAATTGAATATAGGTTATTTACATTTTTGCCATTGAGTGGATTAGCACAAGACCAACTCTTATTACACTTCATATATGTTTGACACATCATCTTTGGCCTCCTCCTTGTACACACACGTAAGAGAGGGTGAGACTTGAGGGAAATTGAATTCAACAAGAGTTTTTGCTTGAAATTTAGAAGAATTTAAGGAAATTTGGAAGACTTGTCTACATTGCTCAAGGATTTGGCTTAGGTGAAGTTTGATTGAGAAGCCTAGGTAAGAGCTCAACCTTTTAATCTTGTTATTGAGCCACCTAGAACTTGTATATAAATGAAATAGGTGAATTCATGGGTTAATTGAGCTAGAATTTAAGGAAGTCAAGTGAATTCATGCATGTGTGTCCATGTCATGGAATTTTGAAGTTATTTTCATGAAATTCTTACATGCATGCCCATATTATGGTTGTACTCTAGAATTTATCATGTTTTTGAGTTCAATCTTGCATTTGATCATGCTTTGAAGTTTTAGAGTTCATGAGAACTCATGCATGTAATGTTCATAAAGTTTTAATTGAAATTTGGTTCAATTAGCATACTTTGGGGCCTTGATTTTATGAAATAGTCTTTAAATCATGAGGTATTATGAGTTTCTAAGTATTTTTCAGAAAATTGGCCCAAAAGGATGAGTTTTGAAATGTTTGATCCATGGTTTGAGCTTTGGAAGCAAATCTGGAAAACCCAGAATTTGGCTTCCTCGCTTAAGCGAAGGATTCCATGCTTGAGCGACCACCTTTGTTTTCAGAATTCTGCTCGAGCGATGGAATGCTGGCTCGAGCGTAAATTGCAAGCTCTCAGGTTTTTGCGTGTGCAGACGCACGCTCGAGCGATGAGACCTACGCTCGAGCGAGAAATTGTGTCTCACGCTCGAGCGAGCATCGAGCGGAGAATTTCAACAACCAGTACTTTTCACATTTTTGCAGATCGCTCGAGCGAGGGAGTCTACGCTTGAGCGACCTCTCTCATTCGGTAAGCTCGCTCAAGCGAAGAAAGCTACGCTTGAGCGAGACCCTTGTTTTCAGTAAGTTTTGAAAAATATTGTTAAGTACATTTTTGCATCCTTATTCCATCCTAGGCATTCTTAGGTCATGTTTAAGGCATCATAATGAGGATAATGTTCTAGAACCACACCAAATCAAGTTAGGGGCTAAGTTATTAATCCCGAGTGTGTAATTTAGTGTGTGTTCGTTCTACAACTGTGTAGGTTTGGCACCCATAGACGCTGATTAACCTGCCTATAGCCCTGTAATCTGTGAGTAACAATATTGTAAAGCCATGTTTTAATTACAATTATTTTCTGAACAATTGACTGTACTGTTTCTGAAACGACATTGTTTACTGAATAAATGTTTGTCCTATTTTATGAACTGTACTCGTAGCATCCATAGCAATTGACTTATCAAGTATCGCTTTATCAAGCATTATTATCGCTATCGTTATGAGATCTCTGTTGGTTCCAATGTTTGGAACTACTACTGTTTACTGTTTTGATGGCCATCAACTGACTGTTCGGTCTATTAAGACCTACTATACTGTTCTGCCATTGGATGTACCATGTATGACTGCTATGATTTCTAAATGACTGATATGACATGAAATATGAGTCACTGATTGAATAAATGATCTACTGATGCAAGTGACTGTTTTAATTACTGAAAGGACATTCATTTTTGACCCCTTTACACATTTGTTATTCACTGGGCTTTAGCTCACTGTTTATATTTATATATAGGTGGCCAGGCATCGGACCAAAGCTAGAAGCGTCGAGTTAAGCTCATGTTTTGTCCAACCAACCATTGTGCCTCACTTCGAGGTTCCAAGTCTACTTGAGCCAAGGCTGTTTTTGGGGTGTTTCAGATTCACCCTTTTGTCTCTGTTATGTATCGAATGTTTAAGACTTGATTGTACAGTTATAGCAAAGGGATTAGGTCCCTAACCTGTATGCTATATGTATCTAGTATGTGTTTATGTATATGGCTATGAATGTGGTTATGTCCATAAAAGTCCTTTTCTATTCAAATTTTCACAGCTCATTAGATATCTTGTTATTACTGTTTGGCTTCTGCCAGCCCCTTTTATATTGTATTATTGTTTTTACTGTCATTCAGGCCTTCGGTAATCATGGATTACTGCCCAGTTACGATGCTAAAGCCTTAGGGGCAGGTTTGGGTCGTGACAGAAACAGACGCTGGCGTACCTCCAGCATCCACGGTAAGGCAGCAAATCTGTTTTAAGAAGATTATGGTATCATACAAGTTTCAGTTTGCTTTCTTTTACTATTTTATTTTGTTGAATATTTATGTTCATCAAGTTGCATGATTTAGTTCCACGATTTCGTGTTCTGTATTTTTCAATTTAATTAAATATAAATCTATTTATTTTTATTTAACTACACAATTTGTAGAATAAATTCAGCACTCATGCTCCATGAATCATGATATATATATATATATATTATGGCAATGTTGTTTGATACTTGTTGCCTAGGGCATATGTTGTTTAATGTTGTCATCTTCTTGAGTAAATGGTATTATTATTATTATGAGTATGTCTATATACATGCAATTGTTGGTTTGTTGTCAAAGTAATGAGGGGATTCAAAAACTTTGTATCAAAGCTTTCTTATTTGTAATTGCAATTTCCTATTTTTTTAGATAATAAGGGAACATGGGCTTTAATTTTTGTTGAAAAATAATGATTTTTCGGTAACTTTAATTTGAAATTAAAGTGAGACCCAACCGTCGGTTGAGATGGGTCTGAGTGGTTTTATATTCTTTTAAGTGAGAAGATTGTAATACAAAAATAATGAGCTGAAATCATTGAGTTGTGAATAAGAATTGTCTCATAAAGTGGGTATCAATAAAGTTGGGTTTAAATTTGGACTTAGTCTTGGTTTGGACTGAGCCTAGATGTGTACTTGTACTAGGCTTAGTTTGTACATGTGTTTGATATTAGACTTGGATTAGGTTATGACTTAACACCCGTGTCTATTTTGCAACACATCTAATTTAATTCTCAAAACTTATGCATTATATACATATTATGATTTATATAATGATTTTGGAATTTTGAACCTTTGTAACTCTAGCCCTAATGGCTAGAGTTGATTGCATTTGATGACCCTATTGATGTTAGCCTTCATGGCTAAGTCTCTCCCCTATTAGTATAAATAGAGGCCTTTCTCCTCCAACTTGTTGTTTTAGAGAAGTTTTGTGATGGAAAATGAGATGATATTTTGAGATAAAAAGTTAGAGATGATTTTTTTTCCACCAAAGAAAATTTTTCCTATTTTCTTTTGCTAGCCTTTTCTTTGGTTCTTGTTAGAAAGAGTGTAACCATTGTCAAGTTCGTTGAAGTTATTAAGAAGGTGCTTCTGCATTAGCTTTTTTTTCGTCGCATTTTAAGAGACAGATGCCGCATTCTCCAAAGACTCCATCGTAATAACCCTCGTCTTGAATACCGATTAATCAATGAATTAGCTACCGATTCATCGCTAAACCGAATCGATAATGACTGATAAGTGAACTGGATGAATTACTGAACAGACTGAATGGAACTGAAACTGAAATTGAATGAGTTAACCTATTGAATTACATATTGCATCTGTTTGATTGATTGATTATCTGTTTGATTTATATGTTTAAACTGCTAATTGAAGGCCTTATCGGCGGCCGAATTAGAAACCGTTTAATGTTTTGGAATCGGTATAATAATTGTGATTTTATGGTATATTTATCTGAAAATTGATTAGGAATGATTAAATTAGATTAAACGAATTAATTGTCCAGTTTAACTTAATTACGGAATTGCCATTAAGTGGGCTTTGTTTATTCTTGTTCATTGAGCCTTATACACACACTTAGAGAAAACATTCATCAGCCCCTATTCCCTTAGTCCCAACCGACCAAACAAGTGAGAAAGGAGAGAGAGTGAGAAGTAAGAGAGATTTGAGCTCATATTGGTGAATTAGCTTGGAGTGCTTGGAATTAAAGTGTAACTCGGCTAAATTGAGCTTGCTAGACTTGAAATCAACACTCTAGGTAAGGAATCCATTGCCTTCTTGTCATCTTGGAGCTTCATTTTGCATGATTCTTGCTCAATTGTAGAATTAAACCATGTTTGAGTTTATATAGGTTGATTCATGCTAGAATTCATGCATGCATGTTGAATTTGTGGACTTTTGAAGTTGAATTCTTGAGAATGCTACATGCATGTCTATGTTTTTATCATAGTCCATGTTTTCATTTTGTTTTCAAAGAATTGAGCTCATTTGAGCATGATTTGAAGCTTAAAATTGTTTTGAATGCATGCATGTCATGTTTGAGCATTGTTCTTGAAAATGGTTTGAAATTGAGTTTGATTGAAACACCCTTGGGCCTTGATTTCTTAAATTGAGCTTTAAAACTTGTTATTCTATGTGTTTGAAAGAGTTTTCCAGAAAATGGGCCCAGGAGGATCGGATTTGGAGCATTGAAACTTGGTTTGAAACTCAGAGGTTGAATTTGGATTTTCCAGATTTGGTCCGTCGCCGAGCGGGAATTCATGCTCCAGATTTCCTTGGCATGTTTCTGATCCTCGGCGGGGCTTTTAACTCTCGGCGGAAAATCGCAAGATCCAAAGATTTTTTTTGCACCTTTCATCACCCGCTCGGCGGTGGAATGTACGCCGGGGACCTTTGTTGGCTTGTCCGCCGAAAGGGAAACTCGCGCCGAGCGGAGGCCCTGCTTCTGAAAATTCAAATTGTATATCAGGCACATTTTGCATCCTCATCCCATCCTAGGCATTCTTAGGCCTAGTTTAAGGCATCTTAATGAGGATTTAGACATAGAACCACACCGAGGAAATTTAGGGATTTAATTATCATCCTTTCGATCGTGAACTTAGTGTGTGTTCTATTTGTTAACCGCTTAGGGTTGGCTCTCGGGACGCCATTTAGCCGCTATAGCCCAATTCTGTGAGTAACAGATTGTGTAAAGATATGTTCAATGGTTATATTTTGAATCTTGAACTGCTTATTGAACCGATATTGTTTATTGAATGAATGTATGTCCTGTATTTAATCAGACAGGCATCCTTAGCACCCATCGTTATTGATCATACAGAGCTCACGGTTTCCTTGTGAAACCATACTGCTCGATGGCCATCATTATTGTTGGGTCTGTTAAGGCCGGTCCTTTTGGACCCTCTTGTTTATAGGCTAATGGATGTACCACATATGGTGATTGATTGAAATCTTGATTGATGAAATCTTGAAGATTGAAATCAGATAATGAATTGATTTCATTATCGTGAGGACATTCATTCATAACCTCTTTACACGTTATGTTATTCACGGGCTTTAGCTCACCGCTTATATATATATGTAGGTTCTCGTCAAAGAACCGGAGCTAGGAGCGTGGGATTGGTCCCCGCTTTGTCAAGCCGGCCTATGTGCCTCATGCGAGGTTCCGTGTTGCCATGCTATGGCTTGGGGTGTTTTGTGTCCCTAGCGGTCTCCTCTTGTTTGTACTTCCGTAGACCGTTTCTGTATATAGATCAGATCATTATCGAGGATTCGATCCGTCTTGACCGACTGTAAATGATTGTATAGAGTGTACTGTTTTGAACTGTATGAATGCATAAAATGTTTTTGACATACAGATTTTCACAGCTCAATGGACACTAGTTACTTCAGATTGGCTTCCGCCAGCTCAGATTGCTTGATTGTATATCGTTTCAAGAGCCTTGGTAATCTCAATTCTTGGCGATTCTTGCTAAACCCATAGGGCCGGGTTTGGGTCGTGACACCCACCGAGAGGTGGCGAATCTGTTTTAAAGAAACTGTAGTGTCACACAGGTTTCAGTTTGCATCTTTTATCTTTTGTTCTTCAAAGTTTTAAATTTAAATAATTTCTCGTATATTATTTTATATGTCCATTTGAATCTATTTTGTAATATATTCCATGATGTAATCTAGTTCATTCTTGTGTTTTTTTTTTTAATTCCATAGTTTATTGTATATTTCATTCTTTAATAATAAATAATAATAATAATAATTTTTTTGTCATTTCTATTTAATTCATTTTATATATTTTTCTTGTACTTTTAAGAAAAAATACCAACAATTTTGACATGTAATGTAAATAAATCAATTTATCCTTCACCCAACTCCTTTTGATTCCAAAAATGGAGTGACAGCAAAAGTACTCCACAAATTTCAATTCATAGTTTAATTCGGACAAATTCAATTGAGTTGAAAGCTACTCAACTGAACCCGGTCTGCATTGAGACCCATTCAGCGGCTCTCACTTGAATATTTTGGGCTGGTTAACTTTTTTCTTCGGCACTATTGTACTTGGGGATATTTTATTTGAATTCAAAATATATCTTAATATGGTTAATTTAAAGGGAGATGCACCAATAAATCCTAAATGTGTATCTTGTAACCCATTTGGTCCTATGATTTTTCTTATGAACCGTTAGGTCCTATCCCAATGTTAATGAACATTAAACATCAAACATCATCATCGTCAAAACAACATTATCATCATCAAAACAACATCAAACATCACAATATCATTATCAAAACAACATCAAACATCATCATCAAAACAACATCAAACATCACAATATCATCATTAAAACAACATCAAACATCATCATGAAAACAACATCAAACATCACAAACATCATCATTAAAACAACATCAAACATCACACAATCACCATCATCATCATCAAACATCATCAACAACACAACATCACAACATCAAACTAAAAAAATATACATCAAACATCAACATATACATTATACATCACCAAACAAACAATGGTCAATGTGTAGGCATTCCAAACCTTCAAAGCAAAAAAGCAATCTGAAAAAGAAAAAAAAATTCCTGGGTAATTTTCGAACATCAAACATCGTCAAAACAACATCAAAACAGATCAACATTAACAACACATCATCAACACAGTGATGTTCTTCCCTCAAATCAGATCGAATCTCGGATCAGTGATGTTCTTCAAAACATTGATGTTCTTGAATGTCAGATCTGTGATGTTCTTCAACACAGTGATGTTCCCACCGTTAGTTCACTGTCGGACAAAGCTGTGCCGTCGTCAAAATCCTCTCCGATCTCTCTGTTTCCGGCGACTACCCATCGTCTTCTCCAATCGCCGGCGGCAAAGCTATTTCGATCTCTACCGTTCCATCTCCCTCAAACAACCTTCAGGTTTCATCTCCAACAACCCTTTTATTTTCAGTTATTGTTTACCTTCCCTCGTTTGGTTCCTGATAAAATGCAGGAAAATTTTTAGTTGATTTCATCTATTTCCTCAGAAATTAAAAGGGGTTTAACTTAAACCATCACACGATTCTGTCAATTCTGTATATTATTATTGTACAAACATAAATTTTTTATTTTTAGCTTTTTCCCCTTTTCATTTTGTCAAATAGATAGATATACAAGGGAAATGAATTTAGGCGAACAAGAAATCAATCAACCAAGCCGCACAAGATTGTCCCTATTAGAAAACATATTTTGAAAATCAACCTTATGAACAAGCAGAGAAACATGACCACAGAAATCACAACAAATCAATAAACAAATTGAAGAAGATAAACATGAAGTCACACACAAACAAATACATACAGAGAAAGAGGTGGTCGATCAGGAAAACGAGTGTCGAGCTTCTTCCTCATATTGTTGAACTCTGAAGAACATCAACCGAAACCCTAGAGAGAGAGATACAGTTATATATATGTAAGTATATATATCGAAGAAACCCTATATCAATACAAGAAGCATATGCTTCATTTTCCTCTTTAAGAGCGACCCAAATTGCGTATGCATTGATAATACATGCGATCATGTATGAAGAATAATTTTGATGATGTTTTGTTAATGTTTGATATTAATGTTTGATATTGTCGATTGGAGCAGTTAATGTTGCTAATGTAGCTAATGTTTTGATGATGTTAATAATGTTGTTGATGTTGCTGATGTAGATAGTGGGACTAAATGGTGCATAAGAAAACTTGTGGGACTAAATGGTTTAACTTTCTACCATATAGGATTTACTGGTAATTTTTTCTAATTTAAATTCATAAATTTTAATTCTTATTATATTTTAATATGAATTTATTAATAAGGACAATATATATTAAATCCTAAATTTTTTTTTCTTCATGGTACACCCTAATCAGTTATTTTTATCTAAATATTTGTATCTTCTTTCCCAAGAGATCAAAGTAATTTATTGTTTTTCTTCTTCCCTCCAAAACTCCAAAATCATCAAAATCTTTGTTTTTTATTATTTTGAAATCCTAAACCCTAGAAGAATGTTTGAATAAAATCAAATAATAGATGAGAGTAATAATAAAAATAGTTTTTTGAAGCAACCCATTAAAAAGGAGGTAAGTATTCATATAAAAGGGTTTTACAATTTTTATAGAGCACTATCAATTATTTTCTATATCGTTTTTATGACAAAAATTAAATACCTCAGTAGTTAGATTAACAATAACTTATTATTGAAATTGTTCTTATTTTGTCATTTGAATATTAAATTATTTGAGAATTACTCTTTTTTGTTAGTGCCTGATGCTTATGTGCTTATAAGTTTGGTTTTTACTTTTCCACAAGCATTCTTGTGGATAATTTATAATGTAAAAGTTTTTTTCTTTTTGTTTGAAAAGTTTTTATAATGCTTATGTAAAAGTTTGATTTTTTTTTTTATATTTGAGAATTATTTTCTGTGTTGAAATTTTTTTGAAATAATTTAGCTTTTTTAGTTTGTTTATTGTTTATTATTAGATTTACCTTGAGGGTAATTTGAAAAAAATAATAAAGTGTAACTAGAATAAAATAAAATTTTAAATAATTAAACAAAGTGTACTTAAAAATTAAAAATGTTTAATAATTTTTTTAGGTATAAATGGAATCCCCTTGTACTTACCCCTAAGAATGACAAAAATACATATTTCTCGGATAATTTAACCCAAAAAAAAATAATAATAATGCTTGAGACCTCCTTTTGGGAGTCACCCCCTCACTCCCCTTTGTCACGTGGTGGGTGGTGATTAGAGGAGCAGGAAAAAAAAGAAAAAGAAAAAAAAATATAATCAATAAGAGAGAGAGGGGGTCAAAGGAGGTGGGGGAGAAAAGGAGAGATGAATCATTGCTAAAAAAAAACACAAATGTTGATGGACATTTTGGCCAAGGAATTAGAAAACAGCTAGGGCGAGGATCACCATTGTACTTTGGGCCAATCTATAATTAGTAACCAATCAACAGCCCGACAGGACATTAATGGGCTGCTAAAAGGCAAAAGAAAATAGTACTTTGGGCCAAACATAGAGCATAAAAGGGAATCAGAAAAAAGGTCACATATACGGTTGGTTTAGGAAATGAGTTAACTTTTTGATTTTTTTTGTTATTTTAATTTAGAATTAAAAAGTTTGATTTGAGAAGAATTTTTAATTTTTTTGATTTTTTTATAAAAGAAAGAATGTAATAATTATGAATTAGATGTAATGTTTTATCTTATCGAACTAAAAAATTTATTTTGTTTTTTTTTTATTAAAATAGTAAAAAGAAAACCTAGCTTTTGTCTTCGCAAACGAAGCATATATATATATATATTTTAAACTTGTCTTTAGTGTTTTTTCATTTTTATTTTTTATTTTGTGTTAAAATATTTTTAATTTTAAAGTCCATCTAGAAAAATCTAATCTAAATTTTTTTACCACGTCACTAGTGGAATTTTTCAAAATATATATTTTTTCTTTTATGGTCCGTCTAATAATGTAAATTTATTTGAAATTATTAAAAAAAATTTACTAATGTTTTGGCAACATGCTTTTTTAGCTACAATGTCAAAAAATTATTACCTCTTCCGTTCCAAAATAATGGTCCCTATTAGGGAATCTAACTTTTTTTTTATAGTACAATTATTATATTTGAAAAAAGTTGATTTTTCAAAATTATCCTTTTGATAATATATTTTTTAGGAATATCAATGTCATAATTATACTTTTTATATTGTTTATTAATTTAAAAGAAGGGCAAAATAGAAAATTTATATTATTTTTGTACTTGATTTTTGAAGAGAGACTAATATTTTGAGACAATAAAAAATAAAATAAGAGACTAATATTTTGGGATGGAGTATAAAAAAGTCAACTATTCTCTATATTTTTTTAAAACATTTTCGTAAAAATAAATAAGACAATTAAAACAGTCAATTTCTATAAGAAAAATATTTGGTGATCTAAATTTTTGTAGCTCGAATGGCTCGAATGTGTCAAGACAACGTTGTTTTACACCAAAAACGACATCGTTTTGGATGTTTCGAGTCATTCGAGTCTCGATTTTTCATGCCACCTATCATTGTTGTTTCTATAATAACTCAAATTCGGGAAAAAAAATCAATAAAAAGGCCAATTCCAAACAAAATCTCAAATAATTTTGAACTTGTTCTTCAAACTTATATTACTTTGTAAAAAATTTTGTTTTGATTTTTAAATGAGTTTTCATTTATTTTTATATTTTAATTAATTTTTCTGTATTTTTTAGTTGTAAAATAAATTGACTAAAATATTTTATAAAAAAAATCATTGAAAACGAACCTCAATCGGAACAAAAAAACTGTATTCATTTTTGTTCAAGTTTTCTTTGTTTTAGTAATTTATTTTCATTTTTTAGTAATTTAGTTTGATATATTTAAAAAATAAAACTAAATTATTTAAAAAATAAAAAAAATCAGTAAAATAAATAAAAATCTGTCTAAAATTAAATTTTTAATTTTTTTTATTAAAAGAATTTATACTTACTATATATTAAGCAAAAGAGAATTTTTAAGCTCAAGACTTGTAGGAGTTTCAATATCTCAATTTGAATTTTTTAAATTTTTTATTTAAAAAAAAAAACTCAGCATTTATTGATTTTGTCAAAATATCCTGATAAAAATTTATTAACTTTTTTCAATCCATATATCTTGTTACATGCTTACATTCATTGATTTGGTCAAAATTTCCTGATCAACATTTAAAATTTCTTCATATAAATAATTATAGATATAACTCATATATAATTATTGTAATACCATTTTTAATTTCTTCCATATGATTAATAATAAAATTATTAAATTATTTTTATCATTATTATGTACGGTGATAGACTGGTAATGTTATAAGGAAAACCGGCACTTCCACCTGCCCTTTTTCATTCTCTCTCTTGTGATTGAGAGGAGGGCGACTAGTAGAGGACTAGACGGTGTGCCAGACGCCATAAAAAGCGCACACAACGCACCACTCTCTCTCTCTAACATACACACACCCTCAATACCATCGCGTCTCTTCTCCAATCCTAACAATCTTCGAACATCAGTCTCCTCTTTCACTCTCTCTTTCTCTAACGCGAATCCATTGGAAGATTATTCGACCAATCTCAGTTTTTTCTTCCCCCAGATTTTCAGGTGAATCTTTTCTTCTTTGTATTTTGATTCATTGTTGAATATATATATATATTTATACTTTTCTTCGTAAGTTCGACTGCTCAGAAGTTGTTCGAAACAATGCCTCTCAGTCCACAACACCATCTGGGTATCTACCAGATACACAAATCTGAGATGGGTTTTTCTACTTGCTCAATATCTTTGTATGTACAGCTCAAATTAACGGTTTGGATTTGATTCTTAGCTGTGACTGTGCTTTTTAGTAGTTATTCATTCTGTTTTAATATGTGGGTTTGGATTGCCTATTGGGGTTTTATGAATGGTTTGGTTTTCTAATGATTGATTTAGTTTTATTTATTTATTTATTTATTAATTGGTGAGTATTTTAATGTTTATGGTTTTTATTGGATTGGTTTGGAATGGTGTTTTCTCCGTTCATTTAAATATTTTCTTAATGGATTTAGTTTCAAGTTTTGGTGTTTATGGTTTTCCTGGATTGCTTTTAGGAATTAATGGGGAAGAAAGGTAAGAAGAGGGCCCGAAGTGGTTATAAGGAAAGGCAGGAGAGGCGGGGTTCTACAGCTTCTCAGACAAGTGTTGGCGAGGAAAGTATTCCAACCATTGAGGCTGTTAATGATGGACTTTCAGTTGTAAAAGAGAGGAAAGTGTGTGCCCATCTTGATAAGGGTATTGATTTGGTTAAAGTTTCTTCAAGAATAGGGTCTATAGAAGGTGTTAGGTGCGAAGATTGTAGGGAAGGTGTGGTTGGTAGGCGGGCAGGTAAGGGAAGGGGCAAGCATGGGAAGAAGAAAGGGGAGGTTCTGTGGATACTAAATCCGAGAATAAAGCAATTTGGGTTTGTTTGGAATGTGGCCATTTTTCCTGTGGAGGTATTGGATTACCGACAACCTCTCAAAGCCATGCAGTTCGGCATGCTAAGCAAAACCGTCATCCATTGGCTATTCAATTTGAAAATCTTCAACTATGCTGGTGCTTCCCGTGCAATATGCTTATTCCAATTGAAAAATTGGAGGAAAATGGTGAACAGAAAGATTTGTTGTCAGATATTGTAAAACTCATAAAGGGACGGTCATCGCAAAAGGCCTCAGCAGATGTTGAGGATGTTCAGTTTGGGGGTGACAGGGTCACAAGTGAGCTAAAATCAGAAAACACCGCTCAAACTAATTTTGATGGAAAAAGTGGTTATGTTGTAAGAGGCTTGGTTAATCTAGGGAATACTTGTTTCTTTAATTCAATCATGCAGAATCTCCTAGCAATTGATAGATTGCGGGAACACTTCTTGGACCTGGATGAGTCTGTTGGGCCTCTTACTGTTTCTTTGAAGAAGGTTTTTGCTGAAACTAGTCCAGAGGCTGGCTTGAGAAATGTGATAAATCCAAGATCCTTTTTTGGGTGTATTTGTTCCAAGGCTCCCCAATTTAGGGGATATCAACAGCATGACAGCCATGAATTGCTTCGTTGTTTACTGGATGGGTTGTGTACTGAAGAGTTGAGTGCAAGAAAACAAAATACTTGGGGAAATGGAATTTCCAAAAATTTGGCTTCTACTTTTGTAGATACCATCTTTGGGGGCCAATTATCTAGTACTGTTTCGTGTTTGGAATGTGGGCACTCTTCAACAGTTTTTGAGCCTTTTCTAGATCTCTCACTGCCTGTTCCAACCAAGAAACCGCTGTCTAAAAGGGCCCAATCTATTTCTCGAGCCAAGAAACCCAAACTGCCTCCAAAAAGAAGTGCACGGATTCGTCCTAAAGTTAATAATAAGGGTGCAGATTTTGTAGAATCTGAAAGTGTTCTGATCCCGACAGCTGGTGGTGCATCCTCTTGTCTTGTAGGATCTAGTCTGCCTCTTTCAGATGAAGCAGGAGATGCTTTGGCCGATCCTACACTGCCAGAATCCATTGGCCCAAGTACAGTGGCAGAAAAGGAGAGTTCGGTTTTATTAAATCCCTTAACTACTGAAGAGTTTGAAAAGAAGCCATTCTTCAAAAATGTTACAAATAAAGAAGAAGATTCATTAGACAATTTAACATGGTTGGATTTCCTGGAACCAGATTTCGTGACAGATGGCCATGATACAGCTTCAAAAGCTAATGACACTGTAGTAATTCATGATTCAGGAAAAAAGGTTGCTGTCCAAAATGATGCCTCATTGCGGGATGGAATAGAATCAAGCAAAAAAGTCCATTCCCTTTGTATGGTAGAAACATCTGGTTCATCGAGCAATTTGGATTACTCTGAACCAGCTATGTTATCGGATGAACATGATATGGCTTCAAAAGTTAACAATGCGTCGGTAACTCAAGATTATAGAGGCAAGGATGCTGTTGAGAATGATGTCTTTTTGCAGAATATACCAGGACCTAGTGCTCAGGTTTGCACTCTTTATATGGAACCAAATCTGGAAGTTAATTCTGCAGGGAATTCTTTTGAGAATGAGCTTCCATTACAGGTTCATGGTTCTGAAATTCTGTTGCTTCCTTATAAAAATGAAACTTCAACTAGTGTTGAGATTTTGGGAGGTGAAGGTGAGGCATCCTTGTCAGCTGTTGGTTGTGAACCAGATGTATTGGACTTTGATGGTTTTGGAGACTTATTTAACGAACCAGACATTGCTGCAGGTCCCAATGCAGAACCCTTGTCAAGTAATAATAATTATCAGGCAGATGAAATTGCAGAAACTGCTTCCTTAGTGGGAAATATCAGTGAGACTGATCCAGATGAAGTCGATGATAGTGATTCTCCAGTGTCCATAGAGAGTTGTTTGGCTTATTTCATAAAGCCAGAGCTTCTCTCCAATGAACATGCGTGGCATTGTGAAAATTGTTCAAAAGCTATGCAAGAACAAAGGATGCAATCAAGGAAGAAAAAGCAGAAAGCTACACCCAAGATTCAGATAAGTGGGATAGAGGATAGAATTCAAAGTAATCCATCAAGTTCAACAAATGATTGCCCTTGCCCTAGTGAAGTTAGAGGTCTAAGTAATGGAGATATTAGAAAAGATGTACCTAGTACTTCTGGTGAAAGATTGGTGTCAGATAATGGGAAAATCGATGTTAACAAGTCAGAAGAAGGAAATGATGAGATAAATGATGCAGTTGCAGAGCTATCAGAGTCTTCAAGTTCTTATAAAACTTGTAGTCAAGCAACTATCAGTGGTGAAGGCAGTGATTCTTGCAGTGTTAATGAGCCTAGTAAAGCTGGATTTGATGCTGATGAGCTTCAGCAAAGGAAGTCGCAGTTGTTACCTGAAGGATCTGAATCAGAAGGAAGTGACAATGAGGAGATGAATTCATACTTTGTGAAGGTGAAGAGGGATGCAACTAAAAGGATCCTCATTAATAAGGCACCAACTATTTTGACCATTCATCTGAAGAGGTTCAGCCAAGATGCTCGTGGTCGCTTAAGTAAATTGAATGGTCATGTGAATTTCAGAGAGACAATTGATCTTGGACCATACATGGGTATCAGGTGTGCTTCTAACCCTTACTTGGACTAATTGCTACCTATTAATGCTGTAACTGTTTTGGTCACTTCTTGTTATTATTTTTCTTCTTGTTCCATCTCTTCTAATTAATCAGCAAACCGTTTTTCTCCTTGATGTTTTTTATTTTTGACTTCCTTTTGGTCTTAAACAAAATTGGTGTTTGCTATGCATAGAAAATTATCTTTTCTTTTCTTTTTCATTCTTGTTGATGCATCCCATCAGTTTCTTTTTTTCAGGCATCATGCTGACAACCCCATTTACTATATAAAAAAAAACTCCTAGTGTCTCATATTTGATGGCTATAGCTTTCATTTTTCTTGATAACAATGAAGGTAGGGGCATAAATTTGCACCGAATGTTTGCACCAATGTAATGTCTAGTCAAGAGGGAGAATTTCATGATGTGAATATGCCAGAAAATGGGATGTTCAAGAGGTTAAGAAAACCTGTTGTGGGTCTAACAAGATGATATACTCTCTCCATTAGGGTGCTAATATGTTCTCTCCATATTAGAAAGTTACATGTCTGTGAGTGGAGCATGTGGAGAAGATTAGGGACAAATTGGAAATTTTACATGGCTTATTTAGGACGCATGAATTTGAGTTTTGCTTTTTCCGTTTTGTCATATGCTTTTGTAATCATTATTTATGTTATAATAGCTTTTAGTTGAGGTAATTTCTAGTTTTCTGGGCGTGGGCAGTGGAGTATGGGTTTGTGGGTGTTATGCCAGGCCAAATTATATTATTGGGTCACCATGTGTAGTTTTTATGAGGTTTAGAATGGTCATAGTAGTCAAAGAGTCAAATCTTCTTGTTACTGGGGCTAAGTCCTAGCAGAATTACAAGTTTTGTAGCCTCCATTTTATTTATTTATTTATTATTATTATTATTCAGGGGAATTGTAATGTAGAAATTTGAGTTGGGTTGGTGGGGTTTTGCTTTATCATTCTGAGGGTGAAGCACTCTTCTTCTTCTTCTCTTCTTTTTTCTTTTTGTTCACATAGACACAATATTGCCATTCTTGCTCTACTTTTCTCAGCCACCAAACAGCCCATAATTTTTGTTGCCAGAGCCAGTGTAATTTGAAGGAAGAGGTGCACTGATGCTGCAAGGTCTCAAGGGTCTAGGCGTGGACTTCATTGAAGTGAGGCACATGTTATGGATATTGGCCTTGTTTGGTCATAGCATTTTTTATTTTGGGAATCTCTACTAGAGTGTTTGGTGCAGCTTCTACTTATAACTTATGAGACATAAATAACTATGCTTGAGGTCAAAGAAGGGGTATGGGGTTTTAGTTTGGAGGGGTTGGGTTTTGGAGGTAGTGGGGCATTGTGTTACATGGAGTGATGATGGTTGTTAATCGAAGTTTTTTGGAGTTAGGGAAGGAGTATGTTCTAATTGTGAAGAGCACATGGTAGGGGGTGATGGTGTTTGGTGGGGTGTGTTGGTGTTGGATCTGGAGTGGATTAACAAGGATTTAGGAGTGGAGATGGGAAGGTAGATTTGGGAGATGTTGTGGAAGCAATGGGGGCAGATTTACGAGGTAGGGGAGTTTAGTGCTCGACAAGCTCCCATCAAGAAGATTGGGCAATTGCATGGACGTACGTTTTGCAGGAGGTGGAGGGGAGTCCGGGGTTCGAAATGCGGCCTACTATGGAGAGGGAGGGGATTGGGGGATGTGGTATATGGGACGGTTGAGCTTCAAGGGGATTACTTCAATTTGAAATTTCATTCAAAATTAATGCCAAAGGCATTTTATTTCTCAAGAATGTTGATAAAAACACTGGTAAATTAGAAAAGATGAGGTGAAAACACAGACTTTCTTTTTGCATGAGGTGGGGGGGAGTCGGGGGTTTGATATACAGACTGATCTAGGGGTCGGTTGGGCTTTAAAGGGATTACTTCAATTTGAAATTTCATTCGAAATTTAATGCCAAATACATTTTATTGCTCAAGAGAATTCACAAGAAACTGTTAGAATAGGAAATATGAGAATAGGAAATAATAATTGTATCATTATTTATGTTATTTATTCCTTTTTTAGTTGCTCAAAATTAGGCCTGTAATTCCTCAAAATTATCAATATAAAAGGGAATGAAATCTAACTCATTCTCTATCTTTCTCTTCTCTAAATCTACATGGTATCAGAGCCAAAACCCTAGCCCATACCTCCTTCTCTTCTGTCGGCACTCTTTTTTCTCGCTAGCATCCTTGCCGGCGGTTCTCTCTCTCTCTAGGAGTCCAGTCAGCCACTGTAGACTCTCACCCAAGCCACCGACAGTCAATTTGCACCTCTAACACCCTTGCCCAGTTCATCAGCAGACCTCTTGGGCTCTCCAACAGCTTCTTAGGCTTAGTCGGCAACCCCTCTGGCCTTCTAGGGGCTCGCTGAAACCCTCCGCCTTTTTGGCCTCTGTTAGTGTCGCCTTGCCTCCTAGGCCTCATATTACACTTAACTGTCGGCTTCTCTAGACAGTCAGTCGATCTCCATCGTCTGCTTCTCTCCTTGTTTCGTGTAATGTTTCCGACTTAGACACAGTTAAATATATTAAAAAATAAAAATAAAAATTATGAGTTCTTAATTCTTACGCTTTCATCGTGATAGTTGAGTCTTTCCTTCTGCTATTATCTTCCAGGTTTGTGATTGGTATTGTGTTTGAGAGTTAACTGGTAGAGTATCCATGGCTGATTCCCTTAGTGAGTCTACTACTTCTTAGCTACCTAAGAGCGAGAGTTCTATGAAACGTCCTACTATGACTGATAACCTCAATCCTGGCCTTAAGATTACCACCTCTCTATTTAATGGTTAGAATTATCTAGCCTAGTCATAAAGTCTGACTATTTTCTTGAAGAGCAGAGGGAAGATGGGGTATGTTGACGGAAGGATACAGACACCCAGTACCACGGATCCTAATTATGACCAGTGGGAGATCACCTACTTCTTAATCATAGGGTGGTTGATACATTCTATGGTACCTGAGATTGGAGAGGGCTACTTGTCTATGGACATTGCCCAGGATATTTGGGAGGTTTCCGACACTACTTACTCCAAGAAGGGCAACTTCTCACAGGCTTTCGAGTTATGTTGCTCCATTGAAAGGTCAATACAAGGTGAGATGACTATCCTCTAGTATTTTACCTTCCTTAGCAATGGGCTTGATCACCTTTAGGATTACAAGCCTGTCTGTTCCACTGATTCTACTGGTTACCGGACGTTTATGGCACAAAAGCGGGTCTTCAAGTTTTTGGAAGGCCTAAATGTGGAGTATGATCCGGTTCGGAGTAGAGTGCTTGGCATGGATGTGCTTTCTTCTCTCCAGGAAGCCATTGCTTTTGCACAAAATGAGGAGAGTTGCCATTCTGCAATGCTTCGTTCTGTTACTCCTGATCGCTTGACCTTGGTTTGTGCACCCTCTCGCGATGGCGACCGTGTGACTCGTGGTTCTCATCCTTCCTCTAAGAAGGATAACCTTTACTGTGACTACTGTCGTCGCCCTTGCCACACATGAGAGACTTGTTGGAAGCTGCATGGAGCTCCCTCTGGTGGCCGAGGCGACCGTCTTGGCACTCAAGGAGGTCGGTCTGGTACTAGAGGTCGCGGGGCCAATGCACGAGCCCATCTTTCAGACACTGTTGAGCCACCATCTTCATCTTCGGTTATCTCCTCCGCTGTTGATGTTTCGGGGTTATCTGCCTCGGATTTTGAGATTGTTCTTCGCCACTTGCTAGACTGTTGAGCCTCCACTTTTGCTACAGGTGCACCATCTTCTTCCTTTGCCAATTCAGGTAACTTGGCTTCCTCTCTATGTGCATTGCTATCTCATACGATTGTACCATGGATTATTGATTCTGGTATTTCCGACCATATGTTTGGCTCTTCAAATTTATTTTCGGAGTATAACCCCTCCTCAGGTTAGGAAAAAGTGCGTATTGCAGATGGTACCATTTCGTCTGTGTCAGGAAAATGTTTAATTCATGCCACGTCTTATCTTCCTTTGTCTTCTGTTCTCCATGTTCCCAATTTTAGTGTTAATCTTTTATCTTTGAGTCGTATTACCCGTGACTTAAATTGTAGTGTGACATTTTTTCCTGATCATTGTCTTTTTCAAAACCTTATCACGAGGAAAAGGATTGGCAGTAGTAGAGAGGAACATGGGCTTTATATTCTAGATCAGGTTGACAAGCTGGCTCATTCCTCTATTTAGTTATCGTCCACCAAAGAAGACATTTGGTTGTGGCATCGCCGCTTAGCACATCTCTCTTTTTTATTACTTAAGCATTTATTTCCCTTTGTTTTTGAGAAAAATAAAGTGTTCGATTTTCAATGTGAGTCTTGTCAACTTGGAAAGCAACACAAAGCCTCTTTTGCTTCTTCTCTTAATAAAATTTTAGTTCCTTTTTCTTTGATTCATTCTGATGTATAGGATTTGTCACGCTCCCAAAATATAATACAATAATTGACTCCATAAGATCTATGAACATAATAAAATGATGAGAAAAGTTAGGGATCATGAAAAAACTTTCATGAAAATGATCATGAAAGATTGATGACCCTTGAATTACCTTGATTAGAGTGTGGTGTTTTATTTTAAGTGTAATCTAAAGGTCATAAATCTTTCATGATCATTTTCATGAAAATTTTTTCATGATACCTAGCATTGCTCTAAAATGATTCACTTCATTCATCAAAGTTTCTATTACAAAAGGGAATTAAATGCATTATATATTCATGAACATTCATTCTGAATCTACAGTATGTAATTCAAATTAACGATAACAAAATAAATGTTCTATGGGTTTACATCTTTTCAAGATATCACTTGATTACAACAAAAGAAAGAGTCCTAAGCTCTATACAAGTTAAGCCCTTGGCTTGAATAAACATATAAGCACAAATATAACAAAAATGGAGTCTTCAGCCCTCCATCCTCCCAAGCTATGTCCTTGGAGATGGTATGTCACCAGTACCTGAAAATGTTTTCGCGAGTAGGGTGAGCCAAAACCCAGAAGAGATAAACTAACACAGTATATGGGGTTTAACTAAGATATAAGTGTCAGACAAATGTTCAATACTGATGGTCAACTTATGTTCTTCCCATAACCATTCAATACTGATATTCATATTTCAACCCATTCTCATTTATTCATTTCGAGTTAAATTCATTTCATTCCAAGTCATATGACAAATATATATAATTTTCCAAGAGATCCAACTGAGACTACAACTCAGTGGTTCTCTATCCACATAACCATCATACAAACACTTCAACCTTGCCAGTTTACAGAAATTTCGCCCACGGGATCGGCACCCATGTATTCACAAGATTTCGGGACTTTCACCCTAAACACTCCGGCCAACTTAGTTTTAAATGAAGTCCATTCTCTATCTCCTCCCAAAAAATGGAGTTTATTTTTTTTCTTCTCCCAAATAATTATACATATACAATGTATTAAAGTGCCGCCATATTCAATGACCATCCACAACACATGTTCAATGTCTCAATCATACCGTCATATTCAATGATACAATTTAAATAATAGGTTTCAATTTTACCTAATCCTCATGCAATTTCTATAACAATCATAGCTATCCTCCACCAATAGCCCAAAACAGATATTTCTGGACAGATACACAATCTTTTAAACAGATAATTTATCAAACTTCCATAGGTGAGTGATTTGACAAATCCAACTACACCATTCATTCACATACCCTTCCAATTTCACATTTCCTACACCAATTTCATTATTTATATAATTTGGTTATCTAACTCAAATTAGGGCAATTTCCCTTTTTTTTTTTCAAATATCAACCCAACGGCTAAAATTTCACCATTTTAACACTAGACAATCTCATATACAACCCCCTTACTCATTTTGTAAAAGCATGGAAAGTCCCTCTTTCAATTTTGAATTCAAACCTTAACTTTAATCAAATCCTCTCAAATTCCACCATTTAAACAAAACAACAAATACCTAGGTTAAAAATCATATTAAAGTATAGAATATCCCTACCTCAAGAAGAGAAGATGAGCCAAGCAAGAGAGAAATCCCAAAGATGTCGAAATCTCACTCTATTCGGTTCAAAAGGTAGATCTTAAGATGCTCCAACTTTTTAATGAAGGCACAAGAGTGTAGAGATCACTTGATCTAGGCTAAAAGGTAGAGAGAGAGAGTATTTTAGAGAGAGAAAGTCTCAATCTAGGTTTTTGAAAAGTTTTAGAGAGAGAAAAGGATGAAAAAGTGATTTAAAATGTCACTTTCGCGATCTGATATATGCGCAGTCCGCTCGAGCAGAGAGTTTGACGCTCGAGCGTTAAACATAAACTTTTGTTCCACTTGAGTGCAAGAAAGGCCGCTCGAGCGCCAAGACACAATAAGGCACCACCCGCTCGAGTGCAATAAGACCCGCTCGAGTGTAGAATACACACTTCCAGAACTTTTGCAGCATTTACGCACCAACCGCTCGAGCTCAAGAAAGGACACTCGAGTGCCCACCAGCTCGAGCGTAGAAAACGCTGCTCAAGCGTAAAAGACGCTCCAACACTTTTGCAGACGTGTAAAGTACTGAAGGTTTGCAACTCCTGTTCGAGCGCAAGAAGATTCGCTCAAGCAAAGGACCAAAATGTACATAGCCCGCTCGAGCGTAATAATGGCCGCTCGAGCGTAAGACCAAAGATCTGGGCAACACAAAGTTGAAAACTAAGTAACCAACCTATTCCAAACACAACCACACAACTCAAAGACTAATTTCAAATGTATACAAGGGAAGAAAGAGGTAGACAACAATATAAAAACATTAAACCCGAGCCCGAAACATCACAAGAGTCGGGTAAAAGACTGGGATCGCTATAGGGTCCATCCTGTTTTGTGTCTTTAACTGGTCATAAATGGTTTGTTACCTTCATAGATGATTGTCCCAAGGCCACTTGGGTTTTTTTTATGAAAGATAAAAGTGAGGTTTTTTTTTTGTGTTTCAAAACTTCCATAAAATGTTTTGTACTCAGTTTGGGGCGGTTGTCAAAATTCTACGTTCTGATAATGGGGAGGAGAATTTATTGACTCTAGTCTTGCCACTTACTTCGCCACACATGACATTATTCACCAGATTTCATGCACTAATACCCCTCAACAAAATGGTGTTGCAGAACGTAAAAATCACTATCTCCTTGATGTCGCCTATTGTCTATCTTTTGAGATGTAGGTTCCTCGATCCTATTGAAGGGAAGCGGTTCTTGCTACCGCTTATTTGATTAATTGTCTTCCTACCCAAGTCCTTCAAAAACAATCATCTCTTCATGTTTTGTTCGGGTCTACCTCTTCCGAGTTCTCCATTTCTCCTAAGACCTTTGGCTATGTTTGCTTTGTCCATAATCATTCTCCCACTCGTGATAAATTGGATCCTAGGTCACTTAAGTGTATTTTTCTGGGTTATTCTGCCACCTAAAAAGGTTATAAGTGTTATCACCTTCCCACTTGCAAACGGTTTGTCGCCATGGATGTCACGTTCTTTGAGTCTTAGCCTTACTTTTCGCCTTCCCCGGTATCCCAGTCATCTCTTCAGGGGGAGCCTTGGTGTGAATAAATTCCTGTTCCATCTGTTTTTCTTCCACCAATGGTTGAACAGATAGAGGATAATGAGCCAACAGTTGTTGAGGACAAAGAAGCAGGCAAAGTTTATATCAGGGATAAGGACAGACAACAAATTTCCTGGATGCAAGAGCCTACTCTCCCTCCACTACTGCCAACTTCTTCTCCGGATGAGTGTCCAGAGTCAACCTTATCTCCTACGAGTCCAGGTAATTCTAATTCTAGTACTCATATTCCTGATGTTTTAGATCTTGATGTTCCCATTGCTAATAAGAAAGGAGTTAGGTCATGTACTTAGCATCCTATTACTAATCATGTCTTTTATTCTAATCTGTCTTCCTCGTATAAAGTCTTTCTATCTAAAGTGTCTTCTGTGAGTGTACCTACCACTTTTCAAGATGCTCTCTCCATTCTTGAATGGAAACATGCCATGATGGAAGAAATAAGAGCTCTCAGCAAGAATGACACTTGGGAGTTAGTGGAGTTATCTAGAGGAAAAAATCCAGTTGGGTGTAAGTAGGTGTACACGGTAAAACATAAAGTAGATGGTTCCATAGAACGGTACAAAGCAAGATTGGTTGCTAAGGGTTTCACTTAGACTTATGGGGTAGATTACTAGGAGACATTTGTACCGGTTGCTAAGATGAACTCTATGAGAATCTTACTCTCTTTTGTTGCAAATTTGGATTGGCCACTTCATTAGTTTGATGTGAAGAATGCCCTCATGGAGACTTACCAGAAGAGGTCTATATGGATATTCCTCCTAGTTTTGCTGATGATAAGTCCAAAGGTAAAGTATGCAGGCTCCAAAAGTCACTTTACGGACTAAAGCAGTCCCCTAGGGCTTAGTTTGAAAGGTTTACTCAAGTTATGCTGAAATATAGGTTCAAGTAGAGTCAAGCTGATCACACCTTATTTGTGAAACACTCCTCACATGATAAGACTACAACTTTTATTATTTATGTTGATGATATTGTTCTGACAGGGGATAACGTTGAGGAGATCCCTCGGTTGAAGGAATACTTAGCCAAGGAGTTTGAAATCAAAGACTTGGGTCGTTTAAAGTATTTCTTGGGTATTGAAGTAGCTAGGAGCAAGGATGGCATCTTTATATGTCAGAGAAAGTATGTGCTTTTAGACCGCTTGGAGGTAGACTATGTGATACACCTCTAGAACGAAGCCAGAAGCTCAGTGAGGATCAAGAGGGAGAGCCAGTGGACAGGGGGAGATATCAGAGACTAGTGGGCAAGCTCATATACTTATCCCACTCACGTCCAGACATTGCCATTGCCGTGAGCATGGTGAGCCAGTTTATGCATGCTTCTAGAACTTCCCACTTAGAGGCAGTTATGAAAATCCTGCGACATTTGAAGTCTTCTCTCGGAAAGGGTATCTACTTCTCAAAACATGGCCATCGCAGTGTGGAAGTATTTACTGACGCAGATTGGGCAGGATCAATCACTGACAGACGATCAACTTCTGGATACTGCACATTTGTTGGTGGCAATCTAGTCACATGGTGAAGCAAGAAACATAATGTGTTTGCTCGATCTAGTGCTGAGGTATAATTCCGGGCTATGGCTCGGGAGGTATGTGAGTTACTATGGATTAAACTACTGTTTGAAGACTTGGGAATTCATCAGATTGACTCCATACGACTATACTGTGACAACAAGGCCGCAATCAACATAGCTCATAATCCAGTTCAGCATGATAGAACTAAACATATGGAGATTGATAGATACTTCATAAAGGAAAAACTCACTAGTGGCACCATATGTATTCCATTTGTGAAGACTGGAGACCAATTAGCTAATGTTCTCACCAAGGGATTAGGGAGCAAATCCTTTCATGGCATTCTCAACAAGCTGGGCATGAGAGATATCTTCGCATCAGCTTGAGGGGGAGTGCTAGAATAGGAAATTGTTAGAATAGGAAATAATAATTGTATCCTTATTTATCTTATTTATTCATTTTTTAGTTGCTCAGAATTAGGCCTATAATTTCTCAAAATTATCAATATAAAAGGGAATGAATTCTCTATCTCTTTCTCTTCTCTAAATCTACAAAAACTGGTAAATTAGAAAAGTTTACCCTCACTAATGATAAGGGTGGTTAGTTGAGCCAAAAACCGTTTGAGCAAGTGGCTGGGAATGTAAATAAGTTGATTGGTAAAGACAAAAAGGTGGGCAAGTGATGATTGTACTAAGAAGAAAATAGGAGGAAAAACATCCTCTAGGAAGAAAGGGGAACTTAAAAGTAGGGGTGTAAAAATACACGATCAAACTGACTCAACCAGCTGACCTTGGTCAGGTCTGTAGTTGCATACAGTGTTTTGTATAGATGTAGGCTTATAGCTTGATTCTTTACTCATTCCACACTAGGAAGAATCACTGGACATTGTTTATTTGCTCCTTTACCTTTCTATTTCCTAATGATTGGTCTGTAGTTGCATACAGTGTTTTTTTCTAGGTGCTTGGACGGAGTACCAGTGTAGGATGCTAATAAAAAAAATCATATAGTGATAAACAAGTAAAACTGTATCTCAAAGGCTCAACGGCCTACTTGTCTCATGCATTGGATCGGTTAGAAAAAAAATGCAAGTTCTAAATATGCCACACTATTTTTTGTATGCTGATTTCTAGTTAAGAATAAGGCGGGTTACTGGTTCAATTGTTGAAACACACCTTATCAACTTGAGGTTGTGGGCTTGAACCTGAGGGCATTCACTTTGTGCCAATAATGCTAAAGGTTAGGTGTGTACCCAATCTACTCCTCCCAAACCCTCATCCAATGGGGATTAAACTGGGTATATTTTCTTTGGTTTTTTGTTAAGCCTTTTCGATTTCTCTTCTGGTGAAAATTCCACTCACAGACTTGTATATGCATAATAGTAGTAGCAAATTGTATCACACTTTATTCTGATCTAGTTTACTACTGTATGATTCATAGCAATTATACAACATGCACATATAATAATAGTGTTATATACAATTATATAAGAAGTATCCATTGAAAAGTATCCAATACATATCCCATACCTTTGTCTGAGTGTCGGGTGTCCGACATGGCTATTTGATTTATTTTGAAGAGTTCGTCTAACATACAGTATGAATGACAATTATTGTGTTGGCTGATTTCTAATTAAGCCTTTACTCTTTTTTCTATTTGGGTGAATATTTATGCTTTGCTACTAGCCTGACACATGCATAATGATAGTTGCAAATGGTACTGCATTTCATTGAGTTTGTATTTAGCCATAATCTCCCATACTTGAAAACATTCTACGATAATCTCTTTTCTTTTAGCTAGTCCAACACTCATTCAATTTCAAAAATTTAGACATTATGGTATCTCATCAACATAGTAAATTATAGATACCAATATTGTTCTGTGTGAGTGTGGAATAAACATCTTCTGATACGTGCTGTATTGCTTGCATCCAAAAAATATTAAGATCCTGTTATCCCAAGGAAACTAAGAGAAAAAAATTAACTGTTAAGTCTTCTGATATATTTGAAACAATTTTTTTTATACGATTATTTAATTTTCTGCTTCTGATTTTGAAATGATTGATGCAGTCGTTGATTTTATTGTCTTTGGTTGTTACCAACTGTAAGAAAGGGGGGTTTATTGTTATGGAGACAAATTGTTATAACATTTTTATTCTTTTTGGTAAGTAGGTAGAATTGTACACAAGAAGGTGCCAAGGGGGATAACATGTGTTGCACCTTCCACACCAATACAGAAAAGGTTCACGATGACTGAAGCAAATTGATGGTCAGAAGTGGTGGTCCTGTTGCTTTGAAGCACAAGCCATTTAAATGATTCTGATTTTCTCCTTGAGTTAGGCCATGCTTGTTAATTTTATTTATATTTCGTATTTCACCTTTTCCTTTCAACGAAGTTAATGCTATATAGATTGTTCTTATCCTTATTACCTTATAAAACCACAGACAACAAATGGGAAGCCAGTAGGCTTATTGCTTCTCCAGCATCTAAATTCTTGCCTTAGGCAGTATATTTAAGCATCCAATTATTTAGGCATAAGAATTTTGTTTCTGATGCCATACTCTTGGGGAGTTTGAAGGAGTTATAAGCTACCAGATATGAACATCCAATTATTTAGGCATAAGAATTTTGTTTCTGATGCCATACTTTTTGGGGGTTTGAAGGAGTTATAAGCTACCAGATATGACAATTGTGTCCTGTCATTTAACAAGAGGCGAAGGCAGAAAGACGCAATTATTTTTTGTCTCTGATATTTATTTTGATAGCAATTTATTGCCTAAAGATTAGGTTTGAGGATCTTCTGTCAAATTAATTCATTATTGTGTCCACCACTTATTTTACTTTCATGTTAGTTCTTGAAGTTGTAACCTGACCTGCTGTAGAGGAAAGAAGGGCAGGAAAAGTGACTATTTTCCAACTTCCTATTTGGGACACCCTTTATTGTCCTCGTTTAAAGCTAAAGCTGTGTGGGATGGGGTGGCATAGAGATTGGAGGGAAAATTTCTACATTGAAGAGTCAATATTTAGCTAAAAGCGGTAGAATGACCTTGATTAAGGAGCTATTTCATTTATTTTTTGGTTTGAAGGGAAGAGTTTTAAGTACTACTTGGTGTGATTGGGATAGAGTGTTTTCTCATCCAGAGGGGAGGCTTGGGGGGCTTCAAATGTTGTAAATGTTCAACAAAGCTTTGTTTAGATAAGTGACTTTGAGGGTTGGTTCGGAGAATGAGAGGTGGTGGAGAAAGGGGTGAGGTTGGGGCAACTGATCCACATGAAGAGTTGTTGGGCCTTTTGGGGTGGGTTGTGGAAAGAGATTATGAAGGTGAAGATTTAATTTGCTAAAAGAATCTTTTTAAAGATGTGTAATGGGGGGAGTGTGAGGCTTTGACTTGATTTGTGGTGTGTGGTGTGTCCATAAGCCTGGAGCTGCTGTTAAATTTATTTCATTTGGCTATTTACACCAATTGTCAATAGTGAATTATTTGTTGACGAGGATATGGTATGAAATTCCCAATTATGTACCCAATTTATTTTTTTTATTTTTTATTTTTTTAAACAACAATGTTAGGTAGTTCAAAATTTTGTGACTCAAATGGCTCAAATCACTCAAAACGACGTCGTTTTGAGTGTAAATGAGTGTAAAACGATGTCATTTTGACAGATTTGAGCCATTTGAGCTACGAAATTTTGAGCTACCAAACATTTTCCTTTTTTAAATTCCCAGTTTCAGAACAAGAAATTCAAGGAATGAAGGATTGCTATGGAATGAACACCAATGGAGGATTTTTGTCATCTTAAATACATTGAAGAGTTAATATTTATCTAAAGTGGGGTAGAATGACCTTGATTAAGGGTGCTAGCTCTAACTTGTCTATACGTTGATTGAACAACAGTTTAATCAGTCCATGGTGTTCTATGCAACCTAAACGAACACATAATCGCTCTTGAGTGTTCTCTAAAATTGTATATATATATACGTATGTATACTTTCTGAGCAATAATTCTAACTAATCTTCATAATAATAAACTGCAGGTGCACGAAGAAGATGGATGAGTGCAAATTTCGTCTGCTTGGAGTGGTGGAGCATCTGGGAACGATGAGGGGAGGCCACTATGTTGCATATGTGAGAGGTGGAAAGGGAAATAATAGGAAGACTGAGAATGAAAATGGAGAATATGTGTGGTATCATGCTAGCGATACTTGTGTGCGCGAGGCTACTTTGGAAGAAGTTCTACGCTGCGAGGCCTACATTCTATTTTATGAAAAAATGTGAGCAAATCTTTGCCTTCCATTCTTTAACCTTTTCTAATAGAATTCAGGGTTTAAATTCAACACCCTGCATGAGAGAGAGTGAAAGATGAGTGTACAAAATAGCGAAATTTTTGATAAATTTTTTTTTTGGTTGATGTGCAATGATTTATAAATGTGCACTTCCAAATCTGAATATGAGAAAATGTGTTTTGTTCGTTCTTCTGTGTGGCATCTGATTTTTGGTTTTTTAGCGCTGAGAATATCTTATTGGAAAGTTATATTTCAATGACGGGAATCTTAAACGAAATGGAAATTACATTACAAGTAATGAGATCATTAATAATATAAAGCGATTGGTTTTATTAAGAATTGTTTGGAGAAATGGTAACATTTTAAATATTGTGAGCTCATTCTTCTTTGTACTTTGAGGGTTAGAATGTGAAATTTTCATGGAAAAGTAGGGATGATGTCAAATTTCTATTACTATTCAAATGTATGGTTTGGTTATGAATTTTTCATGAAGAAATGGTAAAAATTTAAATATTACAAGTCTAATTAATAGTTTTTAGGAATGTGAGTTTGACGTGGAGTTACCAAATTCTTAGCTGGGATATGGGATTCATGGTAAAACAAGTAATTGGGAATTAGTTTTCTATTATAATCCATTCTAAATATTGAAATTTTAGTGATCTATAAATATATTTTTGTTATCTCTCAAAATTTTTATAATTCAAACTTAGCCATGATGTCTCAAATGTATTGGGTTCGGAGTCATGAAAGAGGCTATGCCTTGAGTTTGAGGTCTGACCCATGAAAAGTGAAAAATTATGTGGTGATTTTAGAATAACAACAATATTGGAGATTTACATTTTGCATTTATAAATATATTTGTAATGGTATGATAATGATAGTGGGTCCTCTATCAGTGTTTAACTAATTAAAAATTAAAACTTATTTGATAATATCATTATGGGTTGATTGAGGAAAATTTATAAGAGTGTCAAATATTTTTCTTAAGACAAATTCATGTGATGTCTCCATATATTTTTTATTAATTAAAATTATAAGATCTAATCAGTGTGTTTGGTTTGAGTTTTTTGAATAAAGTTTTTTAAAAATTGTATTTTTTGGTTTTCATATTCTTTTCTTTTTAGTGAATATTTTTTAAATTTTAAACATTTTTTTTTTTATTTTTTTAGATGCACCTTAGTTAGATGTATCTAAAAATTAAAGGGTATGTTTGGTTTGCATTTGGGAGATGAGTTTTAGAAAAAAATTTCTAAAAAATTGTTTGGTTTGAGTTTTTCTCAAAAAAATTTCAAAATCACTTTCTTTTTCTTACACATCAATCAATCACTTTTTCTCTCTCATCTCTCTTTCTCAATCACTTTTTCTCTCACACATCTACTTAAATTCTCCTAAAATATCAAATCATCCCAAACTCTCAAAAAAACAACTCTCCCAAAATATACAACCAAACAAACGAAAAAAATTTCTAAACTCTCTCCAAATTTTTTTTCAAAAACAACTCTCTCAAAAACAAACCAAACAAGCCCAAAAAATTTGTGAAAAAATATTTTAAAAAATTAATAAATACATAAAAATATAAAAAATGTACTGAATTCTTGTATTTTTTTTATATTTTTGATATTTAGTGAATTTTTAAAAAACTTTTTTTACAATTTTTTTACTTTTTAGGTGTATTTATGTTAGATTTGTCTAAAAAGTAAAAAAATTACTTAAAATATTAAAAAAATTTAGTAAAAACAAAAAAAATACGAAAAATAATAATATAAAATTTTTTAAAAAGTATTTTTTAAAAAATGAAAACAAGCAAGTTGTACTCTTTGTTTGAATTTTAAAAAATAATTTCATAAGTGTTAAATGATAAATGGCGTTGAGCCAGCCTGCAAGCTTGTTGGGTAAGGTTTGGACATAAAATTTTGTAAGGAGGTCCAGGTCGTAGGTGGAGAGATACAAAGCTTCATGCTTAAGTTATGAATATGAGTATATTAGGTTTATTTTGCGAAGTGGGTTAAAAGTTATTTTTTAATATTTAATTTACATTTTTCTTTCATAGAAAAGTTAAAAAAAATTAAAAAGTAACTTTTAACTATCTTCCAAAGACACCTTTTAGAACACAAATATTAGCATTATAAAAAATAAAATAAAAAACAAGATATATTGATATGTTAGATTTTTTTCATATTCATATCTTAATATAAAGGGTTGGTTTGGGAAGTAGGTTGCATTTTTGGCTTTTTGGTTTTTTTTTACTATTTTAACCTGTGTTAAAAAGATTGGTTTGGGAAGGCTTTTTTGGCTTTTTGACTTTTTGACTTTTTTTGTGAGAGAATAGTGTAATGATTATGAGTTGAATGTGATGTTTTATTTTTTGTAGCTAAAATAGCCTATTTTGTCTTTTGTGGCTAAAATAGCCAAAAAAGCCCAATCTAACTCTTCCCAAACGGAGCCAAAAATAATTTTAGAGATTTATATAGCGCATCACATGTATCATTTTGATCATCTAAATCGTTATATTTTAAGACTTGTTGAGTAAAATATTTACGTAAAAAATTAAAATGATCGGATATCGGTAACTATATGTTTGAATCAAATTTATATTATAAAAAAATGAATGATTATTTTTAAAATTATATTTGTCATCCATTTTTTAATCCAAATCACCTCGTTTGGTTTCAATTTCTTGAACTTAATTTTCTGGAGTTGAGTTTTTTGTTTTTAGTAATTTTTTTAATATTTTAAGTAAATTTTTTTATCTTTTAAATACACTTATAAATACAATTAAAAAGTATAGTATTTAACAAAAAAATCTTTATAAAATTCACTAAATGCCAAAAATATAATAAAATATTTATGAAAATTTAATACATTTTCATATTATTGTGTGTTTATTGATTTGTTTAAGTATTTTTTTTTATAAATATTTTACTTTTTAAGTACATTTAAATTAAGAGCATGTGAAAAGTAAAAAAAAAAAATACTTAAAATATTTAAAAAAATTCACTTAAAACAAAAAACATGCGAAAAATAAAAAATAAATTCAAAATATTAGATCTGTGGTGTAATGGATTTAAGAATACTTTATTGTCCAAGAACAAAATGCCCTCTCTGCCCGCCTCGCCTTTCTTATATATTGTTTCTTTTGTGACCTTTCAAGGGGCCACTGTTTCCTCATGGACTTTGACCCCGTTCATGGACCCTCTATGTAGCCCATGGGATAATTGGTTCAAACTGCCCTTTAAGCTTGGCTTTGTTCAGCTTTGGCCCACTGGACTTAATAGAGCCGACTTATCTGTGACCATAGATTTGACATGTTCTGCCGACTTGAACTGTGTCAGCCTAGGACGCGGTTTCATTTATTCGGCTGCTACAATTGCCCCCTGAACATCCGATTAACATTTGTTATTCGGTGCGGTTGGTTTAATATTTCGACAAATTTTAGAAGTCGGAAATACGGTGCACGCGTCCTCTAGTATTGATGCGTCAGATCAGTCGCCATTTGGGGTCATCATTGCTTCCCGCCCCTTCGTAATTTGACGTTTATTTAATGCGTTTTAAAAATCGTATGTATTGAATTTTGGCTCCTTCGCATTCTTCATACCATTCTTCCTCCCTCACGACTCCTGTGTTTCCGACTCTGTTTTATATCGCTTCACTTTTCTTCCTCGTTCTATCCTGTAAGTCTCTCCCTCTCTTTATCTTTTGTTCATATTCTAATCCCTTTGTGCATTGTTATTTATCTTCTAGCCTGTCTGGAATGGCGACTCATTTAAAAGCTCTCCTTTTTTAGGAACGAGTCGCCGCCTTCCGTCGTCACTTTTCGATTCCTGATGACGTCCATCTGTCCCTTGTGGCAGAAAGTGTGGTTGACATGGAGAGGGCTGATGCAAACACTATAATCTTTTCTCTCCTGTCAATTGCTAAGGGTGGAGTTCGTTTTCCCTTGTACCCTTTAGGACTGTTCTGCACTATTGGGGTTTCATTCCCTCTCAACCCAATGTGAATTTTTATCGTATAGTCATGGGTTTAGTGGAACTAAACCGCCACCTAGGGCTTAACCTGGGAATTCCGGCGATTCGACATTGCTATGTCCTGGAGAAGTCAACTGGTCGTCAGGGCTGTTATTTTCTTAGAGCCAAGGACATAGATCACCATTTGGTAACTATGTTCGTTAGCTCTGGAAAAAGAGTCGATGACGTCATGGTCGCTGTTCGAGGCAACTGGGAATTCGGCAAATGAGAAGATCGCCAAGACCCTGTGCCTAGACGAAGGGGCGAGCCAGGTGGTTAAAAACGATCTTTAGTTTAGATGTTATATTCGGCTCCAAAAGATGACTAATCCAGTTTGTTTTTTGCAGGTAACGACTTAAAGAGAGTCCTTCCATCGGCAAACCCAACCGTTCTTAACCAGTTGAAAATGGCCCATAGATACAAAGGGCGGGCCAATCTACAAGGACAAGGGCGCGCGGCACATATTCCGTTGAGATACAACCCAACCTACGCAACCTTTTCGGTGGCGGATCATATCCCCGTGCCGAGAAAAGAGCATAATCTCACAGCACTTATATTCCCCAGTTTTAAGAGCTTAAAGGACATTGGTCTTCAGGGTCCGGGCACCGAAGAGGCTGAACTAGAGGGCCTTTTAGAAGAGGAGAGTTCAGACGCAAAAGACGATGGACTGGGGATCTGTTCAGAAGAAGAATAGCTGAATAGAGAAGTTGAGTTGGCTTTTGAGCAACTCAACTAAGGGGGCAGCAACCAACCCTATACTTCAGGCCGAGTGGAGACTGCTTTTCCATAGGACATTTTTCTGAATTAGGAGATTTGCTTGGAGCCGACTCTGAAGAAATGGGCGGTGAGTCACTTGCCCAATTTGCCAGGAGAAGAAATGCAGAGAATATGGCGGTACGCAAGAGAGCCAGTGATGGAGGGAATTTAGAAACTCCTCTTCCGGCAACTGTTCTAGCAACTCAAGAATTGATCATGGCCGACGAAGTCCTCGTACTTCAACTGATGGAGACTTCAGGCTCTAACCAAATTGATCAAAGAGACGAAAAGCACCCCACCGAATTTATTGCTGAATCACCAGAAGAATCAATTGACAAATGGCAAAGGCTAGAGCTGTCTTCTCTGGATTCGGCCAAGCCGTTCGTCATCCAGCCAAGGATAAAAAAATGCACCGGTTCCATCTAGCAGGTTGGCCATTAAAGATTCTGCTATGGCCCTCAGTATGGCATCAGTGCTTTTACTTCCGCCAGATAAGGCCGTGTTCTATGCAGAGTTGGACGTCATTTCTATTGCTTTGGTGGCGCAGTCGACTATACTGGTAAGTGCATTGGGATGAATCTGTTATGTCGTTTTTATGTTTACTTTTTTGTTTAATGTTGTTGTTTTATTTGTTTAGGCGGCGGACAAGATAACGGAGATCGGCCGCCGTCACTATAATTTCGTAGAGAGACTCGGCATGATTGAAGTCCAACTTCAAGATGAAAGAAACAAGGCTGAGGCAGTGATGGCTGATCTCAAGACGACAATAGATAAATTGGAGGCCGAAGCTAGGAGGCCTGAAGAGGAGCGGGTGAAGGCTGCAGTCGAAGAATAGAAAGCTAGAAGCGCCGATGAGAGAGTTACCAGCATGGATGGCGAGTTGAAGTTGGCCAATGCGGAGAATTTGAGATTGATGGCCGAGTTGGAGGAGGTAAAGAAAGCCTGGGAGCGAGCTGAGGCAAATGCAGCCAAAGTGTTCGCTATCGGTGAACTTGAAGCCAAAGGTTTATATGTCGACGAAGCACTGAAGTTCAAAAACTGAGGCTTCAAGCATGGCTGGCTTAAAGCTTTGGCGACTACCAAAGTGACTCTTGATCTGTCGATTCCATATGAGCAACTAGAGGTCGAACCTCTGGAATCGGACCCAAAGGATTTTGAAGATGTTTAACAAGTGTGTTTATTTTTGCTATTTATTTGTAATTGTTTTGGTGTTAATACATTGTTAAAGGTCAAGTGGAACAACAGAGTAATTCGGCCATTTATGGATGAGCCGAGTATATGAGACATCTACCCTTGCCCCAATTGAGCATAAAGCTTAAGCCGAGTACAAAACATGGCCTCCATGATCAATTGGGGTAGAAGAACAATTCGGCCATCTATGGTTGAGCCGAGTAGATGAGACATACCCTTGCCTCAATTGAACATGAAGTTTAAGCCGAGTACAAAACATGGCCTCCATGATCAATTGGGGCAGTAGAGTAATTCGACCATCTATGGATAAGCCGCGTACATGAGATATCTGGGCTTGTCTCAATTGAGCATGAAGTTTAAGTTGAGTACAAAACATGGCCTCCATGATCAATTAGAGCAGAAGAATAATTCGGCCATCTATGGATGAGCTGAGTAGATGAGACATCTACCCTTGCCTCAATTGAGCATGAAGTTTAAGCCGAGTACAAAACATGGCCTCCATGATCTAGTGGGGCAACAGAATAATTCGTCCATATAAGATTTAATTTGGCCGATTAACAGTGGCTACAGTGGCGACCGCGAGCGCATCGTTAGTGGAGCACATTGTAATTAATGAATGGGGCGTCATTAAATAACCGTTGCGCAGCCCAAAAGAGGGGCATCCAATCTCAGTGAGCAGCAAGTCAAGGGGAAGAGGTGAAAGCATCTGTGCAATTGCTACAGTATGAGCGTATGTCTGGTAGATTATTTTTCAACAGCAAAGGTGAAGGAAAGGGTTTAACAAAGCTGGATATAGAAATGGATCATGGAACAGTTTCTCATGTGAATACTGTAGCGTCGGAGGAACAAGAAAGTCTACATTCACCCCGTCGACGAAGCAAGTCTCCAAGGAGGAGCAAAGTGGAGAAATCGCCCAGAGGCGGGTTTCAATAAAAAAACAATGACAAGGCGGAAAACGCATGGGCCTCTGCATGACTAGAGCCGAGCAGATCGTCACACCCTCTTAGTTTTGCTGTGTTTATTGGCAATAAGCCCATGACTGAAGCAGACTCCATCATTCACGATCCCAATGTAACGGTGGACTTTATTCGTCAAATATTTCCACCTAAGGTACAACAATCTATGATTAGGCGAAGCGATTATGAGGTGTTTAGAGACGAAGTCCATGGCTCAATCAAGGGACTCTATTGTGCATACGAGACTGGCATGCGGCTGTAGGCGGCTTAAAAAGAAATTGTTCAAAAAGATGGGTGGATTTAAGATTTAGAACGTCGTGCCGAAAAGGAGGACAGTGAAATACGCAAAGCCAGGGCTATCAAGAAGATGCCCACAGGGTCGGCGAATATGACTACCACCGATAGAGTAAACCAACGTCTGATAGACCACGCCATAGCTGATCGGGACATGGCCGCCGTATTTGCCAAAGAAGCCATTCGATCCCGCGCATGTGAGGAAGGCTTTTTTGACGATCGGAAAGTCGGTATCGAGAAAACCAAGTAAAAGCTGGCCAATGATGTTTGTCGCTGTGAGAACTGTGGTTTCAAACATGGATGGCTCAAGGCTCTTCGAGCTACAGGTATTGACAACTCTTCACCCTTGTACCAAAGCTGCGAACTTCCGTTCGAAGCTGTGGGAGCCGAATATTGTTGGTATACGTGCAATAAAGTCAAGGATGGAATTTGTATTCGGCTCCATCCTGGACAATTGCAAGGCCGAATAGACTAGTCGACTGAAGAACTAGTTGGACAAAAGCCAAATAAATAAACGTTCAATGGATTGAGGGTGGGCCCGACTCTGAGGCCCAAAAGAAAAATATAAATAGAGGAACATCATCCAAAGAAAGGTATGTGAGAACAAATAAGATTAACTTAAGATACAAGCAACCAAGAGAGTATACACTGACTTATCCGTTGGAGTGCTAATTCCGACATCCCCGACCAAAGTATTCATTCATTTTTAGGTGACTAACTGAGGATTAAGAGTGTCCTACAGAATCTAGGGAGTATTTCCAAACCACTTCTCCACAATTGGCGCCGTCTGTGGGAATACTCCAACACATCCATGGTAGGCGTGACAGAAGATCCTCTGGTAGTCGCTGACGACCTTACGCCATGAGATGACACCACCCTAAGCAACATGCTTGGGCCAAAGAATACTACCGCACGAAGGGCCTTGAACTTCGACTCAGTTGCCCAAACTTCACCCTTGACTTTTGCACATGAGATAATGCAAGCGATTATGGATCAGACAAAGCAAAACGAACAGAGGTTGAAAAACATGATGGCTGAGAACGAGCGCCTTCAACAGGATTTGGCCTTGGAGGTGGCAAAATCCCAACAGGCCGCGCGCCAAGATCCGGGACGACCTCTGAGAAAGGATGGCCGACGACCTCAAGTTCGGCGACATGATAGTGGCAGTGATTCTGACTCATCATCCCCAGAATCCAAAAATAAGGGACGAGTCGAAGTCCCCAGTTCTTCCAAAGGCAGTCCGCGTGCACGGAATAAGCGAAGAAAAAATGATTCAGACGAAGAGGATCAACATGATCCCTTTGTGCGACGGATTGCAAAGGCAGTGCTACCCAAAAAGTTCAAAGCTCCATCGTTCACCCTATACGTTGGAAAAACATACCCCACTAATCACATTCGTCATTATAAGCAAGCCATGATGCTTCAACCAGGGGAAACCAATGAGGTCCAATCGAAGCAGGCTGATTCTCTCTAGGCAATGCAAATCCAACCAGGGGAAACCCTACGTGCGTATTCGGCACTATTGGGAATGCTTTAATCTAGTAGATGATGGCTGCAATGACTCCATGGCCATCACGGTCTTTAAAATGGGATTGCATCCCGATAGTGCCCGCCGCAGCTCCTTGACCAGAAGGCCCCCCAAAACAGTCTGGTCGCTAATGAAAAAAGTCGAGGAATACTGCAAGTGGAAGATGACGCCCTGTGGGTCAAAGCCGAGCGCAAAGCCAACAAGATGGCCCCGTCTGAAATCGTTCAGCCGATAAATTTTGTACCATCGCGGAGCCCTAAACCACGGAATCGGGCTAAACGAGACAAAAGACGAGATTCGCGCCAATCAAATGACCAATGTTCACACCGAGCCAATGAACAACTTCAAGTGGATAGTAAGCACATAAGGCGCGCGGACAAGAAATATACGGAGTTTTTAGAGCCGATCAGCACGGTTATGTCTAAAGTTCAACACCTTCCGTTCTTTAAATGGCCACCCAAGATAGTGGGACCTCCCCACACGAAGAGACGGGATAAGCGGTGCGAATATCACAAAGACCACGGTCATGATATCGACAGTTGTTATGCACTGAAGGATCACCTTGAGGAGTTGGTACATGACGGTCGGCTTAAGTAACACGTTCGAAAGAACAACTCAACCAAAACAGTTGCTTTACGGCAGGATTCACCTCCACTCGGCATAATTCATATGACATACAGCTTGCCGACAGCATCCGCGGTGCATACAATTCAGTCGCATCCTAACCACCAAAAGCAAATCACACCAGCGAAACAACCCCATGAAGCTGCAAGTATACTTTCGATGATTCTGATTTGGTCGGCGTAACGCTCCCCCACAATGATCCCTTGGTCATCGAACTACGTGTAAATTGGTTCACCATTGAACGTGTTCTCATTGACCAGGGGAGTACTTCGGAAGTTATGTACTACAAGACCTTTGTCAAACTCGGCTTCACTGAGTCGGACCTGTCTCCAGCTCATTATCCGTTATTCGGCTTCAACGCTAATCTGGAATATTCGTTGGGCAAAATCATACTACCAGTTCGGGCGGGCTCCCGATCAGTGGATGTAGAATTTTTGGTTGTCAAGCTTCCTTCGCCGTATAATCTCATCATAGGACGAACTTGGTTGCATACTGTAACATGCCCGGGGGGGACCCGCGCGCGTTAAACAGTTCGGACTCCCGTGATCTCTTTGATCTAGTCTCATAAGTGCAATGTAAAACGTAGACGAGAGTCCAGATTTGGCAACTTTTATTGAAAATCCATTTTATTGTAATTTTGTCAAAAATGGACCGCGTCTTTAGATTTTAGAGTCGCCACCTAATATTTTCTGAAATTAGGAAACCAATGACTCATGCCAAGGCCACTGTTCGTCGTAACCAAGGATGCTTGGCTCGGAACCTTAGGTATGAGAAGGGAAGGTCAATAATGAGCACCCCCACTCACCCGATCAAAAGATCGGCCTCTACTAAACCATGATATGACTTTTATTTTTTTTTTATATGTTCATGTTCTGATTATTTTAGTAAATCCTAAAATTTACTATGTAAAGCATACAAGTATAGACTTATTTGCTCAAATTGGAACAGTTCGATTTCATGTTTGTTTTGCAAAAAAGGGTTTGAATTTGCCACCTCTAGTGGGCTTAAAGTTTGTGAATTTGCCACTATAAAGTGGGCTTAAAACGTACATTCATCGAATCATTCCAATTCAAACAACAAGCCTTCATCCATAGGCATTCAAACAGTTATATCAAGTAAGCAAGTAGCCTCATGGTAGAATACTAACACATAGTAAGAAAAACACACATAAATGGGATGCTAAAGCATAAAAACTCATCGATTGACCGACGTCCCTCGAACAACTACAAAACAAAGTTAGTAAAATATGCATGATCTTATATACAGAATCCTAATGCAATTCACTCATGAGATGCACTAAATATTCGGCTTCTAAAATATGGCATGTAAATCATCTCAATAACATGAGGTAGCGCACAAAATCATGGGATAATCAATTAAAGCATAAAGATGCAAATTTAGCCGAATCTCATGCATGGAGCATGGATGTAAAGCAGGGATATGCATGGCATGTCAGTTAGAGAAAGCGATTAAAGAATGGGATAGAAAGAAGCGGGGTGGGGGAATTATTACAATCATTTTAAATATTACAAATCCGAGGGAGATGAATAAAATAAAATCCTCACAAACACTCAAAATAAAAAAATTAAAAAAATCATTAATTAGCAAAACAAACTATTTGTCTTCACGCCTCAGCCCATATAAACTCATCTTCAATGGAGGCCCTATCAATACTCAAACAAAATGGCCCACTGTCAAGCCAACCCGACCTCTTCGAGACCAAACCACCAGCCAATCAAAAATGCACCAACCCAACGTGAATGATATCCACATAGGTTATTATTCTACAACACCAAAATCCCACAACTTTACAACCCAATAACCATGATTTTTCTCCAAGTGCTGGATTGTTCAACCAACCCAATAAAATATGAACCTTGGCTTAATCACATGAGGTGGCCCACGGACACTTTGCTCATCCTTGAATTCAGCTCTGTGATGATGATGATGATGATGATGAGACCAAGAGAAAAGAAAGTGTGGTGCATGTGTGAATCTGTTGACTCCCTCTATTTCTCTGGGTGTCTATATCCATTGTAGAGAGAGAGAGAGATGTAACCTGGAGGGAGAGAGCCGTTGGCCTTGTGCATGTGTGTGAGTATGCTGTGTGTGTCATGCATGTGTGAATGGTGTGGGTGTGTGTAGTGTGTGTGTATCCATGCGAGGAAGATAGAAGGGTGGCAGTGTATGTGTGTGATAGCAGCCCAAAGAGAGAGGTTGAGCTTGTGTGTTTTGGTCTTGAGTGCGTGAGTGCATGCCGAGCAAGAGAGCGAGATAGGTGTGTATTTGTCACTATGTGTGTGTCCCAACTGTGTATTCAGCACCTTCTATGGACTCTGTGGACTGCCGTGGCCTCTCTAGCTAGTGTAGTATTAGCTGTGTTGTGTCTTTATATCTCAGATCAAGGCTCTCTCTCCTCTTCTCTAGAAAAGCCCTCTGTTCATGCACACAGCCTTCATCACCTTTACTCGGCAGACCATCAACAGGTAGAAAAAAGAAGAAGAAGAAGAAGGAGAAGATGGTGTTGATGATCCAGCTCCCAAAATGGGTCTGTGTGTGTCTATATCATGCATGGAGAGAGAGTGCATGCGTGAGTGGTGTGCATGGGTGGTATGTGTATCAGTCGTGTCTCTCCTCCTCTCTCACATTTCTCTCCCTATCATGTGTATTGAGAAAGAGTTTGAGTGGGTGTATGTGGTCTGCCGTGGGTCTGTCGAGCCTTGGCAATGGTAGTGTGCATATGTATCTATATCAATTGTAGAAGGCCCCCAAGAGAGAGATGGCCATATGTGTGTTTTTGATAGCAGCGAAAGAGAGGTGGAGTTTGTGTGTGTGTATGTGCCGTGTGGCTGCTGGGTATGTGTTGCGGGTGTATGTGCCGTGGGTGGGAAGATCTTGGGTGTGTATGGACTCTCCTCTTTTTAGAGAGAGAGAGGCCGTGTCCCCCTCCTTCAAAACCGTGCATTTGTCTGCATAGTTTGTGATGTGTGTGTGTGTATGAAGTGGGTGTATGGATGTGTGTTAGAGAGAGAAGAGAGAGAGCTGGATTGTGTAGTGGTGCTGGGTTGCTGCTGCCGTGTCTGTGGCTGTGGAGAATGGAGTTGGGTGTATGAAGTGGATGTATGGGTGCACGGGTTTGGTGCATGTGTATGATGTGCTTGAGTGTGTGTTTCAGTGAGGTGCCGAGAGGGAGGGAGATAGCAGTGTGCCTTCTTGAGTGGTATTTGGGTCTCCTCTTTTTAGAGAAAGAGAGAGAGCCCGTGCCTCTTCCCTCTTGTTCTCTTTTTATTTTCTTTTTTTATTTCAAATCTCAGGCTACATTGCCCATGTGCCCTCTTTAATCATACACTCACCTTTCTCTCCCATCTTCTCACCTGCTCTCTTTTTTTTATATTCTTCACCCACGAGAGAGAGGCCCCAACTGCATGTGTATCTCTCCTTTTTTTGAAATTCTACCTCACCCACCCTAAAATGCTATCCACCGAAGAATGCTGTGTCCCCCTGCCCATGTGTGTAAGTTTCTACCCACTCTCACTTTCTCTTTTAAAAATACTCCATCACCGCCCCATTCTAACTTTCGCCCACTTTTTTTTCTTTTTGTTGATTTTCTATTTTTTTTATGTTTTATTTATGTTTTTCTTTTTATATTTTTTTATCATTTTCATTTTATCAAATATCCAAATAAAACATTTAAAATATGTACCACCACACCAAGTTATAGAAAATTATAAAATACTACAAATTAGTGATGGCCAATATGGGTAAGGTTTGGGATTAAAATTTCAATTTGATTTTTCTGGTGAGGATGGTCAAACTAAAGTGCCCAAGTCTTAGGACAGGTCAAAATGGGGTGTCTACCGTTGCCCCTCTTTGACAGAGCTCGAAGTCATTTCATGACGTGAGTGAATGTCAAAACTCTGAAGACGACCCTTTTGACAAGGCCGTAAGATTTGGGCAAACAAACAAGATGCAAATGTAAGTGGTTGAACCCGAAAGTTGCCTACGTATCCCTTTGCAAGAAATCAAACCAACTTAGTTCAGAGGCAAGATGCTAATGATATGCATGAAGATTGTGAGAACTGGACTTATACGCTACGCAAAGCCGATTATTTTTGAAAACCTTATGATCATGCAAGAGAGGGAAGACCTCAACCAAGAGAAATCAACATCCTAACACGTGTCACGCGAAAGGAGGAAAGATGGTGTAAACAACAGGCGCACCTGATGTTTTTAACCGAGTGACTCAAAGACCTAACGCATCTCACGCGAAAGAAGGAAAGATGGTGTAAACAACAGGCGCACCTGATGTTTTTAACCGAGTGAATCAACAACCTAACGCGTTTCACACGAAAGGAGGAAGGATGGTGTAAACATCAGGCGCACCTGATGTTTTTAACCGAGTACATCAACAACCCAACGCGTCTCACGCGGAAGGAGGAAAGATGGTGTAAACAACAGGTGCACCTGCTGTTTTTAATCGAGTGAAATTAACAACCTAACACGTCTCACGCGAGAGGAGAAGGGGTGGTGTAAACAGACAGGTGCACCTGCTATTTTTAACCGATTTGCAATCCTAACGCGTCTCACGCAAGAGGAGAAGGGGTGGTGTAAACAGACAGGCTCACCTGCTATTTTTAACTGATTTGCAATCCTAACGTGTCTCACGCGAGAGGAGAAAAGGTGGTGTAAACAGACAACCGCACCTGCTGTTTTTAACCGATTTGCAATCCTAACGCGTCTCACACGAGAGGAGGAATAGTGCATTTGAGATCCAAACGCGTCTCACGCGAGAGGAGTATTTGAAATCCAAACGTGTCTCACGCGAGAGGAGAAATAGTGAACTCGAGATCCAAACGTGTCTCACGCGAGTGGAGTATTTGAGATCCAAACGCGTCTCACGTGAGAGGAGGAATGGTGAATGAATCCAAACGCGTCTCACGCGAGTGGAGAAATAATGAACGAATCCAAACGTATCTCACGCGAGAGGATAAATGGTGGCATAAACCAACAGATGTGCCTAACTGTATCTCATACAAAAAGGGGGGTTGTAATTGGGGTAAATGTTACATCCTAACACGTTTAACGTGAAAGGAGCAGAGGCATATTCGAAGTCCAAACGCGTCTCACGTGAGTGGAAGAATGGTAGAATGATTTCTTGCTGACAAGGGGGCCACAGATGCCCTTTTTCTTCTTCCTGATCATATTCACAACTTTCCCTATTCTCCAATGAGGTGACTGACTAGGTTGGTTCAGTATCCAGAATTGAGGCGCATACACGCTACCTCAACCTATGGGGCTGCCATATAGATTTCAAGCCGGGGATACACCCCTGGGTATTTAAACCAGACTTTAGTCTCGGAAATTCCAAACCTTTTGCGTTCTAGGCATCGCCATTCGAATTCTAGTTTCCACCGTCGTAGTTGGTCTCTTAGGAACTCATTGTAATCACAGGCAGATGGCTATACCAGACCACCTGAAGTCGTTCGGGCACGACAAACACCAAAGTAATTGCACCTTTAGAGGATTTAAGGTCTCCTAGACTGCGAAAGCAGAGGGTGCATCGCATACAAATGTGCATACCACACAAATGAAAGAAAAGTGCATCGCATTCAAATATGCATACCCCACAAATGAGAGAAGGGGTTGCATCGCATTCAAATGTGCATACCACACAAATGAGAGAGGGGGTTGCATCGCATTCAAATATGCATACCACACAAATGAGAGAACAATGCACCGCATTCAAATGTGCATACCACACAAATGAGAGAAAAGTGCATCACATTCAAATGTGCATACCACACAAATGAGAGAGGGGGTTGCATCGCAAAATGTGCATACGACACAAATGAGAGAAAAGTGCATCGCATTCAAATGTGCATACCACACAAATGAGAGAAGGGGTTGCATCGCATTCAAATGTGCATACCACACAAATGAGAGAAGAGGTTGCATCGCAAAATGTGCATACCACACAAATGAGAGAAAAGTGCATTGCATTCAAATGTGCATACCACACAAATAAGAAAAGGGGTTGCATCGCATTCAAATGTGCATACCACACAAATGAGAGAGGGGGTTGCATCGCATTTAAATGTGCATACCGCACAAATGAGAGAAGGGGTTGCATCGCATTCAAATGTGCATACCACACAAATGAGATAAGGGGTTGCATGAACAGACAGGCACACCTAACTGTATTTGATACATAATTTTCCCTATTCTCCAACGGGGTGACAAATTAGGTTGATTCAGTATCCAGAATTGAGGCGCATACACGCTACCTCAATCTATGGGGCTGCCATACAGATTTCAAGCCAGGGATACACCCCTGGGTATTTAAACCAGACTTTAGTCTTAGAAATCCTGAACCTTTTGCGTTCTAGGCCTCGGCCATTCGAACTCTAGTTTTCACCGTCGCAGTTGGTCTCCTAGGAACTCATTGCAAACACAACCAAGATAATACACAAATATTTACATATAAAAGCACACAGATATTTACAGACAAAATACAGACATATACACATATGAGGAATATTCTGTTTACAGGCATTAGCGGGAAGATGCCATTACTTAGAAGGCATATTCCATTTGCTTATGTCGGCACACGTACTCAAAACGCGCAAAAAAAAGAAAGAAAAAATGCAAAATGCATGGACACGGGGGTACAGGGTTTCGAACCCCTGACCTCAGGCCTGGTCTTCGAGTCCTCGACCGCTGAACCACGCCACTCGTGTTATGCAAACAAATGTATATATACTATACAAGACATATATATACATAAAACCAAAACCAAACAAAAAGATACATTTGTTATGGGGTTCGAACCCCTGACCTTGGGCTCAGCCTTCCAGCCTTCAACCACTGAGCCAAACCACTAAACCTAAGCCACTCTTGTGACCAAAACGTTCAAAAAAATATATATAATACATAGATATACAATATATATACATATATGTATAAATATACAATTCTCCCACCTCTCTCTCTGTTTTTGTCTCACTCTCTCTTCCGTCATCTTCTTTGAGTGTTGTGTTTGGCACGCGATTTCAACAATCGCGGCACCTGACCGACAGGCTATCCAATCCTCCCCCGATTGTCAATGATCATATCAGCCTTCCTCCCTCTTCGTCTTCTTCTTTGGCTTCATCCTCTTTTTAAGTTGAGGCCTGCGAAAGAGAGAGGCAGAGCAAAAGCCTGCAAACTTTCTCTATCACCACTTTGCAACCTCTTTCTTTTGCATTACTCTCTTTTGCCATGGCTTCTTCACACGGTTCTCTCACTTTTTTTCCAGACCTGAACGAGTCCACGATAGAGATGACCAATTCTGACTCCCCTAAACCTCAACCATGAGCTCCTCCTCCTTCTCCTGTTTTTAACTTTCTAGCGATATCAGTTGAACAAATCATGGCGGCATAGTCTGACATCGAAGCAAACTCGTATATGCTGAGGTCATGTGTGGAGACCGTGACAGCGGTCTCCAATTTGTCCCATCGACGGCAGAACAGGACGTGTGAAGTACATCAGTTGCATGCACAACTCTCCCTTCTTCAACGTATGTACAAAGACGCTCGAGTAGAAATTAGTGCGCTGAAAAAGCAAAACAAAGAGCTGAAACGATTGCCAACCTTCGTGACTCGATTCAGAGTTTCTTTGCACAACCAATTTGATGGCTGGCGATGAATAATCTCTTTTAGAAGCTCTGCCAAGGCCGAGGCAAAGTCTTCAAAAGCTTCAAAGGAGTAAAGATGAAGTGAGGCAGCTGATGGAAAAGTTAGGCAATGAAGCTGTGTGCAAATGAAGCCCATTGTAATCTTCGTCGCCGAGCTGCTGCCGGAGAATAAAGAAGAAAAAGATCCATCTCTCTCTCTGTTTGTTTTTGTTTTTGTTTTTTTGTTTTGTTTTGTTTTTTTTTTTTTTTTTTGGAGTCTCTGTAAACGGGGATGTCCTCCCCTGACTTCAATAAAATCAGTTTCTTTTTTTTGCTCATCACTGGCATGACTGGCATATCATTTTGAGCTTAAAAATAATTTGTTTGATTGAATTTGAGAATGATTGAATTTTTGAAGTCTGAATTAGACATTGACTCTTTACTGATCTGAATCAACAAATGACCTAACGAACTAAAAAACGAAGCAAATTAATCCAAACACACTTATAGACACTGATTGGTATAAATACACCGACTGGTATAAATATACTGACTGGTATGAAAGGAACACACTTATATACATTGACTGGTATGAATACCCTGATTGGTATGAATACACACTTATATACACTGAATAGTTGCTCGAGCAGTGGAGAAGATAGAATCACTAACTCGACTATGCCCCTAGTTCATTGCCTTGACCATTTTTTGTCTCTTGATTTTTTTTTTTTTGTAAAAATGTTTTGATCAACATGAAAGTTAGATTAGTATATTTATTCCAATTTCTGTTTCAAATCATGTAAGCTAAACTTTGAGCACTAAAAATTTTTCCTTTTCAAATCCAAAGAATGGTCCAAGTTTTGCAAAAATGGAACAATTTTCGAGAAAAATTAGTCAGCTTCATTCAAATTAATCAAAACCTATTTTTGCAAATGGCCACTACTCAACTAACATGGAATCAACCATTGGGGTGCATAGTCCCAAACCAGATAATCAAAGGTGATATCTGAACCAAGCCAACCGAACCGAGCTAATCCGAACCGAATGAAGTCAAGCAAAACTGGACCAGACCGAACCGAACCGCCAAACCGAATTGAACCGAACTGAACCAAGTTAAATCAAACCAATTGAACTGAGTAGAACGAAGATACACCAATCAAACACGGATAGGAAAACCAAGTCGACTAAAGACACACCAAGCAAACATGGACGAGTTAAATGAGTGGAAAAGTTATTAGGGCCGAACTTCGAGATGAAGCTACCTACGTATCCCAAAGATAGAAATCAGGCCATCGTAGTTCGGGCTAAAGTTTACTCAGGTATTGACACTCTCCTTTTACGCTCTAACTTTTGCCAAAGCTGCCCTTTCGAGTTTTCAACCTTGCAAGCTTCTTTTTTTTTTTCTTTTTTTTCTTTCTTTCTTTTTTCTATATATATATTTTTTCATTTTGTTCATTTCATTTTTTTTTTTCTGCTCTAACTTTTGCCTGGGTCGCCCTTCCGGATTTTTAGCCCAACGAGCCTCTCAAGGGTTATTTTCATTTTAACTTGACCATGTTGATTGGGTGTGAAATCTCTAGGCCATCTATAAGAATGACTACTACACTTGACCAGTAGATATGATGATGTAGGGACTAAGCTAATTAGGTCTGAATTTGCCCCTAGTGTTGCCCCTAGTGTAGTGGATAGGAACTTGACTGTCCTTCAATAATAAAATTCATTCTCTCAAATTTTGGGTTTTGCCTTTCTATGCGGTCTTCTTTGGGAAACGATTTAGTTTTAACTCTTTGATCACATCCAACCTTTTGCCCCTAGTTCAAGGGCTGCTTCAAATCTAAATCACATCCGACCTTCTTGTCCCTAGTTCAAGGGCTGTTTCCAATCTGAATCATAGGCCCTACATAGTTTTGGCTAAGGTTCACTCGGGTATTGACACTCTCCTTTTACGCTCTAACTTTTGCCAAAGCCGCCCTTTCGGGTTTTCAACCTTGCGAGCTTTTTGTTTTTCTTTTTATTTATTTTTTTGTGCTCTAACTTTTTCCTGGGTCGCCCTTCCAGGTTTTCAGCCCAGCAAGCCTCTCAAGGGTGGTACCTTATTGCCCCTAGTTCAAGGGTTGCCTCCATTTCAGCTATACAAGCCTCACACTTTTGCCCCTAGTTCAAGGGCTGTTTCAAATCGAAATCACATTCTCTGGCCTGAGTTCAAGGTCTGTTTCCAATCTAGATCACATCATTGCCCCTAGTTCAAGGGCTATTTCCAATTTAAATCATATTCGACCTTATTGCCCCTAGTTGAAGGGTTGCCTCCATTTAAATCACATCATAACCCCTAGTTCAAGGGCTATTTCCAATTCGGCTACGCAAGCCTTACACTTTGATTGATCATTGAATACTTCTAATCAAGGTTTGAAAGCTAAAGAGCTAAGGAGGTCGGACCTTGAATCAAGAGGGATCCTATGCTGTGTAATCAATTCCAGGCATGTCTTCATAGGACCACGCGAAAACAGTTTTTGAAATCTTTTCACAAAGTGACTAATCACTCGTACTCTTACGAAGACAAGATAGAACCAATTTGGACCAAGCCAGGATCCTTCTCAGTACCCATATTAACAAAAATGATTTTATTCATCAAAGGCTTAGCGCACCTCTATTCCTCTCAATTGATCAAAATTTGCAAATCCCGAGGAAATTCTTCCTCTTTGTTTTTATTAGAGTTTTTGGAAAAAGATTTGAAAAACTTTGGTCAATGTAATGATTTAAAGGCACAGAGAAGTAGGCAGACTATGGCATTTTGTTTTTTGTTTTTTTGTTTATTGAAAAGAGACTATGACTCAGCAATGACAACAGACTTTTGACAACATATTCAAAAGAAAATGACAAAGATGACCTAGATAGGACAGAAATGTCTAGGTTAGCACTATCAAAATCAACAGACTCTGACTCATTAGGCTGACTCGAGCCTGACTCTAACTCTACAAACTTGGTGGAGTCAAACTTAGACTCAATACTCAATTCAGAACTCAGAATAAAACCATTCTCAATTTTGCTAGTCAAAGTGTAGGCCAGCCACAACATTCAAAATAAAGCTCGTGCAATCAACAAGTGGTCACTCCCCAATTACATAAACAAAATGGAACTTCCAATTATGCCCTCACTAAAAACACACTGAACCCCACAAACTGAAATGCCTAAACCACTCACTTGAATTTGAGAACCCCTGTATAGATCCAATACATTGCACATAAAGCAGGAAAGAGAACAAACACCCCTAAAGAGGGTAGGGTTATCCTGTCCTAGCTTGACATCATCTAGGGTTTCACTATTCAAACAAGCGGTATCATACATCCAAGAAATGGGAAAGCATCCTATCATAATTTGAAAGGTACTATAGCTCACTATATGTACAAGGTTAGCTCTACTCTAGGGATTGAAGTCAAGGTGACATTACCAAAGAGTCCTTTGGGTCATAACCAGTGAAGATCTTAGGAACTCAAAAGAGTCAATATTAGCCTCTCTTCAAAGTCTGAGAACTTTCAGATCTCAGAAGATTATGACACAAGGCCTCCAAAGTAATGTAGAGATAGGTGTAGTGTCACAAAAAGTATGCCTGTGCTCCTACCAGTATCTGGGCAACACAGGAACTTTAAGTGCACCAATACATGCAATGCAATAAAAATATAATTGAAAATAAAAGTCATATCATGGAGTTCGAGTCAAGGTTTCATAAGTCCCCAGTAGAGTTGCCAGAAACTGTAACATGCCCAGGGGGGGCCCGCGTGCGTTAAACAGTTCGGACACCCGAGATCTCTTTGATCTAGTCTCACGAGTGCAATGTGAAACATAGACGAGAGTCCAGATTTGGCAACTTTTATTGAAAATCCATTTTATTGTAATTTTGTCAAAAATGGACCGCGTCCTCAGATTTCAGAGTCGCCACCTAATATTTTGGGAAATTAGGAAACCAATGACTCGTGCCAAGGCCACTATTCGTCGTAACCAAGGATGCTTGGCTCGGAACCTTAGGTATGAGAGGGGAAGGTCAATAATGAGCACCCCCACTCACCCGATCAAAAGATCGGCCTCTACTAAACCATGATATGACTTTTATTTTTTTTTATATGTTCATGTTCTGATTATTTTAGTAAATCCTAAAATTTACTATGTAAAGCATACAAGTATAGACTCATTTGCTCAAATTGGAACAGTTCGATTTCATGTTTGTTTTGCAAAAAAGGGTTTAAATTTGCCACCTCAAGTGGGCTTAAAATTTGTGTATTTGCCACTATTAAGTGGGCTTAAAACGTACATTCATCGAATCATTCCAATTCAAACAACAAGCCTTCATCCACAGGCATTCAAACAGTTATATCAAGTAAGCAAGTAGCCTCATGGTAGAATACTAACACATAGTAAGAAAAACACACACAAATGGGATGCTAAAGCATAAAAACTCACAGATTGACCGACGTCCCTCGAACAACTACAAAACAAAGTTAGTAAAATATGCATGATCTTATATACAGAATCCTAATACAATTCACTCATGAGATGCACTAAAGATTCGGCTTCTAAAATATGGCATATGAATCATCTCAATAACATTAAGTAGCGCACAAAATCATGGGATAATCAATTAAAGCATAAAGATGCAAATTTAGCCAAATCTGATGCATGGAGCATGGATGTAAAGCAGGGATATACATGGCATGTCAGTTAGAGAAAGCGATTAAAGAATGGGATAGAAAGAAGCGGGGTGGGGGAATTATTACAATCATTTTAAATATTACAAATTCGAGGGAGATGAATAAAATAAAATCCTCACAAACACTCAAAATAAAAATAAAAATAAGAAATCATTAATTAGCAAAACAAACTATTTGTCTTCACGCCTCAGCCCATATAAACTCATCTTCAATGGTGGCCCCATCAATACTCAAACAAAATGGCCCACTGTCAAGCCGGCCCGACCTCTTCAAGACCAAACCACCAGCCAATCAAAAATGCACCAACCCAACGTGAATGATATCCACATGGGTTATTATTCTGCAGCACCAAAATCCCACAACTTTACGGCCCAATAACCATGATTTTTCTCCAAGTGCTGGATTGTTCAACCAGCCCAATAAAATATGAACCTTGGCTTAATCACATGAGGTGGCCCACGGACACTTTGCTCATCCTTGAATTCAGCTCTGTGATGATGATGATGATGATGATGAGACCAAGAGAAAAGAAAGTGTGGTGTATGTGTGAATCTGTTGACTCCCTCTATTTCTCTGTGTGTCTATATCCATTATAAAGAGAGAGAGAGACAGAGACAGAGAGAGACGTAACCTGGAGGGAGAGAGCCGTTGGCCTTGTGCATGTATGTGAGTATGCTGTGTGTGTCATGCATGCGTGAATGGTGTGGGTGTGTGTGTATCCATGCGAGGGAGATAGAAATGTGGCAGTGTGTGTGTGTAATAGCAACCCAACGAGAGAGGTTGAGCTTGTTTGTTTTGGTCTTGAGTGTGTGAGTGTATGCCGAGCAAGAGAGCGAGATAGGTGTGTATTTGTCACTATGTGTGTGTCCCAACTGTGTATTCAGCACCTTCTCTGGACTCTGTGGACTGCCGTGGCCTCTCCAGCTAGTGTAGTATTAGCTGTGTTATGTCTTTATATCTCAGATCAAGGCTCTCTCTCCTCCTCTCTAGAAAAGCCCTCCGTTCATGCACACAGCCTTCATCACCTTTACTCGGCAGACCATCAATAGGTAAAAGAAGAAGAAGAAGGAGAAGATGGTGTTGATGATCCAGCTCCCAAAATGGGTCTGTGTGTGTCTATATCATGCATGGAGAGAGAGTGCATGCGTGAGTGGTGTGCATGGGTGGTGTGTGTATCAGCCGTGTCTCTCCTCCTCTCTCACCTTTCTCTCCCCATCATGTGTATCTCAAGCGAGTTTGAATGGGTGTATGTGGTCTGCCGTGGGTCTGTCGAGCCTTGGCAATGGTAGTGTGCATATGTATCTATATCAATTATAGAAGGCCCCCAAGAGAGAGATGGCCATGTGTGTGTTTTTGATAGCAGCGAAAGAGAAGTGGAGTTTGTGTGTGTGTGTGTGTGCCGTGTGGCTGCTGGGTATGTGTTGCGTGTGTATGTACAATGAGTGGGAAGATCTTGGGTGTGTATGGACTCTCCTCTTTTTAGAGAGAGAGAGGCCGTGTCCCCCTCCGTCAAAACCGTGCGTCTGTCTGCATAGTTTGTGATGTGTGTGTGTGTATGAAGTGGGTGTATGGGTGTGTATTAGAGAGAGAAGAGAGAGAGCTGGGTTGTGTAGTGGTGCTGGGTTGCTGATGCCGTGTCTGTGGCTGTGGAGAATGGAGCTGGGTGTATGGAATGGGTGTATGGGTGCACGGGTTTGGTGCATGTGTATGATGTGCTTGAGTGTGTGTTTCAGTGAGGTGCCGAGAGAGAGGGAGATGGCAGTGTGCCTTCGTGAGTGGTATTTGGGTCTCCTATTTTTAGAGAGAGAGAGAGAGCCCGTGCCTCTTCCCTCTTGTTCTCTTTTTCTTTTCTTTTTTTATTTCAGATCTCAGGCCCCATTGCCCATGTGCCTTCTTTAATCATACACTCACCTTTCTCTCCCATCTTCTCACCTGCTCTCTTTTTTTTATATTATTCACCCACGAGAGAGAGGCCCCAATTGCATGTGTATCTCTCATTTTTTTGAAATTCTACCTCACCCACCCTAAAATGCTATCCACCGAAGAATGCTGTGTCCCCCTGCCCATGTGTGTAAGTTTCCACCCACTCTCACTTTCTTTTTTAAAAATACTCCACCATCGCCCCTTTCCATCTTCCACCCATTTTTTTTCTTTTTTTTGATTTTTTATTTTTTTTTTATGTTTTATTTCTGTTTTTCTTTTTATATTTTTTTATCATTTTCATTTTATCAAATATCCAAATAAAACATTTAAAATATGTACCACCACACCAAATTATAGAAAATTATAAAATACTACAAATTAGTGATGGCCAATATGGGTGAGGTTTGGGATTAAAATTTCAATTTGATTTTTCTGGTCAGGATGGTCAAACTAAAGTGCCCAAGTCTTAGGACAGGTCAAAATGGGTTGAGGAGCTCAATCACCAATCCTTGGTCGTTCGCTCAATGGGGGCTTGATGTCATTGGGCCATTGCTACGGGCCCTAGGGAACAAGCGATTCTTGATTGTCGCGACAAATTATTTCATAACATGGGTCGAAGCGGAGGCACTAACACACATTCGAGATACTGATGTTAGGCGTTTTGTATGGAAGAATATCGTAACACGATTCGGCATTCCAAGAGCACTCATTTCAGACAACGGCACCTAGTTTAATGTGGCGTCTACCGAGAATTATGCAGCACGTATGGTATTCGGCCCTATTTCTCCACCTCGGCTTACCCACAGAGCAATGGTCAAGTTGAAGCCTCCAACAAAGCCATCTTGGACAGTATCAAGAAGAGGCTATGAAAGCTAAAGGCAGATGGATCGAAAAATTACCGAGTGTGTTGTGGGCTCATCGCACTACTCCGAGGTGATCCACTGGGGAAACGCCGTTTGCTTTATGCTTCGGAACCCAGGTAATCATCCCCCTGGAGATCGGCCTCTCAACCTTGAAATCGAAAGTTTTTGATACGGGCCGAAATGATATGATGTTGGCCTTAGATTTGACTCTGATTGAAGAACGCCGAGACCGTGCCCTTGCATCCATGGCACGGTACTAGCAACAGCTTGCTAAGTCATATAATCAACGTGTTCAGCTACGCCGCTATACACCAGGAGAATTGGTACTCAAAAAAGTACTTCCAGCTGCTAGGAATTTGGCTGACAAAAAACTAGGTTCCAACTGGAACAGCCCCTATCAGATCGATTCAATCGAGGGAACAGAGGCATATTGGCTCAAAGACATGTCTGGGAGAAGTCTGCCACGCCCTTGGAATTCTACACATTTGTGTAAATTTTATCATTAACTCGACTTATGGGGCATGATAACTTGTTTTGAATGTTCGCCATGTACAACTTTCACTTTTATAAATGCAAGACTTCTTATCTTACTATATGAAATTTTAGTTCAAAGATAAAAGCCTCCGAAGTCGGAGCCCCATCAGTGAATGACACTTTTGGGCCGAGTAAGCCTCTGGATTCGGAACGCCCTTCGTAGATTTCACGATTGGCTAAGTTAAAAGTCTCCGAATTCGGAGTCCCATCCGTGCAAGACACATTTAGGCCGACTAAGTCTCCGAATTCAGAGCGCCCTTCGTGGATTTCATGATTGGCCAAGATAAAAGCCTCCAAATTCGAAGCCCCATCCGTGCAAGACACGTTTGGGCCGACTAAGTCTTCGGATTCGGAGCGCCCTTCGTGGATTTCACAATTGGCCAAGATAAAAGCCTCCGAATTCGGAGCCCCATCAGTGAATGACACTTTTGGGTCGAGTAAGCCTCCGGATTCGGAGCGCCCTTCGTGGATTTCACAATTAGCCAAGATAAAAGCCTCCGAATTCGGAGCCCCATCAGTGAATGACACTTTTAGGCTGAGTAAGCCTCTAGATTAGGAGCGCCCTTCATGGATTTCATGATTGGCCAAGGTAAAAGCCTTTGAATTCGGAGCCCCATCAGTGAATGACACTTTTGGGCTGAGTAAGCCTCCAGATTAGGAGCACCCTTCATGGATTTCACGATTGGCCAAGGTAAAAGCCTTTGAATTCGGAGCGCCATCAGTGAATGACACTTTTGGGCTGAGTAAGCCTCTAGATTCGGAGCGCCCTTCGTGGATTTCACGATTGGCCAAGGTAAAAGCTTCCGAATTCGGAGCCCCATCAATGAATGACACTTTTGGGCCGAGTAAGCCTTCGGATTCGAAGCGCCCTTCTTGGATTTCATGATTGGCCAAGGTAAAAGCCTCCGAATTTGGAACCCCATCAGTGAATGACACTTTTGGGCTAAGTAAGCCTCTGAATTCAGAGCGCCCTTCGTGGATTTCACGATTGGAGAAGTTAAAAGCCTCCAAATTCGGCATGTTTTTCGTGAATATTATGATTGAAAAGCATAAACGTAGTTGACGAAAAATGGAAGATGATCATAACTGAATTTATAAATATAAATTGAAACAACATGCAAACATTTAAAATAATATGTTTCATTGAAATAATCGATAATACATAATTTGCCCCCAATCTACGTTAAAGCGGTACAATATGTTCAGTATTATTCGGCATCCCCCTCATCATCGCTTTTCTCGACTTCGAAAGCCGCAAAGGGAAAATGATGACTCTGATATAGCGGCGACGCCGAATCAATGCCTGCTGCCCGGAGAGCCTCTGTGGCCTGGAGAGCCTTGACCCACCCGTGTTTGAATCCACGATTCCCGCATCGGCAGACCTCCTCGGCGAGCTTTTCCTTAGTCTTCTGTATCCCAACTTTTCGGCCCTCATGGAAGCCTTGTTCATAAGACCTAGTCTTTGCGGCCTCTATTGCAAACATGATTGCCGTATCTCGATCGGCAATCGCATGACTTATAAGCCGTTGGGTCATCCTTTCTTCCACAATCGGGTTAGCTTGGCCGGCCGATTATCTCTCGGCAGTTTTGACCGACCTTAGTTCGCGCTCAGCCTTCTCCGCGCGAGCTTCTAAGCTTCGAATGCGTTCATCCTTCTGCTCTATCTCCCACCGCGCGACACGAAGACGCATGTCGATTTCATAGGCGGTATACAGCCCTTTCACCACTCTATGAATGCCCTCCCGAAACACTTCAAAATCAGGTCGACCGACCATCGACTGCTGGACTTCTGGTGGAAAAATTTGTCAAGCAAACTCAACTACCACATTTGGGTCGTGAACAATTGAATCCGCTTCCGTCATCGGTTTGTTCCCCACAAAAACTGTAAAACTTAATGGGTTCGGCGTCGCACTGGTTTCTCCTCTCAAGCGTGGTAGAGCGGAGCTGCACCATTGCTGTTTCTCCCTTCTGGGTGCCTACTTCGACGACGCGAGGACTGGCATTTTTCATGTTCCCTCGACGTTCTACTCCCCGTGCGCGTAGGCTCGCCACCTCGATTCATCTCTGCGTCCAACTCCGCGAGTGTTCTCCCTTCTCCTCTGTTGTTAAAGAATAACCTTCTTGCTATCCACAATCGTCCACACTGCTCTTTCACCCCTCAATTTATTGGCTCTACACGCGACAATGGCCCTTCCGCGCACCCAATACCCACCCCATTTATTCCTTATGAGTGCAGTATCCCCGAGGCGATCTCATAAATGCTAAATTTTAAAACCTTTCGCCAAATTTGATCAGGCTCTATTTGGCCGAATGTCGAGGCCTTGCCGTGATCAGATTGTGAGTTCCAACATTCGCTGGGGCAAGGCAGATTGATTAATCTATTCGGCCAAATGTACAGGCATGGCGCCAATCATCTCATGTGCCCCATCCACTCCATGAACTAATAGCATTCGGCCTTCCAGTTCATGCATTAGCTGGGTCAAGGGCAGATTGATTAATCTATTCAGCCAAATGTACAGGCCTGACGGCAATCATCTCATGTGCCCCATCTACTCCATGAACTAATAGCATTCGGCCTTCCAGTTCATGCATTAGTTGGGGCAATGGCAGATTCATTAATCTAATCGGCCAGACGTCGAGGCCTTGCGCCGATCAAATCGTGAGTTCCATCATTCGTTGGGGCAAGGCAGATTCATTAATCTATTCGGCCAAATGTACAGGCCTGGCGCTGATCATCTCGTGTGCCCCAGCCACTCCATGAACTAATAGAATTCAGCATTCCATTTCATTCATTAGTTAGGGCAAGGGCAGATTCATTAATCTAATTGGCCAGACGTCGAGGCCTTGAGCTAATTTACTCGTTATTTTATCGAATATTCATGGACCTTTCCCAATTATTAACTGTTGATTAGTTTATTTATTCGGCTAAATAGCAAAGACAAGCGTAGGATGTTTAATTGATTCGGTTAAGTTATCAGATGTTTAATTTACTCATATGCCGCAGACAGAAAAGCATAAGGAATTTTCATTAATAAATTGAAGGCAAATAGTATATGTAGTAAACTGAAAAGTATAAGAAATTTTCATTAATAAATTGAGTACAATAGTAGTCATTTTACACATGAAAATTACCTTACATTTAAACTTCCAGTCCAAGTAAAGAAATGAAAATCTACTAATAAAACCTACAAAAACTACGCATCTAAAATGCCTAACAAAAATCAAAGTATCACCCTAATCAATCTTCAGGGTCAGACTCCAGCGGCTCAACGTCCACCTGCTCGTATGGAATTGGCTACGCCAAGGTCACATTCGCGGCAGTGAAGGCTTTGAGCCAACCGTGTTTGAAGCCCCGATTCTCGAACTTGGGCACTTCTTCCACGTAGTTTTCCAAGGCGGCGTCCTTTCCAGCTTGGAACGCTTTGGAAATCTCAGAGTCGACTACGTCCTTTGCCTTTCTCGATTCTTCCAAGTCGGCTTCTAGCTTGGCGATCACCTCCTTGGATAAGTTGAGCGCGTCTTCGCTCACTTTGGCCCTCTTTTCGGCGGCCAACCTTAGTTAGTCCGAATTCCTCGCGCTCTCGGCTTCAGAGTCGGCTCGGGCACGTTCCTCCGCCACTTTCGACGCCTCAGAATCGGCTCTTTGAGAGGCTTCCACAGCCTTACTCTTTTCATTTTCAATTTTAGCTTTCAACAAGCCGATCTGTTCTATAGCGTCATGTTGACGACGACCGATTTTGGTTATCCTTCCCACCGTCTGCAAAACAAGGAAATATAGTTACAACAAATTAAAAATATATATATATATATATTTAGGCGAAAGACAATAGATAAGGCAAGTAATGTACCAATAAGGCCGATTGAGCGGCAAGTGCAATTGACAGTAGATCTGGCTCCGCCCGAAATGTAGCTCTATCAACTGGCAAGGAAATTGAGGAAGCCATGCTCAAGGCCACAGCCGGGTCCTTCAAAGCCGACGCATTAGAGGCAATCGGCATATTCCTTATCTTTGGTTGAACAGTGAATAGAACAACCAAGTCTGATTTCTTAATACGCGGCCGTTTATCAATTTGGTCCTTACCAAAGATGGCTTGTCGCTCGGCGGGGCATTTTTTTCCCCTTTGCTCAGCCTCCTGATCCCCCTATTCCATTTGCTCTGTCTTGGCCATTTCGGTCTGAGCCGTCTCTTCCTCAATAACAGGTAGAGAGGACTCAACGACAGCAACAGGTGGAGTTTCCGATCGGATGGCCTCAGCTCTCCTTCGGGTGGCCATCCTTTTGGCGTTTTTCCTTCTGCAAGTTGAGTAAGCGACTCCCCAGCCATATTCTCAGGATACGAGCCGAGAAGGTCTCTTAAGCTTGTAAAAATATTTCCAAAGGAGATGTCCCCTCGACCTGAAGTGGACGGAGGGTTGGATGAATTAAGGCTGGCTTCCTCAAAGGCCAAGTTTAGAGCCTCGTCTACCTCAGCTTCCGACTGGTTTGGTTACTCAGCAGCCTCTTTGGCTACTTGTTCTTCCACCTGCTCCGAATCGGAGGCTTCCAAACCAATCTATCTTAGGTTTCTGAAGTTGGGGAAGATAAGGGCCATAAGCTGTTGTTCGTCCCTCGGAATTGGAATGTTGTCTGCCGCCGAAAATGTTGTGTAAGTTGGCTCATATCTTAGAAGAATGTGGGCCGCCCTTCCTTGTTTCTGAAGGCTTGGACGACCAAAGAATTGGAACGCGATTTTAATTTTCGCAAGAACGGCGTCGTCGGCTGAAACCAAAACTCTCTTCAAATCGTTGTCTGCACAAATAAAACGGTAAGTACATAGAATGAAAGCTGAATAAATATATAGTAATAAAAAATAAGGAGCTATACGGCCACCTGGTTCGCCTCTTCGTCTTGGCACGGGATCCAGGCCATCTTCACCCTCTTCGAATTACCAGTTGCCTCGGACAATGACCATTACATCGTTAACACGCTTGCTAAAACTGGCAAGCATAGTCACTAAGTGATGGTCGATATCCTTGGCTCTAAGAAAATAGCGTCCCTGTCGGCCAGAAGATTTGGCTAAGGTATAACAATGCCGAATTGCAGGTATACCAAGGTTAATCCTAAGGCGTCGGTTCAATTCTATAATCCCCATTATGATTCGGAAAAAATTTACATTAGGTTGGGAAGGGATTAAGCCCCAGTGGCGAAGGACGGCCTTTAAAAATGGGTGAAGGAAAAAACGGACTCCGTCATCAACAATTGATAGGAGAGGAAAGATGATTGTACTTTTATTAGTCCTCTCTGTATCAATGGTTCTGTCTATCACGAGTGACAGATGGACATCGTCGGGGATAGAATAATGGTGACAGAAACCAGAAACTCGATCCGCTGAAAGAAGTTCTTTCAAGTGTTTTGCCATCCTAGCTAGCCTAAGAACTGTGCAAAACTAAAAATAAACAAGGAAGTGGGATTCGAAATGAAGGAGAAGAAAACTTACAAGAAGCAGAAGAGACAATGAGAGACAGGAAGAAGTTGCTGAGGTTGTGAAATAGAGGCATATCGAAAGGCAAACCATAAGCTTTGAGTATTCAAAAAAAACTTACATTCGAAGGGACAACATAGTTTCAAATCACATTAAATGAAGAAAGCGTACGAAGAGGCGGGCAGATGTAATGATGCCTAAAAAGCGTGTGTTCTGACATGCATTGGAATGGGGTTAACCTTTGTTTTTTCCTTGTCTTTTCAAGTTCTAAACCAAACACGCCGTTCGAAACCAAACATGCCGAATAATTGGCATTAATAAGATGTTTGAGGGGTAATTGTGGGAGCCAAATATTGTTGGTATACGTGCAATAAAGCCAAATGACGGCATGAGGACAGTCAAGGACGGAATTTGTATTCGACTCTATCCTGGATGATCGCAAGGCCGAATAGACTAATCGGCCGAAGAACCAGTTGAACAAAAGCCGAATAAATAAACGTGTAATGGATTGAGGGTGGGCCCGACTCTGAGGCCCAAAAGAAAAATATAAATAAAGGAACATCATCCAAAGAAAGGTATGTGAGAACAAATAAGATTAACTTAAGATACAAGCAATCAAGAAAGTATGCACTGACTTATCTGTCGGAGTGCTAATTTCGGCATCCTCGACTGGAGTGTTCATTCATTTTCAAGTGACTAGTTGAGGATCAAGAGCGTCCTACAGGATCCAGGGAGTATTTCCAAACCACTTCTCCATAGAAGCATATAAAGACGAGAAGACTGATGATGAAGAGGAGGCAAACAATAGGGATGCAGTAGTTTAGTATCCTCTTGTAATTTTAATGTCTTATACCGTTTGTTCTAATAAAACTTGAATTACTTTAGTACCAAGCGTTTGTTTCTTTCACTCGATACGATGTCACTTGTGTTATTTTTTATAATTAGTTCGAAAAAAATCCAATCATTCATGACATATTATTCAACCGATCATGACCTATACGAGGGACGCTCCAAATTCAGAGTCTTATATTGGCCAATTGTGCCAAGCACAAAGGGTGCTCCGAATTCAGAGACTTATTCGGCCGATCGTGATCTACACGAGGGGCGTTTCGAATTCGGAGTCTTATATTGGCCAATTGTGCCAAGCATAAAAGGCGCTCCGAATTCAGAGGCTTATTCGGCCGATCGTGACCTGCACGAAAGGCGCTTCGAATTCGGAGTCTTATATTGGCCAATTGTGCCAAGCACAAAGGGCGCTCTGAATTCAGAAGCTTATTCAGCTAATCGTAACCTGCACGAAGAGCGCTTCGAATTTGGAGTCTTATATTGGCTAGTTGTGCCAAGCACAAAAGGCACTCCGAATTCGAAGGCTTATTTGGCCGATCGTGACCTGCACGAAGGACGCTCTGAATTTGGAGTCTTATATTGGCCAGTTGTGCCAAGCACAAAGGGCACTCCGAATTCAGAGGCTTATTTTTTCGATCGTGACCTGCATGAAGGGCGCTCCGAATTCGAAGTCTTATATTGGCCAGTTTTGCCAAGCAGAAAATGCACTCTGAATTCGGAGGCTCATTCGGTTGATCATGACTTGCACGAAGGGCGCTCCGAATTCGGAGTCTTATATTGGCCAGTTATGCCAAGCACAAACGGTACTTTGAATTTGGAGGCTTATCCAGGAGATCATGATCTGCACGAGGGGCACTTCAAATTCTGAGTCTTATATTAGCCAGTTGTGCTAAGCACAAAAGGTGCTTTGAATTCGGAGGCTTATTCGGTCGATCATGACCTACACGAAGGGTGCTCCAAATTCAAAGTCTTATATTGGCCAGTTGTGCCAAGCACAAAGGGCGCTCTGAATTTGGAGGCTTATTCGGCCGATCGTGACTTGCACGAGGGGCACTCCGAATTCGAAGCCTTTTACCTTAATAAGTCAAGCAGCTATGAGCTATGAAGATTCACCGAACTACAAAGATACATTTGTGGAAAAGACTTGATTCATTGATGAACTGTAAAGATACATTAAAAGAAAATAAGTCATTACATCATTACAAAAAGTTGGTTTTGATGCCATTTAATAGTAGAATTTGCGCAAGTGGGTCACGTTCCATGGTCGGGGAAGCTTATTGCCTGCCATATCCAAGAGCCGATATGTTCTTGCCCCAGCAATTGAGTCGACTTGGTAAGGATCGTTCCAGTTGGAGCCTAGTTTGCCGCCTACCGAATTTTTGGTGACAGGAAGCACCTTCTTAAGAACCAGTTCACCTAGGGTGTATTGCTGCACGCTCTGGTTATACGATTTGGCGAGCTGCTGCTGGTATCGTGCCATATACACAAGAGCTCAATCACGATGCTCTTCAATCATATTGAGGTCCAAGGCCAACATCATATCATTTTGCCCTGACTCAAATGCCTTCGATCTTAAAGTAGGCAGGTCAATTTCAAGAGGAATAATGGCTTCTTTACAGAAACACAAGGCGAATGGAGTTTCGCCGGTAAGTCGCTTTGGCGTGGTACGATGAGCCCATAATACATTGGGCAGTTCTTCAACCCAATTCCCTTTGGCCTTTTCTAAGCGCTTCTTGATTCCATCTAGGATCACTCTATTGGTGGCCTCAGCCTGGCCATTGTTCTGTGGGTACGCTGGTAAGGAGAAGTATGGCCATATACCGTATGTGCCGCACAATTCACGATAGACACCGTAGTCAAATTTGGTGCCATTGTCAGAAACAAGTGCTCGCAGTACGCCAAATCGTGTTATAATGTTCCTCTACACGAAGTGTCTTACGTCTGTATCTCGGATATGTATCAATGGTTCTGCCTCAACCCATTTTGTAAAATAATCTGTTGCAACAATCAGGAACCGTTTATTCCCTGGTGCTCTTGGGAGTGGTCCAACGATGTCCAATCCTCATTGGGCAAAAGGCTAAGGGCTAGTGACGGCATTCAATTCTTCCGCGACAAATGAGTCAAATGGGAGAATTTTTGGCATTGTTCTCATTTCTTTATGTAATTCTCTACGTCGGTTTGCATGGTGGGCCAATAATACCCTTGGGTTACGGCTTGATGGGCCAGCAAATGTCCTCCAGAATGGGCACCGTAATTGCCCTGATGTATCTCGGCTAAGAAATCCTCCACTAGGTTTGGATGCACACATTCCAAATACGGCCCTAAAAGGGACTTCTTGTAGGGCTTCCTATTGGGATCTAAATAGTAACGTAGGGCTTTGTTTCGTAGCTTATGGGCCTCTTTTTTATCTGTTGGAAGCCGTTCTAAGAACAGAAATGCGGCAATGGGGTCCATCCAACTCGGCTCCAAATCAATGACGTTAACATTGCCGGGTTCAGGGTGGCTGATACTCGGCTCAGGGACAAATCCCATCTCAATGATTCGTTTGATTCACGAATTGATGGCGGAGGCCAGGCAAACAAGAGTATATGCATGGGTATTTTGATCGCGAGTAATCTGATTCAGTTCATGGAAATCAAACTGTACGAGTAATGAATTTGCCCTCTTTACGTAAGCAGCCATTCGGTCGTCCTTAGCTGCATACTCCCCATTCAATTGATTGATGACCAACTTTGAATCGTAGAATACTTATAGGTGTTTGGCGCCTAAACGGAGCGTGTTACGGAGGCCAACTAGCAGAGCCATGTATTCGGCCTCATTATTTGATGCATCAAAACCAAGTTTCACCGCTTGCTCGATTATTGCGCCCTCGGAGGTCATAATCACAACTCCCGCCTCGCTACCACATTGGTTTGAAGAATTATCGCAGTACATCTGCCAAATCTGACGTATATTCGCCATTTCTGTTGGGGTTGGACGGCAGGCTACGTTGGTTCGAAATCAACATGACAGCTCGTGAACTAAGCAACGAAGTGGGCCAAAATCTGACCTTTGATAGTCATTCTCAGAGAGAATTGGATGTCGTACTGGCCGATTTCTAAAGCCTATTTCGAGACACACCCTGACGATTTTGCACTGCGAAGTATTGTCCGGAGAAAGTAGTCCGTCAGCATAGTTATGGTATGGGCTTGGAAGTAATGCATTAATTTTCTAGCGGCCACCACGAAGGCCAGAATCAACTTTTAACACTACTACAAATACAGATAAAGATCACACTTTTTTGGTGTGATATATGTTTTTTAATCACACCTTTTAAGTTTTATTAAAGTGTGGTCTTTGGAAGTGTGATTAAAAAGGGTCATTTTTAATCACACTTTTTAAGTGTCATTAAAAAATGTTTTCATCACATCTTTAAAGTGTGATAAAAAATATTTAGATCACACCTTTTAAGTGTGATTAAAAATATTTAGATCACACATTTTAAGTGTGATTAAAAACATTTAGATCACACCTTTTAAGTGTGATTAATAACTAATAAAACCTGTAATAAAAAAAATTGACATATTTGAAGAATAATCAATATTATTTTATACGCGCATTTCAAGAATGTAATACACACTATATACTATACTTTGAATCACAACCACATATTGAATAGAATAACGTCATATATTTCATAAATGAAAATTAAATATGTTCAAAAGTATATACAAATGAATTAAATAAAAAGTTTTAAACCATGCTTACATATATTAAAAAATGAAAAACTTAAAAACTAAGTTCTTGAATTCTTTGACCATATTTTGCATCTCTCCAAGAATTTCTAACTTTGAAAATAAAAACAAAAATTAATTCAAACCGCTAGAAGCATATGAATAATGTATATGTCTAAAGCTAACTTAAAATTACAAAATTAATTCAAAAAAAAAAAATTACAACATTACACCAAAATCAAAAGTAGCGGACACAATAGAAGTATGTCTAAAGCTAACTTACAAACTAAAGTCCAAAATGACACTTGCACCAGAAAAAGTAGCTAACAACAATTACTTACAAGAGAGACCAAGTAGCACCAAGAATAAGAGATGAAAAACAAAGATCAAGAAAAGAGGCAATGTGTACAAGGGCCGATTGATTGTTGGAGAAGAACTGTGCAAAAGAAAAGAAGATGATGTTGGAGACAATAATCAGAATCCAGAGTGTGTTCAGTAATCACCACTGGATTTAATAAGCATGCTATCAACTTCACAACAATATAAATGCCTAATATCTAGAAGGTGTTAGAAAGTAACCGCATGCACATCTTTGTCCTTTAAAATGCTCATCCATGATAATGGAATCATACAATAGTCTTTTCTCCAAAGCACTATGACCTGAAAGCACACATTACATGTCCATTCACAATACAGAACAAGAATAATGTAACACTATAACAGAAAGAAGATAATGAAAAGAACCTGGATAACCCACTGTAGAAAAACACCAAGTGAAGCTCCACAAAATATAAGAATTCCACCTAAATAAAGTAGTAAACATTAACATGACCATAGTTTGCAACTATATACAGCATTTAAACAGAGTCTCTTACATGCCAAATAACATATCACCAGTCTAGAAAGCATTTAATTGCCTTGAAAAAGCATATGTAAAGCACTGTAATAATGATTAGATAGTAGTTACATTCACATTTTTGGTATCTGTAGAGTCACACCACCAGAGCAATCATTTTCATCATCTTACTGCTATCTTCCAAATTAAAAGCAACAAATTCCAAGACCCTAGTAAAAATCAGGAATATTATAAATCAGAATGCAAATCGCATTAGTTTCACTCAATTTTTCATTCAAAGATGATTCGTAACATTTTGGTGGGAAATCACATCAAACAGTAAGAATCGAATCGTGAATCACACGATTCTAACCACCACACAAACAGCTACATGTACTATAGAACTAGAAGCAGAGCACTTCCCTATAGAAAGGCAAGAAAAGTAGATAGATATACTTGTTGGGGGACTATCTGTGGATCGGATAACTTTGTTGATGAGTTTGTTGCACAGAATTCCTCATACTATCCTTCACGAGCTCTGCTAAAGCCCCAAGATTACTAATGATGGAAGGAGAAAATACGTAATGATATAAGGGGAAAATAGGTTAGATAATTGTGATGAGAGGGAGAGAGAGAGAGAGAGAGAAGCCAGATATATAACAACTTTCAAGAAATGACAGTTCATGAATCAAAACTTAACGAGAGAGACTAATGAAGTAAACATAGAAAGAGTCACAAAACAAATGATACATGTGAGCACATTATCATGCACATAAAGATGCCAAACATGCATAACATACCTAAAATAGCACAACATTGATTCCAATTTTCCATAGACAAAAATCATATATACCTAAATAAAGTAACATAGTTCACTATTTGATACCAGATTTGATAAAATTTAAACCAGACCAAGCCTGCCTAGAACAGAATTCAAGGTCAACCCAAGAGGAATTCAAACAAATTGCTTCCCATATATACTGCATAAATAATTTTTTTCCACCAATATCCTACTTCAGAGTTCATTTCTACTTCATCAGAAATTCAAAGCCAATAGTCTACTAAACAAACGTAAATAAAAAAAAACCAATCAAAATCAAGCTTATAACATAAAAATAGCTTCACTCACCTATACCCCGCTGTTTGAAGGAACATCTTGAGTAATTCGATGGTTGAGCAAGGACTTTCAAGATACGGCCTAGCTTACCAATATGACAACTCAGCAACTGAGACAAGACTTCCATTGGGACTTTTGAAGAAGCTTCAAACCCCACATTTGTTAGCACACAAGCTATCACTTTTCTAGACATCTCTGATACTTGCTCTTGACTGAGAAGTTTCCTGTTTCCATGAGATCCATTTTTCGCACGACATTGTTTCCCTCCTTGTTCCATGCTCTTGTATTCTGGTCTAATACCAAGCCTCTCAATCATAATAGGGCTCCTGGTCATAATTTGGGGCAGCATATCAAGAACACCATTAAAATCCACTTTGTGGTTTTCTTCTACTCGGTTTATGTGAGGAAGAGCACTATCAGGGACACAATTAAATGGAAACATCGTTTCAAGGAAAAAATATGTATCATCATCAATTGGATCATTGTTAGTAACAAACAGGCATTGAACCCAAGAGCAGAACCAAGTCAATGCACAGAATCAAACACCATGTGCACATGTAGGACATACTATATTCAGAAAATAATGAGACCACCATTATTTTTGGAAAAGATGGGACCTATATGAACACATGATGCTTGTTGTGTGAATCCATGAAGAAGGAGAAAAAAATCTTGTCCAATTATATATTAACAATATTACAAAATACAAACTCAATTCTAAGATATCAATCAAGTAGCTCATTTTAGATAAATAGATATGGATATAACCTGAAAGGATTTGAACATGATGATCAAGGATGGAATTAGTATTGATATTCAAATGGAACTAAAATGGATGAATAATAAGAGTTTGCCTTTGATATTATGTAGTCAATCAAATTGAATTAGTATTGCTTCATCCTATTTGTGCATTCAATGAAGTTGTCTTAAACAACACACCATCAAAAATAAATAAATAATGAACTCGCACTCCTATCATACAAGCCAAACATTTTTTAAAAAAATAATAATGAACTGCAGTAACTTCTGAATATTTTTTAGACAACGGAATGCTATCATTTTCTTTTTATAATAAGATTTTATTTGAATAAATTTCAAGACTTAAAATAGTAAAGTTTGATTATCATCACGTTGCTATTATAAAATTTCAAGAATAAAAAAGACAATCTAAAAAATCTAATCAACATTGTATAACACATTGAAGTGGACAAATGTATCAATCTAAAAGAAGAAATGCCAAAGAGAGGGAAAATTTTGGTTTATCTCTTTGTCTTGACTCTTGGGATATTTATTTATTTTTTTCACTATCTTTTTTCAAGAACCGTCTAAACTTCCAACTAACAAGTTGAAATGATTTTTCATTATCTCAGTTAAAGTATCAGCCACCCATTGTTAGAGGCTTGCTACTTCAATTAGGCACTATGTTCTTCAAATGGATCTCTTAGCAATTAGCATTATGCATTAAGATGAATGAGGAAAGCATTGATCATCTGTTTTTACATTGCCCTATAGTTGTGGCAGTATGGTAGGTTGGCAGAGGATAACTTGATATTAGCTTCATATGCTTGGATCCTTTTCATTGATCAACAGAAGCAAACAAAAACATGAATATCAATCGAAACTATATTAGGAAAAAAAAATGTTTAAATTTTAGATTTGATATATTAGATTGGGATAATTTGTGTTTCAATCTCACACTATGTCAAAGCACTGGACATAAATTTTACCCTATTACTACTAACCAAGACCCTCACTATCAATTATCTCATAAAAGCCTAATAAACCATTTTTTCTTTTATTGCCAATATATATAGATATATATAATATGCATACATCATAGCACCATTGATATAGCTTTCTCCATAATTCAAACCTTTGTCATCACAAATTGTCAAATAACTGAAAATAATTTTTTTAAGAGGCATTACAACAAACACCAATCATCCACCACAATAGATACCCATTTCATCATTACTTATAAAAATAAAAAATAATAAAAAGAAGAAGAAACAGTAGCAGCTAATTTCAACAAAAATGATTAATAAAATAATAAGATTAAAAAAATAATACGCAATTGCGTAGTGATGGCAAGAATAAAGCAACAATTACAATCAGAACAGAATACAATCAGTTATAAAAACTTTATTGTTTTCGATGTTTTCATGAAACGAATTTTTTAAAACTCAGACAAGTGTTTAAAACAGTCCATTAAAATGCTCTGTTTCTAAGAAATTCGCTCGAAAATATAGAAGAAAAAAAAAGATAAAATTATTTTAGAAAATATAGAAGAAAAAAAAGGATTCAAAATTTGGTTTTTACTGATTCCTCATTTTTCTATTTGCTCATATTTAGGTCATCTGGAAAGAATGAAGTAAAATCTCACTGGTACTGCCTAATGCGAACAACTAATTGGCTTCGATTGGTGAAATTTAACAGTCCAAAAACCTGTTAGGGCTGTCAGGGTGAAATTTAATAGAGAAGAAGAAGAAGAAGAAGATGAAGAAGAAATGTTGAAACTAACCTGTTAGGGCTGCAAGTCGAAGCTATGTTGAAGAAGAAGAAGAATCGAAGCTCTGTTCAAAAATAAAAGTTGCAACTTTCGTTTACCCTAAACTGCTTGATGTTGAACAACTTTAGGGCTATGCGAGAAAAACATAGATAGATATTAGATAGCTTCAAAGATTCGGAAAATAGTTTCAGATTCAGAAGAGAGAGAGAGTGAGAGGAAGAGAGGGGAGAAGAAGAAGCAAACCTAGTAGTCGATTGGTTCAGTAACCCTAGCAACCGAAGAGAAGAGATGAGATGATCACCCTAGCAATTGATTTGGCCTTCATCATCATCAGATAGAGAGAGAGATTGAAACCTTGTGATGTTCCATCCAAATAGTAATTTTGGGGAAAAAATATTGGCGCCCAAAATTTCATTTTAGCGCTTCTTTCTTATTTATTTATTTATTTATTTACTTCAATTAGAATGTGTGATTAAAGATATATATATATATATATATATATATAATCACACTTTAATTAAAATATGTGATTAAAAAATATACATATAATCACACTCATTTAAAAAGTGTGATTAAAAAGTAGTAAGGTATATATAATCACACTTTAATTAGAATGTGTGATTAAAAAATATATATATAATCACACTCATTTAAAAAGTGTGATTAAAAAGTAGTAGTGTATATATAATCACACTTTAATTAGAAGGTGTGATTAAAAAATATATAAATAATCACACTTTAATTAGAATGTGTGATTAAAAAATATATATATAATCACACTTATTTAAAAAGTGTGATTAAAAAGTAATAGTATATATGTAATCATACTTTAATTAGAATGTGTGATTAAAAAAATATATATATAATCACACTTAATTGAAAAGTGACATAAAAAACAAATATTATCACACTCAATCAAATTAAGTGTGATTAAAATATCAATCTAATTTTTTTTATCACACTTTCAATAAAAGTGAGATATTTTCTTTTGTCAAAGTGTGATCTTTAACTATTTTTGTAGTAGTGTTCCAATGGTAAATACCGTGTTTCATCTGTCACCGTTGCCTTGCTAACATAGAAAATAGGCCTTTGCTTACCTAGCACTTCTTTCAACGGTACAGCGCTGACCGCTGATCCGATACTGCGAGGTACAGGATGAGTGGGTCGTCTGGCAATAGAGTTATTAAAAGTGGTATCGAATGGAGATAAGCTTTCAATCCATCGAGGGTAGTTTTTGGTATTCGGGGGTCCACTAGAATGCCTTTCCCTACTGGAGGGTGTGGAAGAACGGCCGACATCGGTCTAAAGAACAACTGATGAATCTATTGAGGGCTGCGGCCATTCCCATTAAATTCTGCACTTCTTTAGCCGATTGAGGTGAGTTGAGTTCCATGATTGCCGTAATCTACTTCGGGTTGGCTTTTATTCCCCGATGGTTCACAATATAGCCAAAGAATGTGCCAAAGCCAATGCTGAATGCACATTTCAAGGCGTGGAGTTTTATCCTATATTTTTAGAGAATATCAAAGGTTGTGGATAAGTCGGCCAGGTGGGTATACTTTGTTTTGGACTATACCACCATATCGTCAATATACACTTCCATAGTATGGCCAAATTGTTCTTTAAACATTGTAGTGACAAGCCTTTAGTAAATTGCCCTGGCATTCTTTAGGCCAAGGAGTATGACCTTATAGTAACAAGTGCCTCTCGGGGTGAGGAATGTTGTTTTTTCCTGGTCGTCGAGATGCATGGCGATTTAGTGATAATCTCTGTAGGCGTCCAGGAAGCTCATACGTTAATGATGAGCAGTTGCGTCAACCAGTTGGTCAATTCTGGGAATGGGGAAATAATCCTTGGGGTAGGTTTTATTGAGGTTCGTGAAATCCATGCAGATACGCCAAGACCCGATTTTCTTCTTGACGACAACTATATTGGATAGCCAGGTGGGGTAATTTACTTTGCGGATCGCACTGGTTTCCAAAAGCTTGTTGACTTCGGCAACAGCGGCTGAAGTATGTTCAGCTGCGGATCAGCGGCTCTTCCGGACGATAGGCTTAGCAGTTGGGTCAACATTCAAATGGTGTTGTGCCACGCTTGGGTCTACACTCGACATCTCATAAAGCGTCCAGGTGAACACATCAATATTGCCGAGAAAGAATAAAATCAACTCTTGGCGGTCATCGGTGTTGAGATATGTGCCGATCAGGAAGAACTTGTTTGGTTTATTTGCAAGTCCAATCCGATCGACATCCTCAAGGCTTTCTTAGTCCAAAATTTTGATCGAATTTACTTCAATTTCCTTTGGTTTTTTGACTGAAGCTGTAAGGTAGCACTCCTTCACCAACTTCTAAGAACAGTGAATTTGCTCAATGCCGTGTTGCGTTGGGAAGCGAAGTAACTGATGGTAAGTACTTGGTATGGCTTGCATTGCGTGCAACCAAGTTTTTTCCATGATTAAGTTGTATGGTGATGGAAGTTTTACGACTAGAAATTTCACATCGAGTGTCTCAATGCCTGCACGCACTGCGACCTTGACCTTGCCCAGAGCGTATTCGAGATTCGCATTAAAGCCGAACATGGGGTACTCTGCCGACATAAGGTTTGATGCTGTGAAGCCGAGTTTAAGAAAAGTCTTGTAGTACATTATCTCTGATGTGCTCTTCTAATCTATCAAAATGCGTTCAATAACAAATTTGTTGACGCGTAACTCAATAACGAGAGTGTTATCATGGAGAAGAACCAACCCTTTGAGATCTGTGTCGTTGAAGCTAATTTCACTAGTCGAATGGGGCCGTTTGGTTGATGTGAGCGGGTTAGATAGGTGTGGTTGAGCTTGCTAAGACTGAATTGCATGGACGTTATTTGGTGACGGAAGACTATAAATCATATGAATTACTCCCAGTCGCGGTGACTCTAAGCGTAAGGCTACTGCGTTCGGTGTGTTGACCTTTCGTGGGATGTATTGACTTAGTCGGCCATCTTGTATCAACTCTTCAAGGTGATCTTTCAAGGCGTAGCACCTGTCGGTTTTATGTCCATGATCTTTGTGGTAATCACACCGCCGATCCCTTCGCCTTGCGTTGGGGGGCCCAATTATCTTGGTCGGCCATTTAAAGAATGGTAGATGCTACACTTTGGGTAGTATTTTGCTGATCAGCTCAGTCAACTCAGTATATTTCTTATCAGACCGCCTGGGACGCCTGCTCTCCACCTGATATTGTTCGCTCGATCGGCATGAACGCTGGTCCCTCGATCAGCGGCTATCTTGTCGATTTTCTTGTTTTGGCCTACTTCGTGGTTTAGGGCTAGCTTGTAGCGGAACTACGCTTATCGGCTGCACCAGAGTTGGTGTCGCCGTTTCCATGACCTTCTGACCTGCCTTGACGCGGAGTGCATCATCCTCTACTTTGCAGTACTCCTCAACCTTCTTTATTAAGCCTATACGGTTTTAGAAGGCCGCCTTGTCAATGAGCTCCGGAGCGGATTATCAGGGTGTAAATCCATCTTGAAGGCAGTGATAGCCATGGAATCATTGCAAGCGTCGTCAACCAAGTTAAAACATTCCCAATAACGCGCCGAATACTCACGGAGGGTTTCATTTGGATTGATTTGTATCGCCCAGAGTGAGTCGGCTTGTTTTGGCTGAAACACGTTGGTGATGAACCTTGCCCGGAAGGATTTTTGGAGCTAATGAAAACTTTTGACCAAGGCCGGTTCAAGTTTATAATACCACCGGACCGCCAACGGACCTTGGCTGCTTGGGAACATGTGACACATAAGCAGCGTGCAACGTCATTGCCTGCTTGTAATGGCGAATATGATCCATAGGATCTGACTTATTGTCATACAACGTAAACGTCGGTGCTTTAAATTTTTTAGGCAAGACGGCCCTTGCAATTCGTCATGTGAAAGGATTATATCTATCATCTCTATCGGAATCATCACTTTTTCCTCATCTGTGATGCACGTATGGACTCCCTTCAGATGAGCTAGAGACGCCAATGCACTCATTCTTTCTGGGTTCTTGAGTTGATGAGTCGGAGGCGGTGCTACTTTCGTGTCTCCGGTGTCGACGCCGTGGATTATCTTTCTTCTATTCCGACGACTGACCTCGTTCGAGATGCAGTGGGGTCTGCTGAGATTTGGCTAATTCCAGAGCCAATTCTTTACGTAATCGTTTGTTGTCAGCCGTCATCTCTTCCAATCGTTGTTCGTTTCGTTTTGCTTGGTCCATTATCGTCTGCATGGTTTCCTACATCGAGGTCGAAGGTGAAGATTGAGTTACTACGTCGAAATTCAAAGCTCTTCCTGTAGTGATGTTCTCCGGACCAAGCATGGTTCTTGGTGTAATATCATCAGCCACCAATCTGTTACGTCTGTTATGAACGATCTCGAGTATTCCCACAGACGACGCCAATTGTGGTGTAATAGGTTTAGGAATACTCTATTGTCCAAGAACAGAATGCCCTCTCTGCCCTCCTTTCCTTTCTTATATATTGTTTCTCTTGTGACCTTCCAAGGGCTCACTATTTCCTCATGGGCTTTGACCTCGTTCATGGACCCTCTATGTAGTCTATGGGATAATTGGTTCAAACAGCCCTTTAAGCCTGGTTTTATTTGGCTTTGGCCAACTGGACTTAATAGAGCCGACTTATCTGTGACCATATATTCGGCATGTTCTACTGACTTGCACTGTGTCAGCCCAGGACACGGTTTCATTTATTTGGCTACCACAAGAACCAAATAAGGTGAACGTGATTCAAACATATAATTACAAATATTCAATCATTTTAATTTTTTACATAAATATTCTATCCAATATCTAGAAAATAATCAATTGGGTAAATTACAAATACGCTCCATGAGGTTTGTTTAAAGTATAGATTGCCCCTTGTGATTTCAAAAATTACAAATATCCTCTTGTTAGAATTTTTAATTTAACAGAATTAATTAAAAAAATAAAATTCATAATTGCTCTCTAATACAATAATAAAATTACCTAAATTATTAATTGAAATATATTTATAATATCAGTAAAAACTATTAATTAACTTCATAATTTATTAATAAAAGAGATAATTTGTTACGAAATTAGAAATCTCAAGAGATTAAATATAATTTTTAAAAGTATAAAAAATAATTCGTATTTTAATTAAATCTTAAGAGTGTATTTGTAATTTATTAATAAAAGAGATAATTTATTATGAAATTAAAAATCTCAAGAGATAAAATAATTTTTAAAAATATAAAAAATAATTTATATTTTAATTATATCTTAAGAATGTATTTGTAATTTATTCAAAATAATTCGACTCACTGGAATCAATTTGAAAATAAATTTACTGAGACAAACGTTTTCCCATCCAAACACAATTGAAATACAAATGGAAAAAGGAAAAGTAAAAGACAAAACGAAAAGAATAGATTCTCTCTCTAGAATTCTCCTCTCTCTCTCTCTCTCTCTCTCTCTCGCTTTGTAGCCCACGTTAGAAGTCCTCCTCTTCCAGCAACCCATATAACTTTCGGCCATGGCATCACTGTTAGAGGTGGTTGTGGTGGTGGCGATGCCAGTCCTCTTCCTGATGGGTCTGTCTCTCTCCACCAACAACGGCGGCGGAGTCGAAGCCACATGGTGCGTGACGAGGAGCGAGGCCAGCGACCAGGCTCTGCAGACGGCGCTGGACTACGCATGCGGCGCCGGAGCAGACTGCGCGCCGATTCAATCGTCAGGGCTGTGTTACCTTCCAAACACGCTTCAGTCCCACGCTTCCTATGCCTTCAACAGCTACTACCAGCGCAGGGGCAATGCCCCTGGCAGCTGCGACTTCTCCGGCACCGCCACCGTCGCCGGAACTGACCCCAGTTTGTCCCCCCTCTCTCTCTCCTCTCTCTCTCTCTCTCTCTCTCTCTGTGCATGCTAATATTTTGTGGTTTATTTGTTTTGATTTGTAGGTTATGGATCTTGTGTTTTCCCATCTTCACAGAGGTATGCCCAGTTGTCCTTTTTCTTTTTTGTTTTCTTCATATTCGTCTGTCACCAAAAATATATACATATTATACATAGATTTATGTATTTAATTTGTATAGAAGAAGTATGTGATTTTGGATACATGTTCCTCATCCATTGATTCTCTGCTTATTTCTTGCAATATGTATAATACGGTAGCGAGGGACAGAAAGGGAGAGAGAGATTAGACAAGTATTTTTTTCAATCAAAGTTACGGGATTTTAGCTTCCGTTTCGGAAGTGAGTTCACTTTTTAATTTTTCAATTTTTTTTAATTTTTTTAATTTGAGCTAAAAAATTTAGTTTGGAAAAGTTTTTTTGATTTTTTTTACTTTTTTTTTTGTGATAAAAGAGTATAATGATTATAAGTTAGATGTGATATTTTATTTATTATGACTAAAATAATTTATTTTATTTTTCGTGACTAAAATAGTAAAAAAAATAAACGGATGTTTTTGAACTTTTTGTTAATTTATATAATTATAATTTTAAAGCATAATTTTAAACTTGAGTTTATGCGTTAGAAACACCACTTTAGAAAGCTTTGGAATAATTCGGATTTTAAGTAGGGTAGGGTCATCCATTGTCCAATTGGTGTTGGTTAAACTTTAAACAATAATATTTCTCAATTCTTAACAATAGTCCCATGGGGTCGTGTTCTTTAACATATTTATTTTAAATACTACGAGCCTTGCTAATCACCTTCTAATGGATGCCACTTAAAGGTTTGGATAATATTAAAATTTTAAATTAAATACTTATTTTATTTATATTTATTAATAGGGAAATTTATTATAAAAGAAAAAAATTTCAAGTATTTGTATTGTAATTAGTTCATATGATATTCTTATATCTTAATAAATTTTATTATTTTAGATATTTGATTTATTAAATTCTAATTCTTATATTTAAAATATTTTATGAATAATTATATCCTTATAAATATTTTTGAATCTTTAGAGAATCTTCACTCAAATTTTCAAAATTTGATTTTTAAAGGTTTAGGTAACAAATTGGCATATGCCAATTTGTTATACCTTATATGTTAAATCTATTATTATATTAATTAGCAAATCAACATATGTCAATTTAATTTGAAAGTAATTCATTCGGTATGTCAAATTTATTATTATATTATTTTTAATTAAAAACAAAAAAAAAAAGAAAAAAAGCATGAAGGGGTCTTAATATCAAAATTAGTATGAAAGAGTGATGTCAAAAGTCACATCAACTTTTGACACATTGAGTAGAATTGATATTTGATGTCAAAAATATGACTGTTAAAGTGTCACATTATATTTGAAATATCGGGTGAAAGTGTTCTTATTAACTTAGTGATATGAATATTCATATTAAATAAATTTGACAATGTGAATGTTCACATTATGAAACATTCAATGTAAATGTGAATATTAATATTTGTTTCACCCTAGTATGATAGGAGTATTTTGACGATCATATCATTCATGAGATTTATTATAATATATATAAAAAAAAATTTAATTAAGTGAAATATAAAAAAGCTGACAGAAATTTATGAATAAATATTTTAATTTATTATATTGATTACTGATTTTATATAAGAAAATTAAATTAAATTTAAATATGTTTAAAAGACTTGTGCATGAAAATTCAGGTAAATTACAAATAAACTATATAGATTGTCTTATATAGTTTGAAAAATTATAAATACTTCCTTATTAGAATTTTTTATTTAATAGAATTAATTAAAAAATAAAATTTATAATTGATATCTTATATAATAATAAAAATTACTTAAATTATTAATTAAAATATATTTTTAATATTATTAAAAATTATTAATTGATTTAATGATTTACTAATAAAATAGACTATTTATTATGAAATTAGAAATTTCAAAAAATGAAATATAATTTTTAAAATTATAGGATGGTTTGTATTTTAATCAAAATTGCAATTTACCCTGAAAATTCGGTTTGAGAAAAAAAATGTGAAGAAAACTCGAGATTGGAGAGAGCTCTCGTCCGATAGCGTGTGCTTTATGCATGGGGTGGGTGCTCATTTGTTATCTGGACGGTCGATTATGTTATTTACGGTTGGTTTGGGATGTCTTAAAAAGTATATTTTTTGATTTATTGATAAGTTTGGATTGAGTTTGAGTTGAATTTGATGTGATGTGTTAAAGAGACGATGTGATTTAAATAGAATGATATGATTTAAATAAGATAATGACTTTTTAATTTTTTGACTTATTTAATATAAGCCAAACCCGCCTTCCGGTTCAGATCACGGAGTGATATCTCTATGGTTTGCTCAGTTTGTCTTTTGTATTTCACCGTTGGATCGTTCCTCAAAATCAATATCATCCAACGGCTGGAAATTTAAAGTCAGATCAAGAGTAGTACCGTTTTTTTATCACGATCAAGAGTAGTACCTTACTGCGCACTCCTGACGAAGACAGACATAGGATATCTGAATTGATGCGACATGACAGACAATTCTACTTATTTTGTGGGCCTACACTTTCATATTATAGTAGTGTCGAAAAAGCAAAAGCAAAAGCCATTAATTCTAAATAATTTAAAGCATCCAACGGTGAATTTTTTTTTATTAAATTTAAATAAAAAATGATTTATTTTATTAAATCTGATGTTACTAGTTCTAAGAGTGCATCAAATTTCGGTAGGATCAACCGGTTGGTCGATCGGTGGGTCGGTCGGTAAGCGTAACTATTTTTTTTTTATATCATCTTTAAACGTTATTTTTTTTAGAATGCTATGTTTTTTAGAATATTTTAATGATGAACAAATTGCAGCTTTCTGCAAAGATGAAACAATTAGGCAGGTTCAATGATGAAACAATGTCAGATGATTTCTGTAAAGAAAATTGAAAAGAGGAAGCCTAAGTTAGTTGACTGGTCGGTCAACCGATTAGGCAAAATATTTTTTTTTTGTTTTTTTTTTGTTTTACTTGTTTGAACTTTTTTTGACCGGTTTGAACCTACCTATTTGAAAGGAAATCGATCGACCGGTTGGTCAACCGGCCGGGCAACCGGCTGGTTGATCGGTTCCTCCCTCCAACGGTCACACACAGTGTTTTGCTGAATTCTATATTTTGTCCTTAGTTTGATGAATCCTTTGGTAAAATCTCATTTTGATATCGATTTGGTGCAACCGTTAGAGTACCAAACAGTAACTTTTTCATCAAAATTTAAATTTGATGTCAAGTTTGGTGAACCGTTAGAAATTGTCTTAGTAAACTTTTTATTAAACTCGTCGTAAATGTGTGGAACTCGCATATTTTTGATAAAAAAATTTAGTAAATTATTTGAGATTTTTAATATAATTTTATTGAAAATTATATGATGAATTACACTTTTATCTTTTAAGTTTTGTTATTTTTTTAAGTCCGTTTGATTGTCTGGATTGAATATAAAATTTGGATATAAGATATAATATATTATAGGATAGGAGATGGATTATATATATTGTGGGGTCACTTATATTATATTTGGTTAAGATAGGATATATAATGAAATAAGAGGAGAGTAATTATTTTTGACCTTTAGAGATTCCCTATATTTGACAGCGGGAATATTCAATACCATAGGGGGTTGATATTGCACATCTCTCATTTTTCATTATATACTATCTGGACTCCTTACATCCAGAGCAACTAAACACAGGATATAAGAAGACAAAAAAAAAATGTGGAAATCCACCTCATATTATATCTGATCTCTCTCATATCCATCTCTTACATATGGTAAACAAATAGGGCCTTAATTCTTGAATTTTTTTCTTTATTTTGGTTCTTGATTTATGAATTAGATAAAGATTTATCAAAGCAAGAAGAGAAAAAGTAAGTACAATATTAATGAAATAGAATGACATTTACACATATTTTGTATCTATTTTTTACTCATAAAATTAATTTATATTTTAAATTAGATAATAAAAAAAAAAATTGGCAATTCATTCTCACGTAAGTTGTGTCCTCTCTTCCTAATTTTTTAATTGAGGCTTTCCATAATCTGAACATTAATATTTTAATAACTCGATGTCCTGATCAATTTATGCGTATCTCGATTAATTTCAAAATCTAAAATTAATGACCCGACAAACTTTCAAGCTATGAAGCATGGACACGGCAAATTTCATGCCGTGGTAGTGTCTGACAAGGGGACACGCCGGGGATACGTATGGGACACGCCGGCTGGCATGTCTATTTAATTTAATTATTTTTTTATCGGGGACACGGCAGAAACACGCGTGTCCACTAAATTTGGACACAGAGAGCAAAAAAGAAGAATAAATGAGAAGAGTAAAAGTCTTGAAACAAATCTGGACTTCGATCCAGTCAACTCGTCTGTCGATCTCCATGACTTCGACCACCGTAAGTTGTCGACCTCGACCTCCATCCCCTTCGACTTCGACGATCCAGTCGCCCTTTGACTTCGACAAGCTCTCTCTCCCTAGCGATCGCGATCGATCGCTTCTTCCTCTCTCTCTCTCTCTCGCGTCTTTATCTCCTTTCATCTTCTTGATTCATATATATATATATATATATAACTATTATTATTATATAATAATAATAACTGAAAGTATTATTATTATAATAGTTATAAGGATGACATCAAGTTATTATTGTATAACTATTATATTATATAACAGTTATTATATATATAATATATTTATAAGATAATATATATTTATACATATTAATAAAAAAAATAAACACATGTATCTAAAATAAAATAAAAAAATTAATTGGAACACATTATTTAAAAAATATAATAAATAAATAAAATAATTAATGTGTATTAAAATAAAAATATTTATAAAAAAACTTAAAAATTTGCCGTGTTCCCTGCCGTGTCCGTGTCCGTGTCCCCATTTTTTAAAAATTACCGAATCCAATGTCCATGTCCATGCTTCATAGCTTCCAAGAGTCTCTTGGAGTGACTCAAACTCAAGAATTTGAATTTTATCCTTAAGTTTTCAACTTTGGGCCAATCCCTTGGGGTTAATTTGAACATTAGTTAACATAGATGATTAGACAATGGATCATTGTCAAAAGTGGTTAGATCATGATGAATTATTTGAGATATATTTGCTATTTTTTCTATCACAAATGCTTAATGGCTTTTGATTTCTTCAAAATTTCAGCACGGCAGGAGGAACAGGAGGGACTCCAACAACAAACCCATCTGTAATTGCGCCACCTCCACCGGCAACTACAGTGCCGCTCTATGGCAATGGAGGACTGACACCCACCAACACAAACAATTCTAGAGCTAGTATGGAGTTCTCAATTACAACAATCTTGATTTCCATCTCTTGCTTTCTTCTTCTCTCATTCACATATCAACAACAACTCATGTAGGTCTTTTGAAGTGGAAGGCTAGGTTAGTACATTTTTGTTAGAAATTGCAGCCTTCTTTTGTCGCTACCACCACCATGTAGTAGTTGTTTAGAATGCCCATTTGATCTTTATAGTTTTATTTTGTCCTTTTGGTGGTAAAAGGGGTTGTTAGAAAAATTGGGACTTGATGATTTGGAGAAGTTCTTTTAGATTGAGCAATTGGGTTTAAGTGAAACCCTTCAAACTCCACTGTTGTTAAATTGTTGTAGATTTTATAAATTCAATTCAATGATCCAATTCAATTGTTTGGGTAGGCTATAAGCTTCATAATTGTGTTAATTGGTATGAAATGGAACACAAATTAGCAGGTCTTATCTTGTATTGTATGCATTTGCCTTGATAAATTTAGGAATTTACTTTTTCTGTATAGGCTATATACTTAGATTTGCTAGCAAGTCAATCTTTTACACCTTGAATTTATCAAATAGGTGTGAAAATTTCTTAGTCATGAACTATGAAGGGGAAAACGCAAGCCATAAATTTGAATTTCTTCTGGATTTAATTGATACATGTGATTTGTGTGTGATTGAAGTATTCGGGCTATATTACGGAGTGGTGGATTCAAAATCCAAGTAAATCAGTAAAGGCCAAAAAATAGAGAACATTTTTATTATATAATGCAAGTCTTTAAAAGCACAATATTTTATTACTTCCATTTGATAAATTACTCAGTATTAGTCCATGCATCCAAGAGAAATAAAGTTAATGGCCCCAATAATCAAAGGCACTTCTGTTGCTTCATTACTCCTTAAACCTGAAGATACCAAGCACAGAAATAAAAATGATATGAAAACAGTGTGGTTTTGAACTTTTCCAAAACAAAAATAAACGATACCAAACAAGCAGACTGGTGTATTTCAAATACAAAGCATAATACATACTCAAACCTAACTGTGGTTAGTTAAGATTACTTGTAAATGGCTATTTATGTTTTAGCTCCTTTGAGGCCAATATAGTGATTGATAAATGTTATGGAAACATTTAGATGTATGAACTAGAATTACTGATAGAAATTCACCATGGATCAGAAATTTAATAATTATGTCTGTTGAGACCTACTGATTCCTCTGTTGTTACTGTTTATGGTTTTGGTTTCTAGTGTGAATTAGAGTACACATGTAGTCAAAGAACTATATCATGCTTAGTCATCCCAGAGCACAAACTTAGTACGCTGACGTGGTGTTCCCAGACCAATAAGAGCACTAGTCATGAGATGAATGGAGCCGGCTGACGTGGTGTTTCCAGACGAATAAGAGCACTAGTCATGAGATGAATGGAGCCGACTTGACCTGCCTTGGTCAGTTGGGTAGCAAGCAAGGCCGGCTCTATATATTCATCATCATTTGCATATTTCACTTGGATTAATTACCTTTGGTCCCACGGGGCACCTATCAGGTTGCCTTACAATGTAAATCTGATCTCCAGCCATGTTGTACATGTCCTGATTCCGGTGCCATGACCACAGAGCATGTGTCTCATTCTTCACCTGTGCTCCAAACATTGCCCCATTATCAGTTTGAAATTCTAGTGACAACCATTCTTTTACTGGAAAATTTTGAGTAAACAGATCTAAGTAGGTAGTAAGAATCTAAAAGGAGTTAAAGAGTCATCCAAATATAACAATGACATGTTTTGTTCAAAGAAGGCTTGTGCAGCATTGAGAGAGAGGGAGAGAGAGAGAGAGAAAAGTACCTCTAGAATCCCATGTCCAAAGCTAGTTTCCCTGTATGCACTGTAATCAGGCTGCCGGTCCCAACAAAACTTGCCTGCTGCTGGGCCTGAGGTAAAGTTGTATGCACAGAATCCACCCATGTAACCATCTGGTGTGGTGGATGGGTCTGGACAATTACCCGGTTCATCAGCATGTGGAATTGCCATCTTCTCTCGGTTACCACCATCACCAACTGTGATATAAACAGGACCACACGGATCCAATGTATAGTTATATACTCGGTTGGACCTCTCATACGCATGAACCTGTTGATTTTCGCTAAATAATTAGAACCATTAAGACCAATGAAAGTCTTTTATTTCTTGCTCACAAGGAGACAGTAGACACTTACATGTCCATTAAAGACCATGTCGACACCATATTTGTAGAGCAGTTCTTCCATTGCCACCTTCATACACTCGGCCTCTCTGTAATGTGCCTTGTAGCTGCTGTACCATGGTGGATGCCACGTAGCTACCAACCATGGAGTCACTTTTCTGTCAACTTTAGCGAGGTCTCTCTCCAACCACTTGTATTGATCCGCTGTGGAGGGAAACAAGAATAATATAATGCAAAGCAATGGTTATAAAACATTAGTCGAGGACACAGTTGTGTAAGTTTAATTACCTGATTTATTATAAGCAATGTAGCCCCCGAGCATTATGAAATGAATGCCTCCTGCATTGAAAGAATAATATAAGGTGGAAGAAGATTCGCTTTCCTCAGATGGGAATGCAAATCGAGAACTGTAAGATGCAAATGTCAGATTTCCAGCCTGTTGTTCTATATCATGGTTTCCTTCTATCACCATTATTGGAACTTTAGATACTAGAGGCTGCATAAACCTGAAATAACATACCCCGTGGTATATGCATAAGCAATTGACATAAAATGAAATATTAGAAATATAAGATGGACTAGAAAGACGCAGGATTAGCAGTCGAAAAAGGTAGCATATGTCATCACCTTGGAAGGCTTCAGTTATTATTATTATTTAAATAAATAAAAAAATACTGAACCGATTCCGAAAATGAAGGTTGGAGAGTTACCTGGCCCAATAATCCCAACGAGGCTGATAGGTCTCATGAATGGGTGTTTGTGGAAACGAACAAGAGTAACAGTCTGAACCAGTACCATTTGTGAGATACAAGTTAGCATAAGTTACATCCCCGACTAATAGAACAAGATCAGGATGATTTCTCATCAAGTGGCTGATTGTTGAAGTGGTATTATACGTAAGACCCAGATCTCCCACCACTGCTATTCTTTTTGGATAATTCCTAGGACCCGAAACAGGCATTGTCTTGAAATAGGACACATTACTCATTGCTGGTATAGACGGATCTCCACATTGATAATAGTATACTGTGTCGGGCTTCAACCCTGCAACAAAAAGGAAAAAATAAAAATAAAAGAATGAACAAGTTCAAATTAACTACTTCACAGCAAATTCATCTGTATTGTCTTTGTACACAAGCATTGAAGCCTGATGTTAATCAGTTCATATCAAATTTAATCCAAAAAATGTATACATGCTTTAACAGAAGTAGATTGTTTAGGGCTAGGGTAGAATTGTATATTGAAATTATAGTAAATTTTTAAAATTTTATAAAATTTCATGTATTAGTAATACCTGTGAGACGAACATGGTGAATAATTCCGGAAGTGTAATTCTGCAGGCCTTCAAAAGGATAGAGTTGATTGTAGATGAGTGAATCCCCCTTTGCTTTGTGAGTTAATCCAGATTTCGACTTCCTATAATAAACAACACTTCTTACAGTTTCAGGGTTTAGTGGTTCAATGTTGTTGCCAATCTGAAATTCCCCTGCACATTCAATTTAATTTCACATTCTCAAGTTAATCGAAGACCCTAATGTTCATAATTATAGATTTAACAAAATTAATTTCCATTGATGTGCACATGCGTGCGCGCACACACTCATATGCAAAATAGAAAAAAATCAAAATGCTCTGTTTTGAGATGCAATCGTATCCACGTAATTTTATCGAAATAGTAACAATTTCATTCAATAAAAGCAACAATTGTAAATCAGCTCAATGAAACAGTGAACTGCGAAATGAACATTATACTAACACAATTCATTGAGGCATAACTACACACACATCATATGCGCAATTTTGACAACACAAAGCATATCATGGATTGCCTTACCTCAATCACTCGTCTTTTCCACTATTTTTGTGAATTCAATCTTGTAACTATTTAAAAGATTTAGGAAGCAAAAATTTGATCCTCTAAAAACAGAACAACCCATGTATTCATTCAATTTCTCAAAGCTTCTACCCAAAACCCAATTCATATTCCCCATCTTCTATATTTATCTCAACAAATTCAATCAAATGAAGATATGGGGCAAAAAAATACCAGTGATCCAAGATATCCAAACTGAATCATGAGTTGAGGAGAGAGAAACTGATATTTGCTCAGGCTGAAATCCTGTAACCTTCCTTTGCACACGAGGATCGGTGTCAGGCAAGTCTGTGGCCAGTCCGCGGAAGTTGTTATCAAGAGGAACAGTCACAGGCTTGAAGGGTCCTTCAATGGTTGTTGGGATTTCGGCATGAGCTAGGACCAAGGTAAGAAGAAGAAATAGAGGAAGCCCAATTACAGTAACTACATGGAAACCCATTTCTAGAGCTTACATGAATCAAACAACCAAAACCCAGATACAAAAACAGATAAGAAGACCCTCTAGACAGAGAGCGAGAGAGAGAGAGAGAGAGAAGGTGGCTAAAACTTTCTTGGATAGAGGTAGCAGTGTAGAGCACTACATACACACACACATATATATATATTGGGCATATGTGTTTGTGTGTTTGACGTGTATCAATAACAGCAGTGGAGCAAACGCAATTGCAATTTTATATTAAATTTCTTAAAATAAGGAAGATATGTCATACTTTGAAAACTGTTTAGTAGTTATTAGGCATTATTGAAAAAGAAAATATTTGATTCAAACTTTCTTCTTAAAAGAAAAAAAGGGGAAAAAAAATCCAAACTGTTTTTTGAGTTACATAATATAGATACTTCTGGATTACATATTATTAAAAGGGTAAAAGTGCAATTGAAAAAGAGATTGAAAATAGATTTGTATATTTATTAGGTGGAGATGGAGGGAAGGTGTGGAAGATTGTTTAGACAGAGTTACAGAGGAAAAATTATTTAATATTCTTAGAGCGTCTTTATTATTCATCATACACCATATTTTTTCATGTTCGACAATTATTCGATATAAAATCATGAATCTCACCTTCTCTGTCAATCATAACATTTTAGAGCAATACGTAACCATGCTCCAGGAACACTCAATAATCACTCTGTGAAGGGGATTGGGGTGGGGTGGTGTTGGGACATTCAATGGTTTTATGGAAGTTAGCCTGAAAGCAAAAAGAGAGCATCAGAGGGTTCGGCTTTCTTTCGAGGCAAAATGAGAACCAACAGCTGGACTTCCTTTCAGTTTCTCGCTTTGGACATGGCCGGCTTCAAGCCTCATGCAAGTGGCACTCACTCACTACTCTTCAAGGCAGGCCCAAAAAGTAAGAGGCTAAAGAAGTCACAATGCTCTTGCACTCTTGTGCTCGGCATTAAAAAAAAATTAAAATTGAAGTAGAGTTAGGATCGACCTATAATTAAGTTAAAATAGGCTAGTCTTGATTATTATTTAAAGTTATGATTTAAAATGATTCTTAATTATGTTGTAATTTTATGTCCAACGAATAAGTTCTGATTATGTGTAATAGTAATATAAGAATTTTATACTTTAAAACGGTTTTAATTACGTCCTATAAGATTGACAATATAATATATAGTAAAAGAACAAGTGTATAGTGCAGAGCAAAACCCACATAAGAGAGAAGTTGTTGGTTTTGGGTGCAACATGACTCAACTTAGGTGGTCCATGACATGAGTCATATGACCAAATTTACAAGTGAAAATTTGAACCCATATGCAAGTAGGGGTTACAGTGAAAATTAGTAATTATCTCTCCTTTAACTAATGAACCCCCATATGTCCTTTATTAATATAATAAAAGTTCTATAATAATTTGAAATCTTTTATTGGTATGAATGCAAATTAATAGTTTGAAACGTTGCGTTCTTTAGATAAAAAAGCAAAAAAATTGTGCTTTCATACACTAGAGTTGATGGCAGTACACTAGAGTTGATTCATCAAGACTTTGCGTGGACAGAAAGTTGAAGCACCGTAGAACACTCTACTTTCTTGCAAGGGCCCAAAACACAGGCCCAAACAAAAGACGAACTAATATGAATGCCAGTATTTTTATCTTTGCTGAATTTTTTTTTTTTATTATTATTTTTTTAAATGCACCTAATGTAGATGTATTAAAAAGTAAAAATATTTGTGAACAAATTTTAAAAATTTACTAAAAAAAAAACAAAAAATAAAAATGTGCACTTTTTTTTTTTCTTTTTTTCTTTTTCCTTTAGTGAAATTTTTTCAAATTAGTCACAAATTTTTATTTTTTTTTAGGTGCATCTAAATTAGGTACATTTAAAAATTAAAAAAAATTGAAATTACAAAAAAATCTCAGAGTTTTACACTTGTAACAAAATAAATTTTTAATTTTTAATTTTATCAATTTAAATCCTAATCTTTTGATTGTTTTCAATTAAAACTATAAACCTATTTTTATTAAGTAAAATCGACAGAAAAATAATATATTAGTCATTAAACTCCATGTAAGTGTACATAAAATGTCTACCATTTTTGTTGAGTTTAATGAAAAAAATATCATATTTTTTTTTTGTCAGTTTTACTTAATGAAAATAGGTAAATAAGTTAAATTGAAAAAAAATAGGGTTTAAATTGTCAAAATAAAAATTCATAATTTATTTTGTTATAAGGGTCAAATCTTGAGATTTCTTATAATTACCCTTTAAAATATATATATATATATGGAAAAAATTTACTTAGAAAAAAAAGAAAAAAGAAGAAGCTCAAAAAATATATTTGAGTTGGAAAACTTGGGTCCTCACGTATGATACAAATTAAATTTTGTATTCTTTTAAACTATATTTGAATAGGAATTTTAAAAAATAAAGATAAAAATTTATATTTCATTGAGATTTTATCTTTCTTTTTACATGTCTTTATTTAATGGTATAGAGGAATAAAATATTGACCCAGACCCAAGTTCAGCCAAGCAGATTGGCCCAAAGGAAAAAAGTCCACATGCCTAAAAAGTCCATCAGATAAGAGGGCAATGTCACATGACCCAAGCATGAATGAAATCTCCTTCTATAAAAAAAATTAGCAGAATGTGAGGAAATCCTAAGATCCATCCTTAATCAATGGTGAAGATAACAATTGTCAGAAATAACACGACTATCCGATTAAGATAATTTGACAAGTAGAGTATTTGGCAAGTTGGCCACTACCACCTGACATAATTTAAGTGTTACGATTCGCTTCCTGTACCTAAGGGTTAGGCATTGTGATGGCCAGTAACTGGGGTTACTTTCGGCCAAATTTTTAACAAATCAATAAACGCAAGCGGAAGAAATATTTAAATATGGATACTAAAATAATCATCGGAGCTTCTATTTTTATTACAAAATTTATTGACCAAAAAGGCCGATATTTACATATAAAAAGTACATCAATAAAAGTGCTTTGTGCCTACTCCACACGCTGATCCTGACATGCCACCTGAAAGTGGTAAAAAAACTACAAGCTCGTGGCAAAGTGAGAAATATTATACTAAGAGTATAAGGCATAAAATTCACCATGGATCATTAGTTAGGCCAAAAGAGTTTGATACATATAATACACAAATCATTTGACATATTTTTCAGATCATTTAACATGTAATACGGAAATCACTATACAACCATAACCACGGTACATCACTAAGTGCCAAACACTACACTGGTCAATGGATCCACGACAATAATTAGACCACAGAGTGGTCAATCACTAAGCCAATGGTTATTTAAGTCCCCCAAGGCATGGGACTCACTAAACCAATGGTTATTTAAGTCCCCAAGACATGGGACTCCCGTGGTGGTATTCACAAAACATATTTTCACATAAGGTCATAGCCAAATATGCTTTAAAATATAAACAGACATATCCATGGGTTTCCTTTTAAGCAAATAGGGTTCAGAAATAAAACCATGTAACTGAAATCTTTATAAAACATAACTTTTAATAATATATAAATAAAACATAACTTGTGTAAAACAGATTTTGGTAAATCAAAACATAAGTAAAATACATTTTGGTGACTCAAGGTATAATATAACTCACCTTATCATTAATACCTTACTCTCCTTTCCACTATCAAAGATCTTTTTTAACTTCCATCATCTTTTCCTTTCTTTCTCTCTTTCTTTCCTTTTCTTCTTTCTTTTCTTTCTCTTCTTTCACTACAAGAAACCGGAGCAAAAAACACGGAGGCATTAGCGACGGTCACCTCCCGTCGCGAAAAACGGGTTTTTGCGACGGTAACTTTACTCGTCGCAAATAATGTCATTTAGCGACGGCACTTCACCGCTTAATAAAAATACGCGGAGGGGTCGAAAAAGCGGAAGTATTAGCGACGGTCAAAAACCCGTCAAAAAAACACTTTTTGAGGCAAGAGCTCATTTGCGACGGAAAAAAGTGGCTCATTTATGACGGAAGTTTGCCGTCAAAACAATATAATTCAAACGGCCGTTTGGGGAGCTAATGGCTAATATTTGCATGATTGTAAAACATACCGTCGAAAAAAGTGAAAATAAATTAAACCCCGCCCTTCATTTTGTTGTTGCCGCACGATCCTCATCCCCAAATCCCTAACCTAACTTCATCCCCAAATCTCAAACCAAGCACGGCAAAGGTGGTGCTCGACTGAGCAGCGGTGGTCTTGGCGGCAAGCAGCGGCAATGACAAATGTGGTGCTCGTGACGACTCTCTCTCTCTCAGTATGCTCTCTCTCTCTCTCTCTCTCAGATATATATATAGATGAATTATTTGGGGTTCATCTGTGTATATATATATATATATATAAATCTGTATATATATATTTATCGATCCTTAATTTTTTATTCACCTCATCCCCGTTAGGTGTGTATATATATATATAAACCTGTGTATATATATATAACTGTGAATATTTATCAAAAAAATTATATATATATATAGATGAATAATTTGGGGATCATCTGTGTATATATATATAAATCTGTGTATATATATATCGATCCTTAATTTTTTTTTAACTTCATCCCCGTTAGGTGTGTATATATATATATATATAAATCTGTGTATATATATAAATCATGAATATTTATCAAAAAATATATATATATAAATCTGTGAATAAATCAGATATATATAAATCGGTATAATTTGGGGATGATCTGTGTATAAATCTGTATAATCTCTGTGTATATAATTTTTATAAATCTGTGTATATAAATGTATAAATCATGTATATAATTTTCTATAACTGAGATATATGGTTTTTAAAAATTATCATAAATTTTTATTTTAAAATCTGAGATATATGGTTTAAATTTTAAAATTAGTAAGGTATGGGTCATAAGCACAATGAATGTAGTCAATTAATTTATTTTTTTTACGTATAAATCTGTGAATATATAGTATTGTTATTTTTTATTTGCCCAATAGTGTTGGGCATTTTATCCCAACTAGTTTTCATGTATATATATAATCCCAAATATGATGAGATTGTTCTTTGGGCAAAAATCCTCGTATTCTTAAGAAAGAGTTGGGAATGTAATATTCAATTATTATTGGTATCCTTCTTTAATATTTGAATCCATAAATGGGACAAGTTTTAACCAATTGAGACCACCCAAAATCAAGTCCAATATTGAATTGGCCCAAACCAGGAGACAAGGTAAGAGAAGGCTTAAATCCCATGAGAGTTTCACTATACCTCCTAATATGTCCATAATGACTTTTAGTCTTGATGTTCATGATGATTTGATAGAAAACTTGACATAGTTGTAGCAATTAAATGACCTTGACTTGAGAAAAATAACCTAACGAAATTTAAAGAAATAATCAATGACAACATATATGTATTGACAAAGTCCCGTGACACTACATGTAAATATTATAATCAAATCTTAAATATAAAAGACATCACCACGTGTAAATGTGTTGATCTTGTAATTTTTTTAGGGACTCAATCATCACATGTGATAAGCACCTTATATAAATAAATGTGCTATGAAAACAGAAGATAAGTAATTCGTTCTAAAACCCTAAATCCTATATTGAGATTGTTTTATTCTCCTAATTTACTAACTTGATCGATAAATATTGTTTTACATTTTATTGTTTTATTTTTGTATATAAATAAACATTGTATATTTGCAAATTATTTGGATTCTAATGTTCATATTTCTAAAAAAAATTTAGATGACCAGTAAGGGGGAGTCTACTGATAAGATGAATGTTTGGCTTATGACACGTAGAGTAGATGACCCAGAGGTTATCCAGACCTTGGTAGTTTCCAAACACCTTTGATTGTATTTAAAGTTTATTTTTTGTGTGTCAACCATCTTAATTTGGCGTATACTTGTGTGTCTTATTCAATACAGGATGAGTTTAATCGTCAACTCTCTATGCTACCTGAGGATGGTCGGACTATGGAGGCTAGGAATGCCATTTTCCATGAGTTGATAGGTCATGACAGACATGGATATTGTCGCACATATGGGAGAATCGTGCCTCGAAGAGTGGTGTATAAAGATGGTGTCAACATCATACCAACACCCCAACATGACCATCGACTATTGATCGATTCGTCTTGAGCTAAGGGATGAGTTGAGGAGGAGATTCGAGCAGTTCTCTAGTTCTGCAAGCAGATGAGAGCTGAGATGATGGCCCTTGTGTCACAGGGGGCGAGTGTGGATCCCAACAGACATGTTCCATATAAACATCACAATTGTTTGATAGTTCAATTTTCACTCAAGATTATGTATGAAATTCGAATATGATTAACACATTATGCACTGACTAACATAGGTTCCTGATGCATCGAGTGGCCACCGGCATTTAGGAATCTGCAGAAGACGAGAATCCATATACACCACCACCAGAAGATCAGGTATAAAATGTATCTTTGCATTCTAAGCTAAAATGTATCTTTGCATTCTTTACATTCTAAGTTAAGAGACTTGTGGGAGAAGACGAGAGACTTGTGGGAGAAAACAGGGCTAAAATGTATTTCACTTTAGGCAAACTACTTTTTAAGAAACTTGAATTGGAGGAGTTAACGCCTAAAATCCTGCAGCGTCGGTTTAGCACAAAACTTGGCACCACGACCGCCTAGGCACGGAGACTTGTGGGAGAAGACGGGCTCGAATCGGGTTCGGTTTGGGAGTTAGAGCCGATTTCAATTTAGGCAAACTAGTTCCTTAAGAAACTTGAATTCGAGGAGTTAACGCCTAAAATCACCAAACGGCGTCGGTTTAGCACGAAACTTGGCACACGACCGCCTAGGCACGAGAGACTTGGGAGAAGACGGGGCTCGAATCGGGTTCCCGGTTTGGGAGTTAGAGGATTTCAATTTAGGCAAACTAGTTCCTTAAGAAACTTGAATTGGAGGAGTTAACGCCTGTAAATCACCAACGGGCGTCGGTTTAGCACGAAACTTGGCACACACGACCGCCTAGGCACGAGAGACTTAGGGAGAAGACGGGCTCGAATCGGGTTCGGTTTGGGAGTTAGAGCCGATTTCACTTTAGGCAAACTACTTCTTTAAGAAACTTGAATTGGAGGAGTTAACGCCTAAAATCACCAAACGGCGTCGGTTTAGCACGAAACTTGGCACACGACCGCCTAGGCACGAGAGACTTGGGAGAAGACGGGGCTCGAATCGGGTTCCGGTTTGGGAGTTAGAGCCGATTTCACTTTAGGCAAACTACTTCTTTAAGAAACTTGAATTGGAGGAGTTAAACTGCGCCAAATTTAAACCAGCCAGGCACGGGAGACTTGTGGGAGAAGACGGGCTCGAATCGGGTTCCGGTTTGGGAGTTAGAGCCGATTTCAATTTAGGCAAACTAGTTCCTTAAGAAACTTGAATTGAGGAGTTAACGCCCCAAAATCACCAAACAGCGTCGGTTTAGCACTAAACTTGGCACACACGACCGCCTAGGCACGAGAGACTTGTGGGAGAAGACGGGCTCGAATCGGGTTCGGTTTGGGAGTTAGAGCCGATTTCACTTTAGGCAAACTACTTCCTTAAGAAATTTGAATTGAGGAGTTAACGCCCCAAAATCACCAAACGGCGTCGGTTTTAGCACTGAAACTTGGCACACACCGCCTAGGCACGAGAGACTTGTGGGAGAAGACGGGGCTCGAATCGGGTTCCCGGTTTGGGAGTTTGAGCCAGATTTCGGTCCAGTCAAAATTATTTACTAAACTATCTTTCTAATTATATAGTAGTCAATTTTTTTTTATATTTTTCTATAATTAAAATATTAACACCATTATATGGTTTTTAATTATTTTTATCTTGTTTTTTTCAGATATTTCCTCAAGAGGCTTGGCTTCTTCGGAATGCGCGTATCAAGATTATGATAAATTTTTGTTTTTGTAACCCACTTAACGAATGAAGACGAAAACTTTTGGTTTTGATTTTTATTTATGTTATTTAAATTTGTGAGCAACATTATGTATGTATTATGACGTTATGTAGTGGCATAATTTTTATTGTTATGAATTTTTATTTATATATTGCTATGAATGGAACAATATTATTAATTTTCATTATTTGTCAACTTTTGTTTATGTATGATTTATATTATTACGTAATTTTTGGATTTTTTATAGTTATTTTTTATTTAATACGAGTTATTTTAATTTTTAAATAATTTTTCAAGAGTTTTTTTTTTTTTTTTGAGACGGAGCGACAAGTCAAAAAACCAATAAAAGGCTTTTGCGACGCACCAAAACAGTCGCAAAAGATGTACAATTCGAATTTACAAAATGATCTTTAGCGACGGTAACCGTTACCGTCGCCAATACGTATTAGATGTCAGATTTTTAGCGACGGTAAAGTTTCCGTCTCAAAAACTCACCTTTAGCGACGGGAATTACGTGCCGTCGCTAAAAGTTTTATTTTTCCCATTATTGGCGACGGGAAATATACCGTCGCAAAAAACATGACTTACCGTCGCCTTAACTAATGGCGACGGTACTTACCGTCGCTAAAGCTCTTTTGCAACCCCCTTTGTCGCGACCCCCCCTTACCGTCGCAAAAAACCAACTTACCGTCGCAAAAGGTATTAGCGACGGGATTTAGGGCATTTGCGACGGCCTGTCCCCGTCGCAAAAAACGATTTTTTTTGTAGTGTTTCCTTTCTGTTTCTCTTTTTTTCTTGGTCAGCCGAATCACCCCCCTATAACCCACTCTTTATTCAACACGCGTCACTCCCCAATTAAGTCGGCAGATTTAACTATAATTATGTAGATTCGTTATTATCCTTAATAGATATTTAAGATAATTATCTTTTGACTCAATACTTTAATATAATTATATAAATAACTTAATTCTTAATTAAATTACATTTTATCGTATACTAACATAAAATTAATTATTTATTTTACTACCACACTCATTATTATTATTATTAATATTATCTATCTTATTATTATTTATATTTTGACCTCTAAATTTTTAATAATTATATTATTTTATAAAATTACGCATAATAATATATAATAAATCATATATTTTTCGAACTGAGATTAAATAATATTAGTATAAATTTTACAGAATAATTAAAAATCTGGGTTGTTACAATCTTCCTCCTTTTAGAATTTCGTCCTCGAAATTTGTCATATGTAAGCTATCCGCTGCGCACTCTGATATATATATATATATATTAGCTGATTAATCTGATAGAAATAGTACCTCAAAAAAAACATTTTACCAAAAATAACTTACTGTCTAGTTGTCAAAAATTGTTTAGGCCCAAATAATGAATAAGGAGCGACTTAAAAAACTTTTCACTCGTTTTGTTTACGATAAAAAAAATAAATAAAAATAAAAACACAATGGCTGAATTATATGCAAGAATTGAAAATTTTGAGATGAACTTTTTATTGATGAGAAATAGCTTCAAAAATAGTATCTTTATAATTTGAACCCACCTTTTAAAAAGATCGAATTTTTTTTTTTTTTTGAATGCTAAATTGAAAATTATTTGTATTTAATTATATTATAATTTTTTTTTGGGGTGTTTGACATCTTTTGTTTCTTTTTCATTCGTAAATTATATCTAATATTCTTCACAAATTATGCACACAAAAAAAAATTTAAAATATATATATATATAAAATCATAGAAAATTATAATATAATTAAATCGACGAACTAAATATAATATTTAGGTACTAATCACCCGCTATCTCACTTCTTAAATGTGCATGTGTCCTATACTCTAATAATGTTTTTTTTTTTTTTATAAACCATTGCTCTGATACCATTTGTCACGATCTGCTCCCCGTACCCAAGGGTTAGGCATCGTGATGGCCAGTAACTGGAGTTACCTCCGGCCAAATCTTTAACAAATCAATAAACGCAAACGGAAGAAATATTTAAATATGGGTACTAAAATAATCATCGGAGCTTCTATTTTTATTACAAAATTTATTGACCAAAAAGGCCGATATTTACATATAAAAAGTACATCAATAAAAGTGCTTTGTGCCTACTCCACACGCTGATCCTGACATACCACCTGAAAGTGGTAAAAAAACTATAAGCTCATGGCAGAGTGAGAAATATTATACTAAGAGTATAAGGCATAAAATTCACCATGGATCATTAGTTAGGCCAAAAGAGTTTGATACATATAATACACAAATCATTTGACGTATATTTCAGATCATTTAACATGTAATACAGAAATCACTATACAACCATAACCACGGTACATCACTAAGTGCCAAACACTACACTCGTCAATGGATCCACGACAATCACTAGATCACAGAGTGGTCAATCACTAAGCCAATGGTTATTTAAGTCCCGCCGCTAATGCCCAATCATTACCGCCATTAATGACGGCGGCCTTTGCCCGCGGAGCTCCGGCGAAACTCCGGCGAGCTCCAGCGAAACCATCTACAATAAAGTAAAAGTAATGTTTAAATATTTATTTAGGAAATATATTTCATGAAGAGTGGCTATGACAGAGTGGTTGGTGTGGGTGAATGAGAGGTCTTGGGTTCAAAACTTGGGGAGTGCAAGAAGAAAGAATTATTTTTTGAAAAATTTGAACCTCTTTACGGCGGTAAAAAATCGCCGTTTTTGATCCTATATTACCGCTGTTTTTAGTCGACTTTTAACGACGGTAATTTGTCTTTTTACGACGGTTTCACTTTTTCCGACACGCGCATAAACGGCGGTAACGAAACCACCATTAAAGGCTTTAACGACGATTTTACAGCCTTTAACGGTGATAAAAAACTGTCGCTAAAGTTCAATTTTGACGTTGTGATAGTAATTTGAAATCTTTTATTGGTATGAATGCAAATTAATAGTTTGAAACGTTGCGTTGTCTAGATAAAAAAGCAAACATTGCTGGGTACTAAAAAGTGTCTTTAAATTTATGCTTTCGTACACTAGAGTTGATGGCAGTTCAAAAAAAAGTACACTAGAGTTGATTCATCAAGACTTGGCCTGGATAGAAAGTTGAAGCAACGTAGAGAACTCTATTTTCTTTGAAGGGCCCAAAACACAGGCCCAAACAAAAGACAAACTAATATGAATGCCCGTATTTTAATCATAGAAATCTTCGGTTTATTTGGTTTAATTTTTAAAAATTGTTTGTGTTTTTTTTTTTTTTTTTGTAATTTTTTTTTATCTTTTCTGAATTTTTTATGTTTTAGTTTTTTTTTTTTTTAAAACTTTTCAAATGCACCTAATGTAGATGTATTAAAAACTAAAAATATTTGTGAACAAGTTTAAAAAATTTACTAAAAACAATACAAAAAATTAAAATGTGCACTTTTTTTTCTTTTTTCATTTTCCTTTAGTGAAATTTTTTCAAATTAGTCACAAATTTTATTTTTTTTTTTGATTTTTTAGGTGCATCTAAATTAGGTGCATTTAAAAATTAAAAAAATTGTAATTACAAAAAAAAAAAATCTCAGAGTTTAACACTTGTAACAAAATAAATCTTAAGTTTTTAATTTTATTAATTTAAATACTAATCTTTTGATTGTTTTCAATTAAAACCATAAATCTATTTTTGTTAAGTAAAATCGACAGAATAATAATAAATTAGTCATTAAACTCAATGCAAGTGTATATAAAATGTCTACCATTTTTGTTGAATTTAATTACAAAAATATCTTCTTCTTTTTTTTGTTAGTTTTACGTAATAAAAATAGGCAAATAGTTCAAATTGAAAGGAAAAAAAAAAGGTTTTAAATTGATAAAATAAAAAATTCAGAATTTATTTTGTTATAAAGAACAAATCTTTGGATTTTTTTATAATTACCCTTTAAAAAATAACTAAAATATGGAAATTTTTTACTTTAAAAAAAAAAACTCAAAAAATATATTTGAGTTGGAAAACCAAACAGAGTTTTCTAGCAAACTGGGGTCCTCACATATGATACAAATTAAATTTTGTATTCTTTTAAACTATATTTGAATAGGAATTTAAAAAAATAAAGATAAAATTTTTTACTTCATTCAGATTTTATCTTTCTTTTTCATGTCTTTATTTAATGGTGTGGAGGAATAAAACAGTGGCTCAAACCCAAGTTCACCCAAGCAGATTGGCTTAAAGGAAAAAATCCCATATGACTAAAAGGTCCATCCGATAAGGGGACAACAACAATGATAGAAAGTTCTAAATTTTAAGTTTTAAAGAGAGTTTTAGTGATATAGTAAGGGTAAAAAACAAAAAACAAATAATAACAACAACAACAACAAAGCCAAAACATCACATCAATGGAGTGGCCCCAGAGCACCTTTAGAACTCATGTTTTAGAGCCCCAAAACATTTTTCAAGGGGACAATGTCACGTGATCCAAGCAGGAATGAAATCTTCTTCTAGAAAGAAATCTGCAGAATGCGAGAAAATTCTTAGATCTATCCTTAATCAATAGTGAAGATAACAATTGTCAAAAGTGTTGGAAATGGTTATTAAATTCTGGATAAAATCACAATTTTTACCTAAGTTTGGTCTAAATTTTAGGTGGGCCCCGTGTATCGATTTACACGGGTCAAAGTGGTAACGCGTTCTATGCCGCGTTGTGATTCACGTGGTATATTTGGTTGCTCAAAACCATTACCGAGTGAATGAGAAATTGAAGCCAAAGTATGCTCCATGGAAATGGAGTTTTTGAAATTCATAAAGGTTTGAATAAGGCTTGTCCACATTGATTTGGTGGGAGGTTTTGAATGGGTTTATAAGGCATGGGTTTTGTACTTGGGGTGTGCCCAAGGGTACTCTCAAGTGTTTTAGAGGAGAGGTTATGGGCAAAATGGGCTGACCCATTGGACCCAAAATCACCACACGTCAATCCGTCGGGTGGGCTGAATTTGGGCTGGGCGTGGTGTGAGGTTGGGTTGGGCTTGTTCAGCCCAATACTAATCTTTTTGGGCAAAAAACATTTGAATTTAATTCAAATAAACTGATTTGGATTTACTGTTCATCCAAACAGGGCCCTTCCTGAAATTAAACTGGTTTGGTTTTATTGTACATCCAAACAGGGCCCTTCTCGAAAATAAACAGCTTTCGTATTAGTGCACACCCAAACAGGGCCCTTCCCGTTTTTGATATCTGTTTGAAATATAATTCAACATATTCAAATCTGTTTAAATTCAAAGCCAACAGGTTTCATACCTGTTCAATTCAAATCCTACAGCCACCATTCCATCTATAAATAGGACAGTCCTCATTTGGATTTAAAAATCTTTAATTTTCGTCCTTCATAATTCTGAAAACATTCTCTTCATGTTGCTGCATTTTATTTCTGTCAGAGAGAGTATAAACACTTAGTGTGTTAAGTAAGGCAAACAATTTGTAGTCTATTGTTTGTGGTAAGATCATTTCATACACGAGATAAGGGTCCCCAAATTACAAGAAGATGGGAGGACGAATCTGTCTTAAAGACACAGTGTTAAACACTGGACTTGATCAGAAAAATTATTCGAAGAAATTAACCAAGTAAGTTGTTTAATTTTATTCTGTTTTATTTATTTATTTATTTAAATCATATTTCAATTTTGTTTTTGTAACAAAATAAAATCTGTTTTATTTATTTATTTATTATTTCGAGTTTGATTTTTGTAATCAAACAAATTCTCTCCTTTTTTTTATTTCTTTAAATTCTAATTGTTGTTTTGTACACAATAGAATTAAATCTTTTAAAATACAGTGAAAATTGCCCAACAATCTTAAGACAGATTCGTCCTCTTTGTGATATCTTCATTGTATTTAATTTTCTGTTTTTCAAAGTAATATTCTGGTTGGAAAAACAAATAGTGATTTATGCTATTTGACAGATAGTAGTAATATACTGTCTCTTTTCTTTGACAACTAGTAGTACGATACTGGTGTCATTAACAATTTCATAATATTGATTGTTGGACAATCTTTACTATATTTAAAAGATATTAATTCTATTGTGTACAAAACAACAATTATAATTAAAGAAATAAAGAAAAGGAGAGAATATGTTTGATTACAAAAATCAAACTCGAAATAAAAATAAATAAATAAATAACAGATTTTATTTTGTTACAAAAACAAAATTAAAATCTAATTAAATAAACAAATTAAAAACAGAATTAAATTAAACAACTTACTTGGTTAATTTCTTTGAATAACTTTTCTGATCAAGTCCAGTGTTTAACACTGTTCCAAGATGATTCGCCCTTCCACTTGCTTTCAATTTGGACGCCTATCTCTCAGATGAAATGATCTTCTACAAACAATAGCAAAGACTACAAATTGTTTGCCTTACTTAACACACTAAGTGTTTACACTTTTCTTTCGTAATAAAAATGCAAAGAAATGCAGAGAAATATAGAGAGGATAGAGTAGGAAAATTGGAGTGAAAATCCAAATGGGAGGCTAGTCTATTTATAGATGTAAAGGTGGCTCTTGGATTTGAATTGAACAGGTATGAAACCTGTTGGGTTTAAATTCAAACAGATTTGAATCTGGATTAACCAATCAAACAGATAAAAAGCGAAGGGCTCTGCTGGATGAACATTAAATCCAAACCAGTTTAATTTCGAAGGGCCCTGTTTGGATGAATAGGAAAAACCATCAGCTTAATTGCTTGAAAACGGGAAGGGCCTGTTTGGATGAACAAAACATCAAACCAGCTTATTTGAATTAAATTCAAATGTTTTAGCCCAAAAGATTAGCATCGGGCCAACAAGCAACCCTCCATCACACCACGCACTGCGCCAAGCCTGACCATCAAATTACCATCGACAGACGGACGGCGGCGGCGGCAGCACAGACGCAGGTGGTGGTTTTGAGTCCAATGGGTCTAGCCCATTTTATCCATAACCTCCCTCTAAAACACTTGGGTACCCTTGGGGCACACCCCAAGTACCAAACCCATGCCTTATAAACCCTTTCAAAACCTCCCACCAAATCAATGCGGACAAGCTTTATTCAAACCTTATGAATTTCACCAAAACTCCATTTCCATGGAGCATACTTTGGCTTCAATTTCCATTCACTCGGTAATGGTTTTGAACAACCAAATATACCACGTGAATTACAACGGGCATAGAACGATACCACTTTGACCCGTAAATCGATGCACTGGCCCACCTAAAATTTAGACCAACTTAGGAAAAAATTCGGTTTTACCTGCATTTTATAACCATTTCCAACAATCCCCACATGAATGGAATTTGATGACAACGGAAATGCAACAATATGCGGACTAACGAAAGAGTATAAGTCGAAAATATCTTGCATCAGATAGGTAGTTTTACCTTGAACCTTCCCTAGTGATAACCTATCGGACTTCTTGGCTAACCAATGGACGCGATGCCTTGAATTGTTCAAATTGCTTGTGTAAGCCAAGACAATAGATTTCACACAAAATATCTTCTAACACATAGTGGTTCTCACTGTTGTGTTCATTTTGGCCTTGAACGCCTCTGGTTTTCATGAGTGTTTCTAGAGAATGCAAATTTCTTTCATTCTCTTAGAACCGGCCCCAGTTCAACACTCATATAGGTGATTCATATTGTGAGTATCTTCTTATACTCGTCTTGATTTTATGCCTTAATCAAGATATAAGTAATCATTAAAAGCAAAGCTTATCCTTATGCCCCTGCAGACAACATATGTTGCAGATATCACTCTCATCATAGGAATGGGTAGCGAATTTAAATCCCTTGGTGATTTCTGGCGAGCCATACATAACTTAGTTGTCCCTTTGAACTTAGTTCTTGGGATCTCCAGTCATATAAGTAGGGTTACCATTATGACGACTCTTATGTAATAGGCTTTAATCCCATTCCCTTCGATGAACTATACACTAGCTCTTTTGTCAAACCTTTAACTACAAGTCTTGCTTTATACTTGTCAATTGAACCATCTACTTTCATTTTTCTCTTGAATATCCATTTATATCCAAGAGGTTTAGAACTTGGTGGAAGATCCACCAATTCCCAAGTATGATTTTGCATAATGGATTCAATTTCATTATTAACAGCCTCTTTCCACAAAAGTGCTTCAGGACCTGTCATTGCTGCCTTAAAGCTTTGAGGTTCATTTTCTAACAAGTATGTCGTAAAAATCGACCAAAGGATTTTGATGTTCTAGCTCTCTTACTTCTTCTTGGTTCATCATCGCTAAATCCGCTGGTTGAGACCATTACTAGTCTCTTGTGCTTGATTGTCATTAGTCTCTTGACTTTGTGTACAATCATAAGTTCTTTTCTGTGAACTTAATTCATGTCCTTTCTTGTAAGGAAAGACATGTTCAAAAAACACAGCATTCCTTGACTCTATAATAGTGTTCACATTTATATCGTATTTCGATTTATAAGTCGAAACCGATATGCACTACTATTCTCGAGCATAACCAATAAACACACAATCTACTGTTTTTGGTCCAATCTTAGTCTTTTTAGGAACAGGAACTTCAACTTTTGCCAAACACCCCCACATCTTCAAGTATTTGTAGGAAGGTGGTCGACCTTTCCATAAATCATAAGGAATGCTTTTAGTTTTCTTGTGGGTATTCTATTAAGAACATAATTTGCATAATATTGCTTCCCCACAAGTTCTGTGGGTAAGCCCGAACTTAGTAACATGACATTCATCATTTCTTTTAGGTTCTATTCTTCCTTTCAAAGAATTCCATTTTGTCAGGAGAATAAGAAGTCGTAGTTTGGTGAATAATGCTATGTTGTGCACAAAATTCATTTAATGGTGCATCATATTCACCAATTCCTATCACTTCTAACCATTTTAATGGTTTTACCAAGTTGATTTTCAACTTCGCTTTGTAGAGTTTAAACATTTCTAAAGCTTCATCTTTACTTCTAAGTAAATAAACATAACAATATCTTGTGCAATCATCGATAAATGTTATGAAATACTTTTTGCCTCCTCTAGTTTGAATAAATTTTAGATCACATACATCAGTATGAATTAATTCTAGAGGTTCGCTTTTCCTTTCAACCGATTTAAATGGAGCCTTAGTTAGTTTTGCTTCTACACAAACTTCACATTTATGATTAGGATTAATTTCAAACTTTGGTATATAATCCAAACCAATTAATCTCACGCAGCATCATAATTTACATGACCTAATCTACCATGCCATAAATTCGACTCAAGAATATAAGCAAAAGATGTGTTATTCTCATTCATAGCAACTTTTGGTACAACTGTCATTACATTAAGTTTAAAGAGACCATCACTCATGTATCCCTTACCAACATACATACCACTCTTTGTTAATACAAATTTGTCAGACTCAAAAACAAGCCTAAAACCATTTTTACTTAACAAAGAACTAGAAACTAAATTCTTCCGGATGTCAGGTACATGCAGTACGTTGTTGAGGGTCAGTTCTTTCCCTGATGTCATTTTCAAGATCACTTTCCCTTGTCCAGCCACAGTAGAAGTAGAAGAATTTTTCATAAAAAGTTGCTCACCATTTGCAGCCTCATTGTAGGTAGTGAACATCTTCTTGTCCGCACATATGTGACGAGTTGCACCAGTGTCAACCCACCATTCTTTGAGATTTCCAACCAAGTTAGCCTCAGACACCATAGCAGAGAGGTTGATGTCATTCACTCCGTCAGAGATGTAATCTAATTCTGTCACATTGGCTTGATTGGTGGTCTTCTTGCTTGTACTTCCATGATCCTTCTTAGGGCGGCGGCAATCAGAAGCTCGATGTCCAGTCTTGCCACAGTTATAGCATTTTCCTTTGAACTTCTTGTTGCCATTGTTGTTGCCTTGTTTAGGACCATCTCTAGTAAACTTCCTCTTTTTGTTATGTTGTTTTTGAACTTGTTCAACCACATTAGCCTTGGACTCAATGGGATTTTTCCCATTTCTCTTTTCAGCCTTTCGGTTATCTTCCTCAATTCTTAATCTTACAATTAACTCATCCATGGTCATCTCTTTGCGTTTATGTTTTAAATAATATTCGTTAGAAAAAACAAATAGTGATTTATGCTATTTGATAGATAGTAGTAATATATCGCTCTTTCTTTGACAACTAGTAGTACGACATCGTGTCATTAACAATTTCGTAATATTATTTGGTATTACGTAAAATTATTTTGGTATTTTATTTTTCCTGTTTTAGTATCAAGGAAAATAAAATTATTTTGTGTTATAATTTATTTTCTGGTTTTAGTAACTAGAAAATTAATTTGTGATTTTTGTATTCAGAGATTATGGCTACTACAACTCAAATCGTGATTCCGGCAGGTACTCCTGTTGTTACACCAACATCGTCCCTATTCGTAACTATGTTCATGTACCAATCAATCATGGAGAAAAATCGAAAATTTAATCTGCATCGAAGTTTAAGAGATGGCAAGCAGAAATGCCGTTTATCTTACAACTCTTAATTTGGCCTGCTTTCTCCATGAAGAGGCTCCAAAGACTTAAAGAGGGTGAAAGTGATCGCAAGTTGTTGCCAGAGATGCTTGGAAACATTCGATTTCGTGCGTAAACTACATCCTCAATGGCTTGACAACATGTCAGATAATGTATACAAATTCCTCAAGTCAAGAAAAGAATTGTGGGATTCTTTGGAGAATAAATACAAAACAGAAGATGCCGGCACGAAGAAATTTGTCGTTGGTAAATTTCTGGATTTTGTTATGGTAGACTCCCAAACGGTAATATCTCAAGTTTAAAATTTTCAGATAATTTTGCATGATATTCATTCGTAAGGTATGATTTAGCTAGTTAATCTTTCCAAGTCGCCATTGCAGGAAAAGTTACCACCGGCTTGGAAAGATTTCAAAAATTATTTAAAACATAAACGCAAAGAGATGACCATGGATGAGTTAATTGTAAGATTAAGAATTGAGGAAGATAACCGAAAGGCTGAAAAGAGAAATGGGAAAAATCCCATTGAGTCCAAGGCTAATGTGGTTGAACAAGTTCAAAAATCACATAACAAAAAGAGGAAGTTTACTGGAGATGGTCCTAAACAAGGCAACAACAATGGCAACAAGAAGTTCAAAGGAATTGTTGGACAATCTTCACTGTATTTAAAAGATATTAATTCTATTGTGTACAAAACAACAATTAGAATTAAAGAAATAAAGAAAATGAGAGAATATGTTTGATTACAAAAATCAAACTCGAAATAAAAAAAAAATAAATAACAGATTTTATTTTGTTACAAAAACAAAATTAAAATCTGATTAAATAAACAAATTAAAAACAGAATTAAATTAAACAGCTTACTTGGTTTATTTCTTTGAATAACTTTTTTCGATCAAGTCCAAGGTTTAACATCAGGTCCTTATGACAGATCCGCCCTTCCACTAAGCTTTCAAATTTGGACGCCTATCTCCCAGATGAAATGATCTTCTACAAACAATAGCAAAGACTACAAATTGTTTGCCTTACTTAACACACTAAGTGTTTACACTCTTTCTTTTTCAATAAAAATGCAAAGAAATGCAGAGAATTATAGAGAGGATGGAGTACTTAAAATTGGAGTGAAAATCCAAATGGGAGGCTAGTCTATTTATAGATGTAAAGGTGGCTCTTGGTTTTGAATTGAATAGGTATGAAACTGTTGGGTTTAAATTAAACAGATTTGAATCATGGGTTAACCATTCAAACAGATAAAAAATGGAAGGGCTCTGCTTTGGATGAACATTAAATCCAAACCAGCTTTAATCGAAGGGCCCTGCTTGGATAAATAGGAAAACCTTTAATTCTGCTTTGAAAACGGAAGGCCCTGTTTGGATGAACAAAAATCCAAACCAGTTTATTTGAATTAAATTCAAATGTTTTTGGCCCAAAAAGATTAGTATTGGGCCGAACAAGCCCAACCCAACCTCACACCACGCACCCAAGGCCAGCCCAGCCCGCCCGACCGACCGGACGGACGGCATACATACAGATGGTGTGGTTTTTGAGTCCAATGGGTCTAGCCCATTTTATCCATAACCTCCTCTAAAACACTTGGTACCTGGGCACACCCCAAGTACCAAACCCATGCCTTATAAACCCTTTCAAAACCTCCCACCAAATCAATGTGGGACAAGCTTTATTCAAACCTTTATGAATTTCACCAAAACTCCATTTCCATGGAGCATACTTTGCTTCAATTTCCCATTCACTCGGTAATGGTTTTGAGCAACCAAATATACCACGTGAATCACAACGCCATAGAACGCTGTTACCACTTTGACCCGTAAATCGATGCACGGCCCACCTAAAATTTAGACCAAACTTAGGAAAAAATTGGTTTTACCTGAATTTTATAACCATTTCCAACAATGCCCCACATGAATGGAATTTGATGACAACGAAATGCAACAATATGCATTTAACGAAAGAGTATAAGTCGAAAATATCTTGCATCAGATAGGTAGTTTTACCTTGAACCTTCCCTAGTGATAACCTATCGGACTTACTGGCTAACCAATGGATGCGATGCCTTGAATTGTTCAGCCGTTTGTGTAAGCCAAGACAATAGATTTCACACAAAATATCTTCTAACACATCGTGGTTCTCACTGTTGTGTTCATTTTGGCCTTGAACGCTCCTAGTTTTCATGAATGTTTCCAGAGAATGTAGCCTCTTTCATTCTCATAGAACCGGCCCCAGTTCAACACTCATATAGGTGATTCTTATTGTGAGTATCTTCTTATACTCGTCTTGATTTTATGCCTTAATCAAGATATAAGTAATCATTAAAAGCAAAGCTTATCCTTATACCCCTACAGACAACATATGTTGCAAATATCACTCTCACCATAGGAATGAGTAGGGAATTTTAATCCCTTGGTGATTTCTGGCGAGCCATACATAACTTAGTTGTCCCTTTGAACTTAGTTCTTGGGATCTCCAGTCATATAAGTAGGGTTACCATTATGACGACTCTTATGTAATAGGCTTTAATCCCATCCCCTTTGATGAACTATACACTAGCTCTTTTGTCAAACCTTTTGTTAACGGATCCGCAATATTCTCTTTAGATTTTATATAATCTATTGAGATTATTCCGTTTGACAACAACGGCCTAACGGTATTATGTCAACGCATTTAATATGTCGTGACTTACCGTTATACATATGATTCGTGCTCGCCTATTGCGATTGACTATCACAATGAATGCAAATAGTCAGCATGTGTTTTGGCCACATTGAATGTCTTCAAGAAGTGACGGCCATTTGCTTCTTCACCGCTTTGTCTAAAGCAATGAACTCGGATTCCATTGTGGATCGTGCGATGCAAGTTTGTTTCGTGGACTTCCAAGAAAACAATAGCCTCCTAGAGTAAAGACATATCCACTAGTGGATTTTGAATCTTTAGTATCCGATATCCAATTGGCATCACAATAACCTTCGAGTAATATGGATATCGTAAAGTTCAAACCATGATCATGGGTGAATCTTAGATATCTAAGAACCCGAATGATCGCTTTCAATGGTCTTCTCGAGGTTACTAGTGTACCTTCTCAATTTATCGATAGCATAAGCTATATCGTGAGTACAATTCATGAGGTACATTAGGCTTCCAATGATTTGGGAGTATTTTAATCGAGACACTAAGATCACCTTTATTTTTCGATAAATAAAGACCGATGTCTACAGTGTTCTAGCTAAATTCAAATCATCCTTGATAAATTTATCAAGAATTTTCTCAATATAATGAGATTGAGATAATGCATATCCGTTAGATGTTTTAGTTATTTTCATTCCTAATATAACATCTGCGACCCCCATATCTTTCATATCAAATCTTTTGTTAAGCATTTGCTTAATTGATTTGATCATGTTTTGACTGCTTCCAATGATAAGCATGTCATCTACATAAAGACAAACTATGACATATCCTTGGTCAGTGTTTTTAACATAGACACATTTGTCACATTCGTTTATCTTAAACCCATTAGTAAGCATTGCATGATCCAATTTTTCATGCCATTGCTTAGGTGCTTGTTTTAATCCATAAAGGGATTTTACAAGTCGACAAACTTTTTTTTCTTGTCCTGATACTACAAACCCTTCGGGTTGCTCCATATATATCTCTTCATTTAGATCACCGTTTAAGAAAGTTGTTTTAACATCCATTTGATGTATTTCTAAATTAAACAACGCTGCTATAGCAATAAGCATGCGAATAGATGTTATTCTTGTCACAGGTGAATATGTGTCAAAATAATTCAAACCTTCCTTTTGTCTGTAACCTTTAACTACAAGTCTTGCTTTATACTTGTCAATTGAACCATCTGCTTTCATTTTTCTCTTGAATATCCATTTATATCCAAGAGGTTTAGAACCTGGTGGAAGATCCACCAATTCCCAAGTATGATTTTGCATAATGGATTCAATTTCATTATTAACAGCCTCTTTCCACAAAAGTGCTTCAGGACCTATCATTGCTGCCTTAAAGCTTTGAGGTTCATTTTCTAACAAGTATGTCAGAAAATCTGGACCAAAGGATTTTGATGTTCTCGCTCTCTTACTTCTTCTTGGTTCATCATCAGTTAAATCCTGTTGGTTGAGACCATTATTAGTCTCTTGTGCTTGATTGTCATTAGTCTCTTGACTTTGTGTATAATCATAAGTTCTTTTCTGTGAACTTAATTCCTGTCCTTTCTTGTAAGGAAAGACATGTTCAAAAAACACAGCATTCCTTGACTCTATAATAGTGTTCACATTTATATCAGGTATTTCTGATTTATAAGTCAGAAACCGATATGCACTACTATTCTGAGCATAACCAATAAACACACAATCTACTGTTTTTGGTCCAATCTTAGTCTTTTTAGGAACAGGAACTTCAACTTTTGCCAAACACCCCCACATCTTCAAGTATTTGTAGGAAGGTGGTCGACCTTTCTATAAATCATAAGGAATGCTTTTAGTTTTCTTGTGGGGTATTCTATTAAGAACATAATTTGCAGACAATATTGCTTCCCCCCACAAGTTCTGTGGTAAGCCTGAACTTAGTAACATGGCATTCATCATTTCTTTTAGGGTTCTATTCTTCCTTTCAGCAATTCCATTTTGCTGTGGAGAATAAGGGGCTGTAGTTTGGTGAATAATGTCATGTTGTGCACAAAATTCATTTAATGGTGCATCATATTCACCACCCCTATCACTTCTAACCATTTTAATGGTTTTACCAAGTTGATTTTCAACTTCTGTTTTGTAGAGTTTAAACATTTCTAAGGCTTCATCTTTACTTCTAAGTAAATAAACATAACAATATCTTGTGCAATCATCGATAAATGTTATGAAATACTTTTTGCCTCCTCTAGTTTGAATAAATTTTAGATCACATACATCAGTATGAATTAATTCTAGAGGTTCAGTTTTCCTTTCAACTGATTTAAATGGAGCCTTAGTTAGTTTTGCTTCTACACAAACTTCACATTTATGATTAGGATTAATTTCAAACTTTGGTATATAATTCAAACCGATTAATCTACGCAAAGCATCATAATTTACATGACTTAATCTACCATGCCATAAATTCGACTCAAGAATATAAGCAAAAGATGTGTTATTCTCATTCATAGCAACTTTTGGTACAACTGTCATTACATTAAGTTTAAAGAGACCATCACTCATGTATCCCTTACCAACATACATACCACTCTTTGTTAATACAAACTTATTAGACTAAAAAACAAGCCTAAAACCATTTTTACTTAACAAAGAACCAAAAACTAAATTCTTCCGGATGTCAGGTACATGCAGTACGTTGTTGAGGGTCAGTTCTTTCCCTGATGTCATCTTCAAGATCACTTTCCCTTGTCCAGCCACAGTAGAAGTAGAAGAATTTCCCATAAAAAGTTGCTCACTATTTGCAGCCTCATTGTAGGTAGTGAACATCTTCTTGTCCGCACATATGTGACGAGTTGCACCAGTGTCAACCCACCATTCTTTGGGATTTCCAACCAAGTTAGCCTCAGACACCACAGCAGAGAGGTTGATGTCATTCACTCCGTCAGAGATGTAATCCAATTCTGTCACATTGGCTTGATTGGTGGTCTTCTTGCTTGTAAAGATGAAGCCTTAGAAATGTTTAAACTCTACAAAACAGAAGTTGAAAATCAACTTGGTAAAACCATTAAAATGGTTAGAAGTGATAGGGGTGGTGAATATGATGCACCATTAAATGAATTTTGTGCACAACATGGCATTATTCACCAAACTACAGCTCCTTATTCTCTACAGCAAAATGGAATTGCTAAAAGGAAGAATAGAACCCTAAAAGAAATGATGAATGCCATGTTACTAAGTTCAGACTTACCACAGAACTTGTGGGGGGAAGAAATATTGTCTGCAAATTATGTTCTTAATAGAATACCCCACAAGAAAAATAAAAGCATTCCTTATGATTTATGGAAAGGTCGACCACCTTCCTACAAATACTTGAAGATGTGGGGGTGTTTGGCAAAAGTTGAAGTTCCTGTTCCTAAAAAGACAAAGATTGGATCAAAAATAATAGATTGTGTGTTTATTGGTTATGCTCAGAATAGTAGTGCATATCGGTTTCTGACTTATAAATCAGAAATACCTGATATAAATGTGAACACTATTATAGAGTCAAGGAATGCTGTGTTTTTTGAACATGTCTTTCCTTACAAGAAAGGACAGGAATTAAGTTCACAGAAAAGAACTTATGATTGTACACAAAGTAAAGAGACTAATGACAATCAAACACAAGAGACTAGTAATGGTCTCAACCAACAGGATTTAACTGATGTTGAACCAAGAAGAAGTAAGAGAGCGAGAACATCAAAATCTTTTGGTCCAGATTTTCTGACATACTTGTTAGAAAATGAACCTCAAAGCTTTAAGGCAGCAATGACAGGTCCTGAAGCACTTTTGTGGAAAGAGGCTGTTAATAATGAAATTGAATCCATTATGCAAAATCATACTTGGGAATTGGTGGATCTTCCACCAGGTTCTAAACCTCTTGGATATAAATGGATATTCAAGAGAAAAATGAAAGCAGATGGTTCAATTGACAAGTATAAAGCAAGACTTGTAGTTAAAGGTTACAGACAAAAGGAATGTTTGGATTGTTTTGACACGTATTCCCCTGTGACAAGAATAACATCCATTCGCTTGCTTATTGCTATAGCAGCGTTGTTTAATTTAGAAATATATCAAATGGATGTTAAAACAGCTTTCTTAAACGGTGATCTAAATGAAGAAATCTACATGGAACAACCCAAAGGGTTTGTAGTATCAGGGCAAGAAAAGAAAGTTTGTCGACTTGTAAAATCCCTTTATGGATTAAAACAAGCACCTAAGCAATGGCATGAAAAATTTGATCATGCAATGCTTACTAATGGGTTTAAGATAAACGAATGTGACACATGTGTCTATGTTAAAAACACTGACCAAGGATATGTCATAGTTTGTCTTTATGTGGATGACATGCATATCATTAGAAGCAGTCAAAACATGATCAAATCAACTAAGCAAATGCTTAACAAAAGATTTGATATGAAAGATATAGGGGTCGCAGATGTTATATTAGGAATGAAAATAACTAAAACATCTGACGGATATGCATTATCTCAATCTCATTATATTGAGAAAATTCTTGATAGAACACCTGTAGACATCAGTCTTTATTTATCGAAAAATAAAGGTGATACAGTGTCTCAGTTAAAATACTCCCAAATCATTGGAAGCCTAATGTACCTAATGAATTGTACTCGTCCTGATATAGCTTATGCTATTAGTAAATTGAGTAGGTACACTACTAACCCTGGAGAAGATCATTGGAAAGCGATCATTCGAGTTCTTAGATATCTAAGATTTACTCGTAATCATGGTTTGAACTTTACTCAATATCCAGCAGTACTTGAAGGTTATTGTGATGCCAATTGGATATCGGATACTAAAGTTTCAAAATCCACAAGTGGATATGTCTTTACTCTAGGAGGCGCTGCTATTTCTTGGAAGTCCACGAAACAAACTTGCATCGCACGATCCAAAATGGAATCCGAGTTCATTGCTTTAGACAAAGCAGGTGAAGAAGCAGAATGGCTTCGTCACTTCTTAGAACACATTCCAATGTGGCCAAAACTTGTGCCAGCTATTTGGATTCATTGTGATAGTTGCAATAGGCAGGGCACAGAATCACATGTATAACGGTAAGTCACGACATATTCGTCGTCGACATAATACCGTAAGGCAATTATTTTCAAACGGAATAATCTCAATAGATTATATAAAATCTAAAGAGAATATTGCGGATCCGTTAACAAAAGGTTTGACAAAAGAGCTAGTGTATAGTTCATCAAAGGGGATGGGATTAAAGCCTATTACATAAGAGTCGTCATAATGGTAACCCTACTTATATGACTGGAGATCCCAAGAACTAAGTTCAAAGGGACAACTAAGTTATATATGGCTCGCCAGAAATCACCAAGGGATTCAAATTCTCTACCAATTCCTATGGTGAGAGTGATATCTGCAACATATGTTGTCTGCAGGGGCATAAGGATAAGCTTTGCTTTTAATGATTACTTATATCTTGATTAAGGCATAAAATCAAGACGAGTATAAGAAGATACTCACAATAAGAATCACCTATATGAGTGTTGAATCAGTTCTAAGAAGAATGAAAAGAGGTACATTCTCTAGAAACACTCATGAAAAGAGCGTTCAAGGCCAAATGAACACAACAATGAGAACCACGATGTGTTAGAAGATATTTTGTGTGAAATCTATTGTCTTGGCTTACACAAATGGTCGAATAAGGCATCGCGTCATCATTGGTTAGCCAAGAAGTCCGATAGGTTATCACTAGGAAGGTTCAAGGTCGAAAACTATCCCGATGCAAGATATTTTCGACTTATACTCTTCGATAACTGCAAGATATTGTTGCATTTCCTTGTCATCAAATTCCATTCATGTAGGGATTATTGGAAATGGTTATTAAATTCGATAAAACCACAATTTTTACCTAAGTTTGGTCTAAATTTTAGGTGGGTCCGAATAAAGCTTGTCCCACATTGATTTGTAGAGGTTAGGTAGGTATAGCGTTGTGATTAATTTTACGTATATTTATTTGTCAAAACCATTAAAATTGAATGGGGAAATTGAAGCTAAAGTATGCCCCAAAGGTTTGGAAGCTGGTTTGTGAAAAGATTTGTTTCGTTTTTGAAAGGGTTTATAAGGCATGGGTTTGGTAGTGGACTCAAAACTCCAACCTGTGTTTGAGAGGTTATGGATAAAATAACCAAACCTATTTACTAAAAATCACACACGCTGCTGCTGCCATCGCCGTCCGGTCGATTGGCGGTGGGCGGGCACAGGCTAGCTGGCCAGTGCGTGGTGTGAGGTTGGGTTGGTGTAGGCCCAATACTAATCTTTTTGGGCCAAAACATTTGAATTTAATTCAAATAAAGCTGTTTATTTTTTGTTCATCCAAACAAGCAAAAATTAAATCGTCCGGCTTTCTGTTCATCCAAACAGGCCTTCCTGTAATTAAACTAGTTGATTTAATGTTCATCCAAACAGCCCTTTCCCATTTTTTATCTCTGTTTGAATGGTTAACATTCAAATCATTGAATTTAAACCCAACAGTTTCATACTGCTCAATTCAAAATCAAGAGCCACCTTTACATCTATAAATAGACTAGCCTCCCATTTAGATTTTCACTCCAATTTTTTCGACTCCATCTTCTCTATAATTCTCTCATTTTGCTACATTTTATTCTGAAGAAAGAGTGTAAACACTTAGTGTGTAAGGCAAACAATTTGTAGGCTATTGTTTGTGGTAAGATCATTTCATCCTGGGAGATAGACGCCCAAATTCCAGAGGAGAGGACGAATCATCTTAAGGACACAAGTTAAACAAAGTTATTCAAAAAGAATTAACCAAGTAAGTTGTTTAATTTAATTTCGCTTTTTAATTTGTTTATTTAATCAGATTTTAATTTTGTTTTTGTAACAAAATAAAATATGTTATTTATTTATTTATTTTTTATTTCGAGTTTGATTTTTGTAATCAAACATATTCTCTCCTTTTCTTTATTTCTTTAATTCTAATTGTTATTTTGTACACAATAGAATTAATATCTTTAAATACAGTGAAGATTGTCCAACAATCATTTGTTGTCTATGATGTGCTTGATTCATAAATTTCAAATCCAAAACTCCAAAATAATTATGATTACACAAATCAGAATTAATGTTGTGACAAAATCATATCCTCATAAAAATTTTGCCTAAGAAACGAACAATTCAAAAACCCAATTGATTGTATACATTCTTGTAACTCATTTATAAATAAATGTCACTGTCATAAAAATATTTGTGACAAAAGAAAATTAAATTATCTCAACTAATGCAAGAGATACATCCCCATAATAATAAAATGGTTTATGGTTTAACAATTTCTACTATGCAAGTAAAATAATTATTAATGACATCTCATGCCACATAATTCAAAATAAACCAATAATCAACATAAAAGATTTCTTAAATTACTTTTCAATTAAACGGAACGATATAATTACATACATCTTCATGTTTAAATTTCTTTGGTGTTTAAACACCCATTCAAAATTGATTAGAAATATTTAAATTAACCTGCTTATAACAATTTATCATTCCAAATCACTTGAAATTATTGTTAAGAAATAACTTGAGGTGATATCATACATGCATATCAAACGCATCAACTAAAAATAATGAATTAACAAAATAAATTAAACATGCATGATCCCATCACTTTCATCATGAAATAAAAGGATTCTCAACTCATAAATAAAATCCAACGCATTTAAACTTTAAACTTCAAAATGACAAAATATACCTTCATTTAATAAGTTTGATTTGTACATAAATAAACAAATTAAATATGCATTAAAAAGTTCTTGTGAATATATATATATATATATATTTTTCCTCCAACTCAAGTGCAGAAACAATTCAAGACTATGAATCCACATTGTAATAAAAATAAAATTAGTTTGTAAAATTAATATTTTACTCTAGAAACAAATTCTTCCATGTATACTCATGATGAACTATGATAAAGTCAAAAGAATTAACACATTTTCACAAAGGATTCAAAAATAAGTGGTCTACCAAACGAAACCATAAGTCACTTACAAAATTAATTGATTGTGACTGAGTCACAAAGTTACATGATTGATTAACAAAATTAATTTTCTAGTTACTAAAACCAGAAAAAAAATTACCATACAAAATAATTTTATTTTCCTTATTACCAAAACTAGTAAAATAAAATACCGAAATAATATCTGATTACAAAAATCAGAAAATCAAACCACAAATTAATTTTCTAGTTACTTAAACCAGAAAATAAATTATAACACAAAATAATTTTATTTTCCTTGTTACTAAAACTAGAAAATAATATAATTTTATTTTCCTAGTTACTAAAACTAGAATATAAAATATCACAAAAATATTTGATTTCAAAAATCAGAAAACCTGATATAAATGTGAACACTATTATAGAGTCAAGGAATGCTGTGTTTTTTGAGCATGTCTTTCCTTCCAAGAAAGGACAGGAATTAAGTTCACAGAAAAGAACTTATGATTGTACACAAAGTCAAGAGACTAATGACAATCAAACACAAGAGACTAGTAATGGTCTCAACCAACAGGATTTAACTGATGTTGAACCAAGAAAAAGTAAGAGAGCGAGAACATCTAAATCTTTTGGTCCAGATTTTCTGACATACTTGTTAGAAAATGAACATCAAAGCTTTAAGGCAGCAATAACAGGTCCTGAAGCACCTTTGTGGAAAGAGGATGTTAATAATGAAATTGAATCCATTATGCAAAATCATACTTGGGAATTAGTGGATCTTCCACCAGGTTCTAAACCTCTTGGATATAAATGGATATTCAAGAGAAAAATGAAAGCAGATGATTCAATTGACAAGTATAAAGCGACTTGTAGTTAAAGGTTACAGACAAAAGGAAGGTTTGGATTGTTTTGACACGTATTCCCCTGTGACAAGAATAACATCCATTCGCATGCTTATTGCTATAGCAGCGTTGTTTAATTTAGAAATACATCAAATGGATGTTAAAACAGCTTTCTTAAACAGTGATCTAAATGAAGAAATCTATATGGAACAACCCAAAGGGTTTGTAGTATCAGGGCAAGAAAAGAAAGTTTGTCGACTTGTAAAATCCCTTTATGGATTAAAACAAGCACCTGAGCAATGACATGAAAAATTTGATCATGCAATGCTTACTAATGGGTTTAAGATAAACGAATGTGACACATGTGTCTATGTTAAAAACACTGACCAAGGATATGTCATAGTTTGTCTTTATGTGGATGACATGCATATCATTGGAAGCAGTCAAAACATGATCAAATCAACTAAGCAAATGCTTAACAAAAGATTTGATATGAAAGATATGGGGGTCGCAGATGTTATATTAGGAATGAAAATAACTAAAACATCTGACGGATATGCATTATCTCAATCTCATTATATTGAGAAAATTCTTGATAGAACACCTGTAGACATCAGTCTTTATTTATCGAAAAATAAAGGTGATACAGTGTCTCAGTTAAAATACTCCCAAATCATTGGAAGCCTAATGTACCTAATGAATTGTACTCGTCCTGATATAGCTTATGCTATTAGTAAATTGAGTAGGTACACTAGTAACCCTGGAGAAAATCATTGGAAAGCGATCATTCGAGTTCTTTGATATCTAAGATTTACTCGTAATCATGGTTTGAACTTTACTCGATATCCAGCAGTACTTGAAGGTTATTGTGATGCCAATTGGATATCGGATACTAAAGTTTCAAAATCCACAAGTGGATATGTCTTTACTCTAGGAGGCGCTGCTGTTTCTTGGAAGTCCACGAAACAAACTTGCATCGCACGATCTAAAATGGAATCCGAGTTCATTGCTTTAGACAAAGCAGGTAAAGAAGCAGAATGGCTTCGTCACTTCTTAGAAGACATTCCAATGTGGCCAAAACCTGTGCCAGCTATTTGTATTCATTGTGATAGTTAATCTGCAATAGGCAGGGCACAGAATCACATGTATAACGGTAAGTCACGCCATATTCGTCGTCGACATAATACCGTAAGGCAATTATTGTCAAACGGAATAATCTCAATAGATTATATAAAATCTAAAGAAAATATTGCGGATCCGTTAACAAAAGGTTTGACAAAAGAGCTAGTGTATAGTTCATTAAAGGGGATGAGATTAAAGCCTATTACATAAGAGTCATCGTAATGGTAACCCTACTTATATGACTGGAGATCCCAAGATTTAAGTTCAAAGGGACAACTAAATTATGTGTGACTCACCAGAAATCACCAAGGGATTTAAAATTCCCTACTTATTCCTATGATGAGAGTGATATCTGCAACATATATTGTATGCAGGGGTTTAAGGATAAGCTTTGCTTTTAATGATTACTTATATCTTGATTAAGGCATAAAATCAAGACGAGTATAAGAAGATACTCACAATAAGAATCACATATATGAGTGTTGAACTGGGGCCGGTTCTAAGAGAATGAAAAGAGGCTACATTCTCTAGAAACACTCATGAAAACCTGGAGCGTTCAAGGCCAAAATGAACACAACAGTGAGAACCACGATGTGTTAGAAGATATTTTGTGTGAAATCTATTGTCTTGGCTTACACAAACGGCTGAACAATTCAAGGCATCGCGTCCATTGGTTAGCCAGTAAGTCCGATAGGTTATCACTAGGGAAGGTTCAAGGCCGAAAACTACCTATCCTGATGCAAGATATTTTTGACTTATACTCTTTCGATAAATCTGCATATTGTTGCATTTCCGTTGTCATCAAATTCCATTCATGTGGGGGATTGGTGGAAATGGTTATTAAATTCTGGATAAAACTACAATTTTTACCTAAGTTTGGTCTAAATTTTAGGTGGGCCCCGTGCATCGATTTACACGGGTCAAAGTAGTAACGCGTTCTATGCCGCGTTGTGATTCACATGGTATATTTGGTTGCTCAAAACCATTACCGAGTGAATAAGAAACTGAAGCCAAAGTATGCTCTATGGAAATGGAGTTTTTGTGAAAATTCCTTAAAGGTTTGAATAAGGCTTGTCCCACATTGATTTGGTGGGAGGTTTTGAATGGGTTTATAAGGCATGGGTTTGGTACTTGGGGTGTGCCCCAAGGGGTACCCAAATGTTTTAGAGGGAGAGGTTATGGGCAAAATGGGCTAGACCCATTGGACCCAAAAATCACCACCTGTGGCCTGCTATGTATGCCGTCCGTCCGGTCGAGGCTGGTAGGTGAGGTTGGGCTTGTTCAAATTAATACTAATCTTTTAGGCAAAAACATTTGAATTTAATTCAAATAAACCGACGGTTCGCTTTTGATATCTGTTTGAAATATAATTCAACAGATTCAAATCATTTAAATTCAAAGCCAACGGGTTTCATAATTGCTCAATTCAAATCCTCTGACCACCATTCCATCTATAAATAGGACAAACCCTCATTTGGATTTAAAAATCTTTAATTTTTCGCTTCATAATTAAAACATTCTCTTCATGTTCTTTGCATTTTATTTACATCGAGAGAGTATAAACACTTAGTGTGTTCGTAAGGCAAACAATTTGTAATGCTGCTATTGTTTGTGGTAAGATCATTTCATCCTGGGAGATAGACGTCCAAATTCTGAAAGCACCATGGAGAGGACGAATCTGTCTTAAGGATACAGTGTTAAACACTGGACTTGATCAGAAAAATTATTCGAAGAAATTAACCAAGTAAGTTGTTTAATTTTATTCTGTTTTATTTATTTATTTATTTAAATCATATTTCAATTTTGTTTTTGTAACAAAATAAAATCTGTTTTATTTATTTATTTATTATTTCGAGTTTTATTTTTGTAATCAAACAAATTCTCTCATTTTCTTTATTTCTTTAAATTCTAATTGTTGTTTTGCACACAATAGAATTAAATCTTTTAAAATACAGTGAAGATTGCCCAACAAAAAATAAAGGCATAGGCTTCGCCTATCCAAACAACACGACCGTCTGATTAAGATAATCGGACGAGCAAAGAGTTTGGCAAGTTAGTCACTATCACCTGACATAATCTAAGCCTCTCGCAGTAGGATGATCCGATGGTAAAGAATAAAGACAACCTAACCACTTGCCTGACCAAAGTCTAGTAACAAGTAGAGCCCTCAAATCAAGATGTTAATCCCACGGCCGAGGCCCTAGACAATAACACCATAAGAGGAGGAATAAGAAAAACCAAGGGGACAGACAAAAGGTAACTAAGACTCCTTCTTTAACAAAATACTATATGGCCAACCGGCATTTTGACTTGATTGTCGGAGAGTCCTTCCGACCATCTCTGGTCGGAGTGATCATTGTCAAATTGATTTTTCTTTGCAAAATAAAGGAAGAGACACTCCATCTCGCTTTTTCTGTGGAGAAAATTTCTACCTTCCACAAATGAGATAAATTAAAAATACATCCCCTTAGAGCTACTTAAAATACTAATTGCCTCTATAGTTATGAAAATTATATCATGTCCCTTCAAATTTCTAATTGCATAACAAATGATCCATTTCATTAATAAATCATCAAACCAATTAATTATTTTTAATGATGTTAAAATATATTTCAATTAAAAATTCATATAATTTAAAATAGTTAGAAATTTGTTTTTTATATTAGTTATGTTAAATAAAATATTCTAATAATAGAATATTTATAATTTCTAATACTACAGTAATAATTCATATTTTCTATAAATATCAGAAGATATATTTCTCCTTTTTTTAAATTTCAAAATGTTATGATGTGTATCTTTTTAGGCCTACAAATTGACGTAATAAAAAAATATTGTAATTAAATTATAAATTTTTACAATATCAATTTAAAAATTTTAGTATGTCAAATTGGGATTTTTTTTATTTTTTTTACTTTGAGAACTGGGGGTATTATAAGCCACCAAGGCAGAAAGTCTGAACAAATTATAGGAAACAACTCAGAACACCCTCCATCCTAGCTAACCGGTGATCCGCTATGTTGCCAAGCCGTTTGATATACTCAATTTTGTGTGATATTATAAAATTTTATAATAAAAATATAAATTTTTATAGGAAGATGCACTATGCACATGGTAGAGGTGCACACCATTTTCTTAAATTTATCATCCACAAACAATCTTAGTTCCCGTTTGATTTTTTTATTGGGACTAAAAAAACATAATAAGACAGAATAAATTATATAAGTTAATAAGATAAAATATTATTTTTTATTTATAGTTATTATATATATATTTTTTTTTACAAAAGTAAAAAAAATCTCAAAACAAAAACCAAATAAGACTAAAAAAATTTCAACACAAAAATGTTGGCTAAAAAAGCCAATGCCAAATGAACCCTTACACTTCATTTGGAAAGAGTTTGTCATGACCCGCTCTCCGTACCCAATGGTTAAGTATCGTGATAGCTAGTAATTGAAGTTATCTTCGGCCAATTCTTAAACAAGTAAATAAACGCGAGCGGAAATAATATTTAAGTGAGGGTACCAAAATAATCATTAGAACTTCTATTTAATTAAATTGTCAAAGCAAAACAATGTCTAACAAGTGCTTTGTGTCTACTCCACGCGTCGGCCCTGAGATGTCATCTGAAAATGGTAAACAACTATAAACGCATGATAGAGTGAAAAATATTATACTAAGAGCATAAGAGCATAAAATTCATCATGAATAATTATTGGCTAAACAAAGCTTGATATTAAACTACATAATATATAATACGGAAATCATTTAACATATAATACCAAATAATCATAACCACGGTACAGAATGGAACAGAACAGATGTATGGACTCAAGAGGTGGTTCGTACGAACTCTAGAGGTGGCTTCCATAATATTGTAGCACTTAGCTCCGTACAACACTTTGCTCCACACCAGAAATCAGAATGTCAGTGGATCCATAACAGACAGCGGGTCATAAAGTGACTAATCAGATGACCAGTGGTTATTTAACTCCCCAAGACATGAGACCTCCGTGGTGGTACTTATAAAACATAATTGTTTATAAGGTCATAGTCAAATATTCTTTAAGATTTAAATAAATATATCCATGGGTTTCATTTTAAACAAATAGAGTTCGGGAATTAATCCACGTAATTGAAATATTAATATAACTTATAAAACATAATTTGTATAAAATAAATTATGGTAACTCAAAACATACCTAAAATATATTATGGTAACTTAAGGTATAATATAACTCACCTTAAGATTAATACCTTACTTTTTCTTTTCACTATCAAAAACTTTCTTGACTTCTAGTATTTTCTTCCTCTTTCATTTGTTTTCCTTTTTTTTCCCTTCACCCCATCAAATCCTCCCTTTTATAGAGAGATAGTCGTGGCCACCAAGCCACCAGATTGCCACGTGTCATTTTTTGCACCAAGCCACAAGGCTACGTGTGTCAAACCATTAATTCATACTTATCTAACATATTTGACTTTAGGTTTAATTTTACTTTGATCCAAATCTTTAATTAATTATATGCCCATTTTTCTGATAATATATAATTCCTAATTTAATTACACTTTATCTCATATACCCATAACATTTAGTATTTTATTTTACTCTTACGAAATATTTAATTAAACATTTAGGATTTTTCTCATTTATAATTAAATAATACTAAAATAAAATTTAAGGAACTACTTAAATTTTCTGGTTGTTACATAATTAACTTAGCTTGATTTTTTAATTTTGGCTAAATTAATTTCGTTTAAAAAGAATTTTTGACTTTTTTTAATTTAGTTGTGATGGTTATAAAAAAAAATAATAATTATTATAATTTAAATATAATATAATATTTTATTTTATTAATTTATTTAATCTATTTTATCTTTTTATATTCATTTAACAAAAAAAAAAAAAGAAGAAAAAAAAAGTTGTTGGCAAACGGAGAATGGGGACTGTTTTGAAAGCATTGATTGGCATTTGGGGGTACTCCAATTCATTAAGAAAAATGTTACTGATTTTAAATATTTTATATGAATATAAAATTTATATAATATGAATCTTACATTCATAATAAAATATTTAGAATTCTAAACATTCCTGGCTGCTTAGCTGGGACTCGTCAAGCGGTAATGTCGGCTATCTCAGTGGAGTAATCTATGCTTGTCTTCTTGCTTCGTGTCTTTTGGCCGTATTTGCGTCGGGAAGCCGGTGATGGTTCCGAAGATGACTTTTCAATACTGTTTGTTCAGTGATTATTTGAAAGTTTTAAAATATTATTTTATATCATTTATTATTTATTATTTTTTTATTTATTTTTAAAAAATTTAATAAAATAATTTATTATTTGATATTTGTTAATTTATTTATAAATTTTTTTTAAAAAAAAATAAGAGATAAGTTTCACTATTTTAATTGATAAATTTGTCTTTTTCTCATGGTAGTCCTTGTTTGACTAGAATGGCTTCTCAGCATGCTTTTCTCGAGGATTCAGATGGAAGAAGTTCCGTTTTCGCTTGGTTGTTCCAGTTTTTTTCTTTTGCTTTTCCTTCTCTTGTTCTGTGACTCCGGCCGCGTTTGGGAAGTTGAGTTTGGGTTAAATTAGTCACTAAATGACAAAAGTGGTTAATTTATTATTTGATATTTAAAAACATGAAAATATAAATTATCATTCGCCACGTAATTAAATAAAGCAATAAATATAAAAATAAATAAGGCAAACAATAAATAATTAATGTATAAAAAAATAAATAAAAATAAATATGGCAAAAAAATAAATAAATAAGGCAAAAAATAAATATTACGATTTAAATTTTAAAATTTTTTATAAAAAAAATTCAAACTCTATTTTATACAAATGTTTTTAAATATTTTAATTTTTTGTTATGTATTTGGTTATGATTTGAGTGTAGAGTTGTGAAAATAGTATGAAGTTTTGAATTATGTGTTTAGTTATGAGTTTTAAAATAATTTTTTAATTAAGTTTTGTTTTATGTGTTTAGTTACGATTAGTGTAGAGTTGTTTTTAAATTAATATACTAACATTTTAAATTATTTAAATTTTTTGAATATTTAAATTATTTAAATTTTTACGAGTTAAAATTTTAGATTATTTAAATAAAATTAAATATTATTTAAATATTTAAAATAAAATTAAATTAAATTAAAATTAAATTATTTAAAATACACAGGACAATAAAATAAAACCTCACTTTTTATCATTTAACAGAAAATGAAAACAAATTAAAATTAAAATTAGAATAAAAATAAAAACCACATGAAAAAACCATTTGTAAAAAAAAAACTTAGCCTGGGTTGGTGACTTCACAGTACAATGGACAGCTGCCAAAATAAAAATAAAATAAAATACTAGGGGCAGTTTAGTAATATTACATATGGACAACTCACCAAAAAATTAAAAAGTCAAAAAAATCAAAAAGTCCTTCCCAAATCAGACTTTTTAATCCAGGCTAAAATAGCTAAAAAAATCAAAAAACTAAAAAGCCAACCCACTTCCCAAACGAAGGCTCCGTTTTTTTATTTTTATTTTTTTTACGTTAGAGATTGAAATAAAACGAATTTAAATTATCTATAATGCATTGCATGCAGTATATCATCTTGGAAGGCGAAGAGGAAAAGAAAAGGAGCATGTTCTGTTGTCGTCAGGGGCAAAGGAAGTGTATGTCCAGAAACACGGGTCTCATTTTGATAATTATATTAGTATCTTTATATATATAAATTATATTATATATATTTTTTATAAAATTATAATAATATCCTTTCTTCAAATTATAATAGTCATTCTATTATAAATTTTCTTTCTAATTATGATGAATCTATTAAAATAAAATAAGTCCTTTTATTATTCACCTCTAAAAAGGATGTAGCATATATTAGTTATTACTTTATGGTATTGATATTATAAATTTTCATAACTAAATTATTTTCATTCATAACTAAAATGACTACTATATAAATTATAACTAAATAACACATCTTCAAATATAACCAAAAAAAAAAAAAAACAATACAATACAATACAATAAGTCATAACTAATATCAGAATGAGTCATTACGAATCATTACTGGATGTATAATTAAAGACCTTTTCAATCATAACCAAAATAACAATCACAAGAAATTATAACTAAGTTATATCAAACACTACAATATGTCATAACTAAAGATCACAAAGATCATAGCTGCGACATATGATAAACATTTTTACGGTGTGTTTTATAGAATTTCTCTATTAAAATATATCATTTCTATCTCAACTTATCTTCTTTTTTAATTTTTCAATTCACCTAAAATAGTTACTCTACAATATTTGTATAAAATTTAATCTCAAATCTTTTAATTTAAAATTCACATCTATCCAAATAAATTCTTAATATTTACGTTTAGTAATATCTCATTGTTATTTATTATGAGAGAAAAAAAATCAATATTGTTATTAATTTGTGCCCCTCTTCATTAAATTCTTAACTCCGACACTGGTTGTTATTATTATTGTTATTTTTATTTTTTTAAGTTTTGATGTAATTTTGGAAAATGCACTACAAATTATTCGAATTCAAAATTAATGATTTGAGATATTTGTCAATCTCATGAGATGATATACATGTAGACAAGATTAACACAAATACAGACTGAAGTATCAAATTAAAATTAGGCTTATAGTATATTATTCAAATTGAAACTATAAAAACAAAGTCAAACTATAAAAATAAACAGCATAATTTATTCCAAAAAAAAAAGAAAGAAAGAAAAACTAACAATTCTTAGAGTTTGAGTAAGATTCTATTTTAATCCTTATAGTTTCTATTTCAGTGTACAAAACCCTTTAATCTGCTGCAAGTCTCAATATAATGTTTTCCATCTAGAATCCACAAAGAATTTTGATGGAAAATAGCAGCAAACAAGGGAAGGAAAATGAAACCTTCGTGGGATGGTCTTTGGAGAATGCTGGATACAGGGAATATCAAATCAACAACCATGGTGAACAGTGTGAAATGAAGAAAATTATTCATTGTTTTAGATTAACTAAAATTGTTTAAATTTAAACAGTAAAATCTATTATTTTTTATGTATTTTTTAAGAAATAATAAAATAAATATTGTAACATAAATAATGTCGAGCAATGTAAGACAAATAACTTCTCATGAATTTGTGGTTAAAGCAGCTGCGGGTATAGGAAAAGAGGAAAAGATGACCTAATGGCAGACAAAAAAAATCAAATTTAATCTCAAATCAATCATTAAGATCATGAAAGAACTCGTCAAGATTCTTTAACCATGACGAGATAAAAAGTTGCATGGAGAAAAAGATTACATATACTTTGTATTCTACTGATTTCCTCCCACTATTAACTGCGACATATATTGTATTGTCTAATGATTTTTTTTCTTTTTGAACAAAAAACAAATTTTATTAACTTGAAATAAAGTACATGGAGGTAATGATGCTTGCTATTCAACTGTATAATTGCATAATGGAGTGAAAAAGCAACTTCATTTGTTATTATTGTCAAAATTATTAGCTGTCACTAACTAACTAAATTATCGTTTTAAGTGAATTTTCATGTAGCTCATATATAAATAAGGAAAATGCCTAAGATCCCAATGGGGTCACTGGAGTCATGTACAGAGGCTTCCTAGTGGTAAAAAAAAAAATTTTTTTTTTGTGATTTGGACGAATAGCACGCTGCCACCTCACTAGGGGTCGGCCCCCAGTGGGGATCTGTAACAAAGTCGTATAAATAAATTGTTTAGATCAATTTAACACAGTATCATATTAATCATGAATAATTGTTTCTTTCATTTCTACAATTATATATTTTTATATTAATTAAAAATACAACGAATATAAAAATAAGTACAAATTAAAGAAGCCAACACAACTAATGTAATCTTGCTCACACCTAAGAAAAAAAAAATGGTAAATCCAACTGTCTCAATACCCAAATAAATAGTATTTCCCAAGAATCTCTCAACTATATTCTCTATGTGCAAAATCAAAAGATAGTACTCTTGTTCTCTTTTATATTCTTTCTGATTGCCTCTACTCTCTCAAGAACACCTTTAATTGCAAAATCAAAAGCATCTTCAAGCGTCTCCAACCTAGAAGATGGATTTGCATATATCACTTTGGGAATCAAACTTATAACCTCTTCCCTCATGGCTAACACTTGATCTCTCGATATCCCACTCAATATCTTCTCAATCTGATCTTCTGTCCCATTTAAAATGTCATTTTTGGGTATAAAAACCGAATATTTTGAATAATTCTTAGGCAAATGCCAAATATATTGATCGTAAGCCGTTCTTGTATCGAAAAATACAGGAATGCAACCGGCCAAGATCGAATCAAAAGTTGATCGCCTAGTATATGTATCCCCGCGAGGCTGTAAGCAGAAATTGGACCTCTGAAACACTTCCATCACGTGAATTGGACCGTTACACTTGTCACCGGAGCCACAATCTACCCATTTGCATTTTTCACTTGCATTCAAACACTGATTGATGATCTCAGCCCGGAGAGAATCTTGAATCGTGGGCCGTGGAGCGCCAACGAATGAGAACAAGTAAGGCCTTTCTTGCCTTCTCACCTTGTCCTGCCATTGAAACACTTCTTCATCGCTCGAGGGATGAAAATAAGTAGGGTATGGAATTGCAAAATCTTTATAAACCCAAGGACTAGACTCAATTGCTAAAACTGTAATGTTATTTGTTTCAGGCAAATACAAGAGCTTGTTGCCCCATTCAGTGTCATTATCAATTAGTCTCCTAAAATCCCAAGTAGTCCTCCCTAGTACCAAAAAATGATCCTTACCCAACATTTTTTCCCATTGGGGTGTTTTGGAAAGCCAATTGAAGAGATCAATGGATGTCGAATCTCTCATCGACGCGTTGAAACCCCAGAGGAATCTACCCAAATCAAGGCCTGGATAGAATGGTACGTACACCGCAGACGCAATCGATGAATTGTTAGTCAAACACTTGTAATTTTTCATTCTATTGTGAAAAATGACTTCCAACATGTATGGATTTGTGACAAACCAGCTCTTGTTTTGGAGAATCCCATGAGAGTTCATTGCCTTAGGACCAAGACCCATGTTTGATAAAGACAGGCACATTTCAGATTCATGCCACTTGATTAGCAAAGAACAATTCTTGATTATTTCTTGATTGAATTTGCCAGGAAGATCATGAACATAGATGTATTTACCAGAACATGATGAATTGGAAACAGGTTTTGTAGTTGAATTTTGTTGAAGGAATAAATTTGAAAAGAAGGAGAGACCATTGTTACCTGATAAAGAAGATGAGGACTGGGAGTAGAGAAGTAGAGAACAGAAAATGAAGCAGCCAAAGAGAATGATCTTGAATTGTTTGCTGTGATTGGGTTTGATGATTAGTTTAGCCATGTCAATGTGATGTGTGTAGGTTTGGGTTACTCCCCAATCAATGGAATATCAATGGGCTACTTTTTAATCAATGAAAAAACCCAATCCCTAGAATAGAATTTAAATCATGTTGCCAAAAGGGAAGAGAGAGAAAAAGAGAATGAGCGTCAAAAGAGAATGAGCGTGTTTTGTTCGTTTGTAATTATAAGCGTTGATTTAAAAATATCATATAATATTGTTTATATGATTTTTAAATTAATATTATATTTAAAAAATTTTAAAAATAAAATATACTCATGGAATATATTATTTTAATAATTTTTAACTAAAATATGAGATAAAAAATTAATATATTTAGAATGACTTTTAATTTTTTACAAAAAGATATGTAAAAAGTAAAAAAAAATAAAATATTTAACTTTTTAATATAAATTATAAATTTTCTAATAATTTTTAGACTAAAACAAACATACGTCAAACAAAATCTTAATATATGTTACAAAATTTTCATTGAGAGAATATTATTGAGTTTGATATTCCGAAAACATCTAATAAGTTTGGGGGTTGATGACTAGTCAAGTCTACGGTATGTGTGGTCGATCTAAAAAAAAAAAAAAAAGTCCCGAGGTGTATGGATGAATACCTTTCCAAAGTTTAAGTTCGTATTGATTATACAAGGGGGACGTGTGCAACGTGATTTGTCGGGGCCTTCTAAGCAAAATTTTAGATACTACCAAAAAAAAAAGTTATTTAAAAACAATTTTCATCAACATAATCAGTGTGTTTAGTTTAAATTTTTTGAATTAAGTTTTTTAAAAATTGAGTTTTTTGATTTTTATATTTTTTTGTTTTTAGTGAATATTTTTTAAATTTTAAACTTTTTTTTTTTACTTTTTTAGATGCACCCTACTTAAATGTATCTAAAAAGTAAAAAATTTGTGAAAAAATATTTTAAAAAATTAATAAATACATAAAAATACAAAAAATGTACTGAATTTTTGTTTTTTTTTTTATATTTTTAATATTTAGTGAATTTTTAAAAGATTTTTTTTACAATTTTTTTACTTTTTAAGTATATTTATGTTAGGTGTGTCTAAAAAGTAAAAAAATTGCTTAAAATATTAAAAAAATTCAATAAAAATAAAAAAATACGAAAAATAAGAAAATAGAATTTTTTGAAAAGTGTTTTTAAAAAAATAGAACCAAGCAAGCTGAATGTTATTTTCACGATTCTCGCAAATGAGATGATAAGATATAATGTAAGTTTTATACTAATTTTAGAGTGTATCATTTTTTGAAATTTTGCTTGCCACCTCATTTGTGGAGATTATGGAAGAAAAAATTGTGTGGATGTAATATTATTCTTTTTTGAGTCCCAAGATGTAATATTATTGTTATTTTACATAAAAAATAAAAATAAAAATAAAAACTAATAATTAGGAGTAGAACATGATATAATTATCATATAAAATATAGACCCTTACTCTAGTGTTTTGGATTTTGGTGGAAAAAAAAAATATTTAAACAAATTCCACTCGTAATTCTTATAGTTTTTTTTTTTGTCATATTGGTTTATAGTTTTAATTGTATCGATTTTATTCTTGAATTTTCACTTTTATTAATTTAATCTAATTGATAATACCTCCTTAAAAATGAACCGAAATCAATCGACAAAATATTTTATTTATGCTCTCCAAAATGATTTAGCGATTGATATACAATTTAAAAATAATAATTCTCTTTTAAATGAACCATTTTTACTTTGATTTTCTGATTTCTTTATGAATGTTTTCAAATGGACTAAATTAAAGGATGAAATTGATACAATTAAAATTATAAAATTAAATTGATACAAAAATAAATTACAAGAACCATAAGTAAAATTTGTTTAAAAACGTTACAAACTTCAAATGAATATTTGATTGGAACTTGAAACTGACATTTGTTAATGGAAATTAAAAAAAAGAGTAATTTTTTTGACAAATTTTACTTTGATTTCTGCCTAATTTCTTTATGAATGTTTTCAAATGGACCAAATTAAAGGATGGAATTGATACAATTAAAATTATAAAAATTAAATTGATACAAAAAATAAATTACAAGGACCATGTTGTTAAAAAAAACGTTAACTTCAAATGAATATTTGATTGGAACTTGGAACTAACATTTGTTAATGGAAATTATAAAAAAAAAACAGTAGTTTTATTGACAAACAATTAATAAGACAAATAAATTTTACCAAAGTTGGAAAATCGTTCTCATAGAATCATGAACAAGACGTGGTGACCACTGTTTTTGAAAAAAATCTTCAATTCTTTTTTAATTTAAATTGACAGATTCTGTATTATTTATTTTTTTATTAAAAAAAATTGTGTCAACAACGTTATTCCATTGACATGTATGTTTCCAATAATATTTTTATGAAGTTGATTCAGTTCTTAAGAATCTAATGAAGGTCCCGTTTAGGAACAATTTTTTTTAATAACTTTTTAATTTTTTGACTAAAATATGATATAAAAAAATTAATATGTTTGGGATGAATTTTTAACTTTTTACGAAAAGATGTGCAAAAAGCAAAGAGAAAATGAAATTTTTAATTTTTTGATATAAATTATTAATTTTTTAATTTTTTTAATGCCTTTTTGATTTTTTAACTAAAAAAGTCAATTACCAAACGAGGTCATTAAACAAAATAATAGCACCTTTTAGTGATGGATATGACCGGAGATTCTTCTTACGTTTTATTGTTTTTATTTTTATTTTTATGGTAAACTTTTTGCTTCTTGTAAAATATTAAATGGATTGATCTATTTCTTGCTTTGGACAATAAATCTATAGGAATTCTTAGGTACGTCTTACATATTGTATGCAAAGCACATATACTTTTATTATATATTATATATTGTATCTATAACATATATAGAAAGGGGAAAAAATGTGAATAAGAAAACAAAATATGTTTAGATGATAAGAATCAAATGGAGAGAATATGAATTGCATTTTCAAAAATAGAATTTTAAAAATTACGGGTTTACTAACCAATTTTTTTTTTGTCTCTTGAATAATTCATATTGCTACAGAAATGTGAAATCATAATAGGTTATTAGGGCGGCGGTGACCAAATTTCAACAGTTTGAAAATGTGATTTGTTATGTAAGAGGTAATCAAGAATTAAAACACGCTTTTACGCCCTTCTAGAATTTGTCATTAAAACATAACTAAAGAAGGATGCCTGGGAAACGGTGATGATATATATACTAATTAATATATTAATTAGTGTATTAATACTAGTTTGATATTATTATTAATATCACTTATTATATAACTTATAAATATTAAAAATATCTGAAATTATGTCACATCATCAATTGGTACACTAATTAATACATTAATCATTGCATATGACATTATTCGTCAGCGAAATGTGAATATAACTAAAAACAATGCTAAAGATACTAAATTTTTTATCAAATAAATTACTAAATATTTTACATAGGTATGGGATCTATAACATTTAGTCATTTATTTGGTAAAAAATTTAGAACTTATAGCATTTTCTTATAACTAAGAATAATACTAAAGATATTAAATTTTCTACTAAATAAATGATCAAATATCTCATATAAGTGTGGGGTCCACAAGAGTGTGGACTTTATATCTATATAAAACATTCGGTCATTTATTTAGTAAAAAATTTAAGACCTATAACATTTTCTTATAATTAAGAGTAATGCTAGAAATATTAAATTTTCTATTAAATAAATGATTAAATATGTCACATAGACGTAGAGTCTACAAAAATATAAGGTTAACACTGAATTATAAGAATTTATAATCACATTTTTACTTCCTTCTAGAATTGTCATTAAAATATAACTAAAGAAGGACGTGGAGAAATGTGAACATTTATTGGATTTTAAAATTAGAAGTTTAGAGAATTTTGAGGGACTAATACATTGTTATAATATACTCTTTTCATCTCAAAATATTAGTCATTTATTTTATTTTTCATTATTTTAAAATATTAGTTCCTTTTCAAAAATTAAGTACAAAAATGACATAAATTTCTTATTTACCCTTCTTTTAAATTCATTACTATTAATATACACAAAAAGTACATAATTATGACAATTGATATTTTTTTTTTAAAAAAAAAACGAAATTACTGTACTACTGTATTTCATTACATTTCAAAAGAAATATATACATCAAAATGGAGCAAAAATAACAAAAAGAAGTGCTGATATATGGAGTTTCAGTTCTCACCACTACTGCCATTTACTTACATTTATAGCATTGCAAGCTCACAAATGATTTCTTCAACAGCAACACCATCAAGGAAGCTTTTAGTTAATTGACAAAATTCACCAACAAAAATTGTTCTCTATCAGCAGAGTTCTTAACTAGGAAATTCACCAAAAAAATTCTGAAGCCTTTTAGAGTTAAAGCCTTGAAAAAAAAAATAATAATAAAAATAAAAATACAATGAAAGAAAACTTAATCCTTCGTGCTACATATAGACAAACAACAAACAGTAAGAGACACCCAAAAACTCACCTTGACTTAAATGGGGATGGGCCAAAGCATTTTCAAGAACATGAAGTTCACGTTGAATTTGGCTAGGCAGAGTACCATCTCTCATCAGTTTTCTCTTTGCCATATGTGGCAATTTGTAATTGTTTCCACCATTAATTTTCATCACCTCTAACATACATGCTTGCAAGGTTGCAAATACATGATCAAGAGTTTCCCATGATAATTCTTCGAATGATTTTTCTATGGCATAAACCAATTCATCAATATTTGTGGGTGCTTCTTGATATTGCAAAGATTGGATCGCTCTAAAATATCCAAGGTTCAAAACATTCATATCCGGGCTATTTAGGGGTTGATACGATAAATGAATATCAAAACCTTCTCTACTTGCAGCTTCAAGAAATCCAACTTCAAATGGATCAACATGTGATCTTGCGTTATCTTGTTGAATGAATATAGTGTTCATTGCACTGGAACGCAACCATTTAGATCGAATTGTAGGCAGAACCTTCTCAATCAAACATGCACAAATAACATCTTTTGTTATAGATACAATTGCCTTTGTTTCAAGTGTAATAGTTGCACGATTTTCGCTGTTCTTTTTAGCTGGTTCCTTGTACGTGAATGGCCAAATTCCAATTTTACCCAAAAATTCTTCATTTTTATTTTCATCAAATCGTGGCCGAGCAACTATTGCAAGGAACATTACATTTGTAATGAAACATTTACTTTTACAAAAACAATGTGGTTCTTCTTCTTCAGGAAGAAAGTAATACCTCTCTGCTTTTTTGGAGATGTAAAACCACTTCTTATCAATGTGCACATAGTCATACATGGATTTGAACATTGGCTGGCCTTGAAGACTATTAGGCTCAAGCATTGAAAGACAAAATCAGAGTCTTGCTCTCTTATTCTCTTCAAATAGATACGGCTTCAACGCATTTGAATGCGGCCTAATTTTGCCTTCTTTAATTCTCCTATGAACTGTTGATTTTGGAAAATTCAATGCCTTTGATAATAAGCGGATATTGGTTCGACGACAAAAAGGAATTTCAACGACTTTCCCAAAGTTGAGTTGAACTCGCTTGCAACCAGAATTTGTTAATTTGCTAGATGCATTAACCATTAACCCATTTTCCATACAAGCTATTCCTCTCTGCCAAATGCGACAAACAGTTTTTACATGGATAGAGAACTTCACAGCAACCTTAGTTTGACAACTCCTTTTCAATTTTCCATCATTATTTCCTATTAGCAGAGTTTCAAAAATTGATTGGTGTAGATGATTTGTTAGATTTTTCTTTGTTCTATGATGAACAAAAAAAAAAAAAAAAAAAAACAGGGGAACTAACAACAGAGGAAGTCTCAATTATAGAATTCATGATGGATTAAAATGGATCAACATTTAAAGATGAAAATATGAGACAATAAGTTGGAAGAGTTGATGAGATATAGGAAAGAAAATGAGCAGATTTGGTAATGGAGCAAAACAGAAGAGTTTGCCTTTGTGAGAAAGAATGGAGTAGTTTTTGTAGTAACATGGAATTTTAAATTGAAAATGAAACTTTGAAATTTTATTTAGATACCCTACCCCCTTCAATTTGGTTTGATTCACAACAAATTGCCGCCAAAATTTTTGGACAGATTTTCTTATACACTAGTAGTACTTCTTTGACCTTAATTTTAAATCAGAGGGTATTTTTGAAAATTTAAAAATTTTGAAATGTAATAATTGTACCATAAAAAAAAAAGTTGGATTTCCCAAAAGGAACCAATACTTTGGGATAGAGGGAGTAGATAGATTATAAATTCACAATTATGTTAGGATTAGGCACACTCAGAAATCAATCACACACATAGAAAGGAGACATAGATATTTATGTGGTTCGGCAATTACCTACGTCCACGGAGAGAGATTTCACTATAGAATTTTCCGGAGGGAGATTACAGAATTCACACTCACTTCCTCTCGATAGATTTACACACTCTCTTTGATTTTCTCTTACTCTGGCTGTGTTCATTTTCACCAATTCCTCCTCACTTTAATTTATACACAAAAGAGATGGAAAACAAAGTCAAGAAACGAAGCTAACTGCCAACTGCTTTCCTCCTTCCGGTAGATAGTTATAACAAGAAGAAAAATATGGGTTGGTCTTCTACCTGTCCTCTCCACTCCTACTCCTTGGTTTGGAGCCAGCCTTCAATTAATTCTTCTATGTGGGCAGGAGCTAACAATTCTCCCCCTCAACGCCCATATGGATACTTGACTTCTCATTTAAAGTCTATCCCGATCAAATTCTTGCAAACTTCCAGTTGTCTCTGGTGACAACCTTCGTCATCATGTCAGAAGGATTCTTGTCCGTGTGAATCTTCACCAGCTTCATTAGCTGCTTATCCATCACTTCTCGTATCTAATAATACTAGACATCAATGTGCTTTATACGTGAATGGTACATGGAATTCTTGCTTAGATCAATTGCACTCTGACTATCACAATGTACCTTGTATTCTTTCTACTGTAGACCTAATTCTTGGAAAAACCACTTTAACCACAACATTTCCTTTCCAGCACCCACAGCAACAATGTACTCTGCCTCTATTGTAGATAAAGCAACACACTTTTGTAGGTTGGACTGCCATGAAACAACTCCTTCTGCAAAGGTGAACAGAAATCCTGATGTAGATTTTCTACCATCAAGATCACCCGCCATATCGGCATCTATAAATCCGTTCAAAATTGGTTCAACTCCCCCAAAACATAAACACATCTTTGAAGTTCCCTTTACGTACCTAAGAATCTATTTGACCACCTCTCAATGCTCCTTTCTTGGATTAGAGAGGAATCTGCTTACAATGTCAACTGCGTGAGCTATATCTGGCCGGGTACACATCATTGCATACATCAAACTTCTTATTGCAGAAGAATAGGGGATTGTCTCCATTTCTTTCCTTTCAGAATTGGTTATGGGACACGAACGCTTTGTCATCTTGAAATGATTGGCTAGTGGTGTGCTGACTACTTGGCATTTTTCATGTTAAACCTTTCAATTACCTGTTCAACATATTTCTTCCGTGACAGCCATATCTTCTTGGCTTTCTTGTAACGAGCAATCTTCATGCCCAAAATCTGTTGTGCTGGGCCTAAATTCTTCATGTCAAAATACTGTGACAAGTCCTTTTTCAACTTGTTGATCATAGCAATATCATGTTTGATGATCAATATATCATCGACATACAACAGTATGATAATGATGTTTCCATCTGAAAACCTTCGGAAGTATACACATCGGTCTGCTACCATTCTTTTGTACTCGTGATCCACCAGGAATGAATCAAATTTCTTATACCATTGTCTCAGCGCCTGCTTCAGGCTGTAGTGACTCTTCTTCGGTTTGCAGACTAGATTTTCTTTTCCTTTAACTTCAAATCCTTCTAGCTGCTCCATATAGATCTCTTCTTCTAAGTCACCATGGAGAAAGGCAGTCTTGACATCCATTGGTTTAGCTCCAAATTCAAACGAGATGCTAATCCCAAAGCTACTCGAATGGAAACCATCTTTATAACTGGGGAGAAGATCTCATCAAAATCAATTCATTTTTTCTACCTAAAACCTTTGACAACTAAGCAAGCTTTATGTTGAAATAGTTTTCCACTGCCATCTCTCTTTAATTTGTACACCAATTTGTTTTTCAATGCTCTACTACCTCTTGGAAGTGGAACAAGCTCGTAAGTGTGTTTTTTCTGCAAAGAACTCATTTCCTTTTTCACGACTTGCATCCAACAGTCTTTCTCTATATGACTCTTTGCTTCCGAAAAACTCTCGGGCTCTCCATTATTAGTAATCAGAATATACTAAGAAGCGGGATATTTGGTTGATGGCACGGCAACTCTTCTAAATTTTCGCAATTGAGGCCCAGTTGCCTCTAGTTGAGGGGGTTGCTCTCCCTACTCAACACCCTCTTCATTTGGGTCTTTCTCTCTTTCCTCATGATCCTCAATTTCTGGCATAAGATCTTGTAACTATGGTATTTCTTGTTGCATATCATCACATTTAGCATTTTGTGATGGCTCGGGAGATGGTAATAAGTCTGGAGTGATGACATCTCTAAACTTTGCAGATTCCTCAAAATCTGCTACTGTCTAGTTTTCCTAGAACATAACATCTCTACTCCTGAACATCTTCCTGTTCACTGGGTTCCACAACTTGTATCAAAATGCTGCATCTGAATAGCCTATAAATACGTATGGAGTGGACTTGTCATCAAGTTTTTGTCTATTTTCCTTGGAGATATGTGCGAATGTTTTACACCAGAAGACTCTCAAGTGAGAATATGATACATTTCTTCTAAACCAGACTTCCTCAGGTATCGCAAAATTCAATGGACTGAAGGCGACCTGTTGATGAGATAACAGGCTGTACGAGTGGCTTCAACCCATAATGACTTTATCAACTTTGACATGCTAAGCATGCATCTAACTCTTTCAACAATAGTGTTGTTCATCCTTTTTGCCACACCATTGTGTTGTGGGGTACTTGGAACTATTGTCTCATGACAGATACCTCTGCTAGTACAATATGCTTCAAAAGCATTGGAAGTGTACTCGCCACTATTATCTGTATGAAGACACTTCAACTTTTTCTTGGTCTCTCTTTCCATCATTGCATGGAACTCCTGAAAGTGTTAGAATACCTCATCCTTCGTCTTTAAGAAATACACCCACAACTTCTTTGATGCATCATCAATGAAAGTCAGAAATACTTGCGACCGCCAAGTGACTCCACTTCGATTGGGCCAGAAACATTCGAGTATACCATACTGAGCACTTCTATTTTCCTCTTGCTCACTGAACTGAATGATACTCGATACTACTTGCCATAAAGACAATGATCACACGACTTCAGGGCACTTCCCTTTGGATAAGGGTATCCTGGATTGTTTTGCCAATGGATACAATTCATTCTCACTCATGTAAGCTAGTCTTTTGTGCCATAAGTTCGATGACTCATTGTAATCTACTATATTAAGACTTCCCAAACAGATCTTCGTTTGAGTCTTGTACAGTGTTGAAGATATCTTTCCTCTGGCAATTGTCAAAGCTCCACCTATCAGCTTTCAACGGCTATTCCCGAATGTACTTGTATAGCCATGTTGGTCCAGGGCGCTTCCAGAGATAAGATTGAGGCGCAAATCTAGGACATGTCTCACATCTTTGAGAACTAGCTTATGACCAAAATTAGTTTGAATACTAATGTCTCAAATACCCACAATCTTCGAATAGCTAGAATTCCCCATTCGAACAATGCCAAAATCCCAGCTTTGTACGAGCTAAAAAGTTTTTTGTGGGAAGTGGCGTGATGGGATGCAACTGTGTCTACAGCTGTGGTTAGCCATGTGAAGGAAATCCTTCTCTTCACGAACTGCAAGAAGTATTTCATCAGTTATTGTGACTGTCATGTTCTCATCTCCCTTTAACTTGCTGCCTTGGCCTTTATCTTTCCGACTTGGGCAATTCCTCTTTATGTGACCCTCCTGGCCACAATGAAAGCAAGTGAATCTAGAGTTACCTTAACTTTTACTATCTCTGGATTTACTCATGTTATTCCATCTACTTCTACTCTTGCTTTTTCCTCTGCCTCTATCTTTTGTAACAAGAGCATGGGACTAATGACCTCCCATGTCTTTCTTTCTTGTCTCTTCATTGTATAAGGCGTCCGTGACCATGCTCATGGTCAGCTTCTCCTTTGGTGCAAAGTTGCTGAAAGAAACCACCAACGTCTTCTAGCTGTCCGGCAAAGAACTGAACAGTAGTTCGGCTTGCATTTCATCATCCAAGGGCATTTTGACGATTGCAAGCTAATTTACCAGATTCTTGAATTCACTAGTGTGCTCGGTGATAGACACACCATTTTTCAACTTCAGATTTACAAGCCTTCTCATCACCAAGGCTTTGTTCCGAGCGGTCTTTGACTGGTACATTCTTCCTAACATTGTCCAGAGGACATATGCATCTGTCTCTTGGGCGACATAGTGGAATACACTGTGGTCTATCTATTGTTTGATCTAACCGACAGTCTTCTGGTTCATTTTTATCCAGTCTTTATCCTTCTCTACTTCTGATTTAATCCCTTTTAGAGCAATAGGGTCAAACATGTCTTTATAGTATAGGACATTTTTCATCTGCGACTTCCAGATTCCATGATTGAAAGCATTCAACTTTATCATCGATCCTGAAGTTGATGTGGATTCCTCCATCGTCTTCTTATTTGTACAAAAAAATCACAACTTCAGGGGCTAAATTGCCACACGCACACACACATGCACACACAAAAAAAAAAAAAAAAAAATTACTGATGCAATGATGACGTCACAGTGACATTAGCCTTTTTCTTCAAATGTCTTTGCCGAATTGGAATTTCAGGCGAAGTTCTGGCGAATCTTTGGTAAGCTCTATGGCACTTGTTTTAGCTCCGATTTTGACGAATTTTATATTGTCGGAATTGTCTTGAAGAGACGCACATTCTGACGTGCTCAAAAGTTGATTTCGAGCAACTTCGAAATTTGACAATTTTTGAAAAACACGCTGTTTTTCTCCAACCGAGCTTTGATACCACTTGTTAGAATTAGGCATACTCAGAAATCAATTACACACACAGAAAGGAGACATAAGATAATTACGTGGTTTAACAATTGCCTACGTCCACAGAGAGAGATTTCACTATAGAATCTAAAGGGAGATTACAGAACTCACACTCATTTCCTCTCATAGATTTATACACTCTCTTTGATTCTCTCTTACTCTGGCTATGTTCATTTTCATCCCTTCCTCCTCACCTCAATTTATGCACAAAAGAGAGGGAAAATAAAGTCAAGAAAGGAAGCCAACTAGCAACTGCTTCCCTCATTCTGGTAGATATTTATAACAAGAAGAAAAATATGGCTAGTCTTCTACCTGCCCTCTCCCCTCCTACTCCTTGACTTGGAGCTAGCCTTCAATTAATTCTTCCATGTGGATAGGAGCTAACAAATTATGCACAAAACTAATATAGAATATGGATATCTAACCATCTAACAGTAGAGAATTCCGTGAGTGGAAGAAAAAAAAAAAATCCTCTTTAAATTGATCCGGAATATTATTTTCCATAACACATTTACCATTTTTCAGACCCGTTTTTCATGCATGGAAAGGCTATTATACAATTTCAAAGTTTTTGGTTTCTAATTATAATACCATGGTTTAGAATGACTTGATCATGGACTTGGATTAGATAAACAAGAAGATGTTTTAGAAAGTGCATAATTTTTTATGCATCATTTATTAAGAAATCTAAAGTGATTGTACATCTTTTATAAAAATATGTCATAAGGAACATATGATCATACTAAATTTTCTTAATCAAAACCATTTTTTATTGGCCAGGATAAACCAACATCTAGATATAAATTTCTAACAGCCTGGCACGTTCCAAGTGCCAAATGATTTTTTATTTTTTGGGCTTGAAATCACATTCTCTAGTAATGTTTCTTAGAAGAGCAATTGTTAGACTTGTTTGACGTTAAAACAAGAGACGGTAAATGGCTCAAAATTCACAGCCATGTGATTGGTGAATTCCAAGAAGATCTCAATGAGATTTTTCTACCTTTTCAATAGAATTTTTTGTTAAGGGAAAAAAGAAAAGAAAGGGAAAGAGCAAGACATTTCTTCTCTATTTTGATATTGCACACAAATTGAAACATTTGTAGGAAGGATCATCTGATCAAATTTTCACATCAAATTTGATCACACATTGGAACTATTGGCTCTCTCTCAATTTTAACTCAATTTGATCTTATTTCATAGCCACAACGTAACCTCATTGCCATGTGGCAGGTAAAAGTAAGCTCCTTCGGGATTGATCGGTAGAGATGGCAAGGGAGGAAGGGGAGAGAAGGGGTTTGGGTGAGAGAGGAAAGGATTGTTTCCATGGCAGCAGTACTTGTATTTTGGGGTTTTATTTATTCTTGTAATTTTGGGTTTGTATTTTTTCTTGCAACTGATTTCCATGGAAGTACTGCAATTTGGGATTCTATAGCAGTACTGCAGTAATTGAAGCAACTGATTCATATAATTTTTAAATGTAATGCTTTGTGTTGCTTTATTTCATCAGGCATGAAAAAAGGAAAAGAAGAATTTGCAAGTTAGTGTAAAAACCAAACCACATACATGGATATAAACTGAAATTTCTTCAAATTAAAGGTCACAAATTTTTATTCAATAGATCAATAGCCTGCCAGAAATAGCAAAAGCTGATTGATTTTTGTTCTACAAACTTAAAAAAAACAAAAAAATGCAGAAAAGGTCACAACCAAATAAATGGATATCTTCTTGCAGCATTCTTCAGATATAGAACTTCTTCGCAGGTCTTCCTGAATGATATGCCTCAGCTTGCTACTTGGAACGAAGCCTCAACAAGAAAAGACCAAAGAAGGGCGGGTAAAAATCTTGTATGATCAACAACTAATTTAAACTAAATGAAAAAAGAAAAAAAAAAAAATGAAGAAAGTATATAACTGCTAAATGACTTAAACCAAGATAGAGAAATTTGATAGAAAGAGTAAGGTATCCCAAATGTGAAGCATATAAAATAGAATAAATCTAGGAACACAGAAATGATCAGAAGTTAGTTACATGGGCAAATTCCGTAAAATCTTGTCCATCATGTGCATTCTGTGTTTGTGTTTGGCTTTTGTGTTCATTGCAAAATTGTATAACATACTGAAAAGTTAGAAACAACTTGGTATTTTAGATTACATTACACAGATGGAGATTTATGTTTCGGCCAGGGCTTTGGGCCAATAAAGCTTATTGATTGAGTCTTATATTTTCACAAACAGCAGTAGGCTAGTAGTTGTAAATTAAAATCTATATTAGAATGGTCGATAATTAGAAAATTTTGTTTAGTCAAAACATGTGTGAAATATTTACAAAAGTAATACATATCGTATCCATTTTAATAACAGTCACTTGTCACATAATTGGGAAATATATACAGATACATATTATACAACATACCTGCGTGCCATTGAAGGTTTTAAACAGATTGAAACATCTTGGATATCTGCAAGGGAAAGACAGGATGGTAAAATTAACTTCACAAGCATATTATATGAAATATTTAAAGACTACAGAGTAATGATCACTAGCCCAACAATTTCTACCACAAAAATGACCAAACAAACAGTCATAACATAGTCATTGACCTAATAGTAAACAAGATCCATGGGACAATCAATCTTTATTAAGATCATCATCATTTAACTTTGTTTTTATATAACACACAAAAAATGTAGGCAATAAAGCCCCAAATTCTTTCAACATTGTAATCTGTATATGAAAATTTTAGATCATTTGTGTTTAAGGAACTGCGACAGTTTAATAAATAATTGTGTAAGGTGCATGTCAGTCTTATCCATGCTTAAACCCTTGCCTTTTAACATCTTCCCACGTCACTTGAGACCAGCAACCTAGCTCCTTTGTTGGGTGCTATGTTACGTGGACTCGGTATGATTATTGGGTGCAGGTGCATGCACGATTACTATTGGAATATGTATCCAAAGTGAGGTATCGGTAACATGACTACATTATTACATGTTACATATTGTCTAATATTCTTGGATAATGGAAATTATGTAGAAATGTATTGAAATTAATAAGATTTGGGGACAATATGGATTTCCAAACTCCCATCCATGAGAGAAGTAAAAAAATATTTCTTTACTAGCAAATGTGAGTTTCATCTTTTTCAAACATCATATGAAATTAAAGGATCCAATTATCCAAATTACAAAGAGAAGAGTCCATGTGTGCAACTATTTTTAATTAACAAGTCCAGTTTGCAAATCTCTATGTAGATTAATTACCTTGGGTTTCACAAGGCACTTATCAGGTTGCCTTACAATGTAAATCTGATCTCCAATCTCATTGTACATGTCCTGATTGCGGTGCCATGTCCACAGAGCGTGTGTCTCATTCTTCACCTGCACATCGCACATTCCGCCATCAGTTTTTCATCCTATTAACATTAATAGCAGAGAGAGAGAGAGAGAGGTACCTCCAGAATCCCATGCCCAAAGCTACTTTCCCGGTAAGCACTAAAATCAGGTTGCCGGTCCCAGCAAAATTTACCGGCTGCCGGGCCTGATGTGAAATTGGTTGCACAATTGCCAAGTCTGCTGGATGGCTTTGGACAGGAACCAGGTTCATCAGCAAATGGAATTGCCCTATCCTCTCGATTACCACCGTCTCCAATGGTGATGTAAACCGGTCCACACGGATCCAAGGTGTAGCTATATACTCTATTTGACCTCTCATATGCATGAACCTATTGAATTTTTTTCCAAACAGTTAGATTTATTGCCACATCATAAATTTACTTTGATAGAAAGCTGCAAGAAAATGTCCTCTAAAAAAAAGAAAAAAAAAAAAAACCACACATTTCATTCTATAAGGAATGGTGGAAATTCTTCTTCAAATCAGTACTTAAAACTTTGTCAACTAATATATTGAAGTCAATGGTGCAGTAGAGACTTAAAACTTTATTTGAGCAGGAAAGCTCAATTTGACACTAATCCATTAAAGACCAAGAGGGTAAATGTGAACTGGTTTAAGCTACCGATCAGTTAATTATGCCAAAAGATTCAAATATTTAGCATAGGACATAAGAATGGGCGCATGGAAAAAGTTTGCCATAGACACTTACATGTCCAGTAAAGACCAAGTCAACACCATTTTTATAGAGCAATTCTTCCATTTCTATCATCATACACTCTGCCTCTCTGTAATGCGCCTTGTAGCTATTGTACCAAGGTGCATGCCAACTAGCTACCAACCATGGAGTCACTTCTCTGTCAACCTTAGCAAGGTCTTTCTTCAACCACTTGTATTGAACCGCTGCAACAAAGAAACTAGGGAATCTCAATATGCTGCCACAACAGATTATCATCCAAAAAGCACAAACAAGAACAGGAATACAGACATGCTGCCACTGAAAATTTTTAAAAACAGTCAAGACATGTTAGGACTTGTGCCTGACAAGTGTTGAGAAATATTTGACGAATGTCGTGTTATGTCGGTGACTGACACAGTGTCTGACATGACAGGACACCTTCTTAGATTATCAACATTACTTATCTTCCTTCTTCCATTACAACAAAGAAATGCTATTAAGAGTCCACAAATGACAGTGACCAAAACAAATGAGGACAGTGATAATAGAAGGTCACATAAATGGGAAGAGTGTCCATGGATTTACATGATTTGTTATTTGCAGTATAGGTTCCAAGCATTATAAAATGTATGCCCCCTGCATTGAAAGAATAATACAACGTGGATTTGGATCCACTCTCTTTGGATGGGTATGCGAATCGAGAGCTGTAAGATGCAAATTGCACATCACCACCCTGTTCTTCTACATCGTGATTTCCTTCTATCATCATTATTGGAACTTTAGCCACCACACGCTGCATGTACCTGAAAATAAAAAAATAAAAAACAGTTTTACTAAGAAGCAATGTTTTTAGTAAATTTCCATGCCCAGTTGTGATTGTGAATATTTTAGTTTTACTTGAACTAGTCTAATCTCCTGTAAGAAAAAATAAATAAAGAAGAAAATAAAAAATACTGAACCAGCTGCCTCACTCATTAAAGAACCTGTCCAGTTTCCTAAATAAATTATTTGTTGTAGCTTTTCTTTGACAGAATTAAGAAATATATGGGTACAAAACAAGAATTTTAGACAATTCTGAGAGCAAAAGTTGTAAATTAACCTGCCCCAATAATCCCAACGAGGCTGATAGGACTCATGAATGGGAGTATGACCAAAAGCACAAGAGTAGCAATCGGCCCCAGTACCATTTGTCAAATACAAATCAGCATAGGTTGCATCCCCAGTCATTAGAATAAGATTAGGATCGTTTTGTATCATATGTTCAACTGTTGAAGTGGTATTGTAAGTAAGACCTAGGTCTCCCACCACTGCTATTCTTTTTGGGTAACTTTTGGGGCCATGAATAGGCATTGTCTTGAAAGAAAAGACCTCACTCATTGCTCCCATAGAAGGATCTCCGCACCAACAATAGTATATCGAGTTAGGCGGCAACCCTGCAAAAGGAAATGGAAACAAGAATTCAAATGAAATGGCTGAAATTTAGAGAAACACATTACATGCACAACCAAATATCACACTAGGTCCATCAAAGTACGAATTGCTTGAAGTATTAAGCTTGAAACCAACTATCAAAGTGAAGATAAAGGCGAACCAAAATGTCAAAAATACCATTTTATTTATGAAATGTGTAGGTAAGATGTCTAAACAGTGCTCTTCATATCAACAGAATATTGTTACAAATTACAACATCCACTGTACAGAAGCAAAAGAAAGTCAAAAACTGAATCTATAGAATAGATGCTTGGTTTTTTTGAATCTATATGTGTTCTAATCTTCCCAAAGAAATTAGATCAGTAAACAAATGTTTGTTAGATCAGATTGTTTGCTACCAATTAGGCTATTTCTTAATTGTTCAAAGGAAACTATAATTAGAGAATTCTTATGCATATTACACAGATGCCCTCCTACAGATCAGAATCAAATTCTAATACATACCTTCATCCAAACATGACAAAGGCAATAACATAAGAGCATCTCCAACCCGTCACTACTATTTTCATCTAATTTGATTTCAAATTTAAGTAAAAGAACTTGATTTGATACGAATTACACCAACCCTTTCACCAAAATCTTTTTAAAAATCCCCCTCTTATCCCAAATTCGCTTTTCATCAAACTTGATAAATAAATAAATAAATAAATCTCCAACGCTTTTATCTTTTTTATGAATTCTCAATTTAGTTTTAAAAAAAAATGTTTCTCCCTTGATTTCCTTTGAGTGGAGGGTTAGAGAGTCTCATTTGATTTGCAAATTCCGAGATTAAAAATTTTATACCCAAAGTATTAGTTAGGATTAAGTTGTCCCACCCACATCCTTCAAATAATCACGCAATCACGCATATACAGGATAAAAGACTCATCGAGAATAGTTATTTTTTGAGTCAAAAAATTTGAACCTGTGGGAGCCGAATATAAATAATCAACTTCGAACTGAACCTGTCAATTGGACCATGAGGCCAAAGCCCATTGGGCTATGGGTCATTGCCGTATAGGCATTAAGGGCCACATGGGATGCCAAGTACGAGATATTCACACCACGTGCCGAAACCGAGTATTCCAGAGCAGTCAGAAAGGTCCTGTCGCACAATTGTGCTGGCCGATCCCCAAAAAACATAACAAGAAAGTGGAACCAGAGAAGAACTCTATAAAAGAGGAAAGGAGCATGAGAAAAGAGGTATGTGAAAATAACTTAGACTCCAAGAAATATAAAGTATCAACTACCCAAAAATAGAACTGACTAGTCGGAGTGCTAATTTCGGTACCACACCGGGGTTGTTTTTCTGTTTTTCAGGTGGCATTGCAAGGATCTTTCAGCCTCGTCTGGATCCGAGGAGTATTTCCAAAATTTACATCCCCACAGAACCAAATGCAAGATTACCCAAAAAACATGAATTAAACGCTAACTAGAGATGTATATAAAACTAAAAATAAAAAACCCACTTAATATTCAGTGAAAGTAAAGTAATACCTTTGAGACGAACATGGTGTATAATTCCAGAAGTGTAATTCTGAAGGCCATCAAAAGGGTAAAGTTGACTGTAGATGAGTGAATCCCCCTTGGTTTTGTGAGTTAATTCAGATTTGGAGATACCATAATAAACAACACTTTTCACATCTTTTGGATTCAATGGTTTAATGTGGTCTCCAATTTGGAATTCCCCTGCAAATGCAAATGCAAATGCAATTCAATCAAATCAAAACTCATTCTTTCACAATCAAACACAGAGAGTGATAGGTTAACACAAACATGAATCAAATTTCTCATTTCGAAACGTAAAAAACCATGCATTGGTCCCATTGATCAGGCTATTTTTGTGGGTAACTCCCAAAATTCCCGAAACTTTCAATCTGGGTTTGGTTTAGTTTAGTTTTTTCAAATTGTTCTTGAGGTTTTTTTTTTCATTATTTTTTTAGTGTTTTTTTTTACCAAAAGTAAAATATTTATGATTTTTTTTACAGCTCATTAAATATTTAAAAAAATAATAATAATTTTTGTATAAATATTTAATTGTTAGTGTATTTAAAATTTAAAGATTTTAATTAAAATACATCTAAAAATTTCACTAACAATTTGAAAATTAAAAATTATATTCAGAGTTTAAAAACAAACATGTGTATTTATTTTGGAAAATATTTAGGAGCTCTAGAGATAGGTCCTACATGGTTATGTGATGTTTTAATTTATATTTTTCATTCACTTTATTTTTATTTTTTCTAATTTTAGAACTCTCTATCACTTTCCAATTATTTTTGGGATTTTTGGCTATAACTACTTCTTAGAGCCTGTTTTTCTTCAAAAGGGCAAGCTCTAATTTTTTAGCTCATAAACTCCTTCAAAATAAAAAAATCTTGTAAGAAGGACAAAAAATTTCAGATTTATGTTTTGTGTGACAAATTTATCCCTTTACACACACTCTTTATCTTTCTCCTCTTTCTCTCTATCAGTTTGTCATCTCTTTCTCTCTCTCCACTCTTTCTTTCTCTATCTTTTTCTAAGAGCTCTCTCTACCACTACCACTACTATTACTATCACCATCTTCTCTACCATGACTACCATTTTTTTCACCACCTTTACTGTCTCCACCAACACCGTCTCAACCACCGATGCTGTTCGTCACTACCACCGCCACCATCATTATGCTTTATTTTTTAAACAATAAAATTTTACTCTAGTTTGAACCAGATCTAAGACAATATATGTGCTCTCTCTATCTCTGTATTTCTCTATTTTTTTTAATCTCTTTCTCTCTCTATATGTGTATATTTTTATTTTAGTGCATTTTTGTTTTTTGTCAATATCAGTTTGAATATTGATTTTGAGATCTCAAACAAAAATATTTATTTTAGTATGTTTAATAGTGAAATAGTAAAATTTTACTCTAATATGTAAGAGTAAAATTTTACTCTTAACTTTATTAATTCAATGTTGTAACTGATTTCTCATTTAATAGCTATATGAATAATGGTAATAATTATAGTAAATGTGGTAGTTAGAGCATCTCTAACCGTTAATTTCTTTTTTTACCAAATTTGAGTAAAAAATAGGTTGTTTCTCAATTTGATACGGCTTCCTCCAACAGTGAGTATCAAACCTATCGAACAAAATATATGTAGAATTGAGGGAAGGGTCATCCGGTGAGTCGACCAGTAAGACTAATTTTTTTTTTAACCTGTTTGAACCTTTTGACCTGTTTGAACCTACTTATTTGAAAGGGAACCGGTCGACTGGTTGGTCAACCGGCCGGACATCCAGCTGGTTGACCGGTTGGTCTCCCTCAACAGTAAAGCACAGTACAATAGTGAAATCTGGAACTTGTTCTCACTTTGATGAACTTTTTGTTCCATTCTCATTTTGATATCAATTTGCTGAAACTATTGGAGCTCCAAAAAGTAATTTTTTTACCAAATTTCAAACCTGATATAAGGATTGATGAACTGTTGGAGATGACCTTAGTGATAACATTGGCAAAAATTCACTATTTATATGTTTAAAGTAAATAGTAAAATTTTACTATCCAAATTAACAGAGTAAAATTTTACTGTCTAATTGAGTAAAATTTTTTACTGTCACCGAAGAATCTAGCCGGAAAATTTTTGCTGACCTACAGTGATTGTCGGAAAATTGTCGGCAACCGAGGTGATCAACAGTGGCCGAGGGTGGTCAGTGATAGCAGACAATGATTGGTGATGGTTGTGCTAATTTAAGAAAATGATAAAATTGAGGGCATTATTGTCATATTTTTTAAATATTTTAAACTTTGTCCTTAATGAATTAAATATTTTTATTTTATCCTTTTGACAATAAAATTTAAAATTGAGGGACTTATTACCCAAAACCCCATTATTTTTGTAAGTCTAGACATATGGGCCAGATTTAGGAAAATACTTTCTTATTGCCCTAGCCTTGGTCCGATTCAGCCTAGCCTGGTTAATGCCTCTGGTTAAGCGTATTGTCGGGCTTCTTTCGGCCCACAACATGGCCCATTTTAATTTGTCAAAAACATTTATCTACAACCGTAACTACATAATTAAAATTACATATGTTATAATTAAAAGGGTCGATAAGCATGATTTTGCTAATAAAACATTCATTATTTTAAAAATAAATGTAAACTAATATGTATCTACGGTTATTCACTTAATTTGATTTTTTTTTTTTTTTTTGTATAAACAATCTATTCAAATAATATAATTTCGATCATTGAAAAATGTTCCCGACTTCACCAAAGCCCAACATTAGTCCTGTCTGGTGCAGCTTAAAAACTACTTATTTCAGCTTTTAGCTTAATTTAAGCTATTTTGATGTGTTTGGTTTAGCTTATAACTTATAACTTATACCTTTTTGGAAGTCAGAAATCAACTTATTCTTTGAGTGCGGCAGGAGATGCTTAATTTATAAGTCAGAAATCAGCTTATGTTCATAATTATAATCTATAAGCTGTTTAGGCATAAGGTATAATCACTTTTCCACAACTCTATCAAACAGGGCCATTATGGTTGAACCACTAACCAGAGATAATTTAGGTGATTTTTTTAAGTATCTGCATGCTAATTGCCTTAGGCATCTTTTAGAAGAAGTTTGAAGTTCCATGTTTTGTAATAATATAATATTCCTATAATAAATATAAATAAAACATAAAAATATGAAGCAGTGATTAAGAGTTCTAAAACTAGAGTTCTAATTTAAATTCAAACTACAAACAAGCACAAAGCTTATATCATATGGTGACTCCCACCATTAAAACTCCTCTTAAAATTCTAAAATTAAAACTCTCAATCATTTTTGAAAAATATAGTCAGGCACAATCATTCCTCGAAAAAGTGTTTCTTAAAACCATGCCAACATTTTATATAAGGTATAATGAAATAAGCATTACTTAGCAGTATTATTAATTGATAAGAAACTTCGTATTATGATAGTAAAAAATTACATGATTGAAATAGTAAGACAAGAATTATTCACCTAGTTGCATTCATTGGATTTTTTTTTTTTTCCAAATTAAGTGGGCATTTATAGTTGGTTTTTTCCGTTTTTAGTGACTTCCAAAAATGGAAAAAACAAAGAAGCAGAAAACAGTTAACTATTTAACTTTTTTTAAATTTTATTTTTATATTTAGTAAACTTTTTAGATACGTATACACAAGATGAACGTAAAGAAAGAAAAAAAAAACATAATTATAAAAAAAAATAATAAGAATAAAACAAAATTTTTAAAAAATATATAAAACGTTTTTAGCTTATACCAAAGTGATTCTAAGACTGGAAGATAATAGAGGCAAAGAAATAAACCTGTGATCCAAGAGATCCAAACAGAGTCATAAGTTGAAGAAAGAGAAACAGAAATTTGCTCAGGCTGAAAATCTCCGCCAGTCCTTTGCAGCCTTTCATCGGTGTCCGGCAAATCCACGGCGTTTCCGGGCAGGTTGACAGCAACAGTCACCGGCTCAAATGGTCCATCAGCTGTCGTTGGAATATTTCCATGGACTATTGTCACCAAGCTCACCACAAGCAACACTAGAATCCCAATAACATTCTTCACTTTATAAGAACTCATGTTGAGGGCTTAAATGCACCAAGTAACCCCAAAACATGAGATAAGGCACACAACACAGAGTGAGAGAGAGGTGGCTTGAGAATAGAAGAAGGTGGTGAAGGGCTTTTATAGGAGTTTGTTGGATAGCTGTTAGCTGGATAGAATCCCATGTCATAATTTTAACAGAAAGAGTAATCATTCATATCTTTGAATTTGAAATTTTAATAATGATTCTAATGACGTGGCATGGAGTAAAAAAAAAAAATGACACATATATTAAATCATTCATGAGTGGGACTCACTGCCACATGTAATAAGAAATACACAAATCTAAATTTGTTACGACATTGAAAATAAGTGTATAGTTTAAATTAAGTGGATGTTTGACATTTCTTAAAAAAGTCAAAAAGTTACAAAGTCATTGAGAGGGGAGATTTGCACCGGGCAGTACGGCCGAGCTACAGTAACGCGGGTTATGACAGACCTCACGGTGCCGAGCTGTTTTCCCAATGCGCGCGGTACTCCGGCCTGTCGTGCACAACCGAGGTTAATTGGCCGACCAGGCGTGGACTAAGGCCTGGCCGAGCTGTGGGTTGATGAACATTCGGCTGGACACGTGTTGGCGTGGTGCAACCGAGCTAATGACAGTCCAGAATGAATTTTGGCCAAGAAAAGGACCAGCACGCTTCATCTTCAGTTAGCCCGGAAATAGTCTGGACCGGGATGATTGTCGGCGTGCGCCTGGCCGGATCGTGTTGAATATGGTTGTGATTCTCTCAAAGGAATAGGCCGGTTGTAGTATCCCGGTTAGGTGTGCCACTTGGGCCAATGGCGTGATGGAGAGGAAATCTACTTCTGGCACGCGTCAATATCGTTTGGCAGTTTGGCCATCGTTGTTTGGAGGTTTTGGCCTTTACACGCGTAAGGAGGTGAGAGGCGATCTGACACCTGTCGAGGAAGAACGAGAGGTAGTCTTGCGCACTACCTCTGCGATCTTGCCTTACTACCTCTGAGGCAGCATAGCCAGCCTAGAAAAGGGTAAGAAAGGGAACGTTGGAAGTAGGCGATCTAAACCATTTTTTCTCTCTCTCTAAACAGTGCTCTTCTTTTTCCTCAAGTAACCTAACTTGATCGTCAGAGGGGCTTTCCGGCACCACCCCCACCGGGCAGATCACTGTCTCTTTGTTTGCAGGCAAGGTGACGTTGCACGAAGCTTGAGTCCAAGGAAGTACGGAAAGCAAAGTATATTTGTTCCCCGTACAATTGGCGCCGTCTGTGGGAAGTCTTTGTTAATCAACCCTTGTTCTTCGAGCTTCTTCAACCGTTTCCATGGCTAACAACGACGAAGTCCCGCTGTCCGTCGTCGATGGTGTTACTCCAGAGTATGTCCGGAGAAGAGAAGGCCCCCCGAATGTTCCAGCTATGGCGGGTCTAGAAGCCTCTTCGCGAGGTGCACGAGACAAGCGTGGGAGGAGTTCAGATCGCTCGCAAAGCCCAGAAGACCGCCGACGCCGGGGGGAGTCCCGTACGCAGCGCCTGGAGCACAAACTCAAAGATCAAGAAGCCTTCATTCGTAAGATGGCGGCGGAGATGGAGCTGCTGAAGCGCCAGATTAAGGGGAAGGGTGTTGCTGGAGAGGGCAACCTCAGTGAGCGCACCCCCTCCTCTCGTTCTAGCAATCATCGCCAAGGAAGGACTCACTCTATCTCAATCACTAGGAACTACGGGGTTGGAGGTTCCGACCGCAGAGAAGACAGGCCCCTCTCTCGCGACAGCACTTACCGCCCTTCACGCCCAACGCCGACGTCGCGATCCTCTTACTCCACACGTTCCAGGGACTTGAGGGATGTATTGGAGGAGAAGGCGCGCCATCGGGAGGCTCAAAGAGTGCCGGCGTTGCAAAGGTTGAGCGCTCCAGTTCGCTGTAGTGAAGAAGTGGTAATGCCAGTTCCCAGAGTGATGCCCCCTGCGCCGGAGGACAAAGAGCTGGTGAGACTTACAGCTACGCCGCTGTCCCCAGAGATTGAGAGCACCCCACTCCTTGCCGGATTCCACCAGCCAAAGTTCATTTTGTACGACGGCAAGACGGATCCGTACATGCATGTGAGTCATTACCGGCAGGTCATGGCTGGCCACCGGCGAAACGACGCCTTGATGTGTCTCCTATTCCCAGCAAGCTTGGGAGAGCTGGGTTTGAAATGGTTTGAAAGGCTTCCGGAGGGAAGTATAGAGGGGTGGCAACAGCTAGCAAAAGCCTTCGTCACCAGATTCAAGACCAACACTCGAACGCCGAAGGAGGTCGACCATCTCCTGGGCGTCAAGATGGAGTCTGGGTGTTCGTTGAAGGCATACAATGCGAAGTACTGGGAAACCTACAATGAGATCCTCGACTGCTCCACCAATCTGGCGATTACCCAATACAAGCGTGGTCTCCGGTCGGGCATAAATTTGCGAGACTCGCTCACAATGAATCAACCGTCGACCATGGAGTTGCTCATGCGACGCATTAATGAGCACATCCGAGTCGAAGACGATGCAGCCGCTGCTACCGTGACAGCGAGTCCGGTAATAGAGAACAAGATGATGGCCATGCAAACCACCATGGAAGAGATATAGGGAGTTCGGTTTTTGGAAGAAGTCTGTAAGAAGACTGAGGAAAAGGGGCATAAAAATCGTAGTTTGTAAATGGCCGATCCATTTCTAGAACATCAAGCTCTGCCAATCTAAAGTTTTGTTCTTGGTTCCGTTTCTGTAACCCCTTTTTGCCATTGGCACAATGAAACAAGTAAACTATTTTCTTGAGAATTATTGTATGTTTGCCTCGCCAAGCGGATTTAGTGTGGACCGGGGGGCAACTAACGATCATTTTGATAGAAAGATCAAAATTCCTGGCCGGACGGATTTTGCTCGGCAAGAGGTTCATTGATGGTTTTATCAACTTTGAAATTCCTTGTCGAATGGATTTTACTCGGCAAGAGGTTTGTTGATGGTTTTAATCAACCTTGGAGTTCCTTGCGGAGCTGATCTTGCTCGCCAAAAAGCAAGGCGCCGAGCGGACCTTGCTCGCTGACCTTGGAGTTCCTTGCCGAGCTGACCTTGCTCGCCAAGAAGCAAGTCGCCGAGCGGACCTTGCTCGCCGACCTTGGTGTTCCTTGCCGAGCTAATCTTGCTCGCCAAAAAGCAAGTCGCCGAGCAGACCTTGCTCGCCGACCTTGGTGTTCCTTTCCGAGCTGATCTTGCTCGCCAAGAAGTAAGTCGCCGAGCGGACCTTACTCGCCGACCTTGGTGTTCCTTGTCGAGCTGAACTTGCTCGCCAAGAAGCAAGTCGCCGAGCGGATCTTGCTTGCCGACCTTGGTGTTCCTTGCCGAGCGGAGCTTGCTCGGCAAGAAGCAAGTCGCCGAGCGGACCTTGCTCGCCGACCTTGGTGTTCCTTGCCGAGCTAATCTTGCTCGCCAAGAAGCAAGACGCTGAGCGGACCTTGCTCGCCGACCTTGGTGTTCCTTGCAGAGCTGATCTTGCTCGCCAAGAAGCAAATTGCCGAGCGGACCTTGCTCGCCGACCTTGGTGTTCCTTGCCGAACTGATCTTGCTCGCCAAGAAGCAAGTCGCCGAGCGGACCTTGCTCGCCGACCTTGGTGTTCCTTGCTGAGCCGATCTTGCTCGCCAAGAAGCAAGTCGCCAAGCGGACCTAGCTCGTTGACCTTGGAGTTCCTTGCCGAGCTGATCTTGCTTGCCAACAAGCAAGTCGCCGAGCGGACTTGCTCGCCGACCTTGGTTTCCTTGCCGAGCTGATCTTGCTCGCCAAGAAGCAAGTCGCCGGGCGGACCTTGCTCGCCGACCTTGGTGTTCCTTGCCGAGCTGATCTTGCTCGCCAAGAAGCAAGTCGCCGAGCGGACCTTGCTCGCCGACCTTGGTGTTCCTTGTCGAGCTGAGGTTGCTCGCCAAGAAGCAAGTCGCCGAGCGGACCTTGCTCGCCGACCTTGGTGTTCCTTGCCGAGCTGATCTTGCTCGCCAAGAAGCAAGTCGCCGAGCGGACCTTGCTCGCCGACCTCGGTGTTCCTTGCCGAGCCGATCTTGCTCGCCAAGAAGCAAGTCGTCGAGCGGACCTAGCTCTCTGACCTTGGAGTTCCTTGCCGAGCTGATCTTGCTCGCCAAGAAGCAAGTCGTCGAGCAGACTTGCTCGCCGACCTTGGTTTTCCTTGCCGAGCTGATTTTGCTCGCCAAGAGGCAAGTCGCCGAGCGGACCTTGCTCGCCAACCTTGGTGTTCCTTGCCAAGCTGATCTTGCTCGCCAAGAAGTAAGGCGCCGAGCGGACCTTGCTCGCCAACCTTGGTGTTCCTTGCCGAGCTGATCTTGCTCGCCAAGAAGCAAGTCGCCGAGCAGACTTGCTCGCCGACCTTGGTTTTCCTTGCCGAGTTGATCTTGCTCGCCAAGAAGCAAGTCGCCGAGCGAACCTTGCTCGCCGACCTTGGTGTTCCTTGCCGAGCTGATCTTGCTTGCCAAGAAGCAAGGCGCCGAGCGGACCTTGTTCGCCGACCTTGGTGTTCCTTGCCGAGCTGAACTTGCTCGCTAAGAAGCAAGTCGCCGAGCGGACCTAGCTCGCCGACCTTGGAGTTCCTTGCCGAGCTGACCTTGCTCGCCAAGAAGTATGGTGCCGAGCAGACCTTGCTCGTCGACCTTGGTGTTCCTTGCCGAGCTGAGCTTGTTCACCAAGAAGGAAGTCGCGGAGCGGACCTTGCTCGCCTTCTTTGAAGTTCCTTGCCGAGCCAATCTTGCTTGCCAAGAAGTAAGTTGCCGAGCGGACCTTTCTCGCCGACCTTGGAGTTCCTTGCCAAGCTGATCTTGCTCGCCAAGAAACAAGTCGCGTAGCGGACCTTGCTCGCCTACGAATTCCTAAACTGAGCAAAGCAGATCACCGAGCAAAAATTATGGCCCGGCCTCGTAATGTAATTCCAGTCACGCTTGCGCGGACGAAATTAAGGGGCAATTGAGAGGGGAGATTTGCACCGAGTAGTACGGCCGAGCTACAGTAACGCGGGTTATGACAGACCTTACGGTGCCGAGCTGTTTTCCCAATGCGCGTGGTACTCCGGCCTGTCGTGCACAACCGAGGTTAATTGGTCGACCAGGCATGGACTAAGGCCTGGCCGAGCTGTGGGTTGATGGACATTCGGCTGGACACGCGTTGGCGTGGCGCAACCGAGCTAATGGTAGTCCGGAATGAATTTTGGCCGAGAAAAGGACCAGCACGCTTCATCTTCAATTAGCCCGGAAATAGTCTGGATCGGGATGATTGTCGGCGTGCGCCCGGCCGGCTAGCTCGGAAGCTCGGTCGTGTTGAATATGGTTGTGATTCTCTCAAAGGAATATGCCGGTTGTAGTATCCCGGTTAGGTGTGCCACTTGGGCCAATGGCGTGATGGAGAGGAAATCTACTTCTGGCACGCGTCAATACCGTTTGGCAGTTTGGTCATTGTTGTTTGGAGGTTTTGGCCTTTACACGCGTAAGGAGATGAGAGGGCGATAAAGACCTCTGTCGAGGAAGAACTGACCTAGAGAGGTAGTGACCTAGAAAAGGGTAAGAAAGGGAACGTTGGAGGTAGGCGATCTGAACCATTTTTTCTCTCTCTCTAAACAGTGCTCTTCTTCTTCCTCAAGTAACCTAACTTGATCGTCAGAGGGGCTTTCCGGTACCACCCCCGCCGGGCAGATCACCGCCTCTTTGTTTGCAGGCAAGGTGACGTTGCACGAAGCTTGAGTCCAAGGAAGTACGGAAAGCAAAGGATATTTGTTCCCCGTACAGTCATTGAAAAAATAAAAAAATTAACACTATTCCCATGTTTGGGTGGAAAAAAAATGCTGAATAGACAGAGGATAAAATTACGAATTTGTCCTTTTGAATTCAACAGCTAAAAGTGCATGTCAATGTACCTATCTTTACACATTTTACCAAATGCACTGGCGTGGCTAATTGTAAGCCACGAATGCCCAAAGCCAACAAAATTTTGAAATGCACTGAATGCACATAGTATGTGTCAGGGAGGGTACAAGAGTAATTTTGATATTTGATATAATATTTTATTACACATTTTTTTGTAAAAAATCAAAAAGTTATTTCAATCATACATATTTTTTCTCCATTTTTTAGCCAAAAGTTTAAAAAGTGCACTTATATAAATTATCCTAAACAACCCCTAAAATTTATATTTTGGCAATTCAGTTAAAGCAATTTTTTTTAATTTTTTAATTTTTTTAGATCACATCATCTCTTTATTTTTTTATACATTGTTTTAAAAAAATAAAAAAATAAAAAAATTCAAAAAATCAATTTTTAACTTACTTCTCAAAACAAGCCTAACGTGTTTCTGGTCCCTACATTCTTAATTCTGTGTGATTTTTTCTAGTTTTTATTATAATTATAAAAATTTTAATTATGACACAACTAGAATCCTATCTATATCATTAATCATATTAATTGTGCTTTTTTATCCATTGTTTTTTTTAACCCGCACACCCAAAAACGAGTAGCCTAATTGACAAGTGAGTTGATATTATATTCACAGGCAGGCATCCACGTGAAAATACTTCATTTATTAAAAAAATTTATGTCCAGCTCTCTCAACTGGTTTGTTTGTGAGTTTATAATCAAAAGATGTGCCAAATACTATTATACATTACATATAGTCCATTATCCAAGTCATGAACTAACACCAAAAGTGATCCAACCTTTTCCCAATTCTTCAATCATAAAATGCTATCTTCAAGATGTGCATACTTTTTTTTATTATTTATTTTTTTATTGTTTTTTTAAAATTATTTTTTTAAATAAGGTATAAAGATTGAAGCCCTCGAAATTTGAAATTTGAATGGATGCATATTGCTACTTCGTGGAGAACGTGTGTGTCGGTGGTGGAGTTCATTGCTGCTAAATTGAAAAATTAAAACACACAATAAGAGTGTTTTGAAAAGGTAATTAAAAGTTATTTTTTGATTTTTTTTTTACTTTTTTATAAGAGAGAGAAGTGGGTTAAAAGTTAAAAGTAACTTTTAATTCACTTTCCAAAATAATCTAAGTGGATTTTTTTTTCTCCAGGAACGGGCCATGGAAGAGATAGTGAGGGCCCTGCTCACTCGAACATACTGTTATTGATATTTACAAATAGTGCTTTTTCATTTTATACTTATTTTTGGCGCTCCCCATCGAATACCTAAGCTTGAGTAAGGAATCCGTGAAATCCGTAATCCGATCTAATCCAGTCGAATCCGATAAGTTTGGATTGGTTGTTTGAATCCGTGGTTCGGTTCCGGATTGAACAATTAAAAATCCGTAATCCACGGATTGGTTCCGGATTGAAACCAATCCGGACCGTATACAAATAATCTATATTTTTATTATACATTCTCCCCATAGTATCTTCTATTATTCGATATAAAACCTAAACTCAAACCTAAACTCGCATAATATCTTCTTTTATTACTTTTGTTTGTTAGTTTTTAGTTTTAATTTGTAATGTTTTAAATACTTATGGTGAAACCAATTTTCTTATGATTGTTTAAATTTTAGAACAGTATGTCACTATTATAAAAAGATATGTTACTATTGTGGAACTAATATAGTGATATATTTATATTTTTATGAAATTAAAGTGTTATATATATATATATTTTTTGTTATTTAATTATGTGAATCCGTGGTCCTAAACCAATCAAATCCGTATTTAAATGGATTGGTTCGAATTGGTTCCATGATTTAAACAGATTAGATTGGTTCTAATTTTTCAGGAACCATAAATAACGAATTGGTCCTAATTTTACCTCCAATCCAGACCATGCTCACCCCTATGAATATCTATGAACTCTTTTTCCTATCTCAAATAAAAGAACTCTTTATTTGTTATTTTCCTTTCAAGTTTGTTTGGTTAGTATGCGTCGGCAAATTATAGAATATTTTTGGAATATCACGTGTTTGTGCTCTTATTCAATCATTATTCATTATGTCTTGTTTTGTCTCTCTATCATTAATACAGTATCCCACCTAATCACATTTTCCACCAATCATAATATAATAAAATACCATTTTTTATATTCTCAAATTACTAAATAATTATCCGTATGTGTCATACCTAGAATCCTATTTCATAATTTTAACACAAAGCCTACTACCTGTGAAAATGAGTGTGTATGTACTATTTGTGATAAACTCAATAAATATATGAAAAATGATTTGTGGCACTAAAAAATAGGACACTAATGTTCCTAATTTTTATTTTGGATAACTGTTTTGTTTTGCTTTTTTTTTTTTTTGCCTTATATGGAAATTAGGGACATTAGTGCTCAACTTTTTAGTGCCACAAATCAAAACCGTAAATATATTTATTTAGATTAGTGTATTTATTTGGATTACATCACTTTTCTATTTTGTCATATATTTTTTTATAAAAAATCAAAAAAAAATATTTATTTATCATCTTAAATAACTCCTTAATTATTATAAAGTCTATATATGAAATGTATCACAATCATATATTCATTGTTCTTATTTTTTTAATAAATTTTGTAAGTCTTTAACATTATTATTTTATTATGACGTAGCTAGAATTCCTATTTTTTGTAATAATATTAACAGTAATGATTCAGACCCTCACAAAATATTACCTCTAAAATCTCCACTCATTTGTGATTGGTCCAAATAAAAAAGAGAAAAAAAAAATAATACAAATATATCATTAATCCACATCACTGTAGGGTGGTGGAGTTCTCCCCAAAAGAGAGTTCCAAACATTATTCTAATATTAATAGTGATTTCATCATTGCTTTTGTAAGCGAGGATTTCACATGAGTGTACAATTTGAAAAATAATTATAAATTAGTGATAAATTTTATTATTATTAATAATTAGATTTATAATTTTTTTATACATATTTAATAATTTTTTCAAATTACGAGTTAGATGCAATTTCTCATTTTTTTTTTTTTAATTCACACCTTCGAAAAAAAGGAATTGGGATTCCTGCTGTGCCAGGCACAGTAGGTATAGTAGGCTGCTGTGAGGCCTATTTAGGGCATGTCCGGACTCTTTTTCTATGATCTGAACTGTTTATATTATAAGGTTCATCGAGTAGATCATCTATGTAAAAAATAAGTAAATTGGACATTTATAGCCTCACAATAAGAGCACATTTGTTTTTCAAAAAATAAAAGGTTAACATGATTTTAATAATTTTTTAAAAACAATTAGGATTTGATCATTGAGTTACAAATGTTCGATTAACTTGATTTTTTATATAGATGATATACTCGATAAACTTTACAATATAAATGATTCAGATTATCAAAATATACTCGGTAAATATCTCTAGAAGCTCTCACAGCATGACTGATGCGCCTTAAAGCACCGCGGCAATCCTCAAATCCCCCATCGTAGGATTATACATATTCAATTAACTTAATTTTTTATATAAATAATATACTTAATAAATCTTATAACATGAACGATTAAAATTATCAAAATATCCCTAAAAACCATCACAGCAATAATTATCCCTAGCTTTTTTATGTGCAAAAATGTTAAAGAGAAATTACAAAGCCACCCTTTAATATTTATTTAAATTATAAATTAATTTTATAATAAATAAGTTCTTTTATCAATAAATCATTAAGTTAATTAACAATTTTTAACAGTATTAAAATTTTATTTCAATTAATAATTCAAATAATTTTATTATTGTATAAGTAAACAGTTAGAAATTTTATTTTTTTAATTAATTATATTAAATAAAAAATTCTGACAGAAAAATATTTATAATTTTTCAAACTATAAAAAATAATTTATATTTTAAACAAATCTTAAAAAATATATTTATAATTTACCCCAAAAATTATATCCAGCTCTCTTAAAAGTTGGACATGTACGTGTGATCATCAAAGAGATGTGCCAACTGGAATTATAAAAATACATTATCCAAGTCATAAACTAACAGCCAAAGAGATAAGCCTTCTCCAATTCTTCACAGGTACATTACACTGATGTCCTGAAGTTTTTGTTTAATATGGATCTCTTTTTTATATTTAAAAAATTATATTTATCCTTGTTAGTTATATATTTTGTATGAATTAATCGCAGTTTAATACGTGACTCGTAAAGGATAATTTAGGGAATTAATGTAAGTCTCTAGTCAACGACATACACATGACAGTTTATGTTAGTAATAATTGATCTGCGCAACATTGGAATAGTTAAAAGGCGCAAAGAGGACTTTTCTTGTCATTTATATTTTCTGCATTTTATTTTAGGCACTTCCTTTTCGAAGCACTTATTTTCAGCACTTCCTCTTCGAAGCATTTTATGCACTTCCTTTTCAAAGCATGGGAGCAGAGGTAATTAATTGTTACTTTGATTGTTCACTTAGTCACTCCGATTGTTTACTCAATTATCTTTTTCCTTCTCCATCATTCTTCTGTTAATTTTTCTTTTCTATATACTTGGTAATTTGAAGTCCTTTTCATTGATGCAAAAGAACTGTCAACACAATTGCTTAATAATTGACTTGAATTTAATCTGTAAGAATTTTTCAATCATCGCTGGCACGCTCGCATTTATGATACTTTCCTTTGTATGAAAAATAAGCTAACAATCCTTCTATCAAATTAAAATAACATATTTACCTCTTAATCTTTATACATATAAAATAATATAAATATTTTATTCATGTCATTTTAAAAAAAAAATAACAATTATCTTTTTTAGTTTAATTCACACAAAAAATTGAGTTTTTTTATTTTTTGTATTTTTTTTATTTTTACTAATTTTTAAAAATATTTTAAGCTTTTTTTTTTTTTTTAATCTTTTAGAAACTTAAGAAATATAATATTTTGCGATTTTTTTTAAATTCACCAAATATAAAAAAATACAAAAAAAATTTAATACATTATCTTATTTTGTTGTATTCAATAATTTTTTTTTAAAGTTTTTTGTACAAATTTTATACTTTTTAAATATATCTAAATTAAATTAATCTAATCTAGATATAACGGTGGAAATAAAAATGAAAAATTGTATTCATATATAAAGATTTATACAAAAAATATCACAAAAAGAACAAAATGGTCATTTAAAAAATTTTAGAACATGACATCAGCAATTTAGGGGATAATTTGTAATGAGATTACAAGCCTCAAAAAGGGGATGTAATTTTTCAAATGTGAGGAGGGATCTGTATTAAATAGAAACCTTAAGGGGTATCAATATAATTTACCCATTCTTCACTGATTGTTAAGCCCTCATAGGTTTTTTTGGGCTAAAAGATTAAAATAGTCACAAAAAGATAAAATAAGCTAACATTCAATGAGATAAAATATTATATCCAAATCATAATTATTATTATTTTTTCTCTTACAAAAGTTTAAAAAATTAAAAAAATCAATTTCAAATGAGACTTTTTAACCCTAGATACAAATTTTACACTTTTTAAATATATCTAAATTAAATCAATCTAATCTAGATATAATGGTGGAAATAAAAATGAAAAATTATATTCATATATAAAAATGTATACAAAAAATATCATAAAAAAGACAAGATGGCCATTTAAAAAATTTTAGAATATGACATCAGCAATTCATGAGATAATTTGTAATGAGATTACAAACCTCAAAAAGGAGAATATAAATTTTCAAATGTAAGGGGGATCTGTATTAAACAGAAACCTTAGGGGTTCTTAGTGTAATTTATCCATTGTTCACTAATTATTAAGCCCTCATAGGTTTTGTTGGCCTAAAAGATTAAAATAGTCACAAAAAGATAAAATAAGCTAACATTCAGGGTGGAAGTGCACTTTTTGACTTTTTATGAAATATGGATTGAGTATGGATTGGGTTTGAAGTGATGTGTTAGAAAGGTGATGTAACTTAAATAAGATGATGTGACTTAAATAAGATAATAACTTTTTGACTTTTTTAGATCATGCCAAATAAGGCCTCAATAAGATAAAATATTATATTCAAATCATAATCATTTTATTTTTTTTCTTACAAAAATTAAAAAAATCAATTCTAAATGAGATTTTTTAACCATAAGCTAAAATTAAATGCACTCGAAGGGTCTTTTTGTCTACATGTTACTCGAGTTGGACAAAAAAATTAAGTTACTTGTGTTTGACTAAACTTGTTTGAGAAGGTCTCGTTTGACAAGTGATTTTTTTAGTCAAAAAGTCATCAAAAAATTAAAAAGTCAACAATTTATAATAAAAAGTTAAAAAATTTCTTTTCTCTCTATTTTTTGCTCATCTTTTCGTAAAAAATTAAAAATTCATCATAAATATACTAGTTTTTTTTATATCATATTTTATTCAAAAAGTCAAAAAGTTATTAAAAAAATCTATTTCCAAACGAGAATCTAAAAAATTTGAATATATTTTAAAATTTATTAAGTTTTTAAATTAATTTTAAATAATTTGTTAATGACTCAACAAAGATAAGTTTGGGCCCATAATACGATAAAATAAAAACTCTCACAAATTCAATACAACAAATAACTCTGATAATACTGAGGAATAAATTATTGTTGTCTTTGGAAAAAAATTGACTAATTGACTTTACAATTAAGAAGGTATAAGATTGACCGTTTGAATTATAATCCAATGGTTATGCATCTGACTATAATAAATACAATAATTTTTTTTTAATAATATTATATGCATCAATTAGTATATTAATTGATGATATGACATAATTTAAGAAATTTTTGATATTTATAATGTGATTAATAAGTGAAATTAATAATAATATCATAATTAATATTTATAAAGTAGTTAGTACACTAATTAATGTATATAATACCACTAATTTTTTTTAAGTAATGTCATGGTAAATTAAATTTACGTATCGAATTTTGAATATCACTTACTATATAGTACTAAATTAGTATAATGGGACTCGGCTTTCATGTCTTATAATGATTCAATCACCATGATGTGAGCTTTCTAGTTGAAATCTTATAGAAATGAATTTAATATTTTTTAATTATTGCTCAGTTATCATGAGAGTTGTATTGGACAATATTTGAACTAATAATTTCTCAGGTAAATTATATTTTGTACCTCTATACTTTATATCAAATTCTATTTTAATTCTTACATATCAAATTATGACACTTAACTTTTTGCACTTTTAGTTAAGTGTCACTTTGGCCCTTTCTGTTAGCCTCATTATTAGTCACATGAAAAATATGTGAGAATAAATTACACTTTGCACCCCGGTACTTTATACAAAATCTCATTTTAGTTCGTACACATCAAAATTTGTGACACTTAACTCTTTAAAGGATAACTTTTGTTAGCCTCACTATTAATAGCCAATGTGAAACTTGACCAAAAGTATAGAGGGTTAAATGTCACAATTTGATATGTAGGGACTAAAATAAAATTTAATGTAAAGTATAGGGGTGCAAAGTATAACATACCCTAATTTCTCTATGTAGTGATTATTAGATTGAGGCCTCGTTTGGGAACATACTAATTTAGTAACTTTTTGACTATTTGGCTAAAATATAAACTAAAAAAAACTAGTATGTTTGGGATGACTTTTTGACTTTTTATGAAAAGATGTGTAAAAAATAGAGAGAAAAGAGAATTTTATACTTTTTGGTATGAGTTATTGACTTTTTGACTATTTTAATAATTTTTTAACTTTTTAACTAAATAGGAGGGTTTCCAAACGAGACCTGAGCTTAAACTGATCTATGAGTATAACATGTGATAGTCACGAAATTTTGATTCTTCCCCCCTTTTAAAATGTTAGTTTATTATTTTATTATTTTAAAATATTAATTTCTTTTTAAAAAATTAAGAATTTCTTATTTTATACTTATTTTAAATTTATTAATAACACAAAAAATATAATTATGATAATTGATATTTTTTTAAAAAAATTATGATAATTAATATATTATTAAAAAAATTTATTTTGAAATGAAATGAAATGAGTATTTTAATTTGATGATGAACGCAGCATTATTCAACTTTGTGCATGTAATCATGTCAACCTCATGTGAGACATGTTTGACCATATATCCACTTTTTTTTCTTTTTTTTTTTTGTGGCTAATATGTGATAAGATATTTGTTTCTAAGGTAGGTGAAGGGTGATTTGGAAAATTGGTTAAAAATGGATTTTTTAATTTTTATGTGTAAAACAATAAAAAGTGATATAAGTCAAAATAGGTTAAAAGTTAAAAGTTAATTTTTAACTAACTTGCCAAATGGGCCAGAGTCTGAGCCTAAGGCATCAAAGCAGTCCCAACAAAAGCAATCTTAGCAATAACCTATGCAGCAGCAGCCTACTCTGATGCGGCTGCAACATATTAAACAGAGCAAGTCAAGCATCAAGGCAGTTCAGCTCATATGTATGACTCTGTGTTTTGAGAAGTTAGTTAAAAATTAATTTTTTTTTATTTTTTTTAAATTTTTTATTTTTATTTTTTGAAACATAAAAAAGTAGAGAGGTGATATGACCTAAAATAGATTAAAAGTCATTTAACCATGTTCCCAAATTGACCCTAAGTTAGAATTGCAAAGATAAAAGTACACCAAGATGGTTAGATAGGGGTACGGGTATAAACATGGCCCGCGGTCCGGGGTGGGCTCGGCCCGATTAGACTCGAGTCCGAGCCTAGCCTGGTACCCTGAGCCTGGGTTTAAGCCTGAGCCATCATTTTGAAGCCCGGCTTGAGATGCGCTCTAGGCCAACTCAAAGCCTTGCCATCTAAGGTCCAGTATCATTTTTAGTGGAAATGAATAAAATCTTGGTAGAAAAAATAGAAAAAATAAAAACAAAATATTTAAGCCCACCTAGGCTAGAATACCCCCAGACTTGGGCCTAATTTTCTGGCCTGTGACCCGGCCTGAACCGAATTTTGGCAAGAGCCCGGAGGGCCCAACATAGACCAGCCCAAACCCAGGCTTGAGTAGACAGAGCTGGGCCCAAATTATACCCTTAGATAGAGGTTGTTTGACAAGTTGGGTTTGCATTTTTTTTGGCTAAAATCTACAAAAAGACAACCAACTCAGTTATAGGTTTTGCTTGGAAAGTGGATTACATTTTTGACTTTTTGACTTTTTCTTCATTTGGAAACATGCTATTTTAGTAATTTTTTAACTTTTTATGAAAAGATATGCAGAAAAGTAGAGAAAGTGATGTGACAATTTATAGTGACTTTTTGATTAAAATATATAGTTAACAAACGAGGGGTTGAGTTTTTTGACTTTTGTGAGAGAAAAAATAAAATAATTATGATTTGAATATAACATTTTATCTTATTAACTTTTTAACTTATTTTATCTTTTTATAACTATTTTAACCCTAATCTCCTTTTAGCCCCATGTCAAATGAAGGCATAAAATTGTTAGATAGTTGATTACAACTAACTCAGTTAGAGAATTGTTAGAGAAGTGGTTACAACCAACTCAGTTATACAAATCTTGTTTGGGAAGGGAATTTTTGATTTTTTTGGGTTAAAATTCAGAAAAAGATAAAATAAACTAAAATAGTAATAAGATAAAATATCACATCAAACCCATAATCATTTTACTTTTTATCTCACAAACATCACATCTAACTATAAAAAAATATAACTATTTTTTCAAATACAAAAATTTTAACGTACTAAAATAATTAGAAATTAAAATAATAACTAACTTTCCAAACGTGGCCAATGTCTATATATAATAGCAGTTTATCTCTTTCTTCTTATGCAATCACGAAAATTATTATCAAGTCAATCTCATGTCATGTGAGCTATTATTAGGGCATCTCCAATAGTTCACCAAATAAATCATTAAATTTGAGTAAAAATATAATTAATTCCTCTATTTGATATTAGTCACTCCAACAGTGAGCTATTGTAACTTTCAGCAAAACACAGGTTGTCTGGGGAACGACTGCCCGGTCGACTAGAAAGAGCAAATAAATTTTTTTTCCCCTTCATTTCTGTTTCCCTCAATTCCTTTTCCATTTCTATTTCCCCCATTAATCAAATTCCAACAGAAGAGAACTCTACATTCAACAACTAGATGATTCTAAACTATATGAGATAGTCAATCAGAAGCTACTACATTGCCTTTCACCTATGCAGACCACTTCTACTATAGATTCAAGGATTTTCACGTTACACCTCAATTGCTGATAGGATCCGAGGATGAGTATGATATCTGACTATCCAAGTGTTCTCCAATTGTGTTTGAAAGGAAAAAGACCCCCTCCCTCAAAAAAAAAAAAAAAAAAGAAGAAGAAGAAGAAGATAAAGAGATTACAGAGACAGTAGTAGATGGAGGCAACATGATAACATAGGAGGCATTCTAGTGCTTATACTTTATAGAGCTAGAAGTTTCCACATGTCAAGAATTCAGAGGACTATATATCTACATGCTCCTAATACAGATGAGATGGGTGTTTGTAAAGTACTTTAATATTGAAACTGATTTCTTCATCCACCATTCTCCTTTTAAATACATCTCCAATAAGTTTATTTCGATTTATTTCCAGACCTGCAAGACAAATTATTAAAGTTTCAAAAAGAGAGACAAGAGAAAGAATAGAAACTGTTTTTATCTAAGTTTTAAGCCATATAACTAGCAAACTATAATAATCAACAACACTTAACCTTGTAATAATGGAAGTTTGGTAAGAGAAACAATCGAAGGACAGGCGTAGCACTGATCTAATTTGTATAATTAACATTGAAGCACAGCATAACACGTTTGATTTACTTTTAAGTAAAATGAAAAAATATCATAAAATTCCATAGACATTAATACTCCAGCAATTTTAAAAAATAAGAATCACTACGATTGGTGAGACCTATATGATGTAATACAAATTTGTGAGAACTGAATTTTTTCCCTCAATGTTGGTAAGGCATTTAGTTTTGGTGCCACAAAAAAGCAAACAACTTTGGAAGCCTATTGACAGTCCAAACCAGTGCTCTGTTCTGGGAATTCTTGAAGTCATCGGATGACTGGAGGACAACCAACCAGATGTTCGGCTGGTCGTCCGGTGTGTCCCATCCCCAACGGTCCTGCACAGTAAACTGGATCCTCAGTTTGGTGAAACATTTATTATTTTCTCAATTTAATACAGGTTTGGTGAAACCATTAGAGCACAAAGAGATACTTTTTCACCAAATTTAAATTTGACGATGAATTTGTTGAAGCATTGGAGATGGCCTTATATGTTTTGATTAGATCAATGCAATCCTCACACGACATATTAAGATACACTTCTAACAGATCGTATATGCCAATCCTGATACCATATACCAATGTTATTTCATGTCAAATATTGTAAAAATCTAATTGTACACACCATGAATCAATTTTGATCCAGTTTGATTATACAATTATTCCATCTCTGTAATATGAATGGTGTTTGAGATCTTGTTTTTATTTTTTAAGATTTTTTTATCTCTGATATCGGTGGGCCCACAAAAGGGTCTGGCCCACGACTCAACACCCAGCATGCGGACCAGATATTAAGGCCCAGTAATCTTGAGAAATCAATGATGGACTACAACCAATAGCATTAAAGCACCTGCCAAGCAAAGGTCTAGCCACATAAGCAGACAAAGATCTTGCAAAGTTATTGCATCCATATATTTGCCATTAATGAGGCTCTCACAGCATTAAATACAACAACCCCTTCACGTCGGAATATACAAACTCATCGCGAACGATGCAAGCTAGAATATAGACTTTCGGCCAACACGACAGTCTGGAGTGGACAAGGAAATGATGAGCAAAGGATACAAGGAAGTTTCCAAGATGCATTAGAGGTCAGCTCTTTATTCCCTTCTTCTCTCTCTATACAGTCAATCTAATTCTAATTCGATCGTCGGAGGGTCCGCCGAGGGATTACCTCATTCTTTGGACTTTTTTGCAGGCACCTCCTGTGGGCTTCAAGACCAGCAAAGCCGTTAGAAGTGTGGATCAATTCGATCCATCTTCCGTTGGAATTACCACCTCAACAGTTGGCGCTGTCTATGGGAACCTCTATTTCGGAAAGACAGTTGTGTTTATTGTTGTCAAAAGGAACCCCGTAATTATCCACCCCCGATATCAGAGTAGATGGTCATGACTAGATCCATGGCTTTCCAACACAATGCTGGTAATCCCGAAGCTGAGCCCTCTAATCCAAATAACTCGCCTTCATATTTTGTAGAACTCACCAATAGCATCAACCAACTGACAGAGCAGAACCAAGCCTTGATCAATGCCTTACTCTAGCGTGACCTGCCTATCCCGCCCTCACCACAACCAATAGTTCACCCACATCTAGAACAAACACACTATCACCATCAATTCCCACCACACGTGTCTTAAAGAACATTTCCACCCTTCGCCCCGTGGCCCCAATCGTCGAATCTTGACGGTTTGCACCCCACCCCATCGGGCTCGCAACCTCAACAAGATATGCCACCACTTTTCCATAACCACCACTTACCACATCAAACGGGCGTCCACGAAGGTGGGGCTAGGAATGTTCAACCCCCGATCTTTGTTTGTGGGGATAATGCTCTCGTCTAGGATAAAGAACTACGGGCCATAAAACTCCAACTACAGGGAGTCATGTAGAACATCCACTACAAAGTTTCCTCTACTATCAACTCTCCTTTTACCGCTTCTATCTGAGATAAAGCTCTCCCCCCCAAGTTCAAGATGCCATCGATCGACACCTTCGATGGTACTACCGATCCCGTCGACCATGTAGAAGCATATCAAAACACTTATGATCTTATATGCCTTTCTAGAAGAAATCATGTGTCGCGTCTTCCCTGTCACGTTGAAAGGATCGGCGTGCCTTTGGTTCAGTCAGTTTCTCCCATACTCAGTTACTTCATTTTGCCAGCTCAGCGAATCCTTTTTGAGCCATTTCATTGGTGCTCAGCAACAACGGCATCCAGCCACCCAACTACTAAACATCCGGCAGACAGAAGGCGAGTCATTACGTAGCTATGTCACCCGTTTCAACACCGAAGCCCTATAAGTGGAGAAAAATGATGACAAGGTCATTCTCACAGCCTTCATGGCCGGTTTGCATCCGTCTGATTTCCTCTTCTCCCTCTCAAAAAATCCCTCGACCACCACGACCTTCCTGTCACGACCCAAACCCGCCCCTATGGGTTTAGCATCAGAATCGCCAGTAATCACGATTCTGAAGGCTTATATGATGAACAGTAAAATAGAGTACAGGGGCTGGTGGAAGCCAAAACAGTAATTTAAACAATGTCCAATGAGCTGTGACAGTCTGTATGCAAAAAGACTTTTCATACATATGTACAATCAGTGCAAAACAGTATGTACAACATTTACAATCATTCAGGACAGGGACTTAATCCCTGTTAAAACAGTACAGTAATAGTCTATACAGTCTATACAAAATAGAACAGAAAGGGGGGGGAAACTAAAACACCCCAAAGCCGTAGCTTGAACGGGCTCGGAACCTCGCAATGAGGCACAGTAGTTGGCTTTGACAAAAAAGAGTCTAACCCATACTCCTAGCTCCAGTCTGGTGCCTGAACACCTACATATATATATATATATATGAGCAGTGAGCTAAAGCCCAGTGAATAACATAATGCGTAAAGAGATTAAGAATAAATGTCCTTACCATAATGAAAACAGTTCATTAACTCAGTATTTCAGTCATTCAATCATAACAGTCATATGTGGTACATCCATTAGCATAGTAGTATAGTAAACAGTAGGTCTTAAAAGACCGAACAGTCAGTGATGGCCATCATAATAGTAAACAGAAGTTCCAAGATAGGAACTGACAGAGATCTCTATAACGATAGATAAGATGAGTTGCTAAGGATGCCTGTCTGATTCGAGAATAGAGGACATACATTCATTCAGTTAACAGTACAGTTTAACCATTCAGAAGATATTCGTATTTGAACATATCTTTACACAGTTGTTACTCACAGAGTTCTGGGCTACAGATAAGCTAGAGCGTCTCCGGATGCCAACCCTACACAGTTTACAAGATGAACACACACTAAGTTCACATTCGGGAATCAAAGACTTAAACTCTAACTTGACTCGGTGTGATTCTATATCAATATCCTCATTAAGATGTCTTAAACTAGGCCTAAGAATGCCCAGGATGGAATGAGGATGCAAAAATGTGTTTTAAAACACTTGTCAAAATTTTCAGAAAACAGAGGTCCCGTTCAAGCGTATGTTACTCCGCTCGAGCGTACATGCAGACAAAGGTGATGACTTGCATAATATATGTATAATTTATCCCTTCTTAACTTTAAACTTTAGTCTAATTTTATTTATTTTTGGTTTGTTTTAGGCTTCATTGTTGTTATTTAAATTTTATTTCAGATTTTGAAGAAAATGAAGATTGAAAAGGTGCTGTTTAAGATCAAGTCAAATTCTTTTGAATAAAAAAAAATTGGCATTTTGAAATATGAGAGGGATTCACGCATGGATTGTTACAAAGTGTTTTCTTGCCTTTTGGAGTGGGACCCATCATCTTTTCTAAGAGAAATTTGGATAGACACAAGACAAGATTGACTTGGTCTTCTCAAAAAGGATAAGAAGCCCTTATTTTTGGGATTTGGCAGAAGATATAGCAGGTTTTCAAGCAATTTGTTTTGGGTGCAGCACAAAACAGAAGATACGGCATTTGATTTGAATTTTTTGGCACCTGGTTATATATATAGAGATATTCTTTTCTGAAAAGGGGGGAGAGAAAAAGAGAGAGAGAGAGGAGTTTGAAACAGAAGGTGGAGAATTTTCCTTCATAATTTTTCTCTGGAAGCTGCTAAGGAGTAGAAGGCTGGAACAGCAAGCGGAGCATTTTTTTCAGAGTTCATTTCTCTTCTATTATTCTCAGAAAAATTATGGTGAATCCGTTTGTGTTTTGTTTAATTTTTAGCATGAACTAAATTCTCTTATTTTTAGGAAAACGATGTAATCTAGTTCTGAACTATGCTTGCTTTTCTAAACTAATTTGAAGTAACTTTCTTCTATGTTTGTCTGATTTATTCTAAATTTATTGCTTCTAATTAACTGGCCATTAATTAGATGATTTTTAATCTTGTGATTTGCTATCGAAAGGAAATTACAAGATAGATCTTGGATATTTGGCATAGGTAAATATAGAGATCGAAAGACACATGTGAACCTATGTAGTATTAAAATCGCCGGTCTTAATGCTTCCTTGTTTTATTAATTTGCATACTCTTGTGTAAAATGATGAACAAGAATATTTCCAATTGGCTATCGAAAGAGGTATTTGGATGAATTGGAGATTTGCTAACAAGCAGAGAGAATTAAATTGAATTAGTTAGGTGAGTAAAGCATAGTGAGGGATTAGGTGAAATCAATTTCCTAGAAGTTTTCTTTTCCATTGATTTGATTTTCAAACAATATCTTTCAATTCCTTTGAGTATTTTCTTTGAATTAATTTTATTTTAAATTGCAATTACAGAAATCTTAGTGACTTTTCTAAATAAAGTCAAGATTAGTATAATTTCAGTATTTGTCAAAAGTAAGTTACCAATCCCCGAGGACGATACTCATCTCATCACTTTACTATAAAACTACGATACTGTGCACTTGCAGTTTTGCACCGATCAAGTTTTTGGCACCGTTGCCGGGGATTGATTTCTTCTTATTTTTGTCAATATTGATACAAAGTAATCTCGGTTTTAATTTAGAATTTTATTTTATTTTCTCCTCAGGTGTGTTTTTGACTTTTGATGCGCCGTGCTAGAACTCGTTACATTACTCCTTTTGATCCAGAGATTGAAAGAACTCTTAGATTATTAAGAAAGAAGAAAGCATTAGCCATGGCTGAAGGAGAACAGGTAGCACATGCACGCACCTTGAAGGATTATGTACGGCCAGTTGTGAATGACAACTACTCGGGTATAAGACGCCAGACCATTAATGCCAACAATTTTGAGCTCAAACCAGCCTTGATGATCGGTGCAAAACTGCAAGTGCACAGTATCGTAGTTTTATAGTAAAGTGATGAGAAGAGTATCATCCTCGGGGATTGGTAACTTACTTTTGACAAATACTGAAATTATACTAATCTTGACTTTATTTAGAAAAGTCACTAAGATTTCTGTAATTGCAATTTAAAATAAAATTAATTCAAAGAAAATACTCAAAGGAATTGAAAGATATTGTTTGAAAATCAAATCAATGGGAAAGAAAACTTCTAGGAAATTGATTTCACCTAATCCCTCACTATGCTTTACTCACCTAACTAATTCAATTTAATTCTCTCTGCTTGTTAGCAAATCTCCAATTCATCCAAATACCTCTTTCGATAGCCAATTGGAAATATTCTTGTTCATCATTTTACACAAGAGTATGCAAATTAATAAAACAAGGAAGCATTAAGACCGGCGATTTTAATACTACATAGGTTCACACAGGTCTTTCGATCTCTATATTTACCTATGCAAAATAACCAAGATCTATCTTGTAATTTCCTCTTTCGATAGCAAAACACAAGATTAAAAAAATCTAATTATTAATGTTAATTAGAAAGAAGCAATTAGAATAAATATCGAGAACATAGAAGAAAAAAGAGACTTCAAATTAAATTAAAGCAAGCATATAGTTCGAGAACTACATTTACATCCTTTTAAAAAAAAAAAGAAGAGAATTCATGCTAAAATTAAACAAAACAAAAACACAAAGGATTTTAACATAATTTTTTATAGAGATAGATAAAAGAAAAAAAAAAAAAAAAAACTTGTTCGACCGCTCATAAATTTCTACTCCTTCGGAAAAAAGAAAGAAAATTAAAAAGGAAAATTCTCCCATTCAAACTCCTCTCTCTCTCTCTCTCTCTCTCTCTCTCTCTTCCTCCTTCCTAATATTATATATATATATAACTAAAGCCATAAATATCAAATCAAATAATTCAAATACAAAAAAAGAAAATTTTTGTTTTGAAAACCTTTTAAAACAAATAAAACATCCCAAAATCCAAAAATTCTTATCTTTGGAGAAGACCAAGCTTATCTTGTCTTTATGTCTATCAATCAATCAAAAATTTAGCAATTTGTTAGGCAAGAGTTAAGCATTTACTTCAACCTAAAGCTAAGTCCTTGAGTGTGTGTGTGTGATGTAGTCAATTTAACTCCAACCACCTGCAAATTCAGATAAAAGTAAAACAACTAAAATCAGAAGGATTCTTTCTAAACTTAACCCCATAAATCCAATTTTCAAAAATCCTCTCCACTAATGTAGTCAACACCAAAATTAGAGATCAAAAGGTCTTTAATTAGGTTGTAATGACAAGCCACAGGGTGAGGGCTAAGAAAGAAATGGATATGGAAAATCATAGCAAACCGGGAACATACTTGGTGGAAAGAACAATAAAAGAGATATCCATTGTACCAAGTACACCTTTAACAAAAACCTGAAGTGATCCACACTCCATTTATTGAGTTTCCTCTTTCTTTGTTTCTTTCTTTTTCTTCTTCTTCTTATTCTTTTTTTTTTTTTTTTAAAGCATCCCTTTCTCTTTCATTCAACCACCCCGATATTCGTAGCCTTCTCACATTTTCAACCGCTTCAACCTTTTTCAATTCTTGTCATTCACCCTGAAGAAAATTACTTTGATCAAACAGAGCAAACACAATGTGGATAATTTCCTTTGAAATAACTTTCTTTTTAAATGTAAATTTCCACCAAAATATTTTCTCAGTTTGTTAGG